>CM037891.1:503690-1130005 GCA_021292165.1 Shinisaurus crocodilurus
TGCCCGCACTCTGAGCATTTGTAAGACTTCACCCTGAGTGAATTCTATGATGGGAGTTAAGCCTGGAGCTCAAGATAAAGCTCCTTCCACAATCCGAACATTTAAAGGGCTTCCATCCCTGAGTGGATTCTTTGGTGTAGTTTAAGGCTAGAATGGACTGAGGCTCCTTCCACAGTGGGAGCACTAGTAGGGCTTTCCCCCCATGTGAATTCTGTGATGTGAGTTCATGTGGGAGCTAGAGATGAAGCTCTTCCCACACTCTGAGCATTTAAAGGGCTTCTCCCCTGTGTGACGTCTTTGGTGTGGTTTAAGGCTAGCACTCTGCCTGAAGCTCTTCCCACACTCTGAGCATTTCTAGGCCTTTTCCCGTGTGAATTCTGTGATGTGAATTAAGCTCAGAGCTCGAGTGATAGCTCTTCACACACTCTTGAGCATTTAAAGGGTTTTCCCCCACCATGTGAATTCTATGATGTAAGTTAAGGAGGGAGCTCCGACCGAAGCTCTTCCCACATTCAGAGCATTCAAAGGGCTTCTCCCCTGTGTGACGTCTTTGGTGTTCTTCAAGGGCAGAACTGTAACTGAAGCGCTTCCCACACTGGGAGCATTCATAAGGCTTCCCACCCCACCCCCCTGTGAATTCTATGATGCGAGTTAAGCTCAGAGCTCGGGGGGAGCTCTGCCGCATTCTGAGCATTTAGGGCTTCTCCCGAGTGAAGTCTTTGGTGTTGTTTAAGGCTAAAACTCTGTCTGAAGCTCTTCCCACACTCTGCGCATTTAAAGGGCCTCTCCCCTGTGTGACGTCTTTGGTGTTGTTTAAGGGCAGAACTCTGACTGAAGCTCCGCCCACACTCTGAGCATTTATAGGGCTTTTCCCCCGTGTGAATTCTATAATGTGAGTTAAGGTGCGAGCGTGAGATGAAGCTCTTCCCACACTGTGAGCATTTATAGGGCTTTTCCCCCGTGTGAATTATTTGGTGTTCTTTAAGGTGGGAGCTGCAACAGAAGCTCTTTCCACACTCTGAGCATTTATAAGGCTTTTCCCCTGAGTGCAGTCTCTGATGTATTTTAAGGTGGGAGCTGCAACGGAAGCTCTTTCCACACTCTGAGCATTTATAAGGCTTTTCCCCTGAGTGCAGTCTTTGATGTCTGTTAAGCTCAGACCTCGTGATGAAGCTCTTCCCACACTCCGAGCATTTATAAGGCTTTTCACCTGAGTGCAGTCTCTGGTGTATTTTAAGGTGGGAGCTGCAACGGAAGCTCTTTCCACACTCTGAGCATTTATAGGGCTTCTCTCCTGTGTGAATTCTGTGATGTGATTTAAGCTCGGACCTCAAGATGAAGCTCTTCCCACACTCCGAGCATTTAAAGGGCTTCTCCCCTGTGTGACGTCTTTGGTGTTTTTTAAGGCCAGAACTGTGACTGAAGCTCTGCCCACACTCTGAGCATTTAAAGGGCTTTTCCCCTGAGTGCAGTCTCTGATGTATTTTAAGGTGGGAGCTGCGACGGAAGCTCTTTCCACACTCTGAGCATTTATAGGGCTTTTCTCCTGTGTGAATTCTGTGATGTGATTTAAGCTCGGACCTCGAGATGAAGCTCTTCCCACACTCCGAGCATTTAAAGGGCTTCTCCCCTGTGTGACGTCTTTGGTGTTTTTTAAGGCCAGAACTGTGACTGAAGCTCTGCCCACACTCTGAGCATTTAAAGGGCTTTTCCCCTGAGTGCAGTCTCTGATGTATTTTAAGGTGGGAGCTGCAACTGAAGCCCTTTCCACACTCTGAGCATTTATAAGGCGTTTCTCCTGTGTGAATTCTATGATTCTGTTAAGCTGGGAACTCGTGATGATGCTCTTCCCACACTCCGAGCATTTATAGGGCTTCTCCCCCGTGTGAATTCTGTGATGTGATTTAAGCCTGGAGCTACAGATGAACCTTTTCCCACACTCCGAGCATTTAAAGGGCTTCTCCCCTGTGTGACGTCTTTGGTGGTGTTTAAGGCTAGAACTCTGACTGAAGCTCTGCCCACACTCTGAGCATTTATAGGGCTTCTCCCCCGTTGAATTCTGTGATGTGTTTAAGATGGGAGCTAGTGATGAAGCACTTCCCACACTCTAAGCATTTAAAGGGCTTCTCCCCCATGTGAAGCCTTTGGTGTTGTTTAAGGTTGGAGATGTATCTGAAGTTCTTTCCACATTCTGAGCATGTATAATGCGAGTTCTCCCCTGTGTGAGTACTTTGATGCAAGGTAAGGCCTGAGCTGGAACTTACTTGCTTTAAACACTCAAAGCATTTATATGTTTCCACTTCTGTGTGAATTCTGTGATGTTCAGTAAGGTATATCCACTGACTCAAGCTCTTTCCACACTGAGAACATTTCCGCACTTTCTCTCCATTGTGAACAATTGTTTTGTTTCCTTCGAAAGATTCTTCTAGCATTGCCATGTCATGGAAGTCCACTTGTTCAAAGGATGTGAATTTTATCTGCCGCTTCTGTTCACCTTCAGTTTTCCTTTCCTGCTGTTTGCAGTTTTTATTACTTTCTTTCCCATCAGCTGAAAGAATGAAAAAAGAGACTTTAATAGTTCAATTAAGTAGAATTTAATTGAATCAAATTAAATAGAAATTTAATAGGGATCAAGGCCAAGTGCTGCACCTAGCAAAAAAACCAAATGCACAGTTACAGGAGGGGGATACTTGGCTCAACAATACTACAAGCGAGAAGGATCTTGGAATTGTTGTAGATCACACAAGCTGAATATGAGCCGGCAATGTGATGCGGCTGCAAAAAAGGCAAATGCTCTTTTGGGCTGCAGTAATAGAAATATAGCTTCCAAATCACATGAAGTACTAGTTCCCCTCTACTCAGCACTGGCTGAGGGCAGCAGGAGTTTCTGGAGAAACCACCCGCCCTCCCGGCACATGCCCCAGGCATCCACTCTCCACCTGATCTACCTCACAGGGTGGATGCGAGGATAAAATGGAGAGGAGGTGGACCATGTAAGCCCCCTTGCGTTTCGTGCAAGAGGAGAAAAGGTGGGATATACTTTAATCAAAAAATGATGTAACATAAAATAGGGAATGGTTCTTCAGGACTGGTATTCAATAGATGTCTTCCCCACATAGTAGACACAAACTAGCCTTTTCCCACTTGACCGAGTCCCTCCAGCTATTCCCTGGCTATTTCTCTGTCAGATCTCCTGGAGAGCACAGGGGAGTTGTGTGCAAACATGGGAAACATCTCGTAGGAGAACACACAGCCCATGGACGAAGGGTCCAGCCAGAGCTAAGCACCCACCTGCTGGTCTCTCCCCTTCCTCACAGCCCCGGACAAAGGGGTCATCTGCTTCTCCCTGGCAGAAGATGACATCAGCTCTGGGAACGGGAAGCCCTTTTGCAGAGGACAGAAAGAGAGGAATTACTTCCAGCACTCCTGGTTATTAAATTTATTTTGGGACTTCAAACCACCCAGGCTGAAGCCTCCCCCCCGCTGCCTCTGTTCTCACCAGACCCATCAAGGTCAAAGGGAGGTTGGGCAGGTCTTGGAACTCCTCCACATGGGAGTGCAAGAGAGCTGGGGAGTCACAGGTTCCTGCTTGGATCAAGAAGCCTCGGTCTAGAACCCCAGGAAACTGAACAGCCAGGAAATCTCCCACAAATGGAGGCACACAGATAAAAACAGTGGCAATGCCTTCTTCCAGGACGCCTCAGCCGAGGGAAAGAGCGAGCCTTACCCAGAGAGGCCAAATTCCTGCAATTCTCCTCCATGACTTCCCTGTGCAGAGCCCTCTGGCCTGGATCCAGCAGAGCCGCCTCCTCCTCCGTGAAATGCACAGCCACCTCCTCAAAGGACACCGGAGCCTGCAAGAGGGAGAGGAAGAGGAAAGGTTTCTCTCAGCAGAGCATGCAAAAGGGGCAGCGAAGGGGAGGCAAAGGGGAGGCCCTCCTGCAGGATCCGGGCTCCAGGAGCGACAGTCAGAGCCCTCTGGCAGCCACCTGGGAGGGACGATCCTGTCAGGCCCAGAGAAACATGCAGGGGACTGAGCCCCCAGCCCCTGTACCTGTTCTGCCCAGCCTCTTTCCACTCCACAGCCAAGAGGAGGAGGGCAAGAAGGCGCCCCCAGTGTCCTCCCACTGTCTCCGAGAGTCCTCCCATTTCCTAAGAGGAAAACCAAGAAAGAAGGTGGGGAGATACTTGTTAGTTCACACACAATTTGCAGTCATTTCCTTGTGTGAAGCCAGCCCGTCTCCACATTGGTTTAGGGCATAATTCGAAGTTCCACTTTAGATTTAGATGAAGATTTAATCTACAGGCCTATGGCTCACGCTGGCTCAGCTTGTCTGAGTGTGGAAAGCAAAGCAGGGTCAAGCCTGGTTATTACTTGGATGGGACACCCCTCCTTCAGTTTCCTGCACTGAGCAGGGGGTTGGACTCGATAGCCTTGTAGGCTCCTTCCAACTCTATGATCTATGAAGTCTTAATCTACGGAAAGAAATCACCTTTTTTCACATCTTAGAAACGCATTTCACCTTCCCACAGAGCCTCAAGGGGAATGCAAAGCAGCCCGTGGAAGTCAAGCGGAGGTGTCAGAGGGAGACCATCTTCAAACTTCCCCCTTGATTCTTACCCTGAGAGGAGACACCTCCGTCCCCCGACGGAGCATTCTCTGCTTCTCCAGAATCCGTGGTCACGTGGGCTCCATCCCCTGGACCTGGAAGAGGAGGAGGAGACCAGGCGAGGAAGTCTGATTATGGTGTTAGCGTGCAAGGAGCGGGGGGGAAGAGGCCACGGGCGGCAGCGTTTCCAAGTCCCTCTGCCCTCAGGCTTCCTCCTGCACTGGTTCTGCCTCCCAAGCCCTGCAGCTCCCTCACAGCCGGGTCTTTGGCAAGTGGGCACACTAGGAACTCTGGACTGAGGCCAGTAAATCACCCTCACATTAGAAAAGGACTAGAACAGGGCATCCCAAACCCGCGCCTTTAACCGACCGGGATGAGACGTTGAAGCTGCCAGACGTTCCCTTTCTGCTGGGAGGACTGTACCGCTAGTGAAGAATGATCCCCTCCCTCCCTGGAACTTCCCGCCCCCTTTAACTGCCTGGTATCCCTGCAAGGTGGGCCAGATCCACACATTCTGAACCACTATAGAACCATTCAGCGAGGGGACGAGACATGCCCCTCTTGGGCTGCTGCTGGGGATTTTTAAGGTGTGGAAGTATTGTTGGGGATTTTTCCAATCTCCCCCCACCCCCACCCCCACCAGATTCCAGGAGGAAAGCCTCTCCCACCTGGCACTGGTCCTCTGCCTGGCTCAGGAGGAAGCCTTCCACCAGGGCCTTGAGACAGGGAGGTGATCACATCACATCCTGCAAAGATCACAAGCCCTGGCTAAGGAAGAGAGGGAAGAAGACCCAGACTCCAGGGGAGATGGGGGTGGGAGTTGTTCCCCCTGAGTCTGACTGAGGACCGAAGAGGATCAGGCCCAAACCTTGTCCGGTTCACGAGCGGCTCTCTGGACGGGGCATCTCTAGCGCTGGTCCAGCCCCCCAACTCCCCCTCCCCTTGAGACCTCTGCCCAAAGCAGATTCACCCTCTTGCTCCCCCCCAAAGCCCCCTCCCCCGATTCCTTCTCCTCTTCCAGCCCTGCACTTATCCTGCCCCGAAACCTGGTGCTGGGACCTCCTGCCTGGCCCTTACTGTAGGACCCTGTAACTATCAGAGTGACAGGACAGAACTCTGACCTGCTGCTGGGAAACAGCCAGTACTGATACCACCAAGTGCTTCGCTCCACTGGACCCTGAAAACCAGCCACCGACCCAGACTTCTCGGAGGAGCTTGGTTTCTCCCTTTGCCCTTTCACTAGTCTATAACAGTCTTTCTTAACCCTGAACTGGGCTTAAAAACCTGCCCTGCAGGGTGGACAGCTTCTCACCGCACACTCCAACGCAGAGGAGATTCGGGGTGGGGGGAGATGTTCCCGCCCTGGATGAAAGCTCTCCCGTCAGTCAGAGGTGGATCGCTGATGGCCGAGGGCAAAACTTCAGGGACACTCAAGTCTAAATGAAATGCAATAAATCCCAGTTGCAAATACAGTTACTCACATTGTAAAGCATGGTAAATAAAAGCCAGAGTTAAAAGAACTAAAAAATCAATAAAACAAAATTTCAAAGAAAACAATCAAACAGGAAGTAAAATCATGAATTTTAAGCAATCTCTGATGACACTCTTTGCACAGATTCTTGGAGCAGCCCGTGCAAAAAGAGACCCTAAAAGTCACCCAAAAGTCAACATCTCGCAACAAGGAACTCCTCTTTTCTGGGATCGTTTTTTGAATGTCGTCCCAGTAAAACAGTATCTCAGAACGAGCATCAACAAGACAAATGGGAAAAGCTAGCAGAAGGGGGGGGGGTGTTTCTCAGAGCTTTGCCCTCTTTCCCCTAATAGCTCTGAATGGAACCCGGGACCTTCTGCATGCCAAGGGTGTGGGCTGTGGCCCTTCCTATAGCCGGGAAATGGCAGGTGACAAAGGAAACGGCTCCGCACTCCTTCCACTGCAATCATGGGAAGCCACTTTCCCCAAAGGCCTGCGTGAGGCGGAGAAGGAGAAAAATCCACCTTCCTCCTCTGTGTGTAATGTCACATCCAGCTCAGAAGGCCTCTTGCCCCCCACCCTCCCCTCCTGAGAACTCCCCAAACAAAGTGCTCTGGGTGGAATAAAGAAAAGACAGGCCAGGATAGGGCAGGGCAGAAGAGGAAAAGCCGAACTGGGACTGGAAATGGAGCAGGGAGAGAGAATTCCCCCAGGCAAGCAGCAACTCTCAGGGAGGGAGCCCTGTGGAGGGTGTGCCTACTTATTGACTTCAGGAGGGGAGGATGCAGAGGGGCTTTTCTTCCTTTTTGTCCTCATTTAAAAGCCCCAGCACTTCCTGGATCATGTCATCACATAGTCCCATAGGTATGCATCCTAGCATTCTTGAAGAACTCAAATATGAAATCCTGGTGTTTTTTTTAAAGACCAATTTTAATTTTTATTTCTATGTAATCAAAATATGACAATTAACAAACAAATAGACTTCCGATTTTCTTCTACAGCAAATATAGGTAACAATAATTTTTTCTTTTTCCCCCGATGTCCCAAATTCACTTATTACTCCATGAACCCACAAACAAATCATTATTTTCTAGTCTCCTGCAAAAAGTCAATTAGAGGTTTCCACTCAGAATAAACATGGAGAAATTCCTGATCTTCCAACAAAAATATGTAACATGTCCCTGGGATCAGCCTCTGTAGCAGAGGACTGGAGCAAAGCCAATGTAGCACGGATTTTAAAAAGGATCCCGGGGAGATCGGGGAAATGACAGCCCGGTTAGTTTAACAGCAGCAGGATTTCATTTCATTATATACCGCCCACAGTCAAAGCTCTCTGGGCGGTTCACAATAGATTATACATAAAAACAACAATAAAAACATACAAATAGTTTAAAAGATTAAAAACCAAATTTTAAAACACAGTTTAAAGTAACAATCAAAAAACTAATAAACTGAGCCTACAGGTGACAATCCCCCCCCCCCGTGCTATTCCAAGCTCCTAACTATTAAATGCCTTGGCATAGAGGGAAGTCTTAACCTGGCGCCGAAAAGATAGTAAGGTTGGCGCCAGGCGGGTCTCAGTGGGGAGCTTGTTCCAAAATTGGGGGGCCACCACCGAGAAGGCCCTCCTCCTCGTTGCCACCAACCGAGCCTCTCTTGGAGGTGGCAGTTGGAGGAGGGCCCCAGATGTTGAGCGTAGTGTCCGGGTAGATTGTGGTTGGGAGAGACGGTCCGTCAGGTATTGTGGTCTTAAGCCGTGTAGGGCTTTATAGGTTAAAACCAGCACCTTGAATTTGGCTCGGAAGCATATTGGCAGCCAGTGCAAACGGGCCAGAACCGGTGTAATGTGCTCGGACCTTCCGGTCCCCGCAATAAGCCTGGCTGCCGCATTTTGCACAAGCTGCTGATTCCGAACAATCTTCAAAGGCAGCCCCACATACCGTGCATTGCAGTAGTCTAGTTTAGAGATCACCAGAGCGTAGATTACTGAGACCAGGCTATCCCTGTTGTGTAGGATTTCATTGTGTAGTCCCTGGGGGGTGGGGGTGGATTTGATTGTGTAATCCTGGGGGGGGGAGCAGGGATTTCATTGTACAGTTCCAGAAGGGAGAGCTGGGATTTCAATGTTCTGCAGTCCCGGAAGGAGCTGGGATTTCACTGTGTAGTTCTGGGAGGAGCTGGGATTTCACTGTGTAGTCCCGGGAGAACAGGGATTTCATTGTGCAGTCCCGGGGGAAAGAGAACAAGGATTTCATTGTGTAGTCGGAGGGGGGGGGCAGGGATTTCATTGTGCAGACCCGGGGGAGCTGGTAGTCCTGGGGGAGCTGGGATTTCATTGTGTAGTCCTGGGAGGGAGCTGGGATCTTATTGTGTAGTCCCAGGGGAAGGGGGAAGCAGGGATTTCACTGTGTAGTCCCGGGGGAACAGGGATTTCATTGTGCAGCCCCGGGGGAAAGAGAACAGGGATTTCATTGTGTAGTCGGGGGGGGGGGGGCACGGATTTCATTGTGTAGTTCCGGGGAGCTGGGATTTCACTGTGCAGACCCGGGGGAGCTGATAGTCCTGGGGGAGCTGGGATTTCATTGTGTAGTCCTGGGGAGCTGCAGACAGCTACCTTAAGGAATTTTGAACAAATAGTGCCTATAAGAAAATGACGACCCTGTTAGGTTTTGGTATGGTGTGCAGAAACGGGTGGTGTGCATAAATGTCTCCTGACATGGCACCAAGGTGTCTAGTGAGTCAGAGTCATGGGACAGTTTGAAGACTACAAGTTATATAAGTGTTGCGCAATGGTAGCAAGTATACAGGCCCGTGGCTCACGCTGGCTCAGCTTGTCTAAGCAGGGTCAGGCCTGGTTATTACTTGGATGGGAGACCCCTCCTCGAGTTTCCTGCATTGCGCAGGGGGGTTGGACTTAATAAACCTTGTAGGCTCCTTCCAACTCTATGATCTAGGAAATCTATTGCGTACACATTGCGCAACTATGCTATTTATAGGCACGGGTTTTGCTATAAAGGAAGGCATACTGTTTACTCCACTTGAGTTCAGACTTGGGATCAGACCAGGCTTGGGATCTGTCCTGATCACATCACCGCACTTGTCATCCTCTACTTCACTGGACAACTTTGCCTCTGGAATGATGTAGGAAGACAGAGTCATCTCTTCTGCGTAAGAGATGCCTGCATTGCTTGCTTTCCCCATGTAATTGGGTCTACAATATTCAACTGATTTTAACTTCTACCAACTACTATCTTTCGGTGCGTGGTACTGTGGGTCACTGCTGGGCAAGCTGAGATCCTCAGTCGACCTCACAGACCCATGCAACGCCGGGTAAAAAAAGCTAGTTAAAGATAAAATTAGTCAGCATATAAAAGGACAGGCCCTACTGAGGAAGAATCAGCATGCCTTCCGCTAAGGTAAGTCTTGTCTCAGTAACCATTTAGAGTTCTCTGACAGTTTCCATACACATGTGGACGGGGTGATCCATACATGGTTTACTTGAACATCCCAAAGACTTTTGACAAAAAGCTTACAGCAACTGGGATTGTTTAACTTAGGAAAAAGTCGAGTGAGGGGAGACATTATAGAGGTGTACAGAATGATGCCTGGTGTGAAGAAAGTGAACAGAGAGACATTTTTCTCCCCCTCCCATAATACTAGAACCCAGCTGGGTCATCCCATGAAGCTGATTGGTGGGGATTCAGGACAGATCAAAGGAAGTCCTTCACATACACCACACATTTAAACTATGGGATCCACTTCCACAAGATGTAGTGATGGCCACGCATTGGGAGGGCTTTAAAAGACCCCCGTCTCTAAGCTATGGGAGGAGCACGGAGAGGCCCGGAGGCCGCGCGGGCGGGTCCAGTTTGGGCCAGCGAAACCCTGCTTGAACCGCACAAGCCGCCGCAGCTTAAAGCACGCAACCGCCAAGCCGCCCCACGGCGACCCCACCGCCACAGCACCCCCCGCCCCACGAACGCCTGTCCCTTGCCTGGCGGGCCCCTCAGTCTGGGGGGTGGGTGGCGGAAGACGCTGTTCGCTCCCTCGCTCTTGCAGTCTTCAAAAAATAAAATAAAAATATTTCTTAAAAAGCTGCTCCGGTCTGAAGGAAAACGGGGGGAAACCTCCTGCTGCTGCTGCGGCGGCGGCTTCCTCGCGGGGGGCTCCGGAGCTGGGCCTTCCCGGCCAGACACTCCACAACAGCCATCTGGTGCTGCAGAAAGTCTCGTCTTCTCACGACTTTGATTGGCCCAGTAATGGTCACCTGACCAGGTTGCTATGCAACGTCCGCCCGGGACGTGGAAAGGCTGGGCCCGCCTTCGGCTGCTCTGCCAAGGAAACGCGTTTGTGCGCAGCAGGGCAGGCGCAGGCCCAGATGCCGCCCCCCCCCGCGCCCGCGCCCGCGCCCGCCCCCGCCCCCTCGTGCAGTTACAGTGAATACAGTACTTGGGCTGCGTATCTTGTATACTGGGAAAGTTGCTGCCTTTGATCACAGGCCTTTTGTGCGGGGACTCTAGTTTAATGTGCCGTCAATGTCAACCTCTAAAGACAAATTGATGCTACGTTGCCATGTTAAGCCCTGTCTAGGAAACCATCAGGTTTACTGCAAGTATTTGACTCTCTCTCTGTGCCTTCACCCCTGCTACTGTCTCCTTGTGGTACCGGTGCTGCGTTTAAACTTTAACCAAGGCCCTTTGAGAAGCTTCAGCCCTATTTTGGGAGGCAGGAGCTCCCACGTGTAGTGCTTCCCTTGAGACGATGCTTGCTGGCAGTCTTAACCTATTTTCAAAAGTCTCCTGACACAAAGATGGGTTTGGGCTGGCAGTGTTGATTTGCTGCTAAACACTGGATCACCGCTGCCGTTTTCAAAGACCCCAGAGTCTCGGTAAGATGCATGTTTTCTAGTTTTTGTTTAAAATAAAACAAACTTTTGAAGACTTCAGAGTATGCTCTCATTCTTAGGGAGATTCTTAACTGAATTGGCCTGTAAGACTTTAGGAACAGGTGAGAAAGCTGCATTGAAAGTTTCTTATAATGCTTTTACTCAAGTGCTTGTCCAGATCTAGTGGAAATACCATCAGGTACACAACTCTGTCTCTATCCCTCAAGTTCAAGTTTATTTCTGCATTAGCCGACCAGGCTGTTGCACACATAGATAAAACAGACTACACACATAGTTTAAAAGTGACCATTAAAAAGAACATTCAAAACACACTATTAAAATGGATATATACATATGTATTTACATGCACATATATCCTTAAGCAGCAATATATATGTTAAAATTATATACAAAGTTAAAACGTAAAAGGCTCAAATGCTTTTGTTAAAAAAAAAAATTTTTTTTTTTAAAAATTGTTATTTATTATTTAAAATGGTCATTAAAATTGATTAAATTATGAGGCTCGTAAGCAAATTTAAAAAGGCTTATTTCTCCTTATCAAGGCCAGTTTTACAAACTTTGCAGTTCGATAGGATATATAATAATCCGTTCCAGCTAACAGAAAAACAAGTTTACTTAACGGCGAAGCATCTACTAAAACACCAATGAGAGGAAGAAGATATTGGGCTCTCAAATCTGTATATTGGGGGCATTCTAAAAGGAAGTGATACAAATCCTCTACTTGTCTACAGCCATAGGGGCATTGTCTTTTTGCTTTAGGGAGCCCATCGTACCGTCCCAAGACTTCCATAAGCTGGATAACATTCAACCTGCATTTAGTTAGAAGGCCTTTAAGGTCATACGGGCACTCAGAAATCAAGTAAGCAGGCAGCTTTCTTGGCAAGACAGGGAAGTATTTATAGAATGTATTGGAGCGGCAGTTTCTCATCAACAAGATGCTGTCTTGGAAATCCACTTCAACTAATCGCCTTGCAACCACCCGCCGAGCTCCATTATAGCCCCCAACTATCAAATGGCCCGCCGAAAGGCCCAGTTCCGATACAAGGTTGCCAATTGCACAGACCCAGGCAGCCTGGTCCATTTCCTCATATGCCATTAAGACTAGAGGAGGGGCCAACTGGAAAATGATCTTGAGCCAATAATAGATAGCTGCTTTCAGGGCTAAAGTTCTAACTAAACAGCATGCTGACTCTATTTGCACTATCGCCTTGGGAGTTGATCTAGGAACCCCCAAGACTCTTGTTAAAAATTTGTGCTGTACCGAGTCTAGCACTGTGGTGTCAGAAAAAGCCCATAAGGCTGCCCCATACAGTATCTGTGGCAATAGTTTAGCTTTGTACAGTTCAAGAGGGGCAACACGGGCCTCCCCCCCAAACTGGCTGCATAGCAAATAATGGCATTAGAAGTTGCCCCTGCTGTTGATGCAACAGTTTTCAGGTGGGGAATCCAGGACGCAGTATTCTTGAAAGTCACCCCTAAATATTTATAAGCCGTGACCTGTTCTAACTGGTGATTGTCCAACTGCCATGAGGACCTCTGTCTTCCCTTGCCAAATACCACGATTTTTGTTTTGGAATAATTCACAGCCAAGAGTTCTTTCCGGCAGTACTCCCCTAGGGCTCTCAGGAGCCTACGTAGCCCTACCTGAGCATATGAGAACAGTATAGCATCGTCAGCATATAGTAGGATGGAAATAAATTTACCTCCTACACTGGGGGGGAAGAATTCAAGGCCTGACAGAAAGGGGACTATGTCGTTTAAATATAAATTAAATAAAAGGGGAGCCAACAAGCACCCTTGCCGTACACCTTTGTTTGCTGGGATAGGTTCTGAGAGGCCACCCCTCGACGAAACTCTGACACAAAGTCGTGAGTTCTCATAGAGCCCCTGGATTCTTCTCAAGAGTCTACGATCTATGTTTAGGAGAGTCAGCTTATGCCATAAACGAGGCCGGGAAATAGAGTCAAAAGCAGCTCTCAAATCAATGAAAGCAGCAAAGAGGGAGTGATGAGGAGGACGTGTGTACTTTTCCCTTAGATGATTTAGTACAAAGCAATGGTCAATTGTTGATCTGCCCTGTCGGAATCCCGCTTGCTCTTCTGCCAGGATGTTATTAGAAGATACCCAAAAGTCTAACTTGTCCAGAAGGTGCCTCGCGTAGAGTTTACTGATCACATCGAGGAGGCTTATTGGGCGGTAGTTCTTTGGGTCAGATCTGGAGCCTTTCTTGTGGATAGGGACCACTATTGCCAATGACCAGTTGTCTGGGTAATATCCAGTTTTATCAATAAATGTGAACAACGCGGCCAAAGCTGGTGTCCACCAGTCTGCGCGATCCAACAAAAGCTCAGGTGGGATCCAATTAAACCCGGGGGCCTTTCCCCTTTTAAGTTTCTTGAGTAATGCAACGATTTCATCACAAGTAACTGGAGGCCACTCAGGTAGGTCCAAGTCAGCCTCTGGTGCAGGCAAAGCCCCAGCAGCTTCATCATAAAAAAGGGAGCGAAAATACTTCTCCCATTCATGTGTTGAAATTGCATTATCATTAGAGGGGGATCCAATATACCTTTTGGCAGCTATAGCATGCCAGAATTTGGTCTTGTCTTTACATCCAAGAGCGTGTTCTAACTCAACCCATTGTGTTTGAAAATATGCAATCTTTTTTTCTTGGATCAGCTTTTTATATGAATTCCGTAGCTCTATAAATTGGCATGGGAGAGGAACATTGAAGTTCTTAAGAGTTTGGTGCTGCTGTTGTAACTCTCTTTTAAGCTGCCTACATTCAGAGTCAAACCAAGGGTTGGAATTCCTTTGTCCAGAAATCCGTTGTCGAGCTACTTGGGATAAACAGGGTTGGAGCATTGCAATTATCTGAGTATAACTATCGAGGACCTCGCTGGTGTTATTGAGATTTAGTAGATTATTCTTTAATCTGGAGAGTTGTTCTGAATACAGCAAGGAATCTAGAGCTTCCAAGTTCACCTTAGCCCATTTGATTCTGTGTTTAGAGTAATCTGGGTCCACGGGAACTTGGGTAGATTTGATCTCATAAGGGCAAGCTACCAATAGGACAATTGGCTGGTGGTCACTGGTCGGATAGGAGTCCACTCTAAAGAGCAAAATTGCTTCCAGCAATGCAGGTGTGACTGCCAAGTAGTCCACCACGCTAGCTCCTAGGTGGTTGATAAAGGTGTATTCTCCCAGTACATCCGCCGAGATAGAACCATTTAAGAGGACCAGGCCAGCCTGGGAAATTGTATTAATAAAACACTTTCCTTGGATATTAATCTTATGGTCCTTAGATTGTCTGTCCCACATAGTTGAAAGAGCTTGTGGGGGAAAGTTAAATACATGGCCCAGAACATCCCAGTTTGTTCCTATTCGTGCATTGAAGTCCCCCATCAAGATGAAATGAGCCTTAGGGTGTTGAGCCTCCAGTGTAAACAAATAATCATCTAGGTGCTCCCATATATTGACAGAATAATGTTTAGAATTCTGAGGTGGGATGTATGTGTTTACCAGCACATAGGAGATTGTAGCAAACTCAATAGAGACAGCCATTGCCCATGGGCCCGGACTGCCTATTAAGTGAGAATTTATTCTCCTTGCGTTGGTTATGGCACACATCAAACCACCCCAAGGGCGCCCCTTGTAACTAGAGGGTGTTGCTGGTATGGAATAGGTCACAAAGTCATTATTCCGTGTCCTTCTCGTTCATCCCAGTTTGCAGGACACGGAATAATGGGCTCAAGTTACAGGAACCTAGATTCCACCTAAACATCAGGAAAAATTTCCTGACTGTCAGAGCAATAAGACAATGGAATCAACTACCTAGGGAGGTGGTGGGCTCTCCCAGTCTGGAGGCATTCAAGGTGCGGCTGGACAGACATCTGTCAGGGATGCTTTGACCTGGATTCCTGCATTGAGCAGGGGGTTGGACTCGATGGCCTTGTAGGCCCCTTCCAACTCTACTTTTCTATGATTCTATGAAGGTAAATCTCTCTAACAGACCATGTTTCCTGGAGTGAGATGATATCAAACTGATTAAGATACTTCTGGAAGGAAATATCAAGTTTCTTATTATGCCAACCAGAAATGTTCCAAGATAAACACTGGAGAGGCTCCCTACAGATAGGATTTTGTCACTTGGCAAGTTGTGAAGGGATCCCTTCCATCGACGGGTTCAAGCCATCAGCATGTCTTAAATGTAGGCCTGAGCTTTTACAATATGTATCAGAGTTGTCTAGGATGCTTGGGATAGTATGACAATCAATTTCAGCTAGCACTATTTTCTTTTCTTTAAAAGCCTGATGTTTTCCGGAGGGTCCTCCGTTATTAGTAAATTCTGATTCCTCATCAGGGATTCTTTTTGCTCTGATTTCCATACTTGATTGTAATTTGTTTCTATACACGACCCAGGTGCACTATGCTTGTCCTCCAACAAATCAATCACATCAATAGTTGGGCTCAGTCTGCTGACGTTTGTGATCACTGGGCCATCCTTCATTACCAGATGTCCTATAGGATTCTCAGCCTTCACAGGGGAGCCCATCTCATCTTCCCCCAGGAATCTCATGTCATGCCATGAGGTGTATGGTTTATTTGCCACAGAATTAGCCCTGGTTGGCAAGGAGATAAAATCCATGTTGGGGTTTCTCCGATCGAGCTTACTTCCAATAAGATTTATTTCTGCGGTCACTTGATGACTTGAGGTAGACGTCTGCACTATCTCTTTCTGATTAATATCTTGAGATATTATAGTGATATCATCAGTAGTCTGCCATGCCACCTCCTCAGTTGTATGGCTTCGACCTTTCCTTACTTGGATATCCATCAAATGGGATTTCAAGTGGTCCAAATTTGTCAAGATTTCATTTTGGGCTAACAAGGGGAGGTTGCTAAAGGTGTTTATTAGTGTCTTTTCCTCCTCATAGAAGGAGTCCCTTCCCTTGCCCAAAATTTGTGTGTGGTCTTGATCCCAGGCGCAGTTGGGCCCATTGTGCTCTTGCATGCCTGCAACCTTAATGTGGGGAGGGACAACTTTAGCTGAGTCAAAATTAATTAGATTGGTAGAGATGTTATTCTCTGTTGCCAGGCTGTTTTTCCCATTAAGGGTATGGGAGATGACTAAAGGTTGAGGGGGTGCTGAATTTTCAAAAAGCCGTGCCACTAGTATATTCTTTTCAACAAATACATCTCTGTGTGAGTATAATAAACTAGCTTTCCCCCACTCTCTAAAAGTGACCACCACACGGGCGTTTACATAGTTATAATAAAGATACTCCACATAGACTATATCAGTGATGGCGAACCTATGGCACGGGTGCCACAGCTGGCACGCAGGGACATCTCTGTGGGCACTCGAGCCATTGGTCACTAGATCGCGAAAAGACCATCCCCTTCTGCAAAACACTAATGATCTTGTTCTTTCTCACAGTATGGAACAGAATGATTTTATTCTAGAATTCCTGTTACAGAATTCTTTTCTACATTGTTATCACATTTAAAAGATTTTGAAGAATGATGCACAGAGCATGGCTTGGATGCAAAGCCCTAACAGTTGACCTGAGTGCTGCATGTGTTGCTCTCAAACTAACAGAGTATGAGCCAAGGTTTGACAAATTATCAGCATGCATGCAATAGCAAAAATCACATTAATTGTGCAAAAGCATGCCCAATGCAAACTTTTACCTAATGCAGTGTTTGCAGTCCAAGACATAAAGTGTTTAAAATGTGTTAAGCACGTTTAGTTTTCTTGTTTATCTTGCTCATCCTAGTACAGGTTGACTTTTACTTTTACTAATCCGACACCTGTAGAAGCAGGGAAAGGACCCGGAGTAAAGCTTGCCCCATACAATTTCAGTCTGGCATATAATCATATTTCAAGTTGAGAATCCCTTATCCAAAAATACATGTGCCTAATTATTTAAAAAGTTTGTATAAATTCCCTTCAGGCTATGTGTACAATGTAGTACTATAATAATTTTTTGAGTTGATTTTTTTTTCAACAAAAAACTGTTTGTATTATTGAAAGCTCTGTTATTGTGTTTTTCTTTAAAGACAAAAGATGTTAATTAGTTTGGACAACTGTATGAGTTGTTTTTCTAAAACTAAAACCTCGGTATTCAGGTTTAATTGCAGTGTTGGCACTTTGAAATAAATAAGTTGGTTTTGTGTTGCAGTTTGGGCACTCGGGCGCAAAAAGGTTCGCCATCACTGGACTATATCCATTGTAGTGAACAAGCCTGGGAGGGCTGTCTCCAAGGTCTTCAAAAGATTATGTTTGCGAACCATTTGTGTCAGCATTCCCTTTGGTTTAGGATAATTTATTAGAACCAGCTTTTCTCGATTCAGAACTAGGCTCCAATTTTTCCCATTAACACCTTTCTGCTGGCATACTTCAGTGGCCAAAAGGGCACAGGGATCCTTTAAGACAAGTTCCTGTGCCTGGGCTAGAGGGATTGGAGAGGTTTGTAGTATTGGAACAGCTTCCTTGTCAGGATGGATTGTTAGCAGCGTTTTCCCCTTTGGTCATAGGTATATTTTTTTGATGTAGCTTTACATTCTGTTTAGGGCTTTTATCTAGGAGGCTAAACAATTTCTTGAAGTCCATTTTCTTAGAGTGAATGGCCCTCGAATTTTTAGTATTTTTGATGTTTTTGGGCTTCATTTGGGGATTAATCCCCTTCTTCTTGCCTAATTTGCCAACTATTGGGTAAGCTGTCTGGGCCCTGGCATTGTTCGGCTTTCTCTCCACCTGGACCTTATCCACATGCTCTGCATGCTCTGTTCCAGCTTTTTTTTGCATTTGCACGAGTAACGTTAGAAGTTTGTTGCATTCGGACAAGAAAGTTTTAATGTGTTCAATATCTTGTGTTATCATAAAGAGCCATCCCTCTATCGATGGGCCTTCCCCCGTTGTTTTGACAACACAACTATGATGTTCTTTCTCATTTACAAGCTCTTCGCTGTCAGCTAATTCCGTGATTTGCTTTAGTATCAATTGGTTTAATTGACTATCCTTTTCAAATTGCTCAGGTGGCCGCTGCTGTAGTCTTAAATTCTCAGCTAAGGCCAATTCTATAGCAAGGTTTAAAGAGGATGGATCCTCATCTAATTTGTAATTCTTATGCTTAAGGTCTAGAGACCAATCTAGTATGGAAGTAGGGGGGCTCAAAGACTGGGGTAGATCTTCGGATGCCCCTTTCTTTTCTTTTGTCCTGGGCTCAAACATTCCCTCTACCTCTGCTGGTGTAAGAAATTGTGTAATTTTTAGTTGTCTTTTTCTCTCCTTCTTTTCAATTTGGGATATGTTCACGGGGGATGGCCTAATTCCCAGTGTTTTATATCCCTTTCTAGTAAGCACCATATCAGTCAAGCTATCCCAATTAGGGAGGTTTCAGAGAGAGGGAGAGGAACACACGCTGTCAGTTAGCCAAGTCAAGCCCCCAGTCCATTTAAAACAAGTTATAATGAAGCAGTGTGGTAATTATTATTTGCCTTTAACACTGGAAGCCTATGGGGCTTGATTGAGGTGCTCTCTCCCCCCTTTTGTAAAAGTCCTATCAAGTATCAGGTAAGCAGTAAGATATTAACCTGCCTCCGTCAGCTGCGGTCAGTAGCTTCAGCAGTGAAGTTAGAACAATTATAAAACCTTGATAAAAGCCCGAGCTCGCTAAAATCAAACTAAAACAAACTGGAGCAACCTGCCTCCATTAGCTGAAGTTAAAACAGTTATAAAAACCTTGATAAAACCCAGTCTGGCTGGAAACAAACTAAAACAAACTCAGAGCTCCAAGACTGGGTTGTTGTTGCCCCTTTGTCCTCTCCCCATTCACGTATAGGGGTCTATCCCTCAATTCTGTATGATAAGAGAAAGCTAAGCCCTGTTCTCCCAGAGAGAAAGATCCAGAGATGTAGTGTCAACAGATTGTAGACAGGATGCATTCTCTGGCTTAGATTTACATAACCATGATAGACCAGCATTGCGTACAATGCGTACAGCATTGCAAGGGGCTCAGCGACTGCAGGACCATTTAAATTAGTAGCCTTCATGTATAACGCAGCACAGTAATACTTCAGCACCTTTATGAACAGATGGGCCTCTCAGGCACTGCAAGGTGGCAAACCTGAAAGGAACCCCCCGTTTTCTTGTGCAATAAAAGGGGCATAGAAGAAAAAGGGGGAAAAACCCGTGTTCCTGGACACACCTGTCTCCACTAAAACATCCCTTTATCCCAGAGGCCCTGCAGATGCAACTCCCATCAGCCCTAGCCAACATAACCAATGGTGGGGGATGATGGGAGTAGCAGTCCAACCACATCTGGAGGGTCACACATTCCCCATCCCTGTTTAATCCTCAGCGACTTTGTTCTCTCCTCTAGACTTCCTCACTGTCCCAGCCAACTTGCAATTACGCA
The DNA here is from genome assembly GCA_021292165.1 of Shinisaurus crocodilurus. Taxonomy (NCBI): domain Eukaryota; kingdom Metazoa; phylum Chordata; class Lepidosauria; order Squamata; family Shinisauridae; genus Shinisaurus; species Shinisaurus crocodilurus. Next base: position 523,098 of record CM037891.1, read on the forward strand.
TGGAGCGCAAGACTGGGGTTGAAATAGAGACTCCCATTTTTGCTAAAGGTTTTCAAAAGCAGCAATTAAAGAGTTATCTAGGAAAAACAACAGATTTTTAAAAACAGTTTTAGCAGGAGACCATGAGAGCAATTGAGAGCAATTAAGATTTAGGAGGGGGGCGTGCCTCAGTGATAGAGCACTTGCTTTGGTACACAGTAAAGCTACAAAACAATAAAAACCTGATTCTTTAAGATCTCTCAGACACACACCTGTTACCTGAGGGTGTTCTCTTCAAGGGTTAGATCCAGCACAGCCTGGCCGCCCAGGGGGAACTATTTTATCTACCCGCAGGTCCGAGATAAATAGCCCTCCACAAGACTTGCCTTTCTAGATCCCTCAAACCAGCCAATTTCTACCAGGAGCTGCCTAGGGTCGATTCTTGAGGGGGGGCCCCCTAAAGGCTTGGGCCCCTCGCTGGCGCGCTGCCATGGCTCCAACCAGGCATGCTACCAAAAGGACTAAGACCAAGAACAAAGGCTACACGTGGGGAAATAGCTCTTCCCCCTCCCCTTTTCTGTAGCCTTCTTGCTTCAGCCAATCAATTTGAACTTCACCTGGCCAGGCAGGGGGGAGGGAACACATGAGTCATGGCTTGAACTATATTTACATATGAATGCTTTCAGCCTGGCACCTCCAGGCGCCAGGCCCCATCCCATGTTCCATGCACCTTTCACTTCCTCCCAGCCCCCACTTGGTTTACACATGAGGAGGCGTGTGTGTGTTTGTGTTTGTGTGTTCATGTGTTCCTACATGCATGCAGGAACCCACAAAAGCTCCACACGCTCCCTTTTTAAAAAAAAAATGAACCTGAGAGGTTAACCCCCTTATTTCATTTTAAACTAACTAAAAAAAGAAAGAAAAAGCTTTTGCTTCTAGGCGGAAGTACCAGACAGGGCTGTCCCCTTTCACCAATCTTATTTGTGTTAGTTATGGAGGTTTTGGCAAATGTAGTTAGAGAGGATAGTAATTTAAAAGGGATAGGGATAAAGATAAAAATTAATCTTTTTGCAGATGATACTTTGTTAACAATTGAAAACCCCATGGAAATGATGGATAGGTTAGAGAATCATTTAAAGGAGTTTAGGGAAGTTACGGGGTTGCAAGTAAACTGGGATAAATCTGAGATTATGTTGTTTAATTATAGTAAAATAGAGGAGTTAGAAGAGATTAAAAAGAGATCAAATATTAAGGTAAAAAGTATGATTAAATATTTAGGTATAGATATTTTAAAAGAGTTAGAAAAAATAGTAGAACAAAATTTTAGAAAGTTAAAGAATGAGGTAAAAAAAAAAGATAGAGGAATATCAGAAAATTGGACTTTCATGGTTTGGTAGAATAGCTTTGATAAAAATGAAGATATTACCAAAGATAATTTTTTTATTTAGAATGATACCAAGTAGTTTACCAGAGAAGGAAATTAGGGAATGGCAAGCAATAATTAATATTTTTTGTAATGGGGGGGAAAAGGCGAGGATTACTAAGAGTAAATGGTATAAATCCCAAAAAGAAGGGGGGCTTGGCCTTCCTAATATCAAGTGGTATTATATAGCTAATCAGTTAAGGTTTATTATGGATATTTTAGTTAGGAAGAATATTTTGTGGTTAGAAATAGAAATGCAGGAAATAGAAATGGGGATGGAAAAATTTTTATTTTCAAAAAAAAGTATTACTAGTGTAAAAAGAATAGAAAATCCCTTCCTGAAAAATATGGTAGGGATTTGGAATAGTAACAGACAGATCTTTATACCAGGGATATCACTGTTAACTCCAGTTGTAGCAATGGAGGACTTTCCAGAAAATGCACAGCATTGGGAGGCAATATTTAGGGAAAATAAGGTTATCAAATTAATGGATTGGATGGGGAAAATTGAGACTAGACAACAAATATTGGAAATGATTGGGCCAGATAGAATTTCGTGGTTAAATTTAATGCAATTAGATCAGTGGACTAAGAAATGGAAAAAGAAAAACGAGTATGAGAGGGAGTTTACTGGATTTGAAAAGAAAGTGTTGTCTAGAGAACTTATAGAAGGGAATGTTTCTTCTAGAGGGTTAACTAAGGAGATATATAAAATGATGCAGAGGATTGAAGCGAAAAAAGACAACCTTAAGATGATGTGGGAAATGGAATTTGAGGAGGAGATATCGAATGCGGGGTGGAGAAATATTTGGGGCAGACGTATATTAAGAAATATGTCAGTAAGGATAAAAGAGAATTTTTTAAAAACTGTTTGGAGATGGTATTTGACTCCAGTAAGATTAAATAAAATAGATAGTAATTGTGCTCCATTGTGTTGGAGAGGATGCCAGGAACTTGGTACTTATGCTCATATGTGGTGGAGCTGTAAAAGCGTATTGGATTTTTGGAATAAAATTTTTGGAGAAATTTCAGTAATTATTGGTATTAATGTGGAGGTCTGTCCAAAATTAGCATTGTTATCAATAACGGAGAAACTTTTGTGCTCACAAGAGAAAAAGGAACTAATTGTAAGTTTATTAGCGGCAGGGAGATTATTGATTGCAAGGAATTGGAAAGTTCAACATCAGTATTTAATAATAGACTGGTATAAAGAGGTTTGGGATATTGCTTTAAATGATAAACTAACATGTAGTATTAAATGTAAAAGGGGACAATTAAAGAAAACTAATTTTAAGGAAATATGGGGGTCATTTTTAGATTATGTTTTAGTAAAGGGGAAAGGGAGTAAGCCATGTCATGATATGATGTATTTTTGGAATATAGATTAATAATGGATTATGTGGATAGAATTGGTTTTGCCCCGGGGTGACGGGTGCACTTGTAGAGTATGATTTGTAGGTTTATGTTTTTTTTTGTGTATGTGTGTTCTTTTAAAAATATAAATAAAAATTTAAAAAAAAAAAGAAAAGAAAAAGAAAAAGCTTTTGCTAGCCTTCTACCACTAGTGCACCTTTCTTCACTTTTACACACACGCAAAAACAGAACAACACAAAAAGCATCAAAACATCAAACACATTAACTATAGTCTTAACACAGCTTTAACATCTTAATTCTTAAAATCTTTAAACATCAAAACAGCAAAACAACAAGCAATAACTATCAATCAGAAGTTTACAGGTTTGCATACCCAAGAAACATCAATTACAATTCAAATGAGAACCCTCAACCCTTCTGTTGCCTGTCTGGCGCTCTTGTCTAAAAACAAAACAAAACAAAAACTTTTTTAGGGTTGCTGTTTCTCACACATCCTGTAGGGGGCAGATTATGGACCGAAATGTGACTCTTCAATTCGCCTTTGTTTGCTTTTACAGGCTTGCTTCTGCCACCCTGTACCTAACAACGTGAATACCATCACACACACCCTCCAAAGACCCATGGCTTCCCACCACCCAACGACATGAATATACCACTCCCTTTTCCCAAAGGTTTGCATTTGGCACTTTCTACACAATGACTTGAATGGGATGGCTTCCTACCACCCCCCTCCAAAGACCTGCCGGGATGGCTTCCCACCACCCAACGACATGAATGCCTACTCCCTTTTCCCAAGGTTTGCATTTGGAACACACAGCTTGGCAATCTTCCAGCCTCTTGGGCTTGGCTCTTCTTGCCCACCACCCAAACTTGCACGGGATGACTTTCTCTTTCAGACTCAAATGCTTAGCCATGGAGGCTCCACCCAAGCTTTTAGAACACACAGCTTGGCAATCTGTCTTTTAGCCTGCGTTGTTCCCTCGCCTCTGATTTTTTCTCTGGCAACTGTTCCTTGCCCCCCCTGAGGCCCCTTTGAAAACTTACAGGTTTCTGGCTTTACGTTAGCATTACATTCAAAATTTTTTATCATCTTCATTTTCAAATTGACCTTTGCACATGACACAAGACAACACAATGACAACATGAATCACTTGTCTTCCCTCAACAACTCAACAGTTTTCATTTGCTTTAATCACAATTAACCACCAATCTTTTGTCTTCTTTTCTTCTCGGGAGATACCTGTCTCCCCTCCCCCTCCGAGGAACAAGTCAGAGTCCGCTGTTTTCCAAGTGGCAGCAGAAAATGCTTGGGGGAAATCCTTTTTTCCGTCTCTGCTTCTTTCAGCTCTCCACTTCGGCAGCACAGGGACAAAGTCTCTTTTAAGCAGGGGAGCAATCCTCTTTTCAAAGCTCGAAACCATGCCTCCCCCCTTTGCTTGCTGCTGCCCAGCCTGGGCATTCACCATGCCCCCCCCCAAGAGCAAATGGACAGTCTTAAGTTCAAAATCTGAGTCTTTCTCCCGTGGGAGAGATGTAGGGCAGGACTGTGCCCTCCCCCCCTCAAAGTCTTGCCAATTTCTCTGGGGCACACAGCACAACAAAAATCATTCATCAAACGCTGTCCCAAAACTCAACGTTTTGCTCACCAGCCTCTTAAGAGAGGTTTCCTGGTCTTCTCTCCTTTCTTCTGCTCCCCTTGGAACACACGCGTGCACGCACACACACTTTTTTCATCTTCTCTTCCCGGGCTCTTCCAGCCCCCAAACTTTGGGATCACACATAGAATTGATTAACACTGAACTTGAGACACAACGCGTTTAGAAGGAAAGAAGAGCTGTCTATTTGAGAAGAATTACAGAGCAGGTACAGTGTCTTAGTGCTTGGTCTTACAATGTTTTACACAATAATTCAGGCAGCAAAATATACCTACTGCATCTCCAATCTTACTCTAATTCTAGAGAAGAAAAGACCCCTGTGCCTTTTGGTGGCCTATGGATAGCCGGGGGGGGGAGCCCCCCCCCCAACGCTGGCATGGAAAGGAAAGAAGGAGGAAAGACTCCATAGCTACCTGACTTGTTGTTGGTCTGGAGCTAGAAGGGGTCCTGTGTGGCAGAAGGAAGCAAGAGATGCGCACATTCCTGCTTGCTGACTTCTATGGGCTAAGTCTGAATTCTTACACCTTTTCTGCTGCACCTCTTGCTACATGGGAGGGGCAAGGGTTCTTTGGTGTGCTTGTGGCTGTCTTTGTGTGAGGCTGGGGGCCTTCATGGGTGTCTTAGGAAAACCTTTTCTGGGTCCTCTTACCTTGATAGGTTTAAGAATTGGATTGAATCTTTCTATTAGGGAAGGCCATTTTTTCCCCAGGGATATTTTAGGTTTCTTTTCAGGGGATGTTTGCTGGTGCCTTTGGGTTATCTGAGTATTGCAAGACTCTGGGCCATGGCCTATTCATCAGGGTCTGAGTCACTCTCCATTCAAACCTTCATCTGCATCTCCTTTTTCACCTGGCCAGTCCAATGAAGGGCTTAGCAAATCATTTCTATGAACCCAAGCTTACTCCAACCGCTCTTGGAGTCTGCTGCGACCTTTCTTGTGAGCCATAGTTATAACCAGATGATTATAACTATGTATCCTCATAACACCTATACTCCTACGATATGAAAATAACATGGAAAAATGCATCCACCTAGCTGTTCCTACACACTAAGAAGCAAGAATGAGATGTTGATTTCATCCTCCAGTGCTCCTTAAGAGTTAAGGAATGTCTCTGGCTATCCAATCTACCTTATCTATACTACATTGCAAACTTCTTTCCTTCTGGCTTCCTCTATGGAACCACACGTGGGTATGTCAGAGAAGGCAGGGAGCTGACACAGGTTTTGCCCGTGCCGGTCCAGCCGTGGAAGGACAGCACCAGAGGCTTCACAGGATCATGGCCGTGCATGAACTCCTCCAGCCCTTTCATCACGAGTTGTCTCGCTAAGTGCTGGCCAACCAAATTGATGGCCAAGTCGCATTCTAGACTTGGGATGAATCAGAATCAAGCTATGAAGGGCTTCTTTTGCCCCGTTTTTAAAAGCAAGAAGAACACTTACACATATTTGACATTTTCTCCACAGATTTTGGGGCCAAGGGGCCTTTCTTTGCTTTAGCATAAATCTAGTCCAACACTTTTCAACTTTCCCTCTCCCCATGTCTCAAAGGGGGCCAATTACTCCAGCTCCCTTGTCAATCAATGTCCATTTCCCCTCCCATCTTCAAAACTCCTGTCACCCCACTCGTTCCAAGAACCTCTTTCCGTATCAGGAGAAGCACTCCTTTGGTTGTTCCCCCCCCCCCAATCTGCAGGGATGGGAAACGTGTGCCTCCCCAGATGTTATAGGACTGCAACTCCCATCATTCCTCACCACTGGCTAAACTGGCTGATGGGAATTGCCATCTGGAGGGCCACATGATCTCCGCCTCTGCTGTTCTGGGGCCATTCAGCACCACAGTCCATCAGAAAACACTCTTCCAGCAAGCATTACATGAGCGCAAGTTCCCCAGTGCTGACCACTGTGCGTGGGGGGGGGGGGTTAGAGTGTCGGTCTGGGAGGCGGGGCTAGGCAGACAGAGGCGACCAGGGGAGGGGCCCGGAGGCGTGGCTTGGGTAGGTTGGGGGGGGACATTCTCAGTTTTAAAAGGGGGGTGAGTGGGAGAAAATGGCGGAGGGGGGTTCCTTGTCAGAACTGTTCACTGGGATCTCAAGACAACGATGAGCCGGCTCCGGGATCTCTCAGGAGGAGACGGCTTCATGGAGTCGCTGTTCGGCATGCCAGCGTGTCCTCGGACAGAGACTCGGGACGGACGAGCGCCGTCCTGCTTTTAAAACGGAAGAGCCCTGCCAGGAAAGGGACTGCGCCAGGAACCCCGCTCCCTTGCACTGCCCTTCCAAACTGCCCCCACTCACTGCCTCCATCCAGTGTGGGGGAGTTGTGGGTTGGAAGAGGGGACCCCCCTGTAAGGTCTGCCAGTGGGGGGCATGGGCAGGCATTGCTTAAGCCCCTCCCCACTGAAAGGCCCCCTCCTCGGAGTTGGATGGGACGGGATCAGAGCCAGCCCAGCACATCTTCTTGCCCCAGGTGGTGTCTTGTGTAGATTTCATGGATTTCATAGATCACAGATTTGGAAGGAGCCTACGGCCATTGAGTCCAACCCCATGCTCAATGCAGGAAACTCGAGGAGGGGTCTCCCATCCAAGTAATAACCAGGCCTGACCCTGCTTAGACAAGCTGAGCCAGCGTGAGCCACAGGCCTGTATATGAGAGTAGTGTATGACGAGCCTGCAGTGTAGACCAGCGTTGTTCTACCCCTCTTCCAGGATGGAGGGGTCTGTGGCTGGGAGAGGGTCTTAGGGCAGCCCTGCAGTGTTGTCCACCACTATGACTGGGGCTGGTTGGGATTATCAGCCCAGACAAAGCAGCCCTCAGGCTGCAGCAAAGGTCAACCTGCATAAATGCCCCCCAACCAGTCCCCTCCCAAGGCCAAATCCAGCACTGGACTGCAGGCAGAAGCCTCGCGCTCCACTGATTTTGAAATGCTCAGAAGGAGGAAGGCAGATGCTGATGCTGCTCCCGTGGGTGAATCCAGCAGGATCAGTGCGCCATGGCCCCCCCCTCCACCCAAATGCAATTTCCCAAAGCAGCGTTCCTCCTATTCTGGGTTTCCCAAGCACGAGGCACCAGTTGAATCAATGTGATACACTTGGGAGTAAGGGCACTGGAGAGCATGTGACTTACTCCCGAGCAGACATGCCGTTCGGCTAATTTACAGCTCCCTGTTCTTTTAGCAAGGAGGTGAACGCGGCTGGAAAAACAAGGAGGGCAGGCCTCCCGCTCCTGTCCCCTCTCAAACCCCAGGGCAGTTATCCCAGGGGTAGTGCCTGTCACATGCAGGGGAACCGCTCACCGCTTGTTCAACCTAAACCCACAGTATAGATGTGCCCATGAAACCCAGGATGGTTCAGTTTGAGCTGCTTTCAAAGTCTCACCCACAGACCTACTGAGCGGCTCTCTGTGAATGCAAAGATTTCTTTTCTGGTGTTATGGAAAGGTAAGAACATGAGAAAAGCCAGGCTGGATCAGACCAAGGGTCCATCAAGTCCACCATTCTGTCCACACAGTGGCCAAGAAGCTGCCCATGGGATCCCACAAGCAGAATATATGTGCAACAGCACCTTCCCACCCGTGTTTCCCAGCAACTGGAGTACATAGGCACACTGGCTCTGATACTGGAGGTAGCATATTGCCATTCAGGATCAAATCCCTTTTTAAAGCCATCCAAACTGGTGGCCATCACTAAATCTTGTGGAAGTGAGTTCCATAGTTGAACGAAGCTGGGAGCTCTGACTGAAGCACTGCCCACACTGGGAGCATTCATAGGGCTTTCCTCCCAGTGTGCATTCTGTGATGTGAGTTAAGGTTAGAGCTTGAGATGAAGCTCTGCACACACTCTGATGAGCTTTTATAGGGCTTCTACCCTGTGTGAAGTCTTTGGTGTTGTGCTCCTGCTCAGCTCCTCTGCCTGCCTTGTTATTTTGGGTTTGTCTGCCTGGTCTGTTCTTGCCAAAATCAGTTGCAGAGTTTTGAAATAAAAAGGCACACTTGTGCCTAGAATTTATTTAAACCACACATCTGAAGTAGCCTTATTTTGTTGGGAAAACCCCCCATTGATTTTAATAGGGACTCCTGGAGTCAGCTTTGGGAGTGACTCGTGAGTCACCATTTTGGACCTCGGACTCGAGACTCGGGTCCAAAGACTCGTGACTCGACTCGTGACTCGAGACCAAGGACTCTTCAACATCCCTGGTATAGCATTCCTAGAAAGTCTATTAGTTCCGCTCCATTTAACTCTTAGTAAATAAAAGCCTTATATGGTCATACAAAGGCTTTGGAGTTTCCTTTTGCAGGCCGGATTGTGTGGGGAAGAGCGGTGAGTGAGTGTGAGTGAGTGAGACACACACACACACACACACACACACATGCAGAGAGAGAGAGAGAGCGAGCGCAAGAAGTGCTGGAGGGCTGTTTGGGAGTCAGTGAAGCTGCCTGGAGAGGGCTGAGAGAGTATATTAGGATCGTTAGGAGATTAGCTAGTGAGTGCAGGGATTAATATTTTGGGAACAGTTGGTGAGGAAGCAGGACCGGTGCAGGGCAGTTTGGCGCCCTAGGCGAAATGATATTTAGCGCCCCCCCCTCGTGCCGTGGGGGGGCTCCTGAGCAAAGCAGCCCTGCTCTGCAAAAAAAACCCCGCGCCCCACCACCACCACCACCACCAACAACAACCTACCTTCCCCCCGCCCTGGCTGCTGCCGCCTCTTCCTCCGAGGAGGAAGTGACGCGACGGGACCCCCGCACCCTGTTTTTTGCCGGGGAAACCAGGGCAACAGGGCTGTTTAAGCCCTCTTGCCCTGGTTCCTCCCGCCAAAACAACGCGGGCGGGGCTCCGGAAGCGACGCGGAGAAGGTAGGTGGCGGGGGGTGGTTGGGGGGGTGGCGGGCGGACGGGGGAGGCGCGGCGGCGGCAGCGGGCGGGGGGGAGGTGCGGCGATGGTGGGAGGGCGGGTGGAGGCGCGGCGGCGGGAGGGCAGAGAGGCGCAGCGGCGGCGGCAGGCGGGGGGAGGCCTGGCGGGGGTGGCGCGGCGGCGGCGAAGAGGAGCGCAGCGTTTCTGCTCCCTGTTCAGCCATGCGCCCTAGGCAACCGCCTAGTTTGCCTAGCGGTAGCGCCGGCCCTGTGAGGAAGGGTTGGTACTAGGATAAGATAGTACATTACTTACGGTTGACTGAAACTTACAGATGAAACTGATATCCAGAACTTGTGTTTTAAAATAAACTTTTCTTTGTTATTTAAAACATCCTGTGTGGGAAGCTGTGCTTATTTTACTGGTGAAAGAGGTATCAGGGAGGGGTTAGACATCCCAAAGTCCGTGTGAGAGTTGTAAGGGTGAGAGGAAAAGAAACCCCCAACCTTATGTAAGCGCACCCAGAGATCATAGATAGAGTTATAGAACAGTAGAGTTGTTAGGGCCTACAAGGCCATCGAGTGCAACCCCTGCTCCATGCAGGAGAACAGATGTGGGCAGCCCAGGCAGTCACGCCTCCAAGCACTGACCCGGCTCATAGCTGCTTAGCTTCAGCATGGGGCACAGAGGAGATCTGGGGCCTTGAGGGGACTCTGGAGGCAGCAGGGGGAGGGGTGCCCCATTTAGCCCAGTCCTGGCCCCAGAGGGGGTGCTGGTGGGTGGCTCTGCAGCAGCCCAGACAAGCACAGCCAATGGGGAAAGGCCCTGGTGCTGACCACTCAGTTGCTAGGTGAAGAAGTCCTGGAGATGTGCCCACAGAGGAGATAGAATGCCAAAGTCTAATCTCTGCACTGGTTCATGACACCTCATCCTTTTCGCACATTCAGTTCACCCAGATTGCTTTGATCTGCTCAGAATCTCCCATTGCCTTGTAGTATTCTGAGAGGGGGAAATATCTGTCTCTTTCTCCACACCAGGCACAGTCTGATACACCTCTATCACCTCCGCTAAAAAGCCCCAAACTTCAAACCCCTTTTCCTCGTAAGAGAGGAGTCGCTCCAGCCCCTTGATGCTTTGGGCTGCCCTTTTCTGCACCTGTTCCAGCTCCACAGCGCCATGTCCGAGGTGTGGTGGCCAGAACCGTGCCTGCTGTTCCCCTTCCTCTGCCTCCCATGTAGATGTTTAGACTGCAAGCTCCTGTCCTTGTGCACTTTGGAATGTGCGTTGCACCCTGATGGCACTATAGGAATCACCGTCATCATCATAATTAGAACAGGACCCCCTGGATGATCATCAGGAATGTGGCGCAGGGAACGGGGAACAGCTCCAGGCTTTCAATCAATCAATTCTTTTTATATGGTCACGGACCCAACAAAAACAATATCGGACATCATTAAATGGATAAAAACACAATCATTAAATCATTATACAACAACAAACATTATTAAAACATACGCCAGGTTAAAACATCTTAAGATAACCAAAAACAAGATCCTGCTATAGAAGTTACATTTATGATGGAAGAATTGCCTTATGAGTCCTTAGTACAGAAAAAAGAAACTTAGCCACTGCCTCCGTTGTTGGTTTACACGTCCCTGCCAGGAAGTGTTTCAAGTACTGGTCTGGTGACCTCCCAGGGCATTTCCTCATAATAGGGCCAAGAAGTCTGTTTCGTTCCTCCCTGTGGAGGCTGCGTTGAAAAAAAAAGTGCTCTAAGGATTCGACCGCCTCATCTCCACAACCACACAATCGATCCTCATATGGTTTGCCCTGAAAGCGCCCTACTAAAATGGCAGAAGGGAAGCAATTAAATCTTGCCCTTGAGAAAATATTGCGATATTTGGGGACGGTCAGAAAATCAAAATATCTAGCATACCTGGGAAGTTCGAAACTTAGACCGTGATGCAATGGAGAGCAGGAACTACTAGCTTTTGACATGGAGTATTGCAGATCAATGTCTTTAATCCGTTGTTCTATGATGGATTTGATCACAGAGTGGTATTGTGTATAGAGAAAATCCATAGATAAACCTAATAAACACAGTTTGGCCGTAAATCCTTTGGACCATGAACTTGTGAAACCGTCCCTTTGCGTTAGATAGAGGTAGCCTTGAGATGGATCAGCACAGATAACCTTAAACCAGTAGCGAAAGGCAAGGCACCAAGCTCTCCCTTCTACAGAGGCAAGGCCAGCTTCCAAGCGTAGTCCAGCAGATGGCGCACACCTTGGCATTCCAAAAAGCGAATAAAGAGAATTTGAAAGGACTCTTTCAACAGTTAGATTAAATCCCTGAATCCATATTGGAATAGCATACAACAACTGAGCCACAGTTTTTGCCTTAAATACGGTACTTGTAAGGCAGCAGGAATGAATTGTGCTCCCTTGGTATTAAAAAATCTCAGTATTGCCTTGCTCCTGTTCAGGGCAGCCTGAACCGCAGACTGCCTATGGGAAACCCAGGAAAAGGTACTGTAGAAGAAAACAGAACACCAAGATACCTAAAACTCTTGACCTGTTCAAAGTACTGTCCTTCTATTAACCACTTTTTTGTTGGTTTACGCCTGGAAAATACCAAAAATTTTGTTTTATTGAAATTAACTGTCAGCAAATTGTCCTTGCAATAAGACATGAAAGCTCGATATAACCGTTTAAGGCCTATCTTGGAAAGTGACATTAGAACAGCGTCATCAGCATCCCGGCCAGTTTTTGGTGTATGAAAATCTGATGCTAAACATTCTCCTAACAAATCACTTAAATAGAAATTGAACAATGTAGGGGCTAAAATGCAGCCCTGGTGAACCCCCTTACTGGCTAAAATAGCTTTTTTCAGATAGCCCTCCAAGCCGCCTCTTACTCGGATTCGTAGTACATTGGTATAAACAAGAGGCTTTGGCTCTTCCTAAGAACATCTATGAGGACCAGACACTTCCTGGGTAGTATCGGAGCCTTCCCGCATCCCTAACTGGTCAGGGTTGCAACAAGAAAGGGGAAATCCCCACCCCCTTTGCAGGACTGTGTCTCCAGCAGGAAGGAAGAAGGATCATACCCCACTGCATGGAGATGGTGGCAGGTGTAGACATCTCCCCGCTTGGGCGTCGTGTCCAGCATCACCTGGGTCTGGTGAGTCCAGTCTCCGTTCCGCAGCTCTTCTCCATGCAAGACCCTTTCTTCTCCTCCCGCCCGCTCCTCAGCCACTTGATCTCAATCCCCAGGGGATAGAAACTCACCACAGTGCAAAGCAGGAGGGTGTGCGTGGGGGGAGAGGGGGCCTTCCTTGGTGGGGGAGACGCTGCCTGTGGGCTGAACTGGAGGGAAAGAAGAAGGGTGTGCGTGAGAGACAGGAGAGAACAGGAGAAGCTGAGAGAGGTCAAGAAAGAGGGGGAGGGTTTTCTGGGCCCAACGATCAATACCAGCATTCTTTCCATCTGCAGCCAGCCAGATGCCCTCCTGGGGGGTCCACAAAGAGGGCATGGAAGTCACAGCCCTTCCCTCTGGCTCCCCCCCCCCCCAGTACCTGGCATTCTTCAGAGGGACGCTGCGCTTACGCATGCAGGATGCATGTCTCTGTCAGGCCTCATCGGATTTGGGAACTGGGACTGCCAAAGATATTAAGACAATGGCTGATTTTGTTGTCTTGGAATTGCCAAGGCGGCTGTACATGATGAAAAAACTGGAAAGGTGAACAAGTAAATAGTAATGATATTTTATTTCAGACAAGACACACAAAGAAGCAGGTTCACCATGCATTCTGGGTAACTGATGTTAAAAACTAATTGGCAAGGCCAGTCGGATAATATCCAAGAGGAAAATGCTGAGTTTAAGTTCTTCACTCAAGATGTAAAGGGTTACGTGAGGGAGGAGGAAGAGGTGTTGGACTGTCTCATTCGGGGTGGAAGGTGCACTGTTTTCACTTATCCATTAATGCGCCAAAAATATTGTGCAAGGCATAAACATGAAAAAGCTTGAAATGAAGATGTCAAGAAAATATTATATACTTTGGCTCAGGGCCAGTGCTACCATTAGGCCAACTAGGCAGTTGCCTAGGGTGCCGGGCTAAAGGGGGCGCCAGGAGATAGGGCTGGAGGGGGGGCTCAAGTGGGAAGGGGGGGCGCTAAATATCTGATCTTGCCTAGGGTACCAAACTGCCTTGCACCTGCCCTGCTTTGGTTTAATTAGTCAAGGTTGAGAAAGGAGTTGTTTCCTCAGAGATAAACTTTTTAAAAACCACCCTGCATCAACTAGCCTGAAAGAAGAATGTTTAAGCCTTCTTTGTATGTTTTAATATCATGGGAATCGTCAAGGAGTTGAGACTCTGAGCCCAAATTTATGGGGGCATGTGAAGGACCACTGCTGCTCTTTTCCTGCAAAGCGCTGTGCTGTTGAGGACAATGTGGACACAAAACACACACAAAAACACATATACAGCAGACAATAAACAAAATTAAAAATGGACTTCCAATCTTCTCCACAGCATATAAGCAACCACAGGTATCCTTAGAACATTTTCTATTAACCAAAGATCACTTCCAGTTACGGCAAAAAAAACCAAACAAAAAAGGACAAACACAAGAGGTCTCCACCCACCCCAAATATAGATCAACTATTTGATCTACTTTAAATTCAACATTTATGGATAAACAAAAACAACAGAAACCCTATAGTTTCATTTAATATTGTTTCCAATTCCAAGATAGAGGACGGATCACCACTTTGCAAGGGAGGCACTTTTTAAGTGCCGGCAACAGCGCAGCAATAAACACTGGAATCTAGCACTTAGTCAAAGTGAAATGACTGCTAGGCAAAACTGAAAGTATCTTTGTTTGATAGTAAACAAATACAAATCGAAAAGGGAGATATAGGAAACTAGCAGAAAAGAAAACACAGGTTCAAGAGTAAGTCCAGAGTAATCCCACACATGCAAAGAGTTGGACAACCGTAGCTTCCACTTTGGAGTCTACACACTACATTGGTCCAGGCATAGAAAACCCCCCGAGTCAAAGCAGTCCAAGCCAGCAGGCAACTCTGGGCTATCGACAATGAAGATCCAGAATCCATATGTATCGGCCACTACTGTGGGCCTGTCTAGATCTCGATGCGAAGGGAAAGATAAGTCAGCAGCAGGTTTGCTTACAAGGAGAGAAGTTTATTGAGCAGCTTTCAACGTACAGGTGCACTCAGCAAACAAGTGAGTTGGGACAGACTACAGCGTGGCTGTCTGGCAGGCATCGCCCGAAGTCCGAACACGGAACAAAGCAGACAGCATTTTTGTTGTTTGCACTTGATATTCGCAGCTGGGCTACACATCATGACTAACTGTTTGAAGCTACAAGTTAAGCAAAACATTACAGCTAAGCTAATGAGCAGGGTGAGGAATGTTGGCACAAGCATGCGTGATGGGGCCTGGTATCTGGAATCATAGAAAAGTAGAGTTGGAAGGGGCCTACAAGGTCTGCCCGCACTCTGAGCACTTGTAAGGCTTCACCCCTGAGTGAATTCTATGATGGGAGTTAAGCCTGGAGCTCAAGATGAAGCTCCTTCCACAATCCGAACATTTAAAGGGCCTTCCATCCCTGAGTGGATTCTTTGGTGTAGTTTAAGGCTAGAATGGACTGAGGCTCCTTCCACAGTGGGAGCACTAGTAGGGCTTTCCCCCCATGTGAATTCTGTGATGTGAGTTCATGTGGGAGCTAGAGATGAAGCTCTTCCCACACTCTGAGCATTTAAAGGGCTTTTCCCCTGTATGACGTCTTTGCTGTTGTTTAAGGCTAGAACTCTGCCTGAAGCTCTTCCCACACTCTGAGCATTTCTAGGCCTTTTCCCGTGTGAATTCTGTGATGTGAGTTAAGCTCAGAGCTCGAGTGATAGCTCTTCCCACACTCTTGAGCATTTAAAGGGTTTTCCCCCACCATGTGAATTCTATGATGTAAGTTAAGGAGGGAGCTCCGACTGAAGCTCTTCCCACATTCAGAGCATTCAAAGGGCTTCTCCCCTGTGTGACGTCTTTGGTGTTCTTTAAGGGCAGAACTGTGACTGAAGCGCTTCCCACACTGGGAGCATTCATGAGGCTTCCCCCCCGTGTGAATTCTATGATGCGAGTTAAGCTCAGAGCTCGAGGGGAAGCTCTTCCAACACTCTGAGCATTTAAAGGGCTTTACCCCCATGTGAATTCTATGATGTGAGTTAAGGTGGGAGCTCGAGATGAAGCTCTTTCCACACTCTTAAGCATTTATAGGGCTTCTCCCGAGTGAAGTCTTTGGTGTTGTTTAAGGCTAAAACTCTGTCTGAAGCTCTTCCCACACTCTGCGCATTTAAAGGGCTTCTCCCCTGTGTGACGTCTTTGGTGTTGTTTAAGGGCAGAACTCTGACTGAAGCTCCGCCCACACTCTGAGCATTTATAGGGCTTTTCCCCCGTGTGAATTCTATAATGTGAGTTAAGGTGCGAGCGTGAGATGAAGCTCTTCCCACACTCCGGGCATTTAAAGTGCTTCTCTCCGGAGTGCAGTATTTGGTGTTGTTTAAGGCTAGAATTCTGAGTGAAGCTCTTCCCACACTCTGAGCATTTATAGGGCTTTCCCCCCGTGTGAATTCTATAATGGGAGTAAAGATTGGCACTCGAGATGAAGCTCTTCCCACACTCTGAGCATTTATAGGGCTTTTCCCCTGAGTGCAGTCTCTGATGTATTTTAAGGCGGGAGCTGCAACGGAAGCTCTTTCCACACTCTGAGCATTTATAAGGCTTTTCTCCTGTGTGAATTCTATGATGTTTGTTAAGCTCGGACCTCGTGATGAAACTCTTCCCACACTCCGAGCATTTATAGGGCTTCTCCCCCGTGTGAATTCTGTGATGTGATTTAAGCTCGGACCTCGAGATGAAGCTCTTCCCACACTCCGAGCATTTAAAGGGCTTCTCCCCTGTGTGACGTCTTTGGTGTTGTTGAAGGCCAGAACTGCGACTGAAGCTCTTTCCACACTCTGAGCATTTAAAGGGCTTCTCCCCAGAGTGCAGTCCCTGATGTAAAATAAGATGGGTGCTCTGACTGAAGCTCTGCCCAACCTCTGAGCATTTAAAGGGCTTCTCCCCCGTGTGAATTCTATGATGTGATTTAAGCTTGGAGCTAGAGATGAAGCTCTTCCCACACTCTGAACAACTAAAGGGCTTCTCCCCTGTGTGACGTCTTTGGTGTTGTTTAAGGCCAGAACTTTGACTGAAGCTCTTTCCACACTCTGAGCATTTAAAGGGCTTCTCCCCCGTGTGAATTCTGTGATGTGATTTAAGCTCGGACCTCGAGATGAAGCTCTTCCCACACTCCGGGCATTTAAAGGGCTTCTCCCCCGTGTGAATTCTGTGATGTGATTTAAGCTTGGAGCTAGAGATGAAGCTCTTCCCACACTCTGAGCAACTAAAGGGCTTCTCCCCTGTGTGACGTCTTTGGTGTTGTTTAAGGCCAGAGCTCTGACTGAAGCTCTTTCCACATTCTGAGCATTTAAAGGGCTTCTCCCCAGAGTGCAGTCCCTGATGTAAAATAAGATGGGTGCTCTGACTGAAGCTTTGCCCACACTCTGAGCATTTAAAGGGCTTCTCCCCTGTGTGAAGTCCTTGGTGTTTTTTAAGGTTACCACTCCGACTGAAGCTCGTCCCACACTGGGAGCATCTATAGGGCTTCTCCCCCGTGTGAATTCTGTGATGTGCGTTAAGGTAGGAGCTCTGCCTGAAGCTCTTCCCACACACTGAGCATTTAAAGGGCTTCTCCCCCGTGTGAATTCTGTGATGTGCGTTAAGATGGGAGCTAGTGATGAAGCACTTCCCACACTCTAAGCATTTAAAGGGCTTCTCCCCCGTGTGAAGCCTTTGGTGTTGTTTAAGGTTGGAGATGTATCTGAAGTTCTTCCCACATTGTGAGCATGTATAATGCGAGTTCTCCCCTGTGTGAGTACTTTGATGCAAGGTAAGGCCTGAGCTGGAACTTACTTGCTTTAAACACTCAAAGCATTTATATGTTTCCACTTCTGCGTGAATTCTGTGATGTTCAGTAAGGTATATCCACTGACTCAAGCTCTTTCCACACTGAGAACATTTCCGCACTTTCTCTCCATTGTGAACAATTGTTTTGTTTCCTTCGAAAGATTCTTCTAGCATTGCCATGTCATGGAAGTCCACTTCTTCAAAGGATGTGAATTTAATCTGCCGCTTCTGTTCACCTTCAGTTTTCCTTTCCTGCTGTTTGCAGTTTTTATTACTTTCTTTCCCATCAGCTGAAAGAATGAAAAAAGAGACTTTAATAGTTCAATTCAGTAGAATTTAATTGAATCAAATTAAATAGAAATTTAATAGGGATCAAGGCCAAGTGCTGCACCTAGCAAAAAGAAACCAAATGCACAGTTACAGGAGGGGGGATACTTGGCTCAACAATACTACAAGCGAGAAGGATCTTGGAATTGTTGTAGATCACACAAGCTGAATATGAGCCGGCAATGTGATGCGGCTGCAAAAAAGGCAAATGCTCTTTTGGGCTGCAGTAATAGAAATATAGCTTCCAAATCACGTGAAGTACTAGTTCCCCTCTACTCAGCACTGGCTGAGGGCAGCAGGACTTTCTGGAGAAACCACCCGCCCTCCCGGCACATGCCCCAGGCATCCACTCTCCACCTGATCTACCTCACAGGGTGGATGCGAGGATAAAATGGAGAGGAGGTGGACCATGTAAGCCCCCTTGCGTTTCGTGCAAGAGGAGAAAAGGTGGGATATACTGTAATCAAAAAATGATGTAACATAAACTAAAATGAGGGAATGGTTCTTCAGGACTGGTATTCAATAGATGCCTTCCCCACATAGTAGACACAAACTAGCCTTTTCCCAGTTGACCGAGTCCCTCCAGCTATTCCCTGGCTATTTCTCTGTCAGATCTCCTGGAGAGCACAGGGGAGTTGTGTGCAAACATAGGAAACATCTCGTAGAAGAACACACAGCCCATGGACGAAGGGTCCAGCCAGAGCTAAGCACCCACCTGCTGGTCTCTCCCCTTCCTCACAGCCCCGGACAAAGGGGCCATCTGCTTCTCCCTGGCAGAAGATGACATCAGATCTGGGAATGGGAAGCCCTTTTGCAGAGGATAGAAAGAGAGGAATTACTTCTGGCACTCCTGGTTATTAAATTTATTTTGGGACTTCAAACCACCCAGGCTGTAGCCTCCCCCGCCCGTTCTCACCAGACCCATCAAGGTCAAAGGGAGGTTTATTTATTTATTTATTATATTTATCAATCGCCCATCTGGCCGGTCACCCGGCCACCCTGGGCGATGTACAATCAAAATACAATAAAACACAATAAAATATAATAATTAAAACAATATAAAAAGTTCTCATTAAAAACCTAACCCACCCCATATTCCCGCCTGAACAGCCATGTTTTTAATGCACGGCGGAAGCTCATCACGGAGGGGGCATGGCGAAGGTCACCAGGGAGGGAGTTCCATAATGTGGGGGCCGCCACAGAGAAGGCCCTCTTCCTAGTCCCCACCAGCCTGGCTGCTCTGGCTGATGGGATAAGGAGAAGGCCGTCCGTGGCAGATCTTGTTGAGCGGCCTACTTGATGTTGCTGGAGGCACTCCTTGAGATAAGCTGGGCCGGAGCCGTGTAGGGTTTTAAAGGTCAAAACCAACACCTTGAATTCGGCTCGGCAAGCAAGTGGTAGCCAGTGCAACTCATTAAGCACTGGCGTGATGTGATCACGCCGGCGGCTGCCCTTAATCAGGCGAGCCGCCGCGTTCTGTACCAGCTGAAGCTTCCGGACCGTCTTCAAGGGTAACCCCACGTAGAGCGCATTACAGTAGTCTAGGCGAGAGGAGACCAAGGCATGAACCACTGATGGGAGCAGGTGATTAGGAAGGTAGGGGCGCAGCTGCCGTATCAGATGGAGTTGATACAGCGCCGCCCGGCTCACAGCTGCCACCTGAGCCTCCATGGACAGCTGGGAGTCTAGAATGACCCCCAAGCTGCGGACCTGGTCCTTCAGGGGTAGATGTACCCCATTCAGCACCAGGTCAACATCCCCTAACCTTCCCTTGTCCCCCACCAGAAGTACCTCGGTCTTGTTGGGGTTCAGCTTCAGCATGTTCCTTCCCATCCAGCCAGCCACTGACTCCAGGCACTTGGACAGGGTCTCAACGGCCAACCTCGGTGAGGACTTGAAACAGAGGTAGAGCTGCGTGTCATCCGCATACTGATGACACTGCACCCCAAACCTCCTGATGATAGCTCCCAGCGGCTTGAGGTAGATGTTGAATAACATCGGGGAGAGGATGGAACCCTGCGGCACTCCACAAGTGAGCAGCCGAGGGTCCGAAGCCTCCTCCCCGAGAACTACCCTCTGATACCTTCCAGAGAGGAAGGACCGGAACCACTGCAATACAGTGCCTCCCAAGCCCAAGCCCCTCCAGACGGTCCAGGAGGATACCGTGGTCAACGGTATCAAAAGCCGCTGAGAGATCGAGGAGGACTAGAAAGGAGCATTCGCCCCTATCCAAAGCCCTCCTCATATCATCCACCAAGGCGACCAAGGCCGTCTCCGTCCCATGTCCAGACCTGAAGCCCGACTGGCACGGATCCAAATAATCGGCTTCATCCAAGTGTGCCTTCAACTGAGCACCCACCACCCGCTCGATCACCTTGCCCAGAAATGGTAAATTGGAGACTGGGCGAAAGTTGTTTAAATCCTGGGGATCCAAGGAGGGCTTCTTTAGAAGCGGTCTTATTACTGCCTCCTTGAGGGCTGATGGCATCACTCCCTCCTCGAGGGAGGCATTCACCAACGCCTTGATCCCCTCACCCAGTCTCTCCCTGCAGCTCATGATGAGCCAGGACGGGCAAGGATCAAGCAAGCAGGTGGTCGGCCTCACAGATGAAAGCACCTTGTCCACTTCATCAGAAGGAAGAAGCCGAAACCGATCCCACAAAACCGGTCCGCCATTGGCCTCCTCCCGCTCACTCCCTGTGTTGGGCAGGTTGGGCATGTCTTGGAACTCCTCCACATGGGAGTGCAAGAGAGCAGGGGAGTTACAGGTTCCTGCTTGGACCAAGAAGCCTCGGTCTAGAACCCCAGGAAACTGAACAGCCAGGAAATCTCCCACAAATGGAGGCACACAGATAAAAACAGTGGCAATGCCTTCTTCCAGGACGCCTCAGCCGAGGGAAAGAGTGAGCCTTACCCAGAGAGGCCAAATTCCTGCAATTCTCCTCCATGACTTCCCTGTGCAGAGCCCTCTGGCCTGGATCCAGCAGAGCCGCCTCCTCCTCCGTGAAACACACAGCCACCTCCTCAAAGGACACCAGAGCCTGCAAGAGGGAGAGGAAGAAGAAGGGTTCCGCAGAGCAAAAGTCAGGGCCCTCTTGGCAGCCACCTGGGAGGGACGATCCTGTCAGGCCCAGAGAGACGTGCAGGGGACTGAGCCCCCAGCCCCCGTACCTGTTCCGGCTGCCCAGAAGCTCTTTCCACTCCAGCACCAAGAGGAGGAGGGCGAGAAGGCGCCCCCAGTGTCCTCCCACTGTCTCCGAGAGTCCTCCCATTTCCTAAGAGGAAGACCAAGAAAGAAGGCGGGGAGATACTTGTTAGTTCACACACAATTTGCAATCATTTCCTTGTGTGAAGCCAGCCCGTCTCCACATTGGTTTAGGGCATAATTCGAAGTTCCACTTTAGATTTAGATGAAGATTTAATCTACAGGCCTGTGGCTCACGCTGGCTCAGATTGTCTGAGTGTGGAAAGCAAAGCAGGGTCAAGCCTGGTTATTACTTGGATGGGACACCCCTCCTTCAGTTTCCTGCACTGAGCAGGGGGTTGGACTCGATAGCCTTGTAGGCTCCTTCCAACTCTATGATCTATGAAGTCTTAATCTACGGAAAGAAATCACCTTTTTTCACATCTTAGAAACGCATTTCACCTTCCCACAGAGCCTCAAGGGGAATGCAAAAGCAGCCCGTGGAAGTCAAGCAGAGGTGTCAGAGGGAGACCATCTTCAAACTTCCCCCTTGATTCTTACCCTGAGAGGAGACACCTCCGTCCCCCGACGGAGCATTCTCTGCTTCTCCAGAATCCGTGGTCATGTGGGCCTCCATCCCCTGGACCTGGAAGAGGAGGAAGGAGACCAGGCGAGGAAGTCTGATTATGGTGTTAGCGTGCAAGGAGCGGGGCGGGAAGAGGCCACGAGCGGCAGCGTTTCCAAGTCCCTCTGCCCTCAGGCTTCCTCCTGCACTGGTTCTGCCTCCCAAGCCCTGCAGCTCCCTCACAGCCGGGTCTTTGGCAAGTGGGCACACAAGGAACTCTGGACTGAGGCCAGTAAATCACCCTCACATTAGAAAAGGACTAGAACAGGGCATCCCAAACCCGCTCCTTTAACCAACCGGGATGAGACATTGAAGCTGCCAGACGTTCCCTTTCTGCTGGGAGGACTGTACTGTTAGTGAAGAATGATCCCCTCCCTCCCTGGAACTTCCCAGCCCCCTTTAACTGTCCTGGTATCCCTGCATGGTGGGCCAGATCCACACATTCTGAACCACTATAGAACCATTCAGCGAGGCGGGACGAGACATGCCCCTCTTGGGCTGCTGCTGGGGATTTTTAAGGTGTGGAAGTATTGTTGGGGATTTTTCCAATCTCCCCCCACCCCCACCCCCACCCCCACCCCCACCCCCACCCCCACCGAGATTCCAGGAGGAAAGCCTGTCCCACCTGGCACTGGTCCTCTGCCTGGCTCAAGAGGAAGCCTTCCACCAGGGCCTTGAGACAGGGAGGTGATCACATCACATCCTGCAAAGATCACAAGCCCTGGCTAAGGAAGAGAGGGGAAGAAGACCCAGACTCCAGGGGAGATGGGGGTGGGAGTTGTTCCCCCTGAGTCTGACTGAGGACCGAAGAGGATCAGGCCCAGACCTTGTCCGGTTCACGAGCGGCTCTCTGGACAGGGCATCTCTAGCGCTGGTCCAGCCCCCAACTCCCCCTCCCCTTGAGACCCTCTGCCCAAAGCAGATTCACCCTCTTGCTCCCTCCCAAAGCCCCCTCCCCGATTCCTTCTCCTCTTCCAGCCCTGCACTTATCCTGCCCCAAGATCCTGGTGCTGGGACCCCCTGCCTGGCCCTTACTGTAGGACCCTGTAACTATCAGAGTGACAGGACAGAACTCTGACCTGCTGCTGGGAAACAGCCAGTACTGATACCACCAAGTGCTTCGCTCCACTGGACCCTGAAAACCAGCCACCGACCCAGACTTCTCGGAGGAGCTTGGTTTCTCCCTTTGCCCTTTCACTAGTCTATAACAGTCTTTCTTAACCCTGAACTGGGCTTAAAAACCTGCCCTGCAGGGTGGACAGCTTCTCACCGCACACTCCAACGCAGAGGAGATTCGGGGTGGGGGGAGATGTTCCCGCCCTGGATGAAAGCTCTCCCCGTCAGCCAGAGGTGGATCGCTGATGGCCGAGGGCAAAACTTCAGGGACACTCCAGTCTAAATGAAATGCAATAAATCCCAGTTGCAAATACAGTTACTCACATTGTAAAGCATGGTAAATAAAAGTCAGAGTTAAAAGAACTAAAAAATCAATAAAACAAAGTTTCAAAGAAAACAATCAAACAGGAAGTAAAATCATGAATTTTAAGCAATCTCTGATGACACTCTTTGCACGGATTCTTGGAGCAGCCCGTGCAAAAAGAGACCCTAAGTCACCCAAAAGCCAACATCTCGCAACAAGGAACTCCTCTTTTCTGGGATCGTTTTTTGAATGTCGTCCCAATAAAACAGTATCTCAGAACCAGCTTCAGCAAGGCAAATGGGAAAAGCTAGCAGAAGGGGGGGGGGGGTTTCTCAGAGCTTTGCCTTCTTTCCCCTAATAGCTCTGAATGGAACCCGGGACCTTCTGCATGCCAAGGGTGTGGGCTGTGGCCCTTCCTATAGCCGGGAAATGGCAGGTGACAAAGGAAACGGCTCCGCACTCCTTCCACTGCAATCATGGGAAGCCACTTTCCCCAGAGGCCTGTGTGAGGCGGAGAAGGAGAAAAATCCTCCTTCCCCTCTGTGTGTGTAACGTCACATCCAGCTCAGAAGGCCTCTTGCCCACCTCCCTCCCCTCCTGAGAATTCCCCCAGACAAAGTGCTCCGGGTAGAATAAAGAGAAAGACAGGCCAGGATAGGGCAGGGAAGAAGAGGAAAAGCCGAACTGGGACTGGAAATGGAGCAGGGAAGAGAGAATTCCCCCAGGCAAGCGGCTCCTCTCAGGGAGGGAGCCCAGTGGAGGGTGTGCCTACTTAAATTGACTTCAGGAGGGGAGGATGCTGAGGGGCTTTTCTTCCTTTTTTCTCATTTAAAAGCCCCAGCACTTCCTGGATCATGTCATCACATAGTCCCATAGGTATGCATCCTAGAATTCTTGAAGAACTCAAATATGAAATTCCTGGTCTTTTTTTTTTAAGACAATTTTAATTTTTATTTCTATGTAAATCAAACATATGACAATTAACAAAACAAAATAGACTTCCGATTTTCTTCTACAGCAAATATACGTAACAATAATTTTTCTTTTTTTCCCGTTGTCCCAAATTCACTTATTACTCCATGAACCCACAAACAAATCATTATTTTCTAGTCTCTGCAAAAAGTCAATTAGAGGTTTCCACTCAGAAATAAACGTGGAGAAATTCCTGATCTTCCAACAAAAATATGTAACGTGTCCCTGGGATCAGCCTCTGTAGCAGAGGACTGGAGCAAAGCCAATGTAACACCAATTTTTAAAAAGG
The DNA here is from genome assembly GCA_021292165.1 of Shinisaurus crocodilurus. Lineage (NCBI taxonomy): Eukaryota > Metazoa > Chordata > Lepidosauria > Squamata > Shinisauridae > Shinisaurus > Shinisaurus crocodilurus. The sequence continues at coordinate 547,212 of CM037891.1, forward strand.
ATCCCGGGGGGGATCGGGGAAATTATAGCCCGGTTAGTTTAACAGCAGCAGGGATTTCATTTCATTTATATACCGCCCCACAGCCAAAGCTCTCTGGGCGGTTCACAATAGATTATACAGAAAAACAACAATAAAAAAGATACAAACCAAATTTTAAAAACACAGTTTAAAATAACAATCAAAAAACTAATAAAACTGAGCCTACAGCTGACAATCCCCCCCCCCCCGTGCTATTTCGAGCTCCTAACTATTAAATGCCTTGGCATAGAGGGAAGTCTTAACCTGGCGCCGAAAAGATAATAAGGTTGGCGCCAGGCGGGTCTCAGTGGGGAGCTTGTTCCATAATTGGGGGGCTACCACCGAGAAGGCCCTCCTCCTTGTTGCCACCAACCGAGCCTCTCTTGGAGGTGGCAGTTGGAGGAGGGCCCCAGATGTTGAGCGTAGTGTCCGGGTAGATTGTGGTTGGGAGAGACGTTCCGTCAGGTATTGTGGTCTTAAGCCGTGTAGGGCTTTATAGGTTAAAACCAGCACCTTGAATTTGGCTCGGAAGCATATTGGCAGCCAGTGCAAACGGGCCAGAACCGGTGTAATGTACTCGGACCTTCCGGTCCCCGCAATAAGCCTGGCTGCCGCATTTTGCACAAACTGCCGATTCCGAACAATCTTCAAAGGCAGCCCCACATAGCGTGCATTGCAGTAGTCTAGTTTAGAGATCACCAGAGCGTAGATTACTGAGACCAGGCTATCCCTGTTGTGTAGGGATTTGATTGTGTAGTCCTGGGGGGGGGGGGATGGATTTGATTTTGTAATCTTGGGGGGGGGGGAGCAGGGATTTCATTGTACAGTTCCAGAAGGGAGAGCTGGGATTTCACTGTGTAGTTCTGGGAGGGAGCTGGGATTTCATCGTGCAGTCCCGGGGGGGGGGGGGGATTTCACTGTGTAGTCCCGGGGGAACAGGGATTTCATTTTGCAGTCCCAGGGGAAAGAGAACAGGGATTTCATTGTGTAGTCTGGGGGGTGGGGCAGGGATTTCATTGTGTAGTTCCGGGGGAGCAGGTAGCCCCGGGGGAGCTGGGATTTCATTGTGTAGTCCTGGGGGAGCTGCAGACAGCTACCTTAAGGAATTTTGAACAAATAGTGCCTATAAGAAAATGACGACCCTGTTAGGTTTTGGTATGGTGTGCAGGTTTTGGTATGGTGTGCATAAATGTCTCCTGACATGGCACCAAGGTGTCTAGCCAGTGTGGCGTAGTGGTGAGAGTGCTGGACTGGGATTTGGGAGATCCGGGTTCTAGTCCCCGCTCGGCCATGAAACTCACTGGGTGACTTTGGGCCAGTCACTGCCTCTCAGCCTAACCTACCTCACAGGGTTGTTGTGAGGATAAAATGGAGAGGAGGAGGAGGAGGATTATGTAAGCCGCCTTGAGTTCCTTGTAGAAAAAAGGCAGGATATAAATGTAATAAATAAATAAATAAATAGTGAGTCAGAGTCATGGGACAGTTTGAAGACAACAAGTTATATAAGTGTTGCGCAATGGTAGCAAGTATACAGGCCCTTGGCTCACGCTGGCTCAGCTTGTCTAAGCAGGGTCAGGCCTGGTTATTACTTGGATGGGAGACCCCTCCTCGAGTTTCCTGCATTGAGCAGGGGGTTGGACTTAATAACCTTGTAGGCTCCTTCCAACTCTATGATCTAGGAAATCTATTGCGTACAGTGGAAGACCGACAACCTGGTCTTCTGCGCGGGTTCAATGCTAAGGGGGTGGCGAGTCCTGGGGCGGGCCTTCTCCGAGGTCCCCAGTGACTATCACCCTTAGCCCAGAACAAAGGGATAACTTATAGCCACAAAAGTATCTTTTAGAAAACAAGTTTATTTACAAAATTACCTTCACAAACCCAGACACACGCCAGCAATACAGCTTATCAGTACGGTACAAAGTAGCAAGCAAGAAGTCTCAAGGACACCGTGATTTCAGGGCTCTCAGCTAGTTAGTTCAGCTCGGGCTCCAGCAGAGGCCCGGTGAACCGCACGCTGCTAGCTGGGTTCCCGGCGGAGGTCCGGTCTACCCAAGCGGCTTGTGAGTGATTTCAGCTGGGTTTCCCAGGGGTCTGGTCAACCCAAGCGGCCAGTGATTTCAGCTAGCTGGAGCGCGCCGGGTGCTGCTACCCGGGGTTGCCGATCCTTCATTCCCTTACCCCAGGCATGGGGCAAGATTGCTGATCAGGTCCAACAACTCAGTTCCCTTGCGCAGGGTGTTTTATACTCAGCTGGGTCATCCCATGAAGCTGATTGGTGGGGGATTCAGGACAGATCAAAGGAAGTCCTTCTTCACATACACCACACATTTAAACTATGGGATCCACTTCCACAAGATGTAGTGATGGCCACCCATTGGGAGGGCTTTAAAAGGGGATTGGACAAATTCATGGAAGAGGAGAAGGCTAGCCATGGCTACTACTCCTGATGGCTATGTGCTATCTCCAGGACCAGAGGCAGAATGCCTATGTGCACCAGTTGGATTGGACATCCACGTTTATTATTGAGTGGAAACCTCTAATTGACTTTTTGCAGAGACTGGAAAATAATGATTTGTTTGTTTGTGGATTTATGGAATAAGAAGTGAATTTGGGACAATGGGAAGAAAGAGATTTCTCATTCTGATTATCGAGTAAGAAAAAATACTGTTACCTATAATTGCTGTAGAAGAAAATCGGAGGTCTATTTTGTTTTGTTAATTGTGATATGTTTGATATTATGTGTTTGTTTTATATAGAAATAAAATTTAAAAGTTTAAAAACAATTAAAAAGGGGGGGGGATTGGACAAGTTCATGGAGGAGGAGAAGGCTAGCCTTTACCCTTAAAGCTGGCCTAAGAAGGCCATTCCAGCAGGCTGTGCTGGGGGAGATGAGAAGGGCAGGCAGGACCCTTCAACCCACCCTACTGGGAGACTGAGGAGGCACTCCCATGCAGGTTCAGACAGAAATAAGTCCTACAACTCCCAGAATTCCCCAGGCAGCATGGGCAGCTGGGAGATGCTGAGAGTGGTAGGACTGCTGTCTAAGCATGCCCAGGATAGCAGTTATCCCCCCCCCCCCCCGCCGCCCTGTTCCTTTTTGCTTGTGTGCCGTGTCTCTTTAGACTGTAAGACTGCAGACAGGGACTGCCTTCTTTCCCCGATCATATGTAAGCCCCTCCAGGAGCCTTTTTGAGTCTGAAAAAAGTCCTCAAGCCCCCTGCAAATGTTTTACTCGGAGGAAATGCTACTGCCCCACAACCCCCACACCACGCCTGGCTCAGATGTGTTTAAGCAAAAACGGCCCACATCCACCACCCCTTGCTCAAAGAAATTGAAAAAATGACCCACAACTACCAGACCTTGCTGAGGAAACCTAAGAAATGACCCCCGTCTCTAAGCGATGGGAGGAGCACGAAGAGGCCCGGAGGCCGCGCGGGCGGGTCCAGTTTGGGCCAGCGAAACCCTGCTTGAACCGCACAAGCCGCCGCAGCTTAAAGCACGCAACCGCCAAGCCGCCCCACGGCGACCCCACCGCCACAGCACCCCCCGCCCCACGAACGCCTGTCCCTTGCCTGGCGGGCCCCTCAGTCTGGGGGGTGGGTGGCGGAAGACGCTGTTCGCTCCCTCGCTCTTGCAGTCTTCAAAAAATGAAATAAAAATATTTCTTAAAAAGCTGCTCCGGTCTGAAGGAAAACGGGGGGAAACCTCCTGCTGCTGCTGCTGCTGCTGCTGCTGCTGCTGCTGCTGCGGCTTCCTCGCGGGGGGCTCCGGAGCTGGGCCTTCCCGGCCAGACACTCCACAACAGCCATCTGGTGCTGCAGAAAGTCTCGTCTTCTCACGACTTTGATTGGCCCAGTAATGGTCACCTGACCAGGTTGCTATGCAACGTCCGCCCGGGACGTGGAAAGGCTGGGCCCGCCTTCGGCTGCTCTGCGAAGGAAACGCGTTTGTGCGCAGCAGGGCAGGCGCAGGCCGAGATGCCGCCCCCCCCCGCGCCCGCCCCCTCGTGCAGTTACAGTGAATACAGTACTTGGGCTGCGTATCTTGTATACTGCGAAAGTTGCTGCCTTTGATCACAGGCCTTTTGTGCGGGGACTCTAGTTTAATGTGCCGTCAATGTCAACCTCTAAAGACAAATTGATGCTACGTTGCCATGTTAAGCCCTGTCTAGGAAACCATCAGGTTTACTGCAAGTATTTGACTCTCTCTCGGTGCCTTCACCCCTGCTACTGTCTCCTTGTGGTACCGGTGCTGCGTTTAAACTTTAACCAAGGCCCTTTGAGAAGCTTCAGCCCTATTTTGGGAGGCCGGAGCTCCCACGTGTAGTGCTTCCCTTGAGACGATGCTTGCTGGCAGTCTTAACCTATTTTCAAAAGTCTCCTGACACAAAGATGGGTTTGGGCTGGCAATGTTGATTCGCTGCTAAACACTGGATCACCGCTGCAGTTTTCAAAGACCCCAGAGTCTCGGTAAGATGCATGTTTTCTAGTTTTTGCTTAAAATAAAACAAACTTTTGAAGACTTCAGAGTATCCTCTCATTCTTAGGGAGATTCTTAACTGAATTGGCCTGTAAGACTTTAGGAACAGGTGAGAAAGCTGCATTGAAAGTTTCTGATAGTGCTTTTACTCAAGTGATTGTCCAGATCTAGTAGAAATACCATCAGGTACACAACTCTGTCTCTTCCCCTCAATTCTGTATGATAAGAGAAAGCTAAGGCCTGTTCTCCCAGAGAGAAAGATCCAGAGATGTAGTGTCAACAGATTGTAGACAGGATGCATTCTCTGGCTTAGATTTACATCTGTTCACTGGGATCTCAAGACAACGATGAGCCGGCTCCGGGATCTCTCAGGAGGAGACGGCTTCATGGAGTCGCTGTTCGGCATGCCGGCGTGTACTCAGACAGAGACTCGGGACGGACGAGCGCCGTCCTGCTTTTAAAACAGAAGAGCCCTGCCAGGAAAGGGACTGTGCCAGGAACCCCGCTCCCTTGCACTGCCCTTCCAAACTGGCCCCATATTCCCAGTGTGGGGGAGTTGTTGGTTGGAAGAGGGGACACCCCCCTGTAAGGTCTGCCAGTGGGGGGCATGGGCCGGCACTGCTTAAGCCCCTCCCCACTGAAAGGCCCCCTCCTCGGAGTTGGATGGGACGGGATCAGAGCCAGCCCAGCACATCTTCTTGCCCCAGGTGGTGTCTTGTGTAGATTTCATAGATTTCATAGATCACAGATTTGGAAGGAGCCTACAGCCATTGAGTCCAACCCCATGCTCAATGCAGGAAACTCGAGGAGGGGTCTCCCATCCAAGTAATAACCAGGCCTGACCCTGCTTAGACAAGCTGAGCCAGCGTGAGCCACAGGCCTGTATATGAGAGTAGTGTATGACAAACTTGCAGTGTGGACCAGTGTTGTTCTACCCCTCTTGCAGGATGGAGGGGTCTGTGGCTGGGAGAGGGTCTTAGGGCAGCCCTGCAGTGTAGTCCACCGCTATGACTGGGGCTGGTTGGGATTATCAGTCCAGACAAAGCAGCCCTCAGGCTGCAGCAAAGGTCAGCCTGCATAAATGCCCCCCAACCAGTCCCCTCCCAAGGCCAAATCCAGCACTGGACTGCAGGCAGAAGCCTCGCGCTCCACTGATTTTGAAATGCTCAGAAGGAGAAGGCGGATGCTGATGCTGCTCCCGTGGGTGAATCCAGCAGGATCAGTGCGCCATGGCCCCCCCTCCACTCAAATGCTATTTCCCAAAGCAGTGTTTCTCCCATTCTGAGTTTCCCAAGCATGAGGCACCTGTTGAATCAATGTGATACACTTGGGAGTAAGGGCACTGGAGAGCATGTGATTTACTCCCGAGCAGACATGCCCTTTGGCTAATTTACAGCTCCCTGTTCTTTTAGCAAGGAGGTGAACGCGGCTGGTAAAACAAGGAGGGCAGGCCTCCCGCTCCTGTCCCCTCTCAAACCCCAGGGCAGTTATGCCAGGGGTAGTGCCTGTCACATGCAGGGGAACCACTCACCGCTTGTTCAACCTAAACCCACAGTATAGATGTGCCCATGAAACCCGGGATGGTTCCATTTGAGCTGCTTTCAAAGTCTCACCCACAGACCTACTGAGCAGCTCTCTGTGAATGCAAAGATTTCTTTTCTGGTGTTATGGATGTGGGTGTGTAGGGAAAAATAGCAGAGTGCCTCTCGTGTGTGAGATGGACGATTTAAAATCCTATTCCTGTGTGCAGACGCCCATAAATCCACACACAGAAGTTCAGATCCTTCTCCCCCTCTCTCAGCGCAGCATTCCAGCACTTAGGTTCTCAGCCAGCTCCCTGTAATCTGACACCCGCTCAGCTTCCTCCTTTTGCAGATTAATCCAAGTAGCAAGGAAATAACTCTGTAAACTCCACAGGTCTATTCTACCTGTTTATTTACTTTAGCAAGTATACTCTACAGAGCATACATCTCCTAGTTACAGTCCATGTGCAGAGTATAATGCATAGCAAGCATTTAATCCAGTGGAGCAAGGTGTGTACTCCACCTCAGCTAAGACATTACATGATTGCATTAAGTCCAGCAAGCACTAGTCAGAAGACATGAGTGAAGAGAGTGAACAGTCCTGTTCCTCTCTCACCAACAAAGAGAAAGGCAATGGCTACAGACAGCAAAACAAGACAGTACGTCACCAGAAAGCATAAATCATGTGACAGGATCATACTGTTTCCCATACCCTCTAGTAACCCCTGCGAAAGCACGAGTTCATAGAAAGACACAACAAACTTGTTTACCGCCAGTCTGTACCTTGCATGTGAAAACAATGTGCTCCAGCTTGTGAATGTGATACATATCACAACAATGGAAAGGTAAGAACATGAGAAAAGCCAGGCTGGATCAGACCAAGGGGCCATCAAGTCCACCATTCTGTCCACACAGTGGCCAAGAAGCTGCCCATGGGATCCCACAAGCAGGATATAAGTGCAACAGCACCTTCCCACCCGTGTTCCCCAGCAACTGGAGTACACAGGCACACTGCCTCTGATACTGGAGGTAGCATACAGCCACTCAGGAGTGGTAGCCATTCACAGCCTTACCTTCCACGAGTTTGTCAAATCCCCTTTTCAAGCCATCCAAATTGGCGGCCATTGCTACATCTTGTGGAAGTTAGTTGCAGGCAGAATTTTGTACACCTCTATCATGTCTCCCCATACTCGCCTTTTTCCTAAGCTAAACAATCCTGGCTGCTGGTGAACTCCTGGAACTCGGGTAGCCTCCAGGGGGTCTCCTTCTCCATGTAGAAGATCTTGTTGTCATCGTCGGACTGCAGCATGAACTCCCCGGGCCCCTTGGCAGACTCATGTGTCCTCTGGACGAAGGCCACTTGTGACACGCTGTCCTCTCCTGCAGGGGGAGAGGTGGAGGGAGGGACCGTGGGTGAAAGTGGGCAGGAGAAAAGGGGGATCATGGAAGGGAAGGAAGAGACGCTCCCAGGAAGTGGGAGGGTGCAGGAAGTGTGCCTGCGAGGGGAGGGGGCCAGCTGTGCTGCCCAAAGTGAAAAGAACGGATCCAGAGCCTTGCTTTCTCCTGAACATCATGAAGGAAGAGGAGGAGAACTAGGCAGGAGGGACCGTGAACTCGTCCCCCCTCCTTCAGTAGTGCAACATGCAGCTGATGGTGGAGGCCACAGAATCAGGGTCCCCATCGATCCTGTGGGGTGCGCCACCCAGCCTGGAGAAGCAGAACGGGTGGCAGGAAGAAGGCGTGATGTTATGGTATTTGGGTTTCAACTTAAAGTGCATAGGTGGTGAGTGTGATGTGTTTGTGTGTTAAGTGTGAGCCCGTATTATTCCTGCTGCATCTGGGCGAGTGAGAAAGGATGGGCAGGAAGGAGGTGTATCTGCATATGTGACATGATTGGCTGAGAGAGTGAGAAGGGGGTGGAGCCTGTGTTATATGAACTGTGGGCGGTGCTGTCCAGGCAGGAGTGTGAGAGGAAGAGTGAGTGAGTGAGTGAGAGAGAGAGAGAGGGGGGGGGGTCCAGGTGCAGGTGCAGGTGGGCTGGGAGTCTGTGAAACTGACTGGAGAGGGCTGAGAAATTATATTAGGATCGTTAGGAGATTAGCTAGTGAGTGGAGGGATTAATATTTTGGGAACAGCAGTAGCCATGGGATCACTCTGAGCCCCCACACACAAAAGAGAGGGTTTGCAGAGGTGAGGGCTCCTGAGCCAGGGAGCCCAAAGACCGCGGAGGAGGGAATTTTTCCCATCCCCCCAGTCTCTGCAAATTGCAAAATGCCAAATGGTCCCCTCCCTCCAGCCTTCTTGCCTGAAGAATTTGAACTCCACACCTGACATGCTGCTCTGAATATCAGAGCTTTAGGGAGCAAGGAATTACGGAGGAGGAGGAAGGCTGAGGGTGTTCAGAGAGAGAAAGTGACAACCCCCCATTGTCTGCAGTGGAGGATCTGGTCACTTTAGTGGCTCTTTCATGGGGATTTGTTTTTTTTTTTTTTACCCCCTGGAAGATTCTCTTTCAAGGTGCGGTGGAGGGTTGAGGACAGAGTTAGGCCCCTTGAAAAGGAGGGTATTTCTGCAATGTGAAGTCCCTCTGAGCTTGGCAACTTCTCCCCCCCACTGTGGGGAAGTCTCGGGTGTCCCAGTCTGGCTGCTGAAAAGGAAGGGCCTCGATCCGTTCTTCCTCCTCCCTGCCCATTCATTCCACCTGCACACCCACCCCCTGCCAGGCTTCACACCCATGTGCCCCTCTGAGGGACCCTCGGATGGCACCTTCTCACCTTGCCCAAGCTCAGCGCCCAGCAGGAGTGCTTGTATGAGGAGTGGAGGTATTTAGAGTTATAGGGACTTAGGTTAATTATAAAGTGTTAGGGGTAGGCTGGTTTATTTTCTGGGACCAAGATTTTGGGAATTAAAATAAACTTATTTTTATTTTGTTTGCTACCCAAATCCTACTTGTCAGCTTGGCGTTATTACCTGCTTTTCTTTTAAATCTACACATTCACCTTTGTACCCACAGCATCATCAATTTAAAATAGATCCTAATAACCAGTATGAATCTTTTCCCTCATTAGTAGGGGAAAGGTTTCATTTGACCCTCCCCTCAGGTTTTTAAGTGCTGATGCTTGGTCTCAGAAGGGTTTATGTGCGTGGTCCCGCCAACAGTAATGTCTAGTGATTGACAGTTATATGCAGATCATATATCATTGACATCATGGAACATTGCAGGTTGGGGTGCCAAAAGCATGGATATGGCATTTATGGAGTTCATTACTAAATTTGATATCTTGTTTTTGCAGGAGACCTGGATGCTGGGAGATTTTCATGTAGATGGCTACTACTCACATACAAACAGTGCTCTACCTAGCCAGAGAGGTGGGAGACCCAGAGGGGGACTGGGCCTGTTTATTTCAACTAAACTGCAGGCCAAGACTATTCTATTGCCTTATCACAAGGAGTGGATTTTAGCAGTGGTATTATGCTTTCAACATTGTACCCTGCTATGCATTAATATATATCTACCCCCTCAGTCAGCACCTCCATCTACAAACTAAGCAACTCTGGTTAGAATTGGAACAATATGTAGAGCACTGTCTGGAGCTTTACCCTTGTTGTGCCCATGTTATTATGGGGGGGTGATTTAAATGCTCGAATGGGATCAAGTGATAAGGCCTTATTTGCACGGCTGCATCAATGGCCTCCAGATTTGGAAGTCGCCTCACCTCTGCTAGTTAGAGCTTCAGTGGATGATAGGTGTGATTTTGCAGGTTTATGTCTGGCACAGATGGCTTACAGACAAGACCTATTTATTCTGAATGGCGCAACTCAAGATGATTGATAAATATAATAAATAAATAAATAAATGATTATCCTGGTCAATACTCCTTTTGGTCTGGGCAAAGGGTATCTACAATAGATTATTGTGGAGAAAGCCTGAGCGCACACACCGTGACATGAACCCTGACACAGTTTCCCCTTGGCAACCCCTTTCTGCATAATCCCCACCGAGGTGCAAGTCTGGCCAGACAGGTAATACGTGTGATCCCATCTGTATTAACCCTCAATGGGGCACATCTGCCCCAAATCCACAAGACGATTAACCATCCGGAGGCGAGAGGCAGTCTCAAAGAGCTGCTAACTATTTCCCAAAGGGCACTGGTAGACCCCAGGCGCCACCTTTTCCCGGGCAGGAATAAGCCCACCTGATCACCAAGGGGCGGGGCGGGGGAGTACGGGGTAGAAACAGGGCCGGATTAAGATAGGGGCTATTGGAGCTGCAGCCCCAGGCCCATAACAGAAAATAGGCCCACAATATAGCGGCACGATTTGAGTTAGCTCTGATCCTTATCATTCAGCATAATTAATGATTTTTTCAAGATTAGAAAGGTGTTCTAAGCACATCTGCATTACAGGCTTGAGGCAAGACCTAGCAAGAACTGTTGTTCTCAAATTAGCATTTCGTAGCTTTTTGCATTTCAATCACTGTTACTACATTTCTTTGAAGCACATGGGGGGCTTGCTAGGGTCTGTAATATTCAGATTTAGAAGGGACCTCTCTCTCCAGCCTCGAGCAAAAGATCTTTCTGATTCGCAGCTCAATTGTTCAAATGCTAGTTTAACAAAAAAACAAAAACAAAAATGAAACAAAGCAACAAGAACAACACAATTATTCTTGGTCAAGCAAAGCTTCCTGGGTTTTTGTTGTGGCTGCTTTTTCTTTTTTAATAAATAATTTGGGGGAAATTGGGAAGACCCTTACTGATGAGCTGCAGGAGTTTTTGAGTTTTGGCACTTTAATGGTAATTAAAATATTTAATTTGTTTTAATATAAAATTGCGTCTTCATTTTATTTATTTCCATAAAAAGGCCCACCAAAATCCTCAGCACCAGGCCCATAATGCTCTTAATCCGGCCCTGGGTAGAAAATCCCTCTGCTAACCCCAAAAGAGGTGTTGGGAACACGGGCGAGCTGTCATCTCCGGATCCTAGCCTCGGCTAGGGCCAAGCAATTCCCTTCCCCGAGGACGGACGGGCTCGAGTCAGGCTATGCAGACCGCTACGCAAAGTCCATAAGTTCAGAGTCTTTGGTGCGAGGTAACTCTCTTCCTGCGATACGCTATGCCTGTAAATTGAAGGTTTCCGCCTATTCTGGTCACGACCTGGTTTTGTTTATGTTGTAACATTCCTGGAAGTCTATTAGTTCCGCTTCATTAACCTTATAGTAAATAAACATATATTCTCTAGTCTAAACAGGGTTATGTGTGGTATTTAGGTCGCGGTTGGGTTTTAATCGTTTGATATCCCTGTAGAGGGCAATATCTCGGTGCCGGTTAACCCGTTAAGTGCCGAACTCGTGCAAAAGACCCAGTTGTTGGTCTTCCACAATTATATTATGATATCACACAGTTTGATCACTATGATCTCACACTTTAAAATTATAGCCAGACCTGAAAGTGATCATCTACCTCTATTACTCACCTGTAGCCTCCCTACAGGCCCCTTGAAAGTAGTAGGTGGTCAGTTTCCGGTTCTTGTGGAGGCTAACGGTCCTCGAAGGATAAAATGGAACGTCCAAGTGAGTGAGGCAGTAGCAAAATGGTACAATTCTCCTGACTGCAAATACCTAACTAGTGCAATATCCGAGAGATGTATGGCCCCAGATTCCGAATAACAAGAGATAATGTCACTGTATTAATTACCGTACTCATTCATAAACTTCAAGGGTTTGTCGTAAGGACGAATTCTAACCCATCCCCATTTGGCCTCCCTTCTAAGAAATGGTTTGACCATGATTGTAAAGTTGCAAAAAAAAAGTATTAATGGACTCTTATAAACAGTATAAAATGAACCCCTCAATTAGCACATTATGGAACTCCCTCCCTAGTGACCTTCGCCATGCCCCCTCCGTGATGAGCGTCCGCCGTGCATTAAAAACATGGCTGTTCAGGCGGGAATATGGGGTGGGTTAGGTTTTTAATGAGAATTTTTAATATTGTTTTAATTGTTATATTTCATTGTGTTGTTTTGCTGTGTTTTAATTGTACATCGCCCAGGGTGGCTGGGTGACCGGCCAGATGGGCGATTGATAAATATAATAAATAAATAAATAAATAAATAAATAGCACTAGCCAAACTATGATAAGAATTAAAAGGGATTATAAAACTCTTTTGAAAAAGAAAAAAAGAGCAGCAGTAGTTCAGACCTGGCAACAAATGATTAAGGCCAGTGTGGCGTAGTGGTGAGAGTGTTGGACTGGGACTGGGAGATCCGGGTTCTAGTCCCCGCTCAGCCATGAAACTCACTGGGTGACTTTGGGCCAGTCACTGACTCTCAGCCTAACCTACCTCACAGGGTTGTTGTGAGGATAAAATGGAGAGGAGGAGGAGGAGGAGGAGGATTATGTAAGCCGTCTTGGGTTCTTTGCAGGAAAAAAGGTGGGGTATAAATGTAATAAATAAATAAATAAGGGCAGTCCAATCCAAAGACATGTTATCCTTCTGGCGAATTACAGCTGGGCATCCTGATTCAGGCCCATCGAGGTTGGCCTTTTGTATACCTGGGATGGCCTGGGAGACCCATTTTTGTTTGCTTTATGCAGAACCCTGCGTCGACTCTCTCCCATTAGATCTGTCTAGTGAACAGCTACAGCACTGGCCTCCAGTCTCCGTTACAGAGACCAAGCAACTTATAGACCAGTTAAAAAATGGCAAGGCCCCCGGTAATGACTCCATACCGGTGGAGCCAATTAAAGCTAACTCAGAATGGTGGCCTTCTATGCTGGCATCACTGTTTACATATATAGATAAGACAGCACATATCCCTAATGATTGGGGAGTAGCAATTATTATACCAATCTACAAAAAAGGTGATAGGAATGACCCAGCTAACTACAGACCCATAAACCTTTTAAACATTATTGGCAAACTATATGCGAGACACTTGTGTTGGAAGCTATGTGAATGGATGGAAGAAGAGAGCATTCTTGAGGTTGAACAAGCAGGTTTTAGGGCAGGAAGATCTGCCTTAGATCACTGCCTAATTTTGCAGCACCTAGCAGAAAAATATACCCATAATACCAGCTCTCGGCTATATGCAGCCTTCGTAGACTTCAAAGCGGCGTTTGATTCTATCTCAAGACCATTTTTATGGGACAAACTTAAAAACTCTACAATTGACAAACACTTACTATTGCTGATGTTCAAACTGTATAATAATACAAGACTCAGAGTGAGATGTAATCGTGATGGTCAGCTCTCTAATTCAATTGCAGGAAACAAGGGAGTCAAGCAAGGCTGTATACTGGCCCCTCATCTGTTTAATATATATATAAATTCCTTAATCAAAAACAGCTTCAAGGCCTAGACATACATGCCCCCAAAATGGCAAATAAAAGACTACCTGTACTGCTTTATGCTGATGATGCTGTTATCCTCTCCTTGACCCAAATAGGACTTAGAAGAGCCTTAAAGGCTCTAGCCCAACACTGCAAGGAGGATCGATTACAAATCAACTATTCTAAAACTAAGATCATGATTTTTTCCAATAGTACTAAGACCCACAGGTGGCACATAGATAATAATAATATAGAACAAGTCACCTGTTTCAAGTATCTAGGTGTCGTTTTTCCAAGCTTCTAGAAGGAAAACTGCACAGGTTAAATATGCTTCCACACTTGCCAAGAAAAGCACAGCGGCAATCCTGAGGTTTTTCCGGTCGCGGGGAGGGAATTTCATTCCAGCTGCAATTAAATTGTTTCTGGCAAAACCAAGAGCGCAACTGCTATACGGAGCACAATTAGGTTCTTTTTCAAATTTAGCTACGTACGAAAAAATACAATCGGGCTTCCTAAGGTCACTATTTCTGACACCCAGATGCATCCCAAATGGGGTTTTGCGAATGGAGAGTGGATTACTCAGAATCGAAGCTATTGTGCGGCAAACCACCTTATTTTTTGGCTTAGACTTAATTTGGCTCCAACTGGGTTGCTCCCCCTAATGTTACAAGATAATTACCAAACAAAATGGTGGAATACCATAGATAACAAATTGCACTCATATGGCCTCTCTCCTGAATATTTGCTAAATTTAGGATTTGAGAAAGCAAAAGATATTATTAAACAACGGATCTGGGATATAGAACCTCAAAATGATTTAAGTCAAAGCTTATATATTTACCACTCCCCTCGAGATATACAGAATAGAGGGCCTGTGGCTTATTTAAGTTCTCTTACCTATTATAAATATAGATGGGCATTCACTAGGGCTCGCTATAATGCTCTCCCCTCAAAGTTTCTAGAAGACAGATATCAAAATATACCAGCCTCTCAGAGGCTGTGTCCATGTGACTCAGGGGAGATAGAGACAATTACACATGTCCAGTGGAAGACCAACAACCTGGTCTTCTGCGCGGGTTCAATGCTAAGGGGGTAGCGAGTCCTGGGGCGGGCCTTCTCCGAGGTCCCCAGCGTCTCACCCTTAGCCCAGAACAAAGGGATAACTTATAGCCACAAAAGTATCTTTTATAAAACAAGTTTATTTACAAAATTACCTTCACAAACCCAGACCCACGCCAGCAATACAGCTTATCAGTACGGTACAAAGTAACAAGCAAGAAGTCTCAAGGACACCGTGATTTCAGGGCTCTCAGCTAGTTAGTTCAGCTCGGGTCCCGGCAGAGGCCCGGTCTACCCAAGCGGCTAGCTGGGTGCCCGGCGGAGGCCCGGTCTACCCAAGCGGCTAGCTGGGTGCCCGGCGGAGGCCCGGTCTACCCAAGCGGCTAGCTGGGTGCCCGGCAGAGGCCCGGTCAACCGCACGCGGCTACCTGGGTTCCCGGCGGAGGCCCAGTCTACCCAAGCGGCTAGCTGAGTTCCCGGCGGAGGCCCGGTCTACCCAAGCGGCTAGCTGGGTTCCCGGTGGAGGCCCGGTCTACCCCAGCGGCTTGTGAGTGATTTCAGCTTGGTTTCCCGGGGATCCGGACAACCCAAGCGGCCAGTGATTCCAGCTAGCTGGAGCGCGCCGGGTGCTGCTACCCGGGGTTGCTGATCCTTCGTTCCCTTACCCCAGGCATGGGCAAGATTGCTGATCAGGTCCAACAACAAATTCCCTTGTGCAGGGTGTTTTATACCTTGGTGTTTCAGGTAGCCCCTCCCTCCGTGATCAGGTTGGTTGACACCCTCCCTGAGGGGCGGCCTTTTGGGTCAGGTGGGGTGAAGCCCTCCCCCCATGGGGATGGGGTCCCTTTGAAGCCACTTGCTTAATGGTCCCATCCTATGGTGTTGAGTGGCCATTTCTTAGGGGTGCCGAAGCGTCTGCCCTGGAGAGGTATTCAAGTCTTATGTAGATTGGGCAGATATGCAAGAGCATTGACAAACCTGGTGATGCTTCCTGCCTTCCCCCCTGGGGTGATTCTATGCAGATGTTGTTTGTCCCCTTTGACATCTGTGGAGAGGGGCTGTCTCCCCCCCCCCGGGTCTCCTTCCCCCCTCCTTGGTGAGTGTGTGTGTGTGTCAGGCAGGGGGCTTAGGTTGGCTTTCTCTACATGTCCTTTTATACTGCTCGTTCTACTTAGATGCCCGGTCAAACCTGATCCTTCCCTTGTTACATGATTTTCCAGGTAACACTGATGAATTTTACACCATGCATTTAGTAGCGGACAGAGACCCTTCTATAACCTATAAAGTTACCAAATTTTGTTTTCTGGCTACAAGAACACGCCATACATTTATAACTTCTTAGGCCTTGTCTGAAACAGTGAGAAAGGGCCAAAGCCTGATCTGTCTTCCTCACACAGAGGAGGGCCAGGATCTCTTCTCAGTCATCCCAGTTTGCAGGACACGGAATAACAGGCTCAAGTTACAGGAACCCAGATTCCACCTAAAGTATTTTATATTTTCTGTTGTTACCCGCTTCAATCTAGATGGAGAGGCAGGTAATAAATAAAAAATATTATTATTATTATCATCATCATCATCATGAAAAATTTCCTGACTGTCAGAGCAGTAAGACAATGGAACCAACTACCTAGGGAGGTGGTGGGCTCTCCCAATCTGGAGGCATTCAAGGTGCAGCTGGACAGCCATCTGTCAGGGATGCTTTGACCTGGATTCCTGCACTGAACAGGGGGTTGGACTCGATGGCCTTGTGGGCCCCTTCCAACTCTACTTTTCTATGATTCTATATTTAATTGTGATTTTATACTGATGTCTTGTTTTTATTGTATGCCAGCCTGATGTGGTTTACTGAAGGACAGCCTAAAACACTGATGGCGAACCTTGTTAGAGTAAACCAGAGTAAAAGCTTCGCCCGCTTAACTCTTAGTATTACGCACGGAAGGAAGAAAGCAAAAGCAATGTATTGATAGTAAAGTGTTTATTCAATTGTAAGACTCTTACGAGATTAAGGCGTCACACGCAGAAGAGAGGTTCGTAAAGATGGTAGCACTACACCGTGCTCACCCCTACTTTATAGTATTTAACCATAAACAATAGGAGGGTTATACAACGGTTACGCAATAATTACATAACTTGTTGACTTGCAAACTTGTTATCAGACCATGACGTATAGTCACCTTGAATCTAAGTCAGGAGATGTTTTGCACTCCATTCACTTCTGCACCCCACACTAAACCCAACATCCCCCTGCGTTTAGTGTAGGTGTAGAACGTGGTATCCATCTAATACAACAGCAACAGTTTTGTCAGCTTCTGGTGCTGTTCTTTTCCAATTGGCTTTGACAAGAGATCTGCTGGGATATCTCTACCAGCCAGGAACTGAACTCGCATCAGACCACTTCTGATGTATTCCTTTGCATGACTCAATTTTATCTGCAAATACTTTGTTCTTTGTTTATTGCTATCTGTTTTCAAAATAGCAATACTGGCTTGGTTGTCCTGAAAAACTGTGATAGGTTTTTCAACATCAATTCCAACATCTTTAAACAATTGCAATAACCATTCAAGATTTACAATGGCATAATTCAATGCATTCAGTTCAGCTTCAGTTGAACTCAAACTTACAGTAGATTGTTTCTTGCAAGCCCAATCAAACAATGCATTATTATAACAATAACAAACTCCAGAGGTGCTTTTGTTGTCCTTACTATCACTACCAAAACTGGCATCTGCATGAATCTGTAAGCCACCTGTGTTTTGAGATGTGAAACGTAGTCTGGTGCAATGTTCCCTTCAGATAACGCACAACTCTTTTCAGAGCTTTCCAAGCATGTTCTGTGGGGTTAACAGTTTGCCTACTCAATAGGTTCACACTGACAGCAATATCAGGCCTTGTTGCATGTGCAATGAAACTTAGCTGTCCCAATATGCTTCTGTACAGTGTTGCATCCTCAAACTGTTTTCCATCAGCATGTGCTTGAAAATCAACAACCATTGGAGTATCTACCGAGTTAGCATGCTCCAAATGCAGCTTTTCAATCACATCCATGATTTTCCTGGTTTGATGAAGCAAAATACTGCCTTCTTTATCTCTTTCCACTTCAATTGAGAGATAGTTGGTCACATTGCCAAGCAATTTCAATTCAAAATGAGATTTCAAATTCAGTATCAGTTTATCATATTGCTTTTTGTCTTCCCAGAAAAGCAGCAAATCATCAACATAACAAAGTACATACAGTTTATGTCCCTGTTCCTGTTTAACAAACAAACATTGATCTGCCACTCCCTGTGTAAATCCCAAATCCAGCAGTGTTTTAGTTAAAACAGAATTCCAGCACCGTGCTGATTGTTTAAGTCCATATAGAGACTTCTGTAAATGACAAACCACGTCTTTTTTCACAGCAACACCATCCGGTGGTTGCATGTAAATGTCCTCAGACCATTGACCATACAAGAACGCTGTGGTAACATCCAAATGTGAAATATTCAGATTTCTCTCAGCAGCAATCTTAAACATCAGTCTGATTGTTTCAAAGCGAATTGTAGGTGCAAATACCTCGTGGTAATCCAAACCCTCAATTTGCGCAAAACCACGTGCAACTAATCTCGCTTTATGACGTGCCACCTTTCCGGTGTGGTCAGTTTTCACTTTAAAAATCCATCTGCTATCAATTATTTTCATGGATGGCTGTTTCTTTACCAGCTTCCATGTTTTGTTCTTATCCAAAGAATTTAACTCAGCTTGCATAGCCTGAAGCCATGGTGTAGCTTCCTTAGCAGATAATTTCTCTACCTCCTTGTAACTCTGAGGTTCAAAAATGGCTTTTCCTGCAAATTCATCCTGATATCTCACAGGTTGTTTAGTAGGACGTTTTGATCTACGCAACCTTTTCCTTTCCTCATCAGAACTATCAGTTTCTTGTTTCAATGAACTTGCACCAATGGTGAACAATGGTTTCTGTTCAGCTTCATCCTCTGAACCATGTGGTGTTTCAGTATCAGAGGAGTCAGATTCACCTGACTGTCTTGGAGTACTTTTAATGCTTTTGTATTCTGATTCTGTATCTGAATCTGACTCTGAACCTGAATCCTCAGGATCAGTAGTGCCTACAGAATAGGGTTGAAAAATCCCAACCTTTTCCCAATTAGCATTATACTCAACACTTCTAGACAACCTTACAGTCTGGGTGTCAGACATGAGAACACGATATGCACCTTTCTCATATCCTAGAAAAATCCCATGCAAGCCTCTTTTTCCTAGCTTCTGACTCTGAGGTGTGTGCACCCACATATCAGACCCAAAAATCTTGAAGTGTTTCACAGTAGGTTTCTTGTTATACAGCTTCTCATAAGGTGTACAATTCAACACAGAACTGAAACTTCTATTGTGTACATAATTGAAACAATTCAGTGCTTCTGCCCAAAACACATCATCCAAATTAGCATCAGTTAAAAGACATTTCAATCCATGTAACAGTGTCTGATTTTGTCTCTCACACAATCCGTTTTGCCATGGCGAACGCGGACTGGCAACCATGTGTTCAATACGTTTAGTTAGAAATGCGTCAAATTGCGCTGAATTGAACTCCCCTTCCATATCTGTAAAAAAACAGGTGACATGGGTATTATGCTTGTTTTCTACCCAAGCACAATATTCCTGGAATCTGTCTAATGCTTCAGCTTTATTTGGTAGCATGTAAACAAACGTGTATCTCGTGTATTGATCAACCAACACCATGAAGTAGCGTGCCCCTCCTCTGGAAACTGTCAGAGGACCCACTAGATCACCATGAACAAACTGAAATGGTTTTTCAGCCTGTCTCCCAGTTTGCTTACCTTTAGGTGCTTGCTTTACCTTGTGTTGCGCACAAGAAATACATTTCATGTGAAAATTACATTTTTGCAAATGCATACCTTCAACCATTGTCTGCATTTTCTTCACAGCCTGAAAATTCAAATGACAATACATTCTATGATAGGCATGTATGCAATTATCGTGTACAGGAGCATTGACCTTTGAAGTAGAAACCTTACTCCCTTCTATTTCTTCTACATCATTACAAACCCTGTATGATAAAAGAAACAAACCATTTTGTAGCTTTCCAAACAAAAATACTTTCCCATCTTTCAGTATTTCACATTTAGCTACAGAGAATTTTACAATAAACCCTTGATTAGTCAGTTGAGAAATGCTCAGTAAATTTTCTGATAAGTCAGGGGCAAATAACACATTCTTGATTGTTGTGTTCAAACTCTCAAGAAACACAGTTCCAAAACCATGACTATCAAATACCTGACCATTGGCAATATGAATCTTCCCCTTTTGTTTAGTAAAAGTTGTAAACAAATTTCTATCTCTGCACATGTGTCGGGTAGCGCCGCTGTCAAAAACAAAGTAAGAAGTTCCCTTTGTTTTGCCTGTTTCAATCAACAATGCTTTCGCCCCAGAGGTTGGCTTGGAAGCCCCCTGCTGTTTTCCAGCTTTCCTTTTCTTTTTACAATCTTTTTTAAAATGTCCAATTTTCCCACAAGAAAAGCATCGTTTTGCTTTTAAAGCTGCCGCTGTTTCTTCAGCTGAAATCACGCCCCTGCTGATTGGTGCAGCTTTCTGTTCCTCTCCATGGTAACTGGCAGCGACACGGCGATCCACTTCCGCCATAAGCCTCGCCTGAATCAGTTCCACGGTCAGCTGTGCTGCTGGGATGGCTGCCAGCTGAGAAGCGATGCCTTCAAAGGAAACATCCAAACTGCTGAGAACAACATAACAGAATTGTAAATCCGGTATCTCGACTCCTCGAGATAACAATTCGTCACGCAGCAACCTCAGATGCCGTAAATGAGCACATACGTCACCATCCTTGGTTAGCTCAGCCCGATATAGCTTCTTAAAGAAAACAACTGTAGATCCAGTCTCCCGCCGGAGATGAATAGCTCGTAGTGCCTCCCACTTGAGTTTAGCAGTTCGTGGTGATCGAACTGCTAGTTGCTCATCAGAGACACCCATAGTTATTAGAGCACTTGCTTTTTGATTAGCAGTTGTCCATGCAGCCGTCATTTGCGCTGGTGGATCATCTGTTACAGCATGCCATATATTGTCCATGCGTAGCTGTGCTTCCATTCGCTGAGACCATATTGAGAAATTATGATCTGTCAGCTGTGGAAAAGTGAAGCCTCTGTCTTTGCGTTCTTCTGCCATTCTGCTGTACTTTCAGTCAAAGGAGTGCTGTAATCCGAGCCGCTGTTATCAAAGCTCTAGCATTCCAAACTGCACAAACAGCATTCAGCAATCACAAACATTTACTATAAACATTGCCTTTCTTATCCTATCCTGGGCCCATAACCGATGTTAGAGTAAACCAGAGTAAAAGCTTCGCCCGCTTAACTCTTAGTATTACGCACGGAAGGAAGAAAGCAAAAGCAATGTATTGATAGTAAAGTGTTTATTCAATTGTAAGACTCTTACGAGATTAAGGCGTCACACGCAGAAGAGAGGTTCGTAAAGATGGTAGCACTACACCGTGCTCACCCCTACTTTATAGTATTTAACCATAAACAATAGGAGGGTTATACAACGGTTACGCAATAATTACATAACTTGTTGACTTGCAAACTTGTTATCAGACCATGACGTATAGTCACCTTGAATCTAAGTCAGGAGATGTTTTGCACTCCATTCACTTCTGCACCCCACACTAAACCCAACAAACCTATGGCACGGGTGCCACAGCTGGCACGCAAGGACCTCTCTGTGGGCACTCGAGCCATTGGTCACCAGATCGCAAAAAGACTGTCCCCTTCTACAAAACACTAATGATCTTGTTCTTTCTCACAGTGTGGAACAGAATTTTATTCTAGAATTCCTGTTACAGAATACTTTTCTACATTGTTATCACATTTAAAAGATTTTGAAGAATGATGCACAGAGCATGGCTTGGATGTAAACCCCTAACAGTTGACCTGAGTGCTGCATGTGTTGCTCTCAAACTAACGGAGTATGAGCCAAGGTTTGACAAATTATCAGCATGCATGCAATAGCAAAAATCACATTAATTGTGCAAAAGCATGCCCAATGCAAACTTTTACCTAATGCAGTGTTTGCAGTCCAAGACATAAAGTGTTTAAAATGTGTTAAGCACGTTTAGTTTTCTTGTTTATCTTGCTCATCCTAGTACAGGCTGACTTTTACTTTTACTAATCCGACACCAGTAGAAGCAGGGAAAGGACCCGGGGTAAAGCTTGCCCCATACCATTTCAGTCTGGCATATAATCATATTACAAGTTGAGAATCCCTTATCCAAAAATACATGTGCCTAATTATTTTAAAAGTTTGTATAAATTCCCTTCAGGCTATGTGTACAATGTAGTACTATAATAATTTTTTGAGTTGATTTTTTTTCAACAAAAAACTGTTTGTATCATTGAAAGCTCTGTTATTGTGTTTTTCTTTAAAGACAAAAGATGTTAATTACCGTAGTTCGGACAACTGTATGAGTTGTTTTTCTAAAACTAAAACCTCGGTATTCAGGTTTAATTGCAGTGTTGGCACTCTGAAATGAGTAAGTTGGTTTTGTGTTGTAGTTTGGGCATTTGGGCTCAAAAAGGTTCGCCATCACTGGCCTAAAACTTGGTATTGTACAAATTTTGTGTGTCTATTGTCTGTCGACTCACTGTTTATGCTGGTCTTGGACCATAATAAAGATTTGATTTGAAATAATTGTATGGATATTTGGAATCAATGATTAGGGTATGTATTAATTAAGGGGAAGGGGAATATGCCTTGTCAGGATATGTTATATTTTTGGAATATGGAATGTAATTGATCGACGGGATGGAAGTACAGTAATACCTTGGATTGCAAGTAACCTGGTCTGATAG
Source organism: Shinisaurus crocodilurus (assembly GCA_021292165.1). NCBI lineage: Eukaryota > Metazoa > Chordata > Lepidosauria > Squamata > Shinisauridae > Shinisaurus > Shinisaurus crocodilurus. The sequence continues at coordinate 569,490 of CM037891.1, forward strand.
CATTTTGCAAGACAAGCAAATTTTTTAAAAATTTTTTGACTTGATAAACGAACAAGGTCTTGCAAGACAAATAGTTGTAGGGATGTAACCGCTCACCTCAAGCAGGCCAAAATCGGCCCTGCCCACGCCCGCCAGACTCACTTTGGTATAAGTGTTTTGGATTACAAACACGGTTCCGGAACGAATTATGCTTGCAACCCAAGGTATTACTGTATAGCAGTTAGGTACCTAGGAGGGTGGGAGGTGCACTTTATGATTTTGTGTATAAAGCTTTAGTTGTGTTTTTGTTACATTGTGTTGTATTTAGTTTATAAAAATAAAATTTTAAACAAACACACACTGAGGCTTGTGTTGCTGTGGCAAAGGCTGGAGTGCAAAGGAAGCCCTACTATAGGGCCTCCAGCAGCTCCCAACCAGTCTGCCTTAGCAGGCCACAGAGCAGCTGGAGGTTTGGGGCAGGATTCTACGAACTAGATGGAGCTGTGGCGCTGTGCTGATGGGAGCAGATCCTGACACCAGGAGCTCCAGGCAACCCTGCACTCAGCAGGCCAGCCAGGCAGGTGGAACGAATCCTGGCCCTCCTCCGGCAAGAATCGACTCAGACGAGACAAATTAACTAGTACAGTAAAACCTTGAATTGCAAGTAGCCTGGTCTGCAAGTGTTTTGCAAGACAAGCAAATTTTTGAAATAAATTTTAACTTGATAAACAAGCAACGCCTTGCAATACAAGTACTGTAGTACGGTCAAGAAAAATGAAGAATTTACACTATCATTCTTTATTGCAGCTTTAATTAAAAATATGTGTACAAAAAAACCATCAATGCAGATTACAAGAGGCAAACTAACTATTTATTTCATGTATTATTAACATTGATAAACTGCCTTATAGGCTAAAAAGCCAAGCAGATGGTGTATAAGAATTTAAAATGATAAAACCTTGCAATAATAAAAACAGGAACATTAAAAACAGAAAACCAGGAAGTGCTGTGCTCCACTGGAGGGGCTTCCCACATTCCCGTGAGTGCAAGGACTTACCAGATGCCTCCTTCCGTGTGCCCATTCAAGTGACTACACGCATTTGCTATAAAGTTCTTTCCACATTGAGAATTTCTAGGCCTTCTCCCGTGTGGATTCTTTGATGTGCGTTAAATTTGGAACTCTGTCTAAAGCTCTGCCCGCACTCTGAGCATTCATAGGGCTTTCCCCCCATGTGAATTCTATGATGTGAGTTAAGGTGGGAGCTCGAGATGAAGCTCTTTCCACACTCTAAGCATTTATAGGGCTTCTCCCCTGTGTGAAGTCTTTGGTGTTGTTTAAGGCTAGAACTGTGACCGAAGCTCTTCCCACACTCTGAGCATTTAAATGGCTTCTCCCCTGTGTGAATTCTATTATGTGAGTTAAGGTGGGAGCTCCGACTGAAGCTCTGCCCACATTCTGAGCATTTATAGGGCTTTTCCCCTGTGTGACATCTTTGGTGTATTTTAAGGCTAGAACTGTGACCAAAGCTCTTCCCACACTCTGAGCATTTAAAGGGCTTCTCCCCTGTGTGAAGTCTTTGATGTTGTTTAAGGTGGGAGCTCCGACTGAAGCTCTTCTCACACTCTGAGCATTTAAAAGGCTTTTCCGCTATGTGAATTCTATTATGTGAGTTAAGGTCACAACTCTGACTGAAGCTCTTTCCACACTCTGAGCATTTAAAGGGCTTCTCCCCAGAGTGCAGTCCCTGATGTAAGATAAGATGGGTGCTCTGACTGAAGCTCTGCCCACACTCTGAGCATTTAAAGGGCTTCTCCCCTGTGTGAAGTCTTTGGTGTTTGTTAAGGTTACCACTCTGACTGAAGCTCTTCCCACACTGTGAGCATTTATAGGGCTTTTCCCCCGTGTGAATTCTGTGATGTGAGTTAAAGTGGGAGCTAGAGATGAAGCTCTTCCCACACTCTGAGCATTTAAAGGGGTTTCCCCCGTGTGAATTCTATGATGTGATTTAAGCTCGGAGCTAGAGATGAACCTCTTCCCACACTCTGAACAATTAAAGGGCTTCTCCCCTGTGTGAAGTCTATGGTGTTGTTTAAGGTTGGAGCTGTGACTGAAGCTCTGCCCACACACTGAGCATTTATAGGGCTTTTCCCCCGTGTGAATTCTTTTATGTGAGTTAAGGTGGCAGCTCTGACTGAAGCTCTTTCCACACTCTGAGCATTTAAAGGGCTTCTCCCCTGAGTGCAGTCCCTGATGTAAAATAAGATGGGTGCTCTGACTGAAACTCTGCCCACACTCTGAGCATTTAAAGGGCTTCTCCCCTGTGTGAAGTCTTTGGTGTTTTTTAAGGTTACCACTCAGACTGAAGCTCTTCCCGCACTGGGAGCATTTATAGGGCTTTTCCCCCGTGTGAATTCTGTGATGTGAGTTAAGGTGGGAGCTAGAGATGAAACTCTTCCCACACTCTGAGCATTTAAAGGGGTTCTCCCCTGTGTGAAGTCTTTGGTGTTGTTTAAGGTGGGAGCTCCGAGTGAAGCTCTGCCCACACGCTGAGCATTTATAGGGCTTTTCCCCCGTGTGAATTCTATGATGTGAGTTAAGGTGGGAGCTCCGAGTGAAGGTCTTTCCACACTCCGAGCATTTAAAGGGCTTCTCCCCGGAGTGCAGACTCTGATGTGAGCTAAGCTCGGAGCTGGAGATGAAGCTCTTCGCACACTCTGAACATTTAAAGGGCTTCTCCCCTGTGTGAAGTCTTTGGTGTTGTTTAAAGCTAGAACTCTGACGGAAGCTCTTTCCACACTCCGAGCATTCATAGGGCTTCTCCCCCGTGTGAAGTCTTTGGTGCTGTTTAAGGTGGGAGCTCTGACTGAAGCTCTGCCCACAATATGAGCATTTATAGGGCTTCTCCCCCGTGTGAATTCTATGATGTGAGTTAAGGTGGGAGCTCGAGATGAAGCATTTCCCACACTCTGAGCATTTATAGGGCTTCTCCCCTGAGTGCAGTCTCTGGTGTAAGTTAAGATTGGAGCTCTGACTGAAGCTCCGCCCACAATATGAGCATTTAAAGGGCTTTTCCCTCGTATGAATTCTATGATGTGAGTTAAGCTCAGAGCTCGAGATGAAGCTACTTCCACAATCCGAACATTTAAAGGGCTTCTCCCCTGAGTGGATTCTTTGATGTCGTTTAAGGTTGAAACTGTATTTGAACTTCTTTCCACATCGGGAGCATGTATAATGCGAAGTTCTCCCCTGTGTGAGTACTTTGATGCAAGGTAAGGCCCTGAGCTGGAACTTAATTGCATTTCACACTCAAAGCATTTATATGTTTCCACTTCTGAGTGAATTCTGTGATGTTCAGTAAGGTATATCCACTGATTCAAGCTCTTTCCACACTGAGAACATTTCCGCACTTTCTCTCCATTCTGAACAATTGTTTTTTTTCCTTTGAAAGATTCTTCTAGCACTGCCATGTCATGGAAGTCCACCTCTTCAAAGGATGTGAATTTGATCTGCCACTTCTGTTCACCTTCCGTTTTCCTTTCCTGCTGTTTGCAGTTTGTATTACTTTCTCTCCCATCAGCTGAAAGAAGGGGAAAAAAGAGAAGTTAACAGTTTAATTAAATAGAATTAAATAGTAATTTTAGAGGGATCAATGCCAAGCACTACACCTAGGAAAAAGAAACCAAATGCACAGTTACAGGAGGGGGGATATTTAGCTCAACAAACTTACAAGCGAGAAGGATCTTGGAATTGTTGTAGATCACACAAGCTGAATATGAGCCAGCAATGTGATGTGGCTGCAAAAAAGGAAAATGCTCTTTGGGGCTGCATTAATAGAAGTACAGCTTCCAAATCATGTGAAGTACTAGTTCCCCTCTAGTCAGCACTGGCTGAAGGCAGCAGGACTTTCTGGAGAAACCACCCGCCCTCCCGGCACGTGCCCCAGTCATCCACTCTCCACCTGATCTACCTCACAGGGTTGATGCGAGGATAAAATGGAGAGGAGGAGGTGGACCCCCCTCGCGTTTTGTGCAAGATGGAAAACGTTGGGATATACTGTAATCAAAAAATCATGTAACATAACATAAAATGAGGGTATGGTCCTTCAGGACTGGTGTTCAATAGATGTCTTCCGCACACGTTAGATACAAACTAGTCTTTTCCCAGTTGACCGAGTCCCTCCAGCTATTCCCTGGCTATTTCTCTATCAGATCTCCTGGAGAGCATAGGGGAGTTGTGTGCAAACACAGGAAACATCCCGTAGGAGAACACACAGCCCATGGGCGAAGGGTCCAGACAGAGCTAAGCACCCACCTGCTCGGTCTCACCCCTTCCTCAGAGCCCTGGGCAAAGGGGTCATCTGCTTCTCCCTGGCAGAAGATGACATCAGATCTGGGAACGGGAAGCCCTTTTGCAGAGGGTTGAAAGAGAGGAATTACTTCCGGCACTCCTGGTTATTAAATTTGTTTAGGGACTTCAAACCACCCACACTGAAGCCTCCCCCGCCCGTTCTCACCAGACCCATCAAGGTCAAAGAGAGGTTGGGCAGGTCTAGGAACTCCTCCACATGGGAGTGCAAGAGAGCTGGGGAGTCACAGGTTCCTGCTTGGACCAAGAAGCCTCGGTCTAGAACCCCAGGAAACTGAACAGCCACGAAATCCCCCACAAATGGAGGGACACAGATATAAACAGGTGCAATGCCTCCTTCCAGGATGCATCAGCTGAGGGAAAGAGCGAGCCTTACCCAGAGAGGCCAAATTCCTGCAATTCTCCTCCATGACTTCCCTGTAGCAGAGCCCTCTGGCCTGGATCCAGCAGAGCCTCCTTCCTCCTCCGTGAAACGCACAGCCACCTCCTCAAAGGACACCGGAGCCTGCAAGAGGGAGAGGGAGAGGAAAGGTTTATCTGAGCAGAGCATGCAAAAGGGGCAGTGAAGGGGAGGCCCTCCTGCAGGATCCGGGCTCCAGGAGTGACAGTCAGAGCCCTCTTGGCAGTCCACCTGGAGGGATGATCCTGTCAGGCCCAGAGAGACATGCAGGGGACTGAGCCCCCAGCCCCCGTACCTGTTCCGGCTGTCCAGAAGCTGTTTCCACCCCAGCATCAAGAGAGGAGGCCGAGAAGGCACCCCCAGTGTCCCCCCACTGTCTCCAAGAATCGTCCCATTTCCTAAGAGGAAGACAAAGAAAGAATGTGGGGAGATACATACACACTTTGCAATTATTTTCTATTGTGAAGCCAGACTGGTTTGGGGAATTCACACTGGTTTGGGGAATAATTCCCACTTTAGATTTAGATGAAGTCTTAATCTATTGAAAGAAATCACCTTTTTTCACATGTTAGGACACATTTCTCCTTCCCACAGAGCCTCAAGGGGCACGGAAAAGCAGCCCATGGAAGTCAAGCGGAGGTTTCAGAGGGAGACCATCTTCAAACTTTCCCCCCTGAGAGGAGACACCTCCGTGCTCCAATGGAGCCTTCTCTGTTTCTCCAGAATCCGTGATCACGTGGGCCTCCATCCTCTGGACTATTTGTTTGTTCTGTGGGAGACTCACTAAGAATCCTTGGTTCATACCAACTACCACAGCAAAGGGGGAAGCGTCAGACCAAGGGCGTGTTCGCACGACATGGGAACCGCGGGGGAGCAGAAGTCCCCCGCAGTTCCCGTGTCATGCGAACGCCGACCGGGGGTGCCCCAGCGGGAGGGCCGCGCATGGGACGCACACAAAGTGACCATGGTCAGTAGAGAGGTAAGCCCTTACTGCGCGTGGCCACCCTGCCGTGTGAACAGTGGGCAGGTTGTCCTGTGGGGACTGCACAGAGGCGGCAGCTCAGACCGGCCGGAGCTGCCGCTGCTCCGTTCTATAGGGGCAAACTGGCCCCTCTGGGCATCCCATGCCCCGCCTGTAGCGCTGGGAGGCCCGCACTGCGGTGCGGGGACTGCTGGCTCCACCGGGGTCCGCCCACACGTGTGGGGCGCAGGTCGTTTGCGGCGCCCCACCGCACCCCACGGATCACCCCGTGGTGCCTCCCCCGCCCGCAGCCTCGGTCGTGCAAACCGGCCCCAAGAAACAAGCTAGAGACACTTGGAGGAGATTGGGGGCGGTGAGTGGGGGAGAGAAATCAAATGTAAACCTACAGAAAGTGCCTCCAGATGAACATTTTTACCACCCATATGAATATGAAGGATAATTCCAAGAGAATTGTCATCTCTTTCCACCCAAACCACCAGTTACCAAATTATTATATTAACACTGTGTTAAGTTACCACTTGGCAAATTGTAAATCTTATGTGACTCATTTACCCTGAAGGGCAGCCATAAGAGGCCCGTTTGTCTGAAGAAGCTCCCGGTAGAGACGTCCCTGCTTTCTTCTGGGCCAGCTTGGCACCAGCTGAAGAAGCGTCTTCATCTTCCCTGCATCTGTCTCCTGAGCCATGATGTTGCGATATTCATCCGCACTCAGGATCCTACAAAGTAACTGAAACAGTATCATGTCCATCATAGAAAAGTAGAGTTGGAAGGGGCCTACCAGGCCATCGAGTCCAACCCCCTGCTCAATGCAGGAACCCAGCTCAAAGCATCCCCAACAGATGGCTGTCCAGCCGCACCTTGAATGCCTCCAGAGTGGGAGAGCCCACCACCTCCCTATGTAGTTGGTTCCATTGTCTTATTGCACTGACAATCAGGAAATTTTTCCTGATGTTTAGGTGGAATCTAGGTTCCTGTAACTTGAGCTCATTATTCCGTGTCCTGCAAACTGGGATGATCGAGAAGAGATCCTGGCCCTCCTGTGTGTGACAACCCTTTAAGTACTGGAAGAGTGCTACCATATCTCCCCTCAGTCTCCTCTTCTGAAGGCTAAACATGCCCAGTTCTTTCAGTCTCTCCTCATAGGGCCTTGTTTCCAGTCCCTTTATCATCCATGTTGCCCTCCTCTGAACACTCTCCAGTTTAAATTAAATATAGAATCATAGAAAAGTAGAATTGGAAGGGGCCCACAAGGCCATCGAGTCCAACCCCCTGCTCAATGCAGGAATCCAGGTCAAAACATCCCTGACGGCCATCCAGCTGCACCTTGAATGCCTCCAGAGTGGGAGAGCCCACCACCTCCCTAGGTAGTTGGTTCCATTGTCTTATTGCTCTGACAGTCAGGAAATTTTTCCTGATGTTTAGGTGGAATCTAGGTTCTTGTAATTTGTCTACGTCCTTCTGAAAGTGTGGTGCCCAGAACTGGACGCAGTACTCAAGATGAGGCCTAACCAGTGCTGAGTAAAGGGGAATTATTACTTCCCGCGATTTGGAAGCTATACTTCTATTAATGCAGCCCAAAATAGCATTTGCCTTCTTTGCAGCAACATCGTATTGCTGGCTCATATTCAGTTTGTGATCTACCACAATTCCAAGATCCTTCTCACTTGTAGTACTGTTGAGCCAAGTGTCCCCCATTCTGTAACTCTGCATTTGGTTTCCTCTCCCTAGGTGCAGCACTATCTATATCCCAGAAGCTTGTTGGATCAGCTCTTCTTGGTGTCGTGCTTCAAAATGTTCTGGGAAGAAGAACATGATTAACACGTCTGAGGGCTCTTTTCATAGGTCTGTTAGTGCCCGCAAAGGTCACGTCGCCCATCCCCCTTTCCTGAAAACACATCCACACTCAAGGGTGCAGCCAAGAAATTTTAGAGCCTGGACTTGCTGCATTACTTTGGCCGCGAAGCACACCGTCGACATTTCAGCCTCGGCCCTGCACTGCACGGCCATTCTGTGCTTCACAAGGGCTTCTAAATACCATGGTATATTAGAGCAAAAAATAAAAATAAAATCTGCTTGCACACACTTATTTTGTTAAGACTCCGAGCATGTGCAGTTTCCCATTTTAAACTCGCTGAAATCATAGTACCGCCATGAGAATAAGAATAAAATGTTGTTTCCTTCCGTTGCCATGGTGTGAAAAAGCAGCATTGTAAAAACAAAGCAAAACCTGATCATAAATATTTTGATTATATATCTGACAGCCAGTGTGGTGTAGTGGTTAGATTACTGGACTGGGACTTCTGAGATCCAGGTTCTAGTCCCCACTCGGCCATGAAGTTCACTGGGTGACTTTGAACCGGTCACTAACACTTAGCCTAACCTACCCCACATGGTTGTTGTGAGGATCAATTGGAGGGAAGGGGGGCTATGTAAGCAGCCTTGGGTTCCTTGCAAGAGGAAAAAGGGTGGGGCATAGATGTAACAATAAAAGATATTTAAAATAATAATAATAAAATGAGCAGCTGTCGTCTGACTAGAAAATGTTTTTTTAAAAAATAAATCAAGAAGAAATCAAGGATGCTGGTAAGCAGCATCAGCCACGGTGTGCCCCAGTACACCCCTAGAATCTCGGGGGTCTCCAATACCACACTCAGCACCACCTCGGCCAGTTCGGTCAGGGAGACTGTTGAGCAGCAGGGTGGGCGGTATACCCACAACATTTTCAATCGGTCTCGCTGGCCCAATGCCAAGCATAGGCCCAGGGGAGGAAGATCTTATTCTCATGGACCCCAGTGACTCCCCCATGTCACAACCCTCTAACCCGGGTTGATACTGCACCCAACACCCAGGGGGGCAGAGCTGGGTCAGATCAACCCCACCCAGCTCCCTCACACAGGTTACTGTGATGCATGCCGGATTGGATCCCTCATCCATAATCCGACCACAGAGGAAAGAGGTCTTTTTGTGAACAAATCAGCCACTGAGCAACAACACCACCAGGCACGAGGGGCCAGTAGCCAGGCCACCAGATGCCTGTAAAGTGTAAATGAAGAGAAGGGTCAGCAGGGGAGATGGCCTGCACCCACCTGTCTCCTCTGCACGGCTGACTCCTCCCATGCCACCCCTGACCTGTAACCACCGCTATCTTGTGAGTTGCTGGTAACTAACTGAATGTCGCCATGTAATACCCCCAGGTTGGGCCGTCCTGGTAGTGGTGCCCACCCTGTGGAAAACCCTCCCCCACGCAGCTCGGGAGGCAGGAAATGTGGCATGTTTTAAATGCCTCCCGAGAACACACTTTCTCACCCAGACTTTCTCTGGGTCAGAATTTGTCTAATCCTCTTTTAACATCATTAAGTTGGTGGCCATCACAATCAATCTGCGAGGTCCTTTCCCTAAGAATGAACTTGTCAATATAGTTCCATGCTACCTGCAAACACCCTTCCCTGCCCGCAATCAGTGTGGTGGCTTCTTCTCTGCAACCTGCGCACTTGAGTTAAGGACCTGGATGAGTTGGCTTGTGATTGCTAAACAGTTTCTTTAGGCAGCAACCCTAAAATTACCTGGGACTTCTATGAGGGTAAGCCTTATTTGATTAAATGGGGTTTTCTTCTGAGAAGATGTGCTTAGGATCACACTGTTAATACTACTAGACTAGAGCAATAGCTTCATTAGGCCAACTCAAAGGTCACAAAAATGTGCAAGTTTTTGACATCTACCGATCTCTTCATCAGGAAAGATGTTACAAAAAGGAGATTAGGAAGGGCAGAAGAGAAATAAAAAACCCTGGCTCCTTTCAAGGACATAACTAATATAAAGGCCTCTGATGGGCCCGATCGCTATTGCTGCAACAAAGACCCCATGAATAGCTGTCTGCCACGATGTTTTAGATCCTAACGGGGTTCCACTTTATTGTCAATAAAAGTCTAGAGATGTAAACTTGATTTGAGTGCATTTCTAATGCCCTCTTTTTATTTCAAGCCACGGATTTACGTATTGCTCGCAAGGGTGCTTCTCCCCTCCCTGCCCTCGCAGACCTGCTTTCCTGTGGTGCGAAGGAAGAGGGCCCCCTCGCTCGCGGGGTTTCTGCAGTCCGGCCGCTCACCTGGGGGCTCCGCCTCGGTCTCCCGCCTCTCCCGGTCACCGGCCGGGTCCCCCGAGCCCCTCCCCCGCCACGTCGCCCCAGGAGAGCGGCCGGGCGCGCGGGCGGAGGAGGGGCGCGTCTTCCTCGCGGCCCCTCCCGGGGGGGTGTCTCGTGGGCGCCCCGGCGGATCCCTTCCTCGCGGGGAGAGGCGCCCAGGCGGGGCTCGGGTCCCTCGAATGGGGCTGACGACCTCCTGCCTCCGAGGCAGCTTCGCTTTCCTCCTTTTCCGCGTCTTCTGAAGGGCCCCAAGCCTGGTTTCCGGAGCTCCTTCTCCTCAGAGGCTCTCGCTTTCCCAGGCAGCCTCGTGGCGTGACTGGTTCACGCGGTCAGTGACACGTGTTCCATTGAAGGCTACACGTGTCCATACCCCCCCCCTCCCCACAGTGGGCGGCACACAGAAGACGGCACACTAACGCGTAAACCTGTACAGGCGCCGAAAGGAAGCTTCTCTCCCGCGTCCGTTTCCTTCTGCCAAACCAAGTACCCGGATGTTCCTCAGCACGCCTCGTCTGGTTGCCCAGAGAAGGGCATGGCTTCAATGACGCTTCATAGGAAGTGGGTCGCTGAGGCCATGCCTTTCTCCTGGCAGCAGGGCGAGCGAGGCGCTCCTTGCTCAGCGCCTTTTAAAAACTAAAACACCAGTTTCTTTTAACTACCATTATTATGCCTATTAGAATATTTTAAAACATAATTCTCACAATACAAATGCAAAGGCGGTGGTTGTTTTTTTGTTGTTGTTTTTTATTCGCAAATTGTGGCCCATCTACGAGACGGAAGTCCGTGGGGCTGGCTGGACTTGCACCACAGTGAGTCGGCACCAGCGCATGGCTGGCAAACTGGAATCTGGCGGGCTGAATCATGAAAATCCGTTGGATTTTTACACCCCCATCCCCCATCAGATGCCTTGCACATCTCTAGCGCAGTATGACTCCTGCTCTCGCCTTCCTTGACAATGGACCAGTTCCACGTTCTTGGTGGGTCTATCCTAGAAATCGCCATTAATGGGAGAGGTTTGGGGTTCAAAATGGCAAACCTGGAGTATTTTGAAATTCTGGAGTTCCGGTTTAAATTTTTAGAAAAGGTGTATGCACAGGTGTACAAAATACCTGCATGTGTGCTCAGAACAACAGGTGCCTTTGAGGGTGTAACGAGGGAAGGGGTGGGAGGGAAGAGAGGTTGAGGTGGATGGAACAAACATGTAGAAGTCCTGAATACATGCTGCCCTGATCTCCCCCCTCCTATGAAAGGGAAGGTCTCTTTGCAATAACCCTGCGCAGGTTCTCAGGGGAGTTTTTTGCTTCTGGAAGAGGGTCCTCACGCTCAAGAGGGTCCTAACGAGCGGGGTACGCTCAATGCCATCCCCTCTGCCAGGACAGCAGGAGGCCTCTGAGGAGGGTTTGCTTAGAAAGATCCCCTCAAGACCCACCATTGCAATGATACCTTATTTTCAATGTAATGTTTTTGTTTCTTTGATCTGTTTTATTGTTCACCGCTCCCGGATCTGCTTAGATATGGAGTGTTATACCAATCCTGTAAACAAATAAATAAATGAGTAGAGGTCAGTTCAGTTGCTGGATCAGGAAAGCAGTTTGTGTTCTGCAACAATACTGGACTTCTTTTTTTCTTTTCATTTGTGTACTTCACTGTGCATTTTCATCTTCTTTTCTCCTGTCGTTTTCCCCACAGCACTCATCAGCCAGCCCTTCCAGCGCCAAGTCCCACATGGGGATAAACTCTTTTGAGAATTAAAACTGCTGTTGCCCGTTGCTCGAGTAGCAGGAAATGACAATGCTAAATCGAATGGCATTGAGGAAAAACCTCACCCCTGACTTCTAGGGGAGGGGCTGTGGCTGAGTGGTAGAGTCCTTGCTTTGCATGCAAGAAGTCCGAGGTTGAGTCTCCAGCAGCATCTCCTCCAGGCAGGGCTGGGAAAGGCCTCACCATCTGCCTGAATCCCTGGAGAGCGGCTGCCAGTCAGGGTGGACCAGGGGTTGGCAGCCCCATGGCCTCCTGATGTCTTGGACTATGATGTCTTGGACTTTGTTTCCTAAATGTATATCATTGATCCCTTTTCACTTTGTGCAGAGATTAATAGTTTCCACTTTCCCTATTATGGGCAAACATTCGAATAAAAAAAAGAACACTTTGGGTGGGAGAGCTGCGTGTGTCACTTTGAGCAAAGCAGGATTTGTCTTTGGGAAAAGGTGGGGGGAGGAGGAGGAGGAGAAGAAGGAGGCGGGAGGGGCACTGATATACTCCCTCGATATTGAAACATACAGTGGGTGCAGAAGGCCATGGAATCAGTGTCCCCTTGATCCTGTGGGGTGCCCCCCCAGCCTGGAGAAAGGGTGGTGTGGAGGGAGGGAAGCTCCTAGCATCACAGGCTCCTAGAGTTGGGCAGGACCTCAGAGGTCATCTAGTCTAGCCCACTACCCCCTCTTGCTGGTGTACAGAATCCATGGTTACAGCACCCTCCCCCCCACCTGACTGGTGGTCGCTTGCTTAAAGGCCTCTAACCAAGGGGAGACCCCCACCCGTTGAGCAGCTCCTGCTGCCAGAAGGTTCTTCCTGAAGCTCCATCTAAATCCCTTGTCACTTCAGCCCCCTGGTTCCGGCTCAACCCTCTGGAGCAGCAGGAAAGGAAGTTGCCCCCTCATCCGTGGGACTGACAGCCCTGCAAATACCTGAAGACGGCAATCCTCAGATCGCCTCCTCTCCAGGCTCAACATATCCACCTCCTTCAACCTTTCCTTGCCTCTCGGTCTTCACTTTGACCCCCCCCCCGCCCCTTCTTTCTCACTAGGTCCCTCTAGGCTGGGGCTGTAAGGTGTACTTTCCAGCTGTGGGGAGTGACCCACTGTTCCTGCCCTCCTCCTTGACCTGGGCAGCCTCCCTCACTCCCTGAGCAAGAGGGTCTCCTCCTTTTGGCAGCAGCCGCGGGATCACTCTGAGCCCCCACCCCACACAGAAGAGAGCCCAAAGAGGGCCGAGGAGGGGCATTCCCCAGCATCGCCCACCCCCCAGCACTTGCAAACTGGGAAATGCCGAATGCTCCTCTCCCTCCGGCTCCCTTGTCCCAGGGAATTTGATCTCCACACCTGACGTTCAACTGCTAATATAAATGGTTTAGGGAGCAATGAATTATGGAGGAGGAGGAAGGGTGACAGCTAGTCCATACTAATGAAAGGGGGGGGGGAGTCCTGGATTACGAGCAGCCCACCGGCATCCCAGAGAGAGAAAGTGACAATCCCCCATTATCTGCACTGGAGGATCTGGCCAAATTAGCAGCGCTTCTATTGGGGTTTTGGTTTTTTACCCCCTGGAGCACTCTCTTTCTAGGTGGGGTGGAGGGCTGAGAACAGAGTAACCCCCCTTGAAAAGAGGGTATTCGCAGCCATGTGAACCCCCTCGGAGCTTGGGAACTTCTCTCCCCACTCCAGGAAAATCAGTCCAGTGCAGGAGCCGTCGACCCTTCCTCTGTTCCCGGCTAAAGTGGGCAGGAGAGGCTCCTGAACTTGGAAGTCTGAAAAACAGACCCTTCAACATTCTCATCCTCTTGACCATCAATTGCACTCTTGGGAGGTGTTGCATCTCCTGCATGTTTTGAACAGCGCCTTGCACTCTGCGAGCAATAAATAACACCAAGCAGGTGCAACTGAACCAACCGTGGACAAGCGCATATGGCTACTCCGGGCTCCACCTCCCTCTCATAAAAGCATAAGCAGAGTTCTGCTGGATCAGACCAAAGGCCCGTCTAGTCCAGCATTCTGTTCCCACAGAGGCCAACCAGAAGCCCCAATGGGAAGCCCACAAGCATGACAAGCGTGCCCTCCTGCTCATGCTCCCCAGAAACTGGTTTTCAGAGGGTGCTTCCAGATGTAGAGCTCCAAGCACCACCCTCCTTAGAAGAAGAAGAAAAAAAGACAGAAATATCAGTAGGAAAACATGGCAGGGTTGCAAACGGAAGTTGGAATACCCATAAAATCCTGCAAACAAGCCAGGATGATTGCTCAAGAAAAGCCTCACCGAGAGGGACACTCACTGCCTGTGGACACTGCATATAGCCATGAGGACTAGTAGCCACTGACAGCGGTCTCCTCGATGTCTTTGCCTAATCCCCTTTTAGAGCACTGCCAGTGGGGGCCACCATTCCATCTTGTGGTAGCGGCTTCCGTAGTTTAACTATGTGCAATGCCCTGCTAGCACTCTCGTTGAATTCATGCCCCACCTTTCTATAAATGTACACAAGCTGGCTTACACAAACCAACACAGTACAAAGTGAGATAATGATCAAATACAGCAGCAGATAAACTTGCCTATCTAACAAACAAACAAACAAACAGCACATGAAAGCAATCCACCTTTTAAGAAGCAGCAACTCACATAATCGATGATTGGGAGCTGAGGTGGGAGCTCGTGCTTCTCCCCTCATCTGGCGTGAATCTCTCCTGTTGGCCCTAACCAGGATTCCCCCTTAACCAGGATCTGAGCCCAGGACTTGAGGCGCATTCCAGAGTTAACAGGGAGCCTCACTTCTGTTATCGGCAGCTGATGCTGATCCTGATGTAACACAAACCGGGATTCAAGGCTGATGGGGCAGGGGGCAGAATAGTGAGAGACGGGAGGGGCCAGCGGGAGGGAGGGCATGAGTCCTGCAGCCCCATATGATCCCCCTAAGCGTGGTTAAGACAGGGGCAGTCTTATGTCTGCACTGGTTCATGACACCTCGTCCTTTCAGCAGGTTCCATTCACCCAGATAGCTTTGATCTGCTCTGAATCTCCCATTGCGTTGTAGTATTATGAGAGGGAAAAACATCTTTCTTTCTCCACACCAGGCACAGTCTTATACACCTCCATCATTCCCCCCTCCTTTACTCACCTCCGCTAAAAAGCCCCAACTTTTAAAACCCCTTTCCTCGTGGGAGAGGAGTTGCTCCAGCCCCTTGATGCTTTGGGCTGCCCTTTTCTGCACCTGTTCCAGCTCCACAGTGCCCTGTCCGAGGTGTGGTGGCCAGAACCGTGCCTGCTCTGCCCTTTCCTCTGCCTCCCAGGTCAATTTTTAGACTGCAAGCTCCTGTCCTTGTGCACTTTGGAATGTGCGTTGCACACTGATGGCACTATAGGAATCATCATCATCAACATGGACAGGCTACAAGGGAAGAGTACAGGCAGGTAGCACAGAACTGCAGGAACAGTGTCAGGAAGGCTAAAGCTGAGAATGAGCTAATGTTAGCGAGGGATGCTAAAAACAACAAGAAAGCTTTCTTCAGATACATGCACAGTAAAAGACAGAAGAAAGAACTGGTGGTTCAACTACGCAAGGAGGATGGCATATTGATAACAGAAGACAAAGAAAAGGCAGAAGTGTTCAATTCCTACTTCGGCTCGGTCTTCTCCCAAAAGAGGGTCTATAATCCCCCTGGCAAACCTGAAGTGCAGACTGAAGGGGCAGGATTGCAGCTTGAGATTGATAGGCAAATGGTCAAGGAGCACCTGATTACTCTGAACGAGTTTAAATCTCCAGGGCCTGATGAGCTGCATCCAAGAGTAATAAAGGAACTGGCAGAACTCTCAGAACCACTGTCTTTGAGAAATCTTTGGAGGACAGGTGAAGTGCCAGATGACTGGAGGAGGGCAAACGTTGTTCCCATCTTCAAAACGGGCAAGAAGGAGGAACCTGGGAACTATAGGCCAGTCAGTCTGACATCAATCCCGGGGAAAATTTTGGAGCAGATTATAAAGAAGTCAGTCTGCAAGCACCTTGAAAACAATGCAGTGATTACCGTATTTTTCGCTCCATAACCCGCACTTCCCCCCCCCAAAAAAAATAGGGGGAAATGTCTGTGCGGGTTATGGAGTGAATATTGTAAAAAATAAGTTTTTTTTTTTACATAGTACCTCCTTCTGCGCGCCTCCAACCGGTCCGGGGAAGAGCAGAGGGCTCCTGGGCAGAGCGGGGCAAGCCCCCGCCTCTCAGCTGATTAGGCTGCGGCGGCCCCCCGCCCCGCCCCGCCCCGCCCGGCAGCAGGGACCTCCGGAGCCCACCGGCTGGCGGAAGAGAGGAGGGCTCCTACGCGGAGCGGGCCACCGCCACACTGCCACTGCCGCACTGGCAGCAAAGGGAGCAGAGCTGGCCCTGCGACTGCCCGCCCGCGTCCCTGCTGCCGGAGCCGCCTGGCTGTGCGGAGCGGGACGGGGCCACCCGCGCCCACCACAAACCCCCACAAACCCCCGCCGGCGGGCGGGGGGACCCAACGCTGCTGCGCCGCCGCCGCCGCCATTGCTGCGCCGTCACCGGCAGCAGGGACGCGGGTGGGTGGGTGCAGGGGCAGGCGGTGGCGGCAGAGCAGCTCATGGGCCCCAATCCCGGCAGCGAGGGCGGCCCGATTTGGCTCTTCTGAGCAGCGCGGAGCGTTCTCCGCGCCGCTGGAGCCGATGCTGCTGCCGCCGCTGGAGCCAATGCCACCCCCAGAGCCACTGAAGCCGCCGCCGCCGTGTCACGTCCGGCCCGATCCCGTTGTTCTCCCCACCACCACCAAAGGAGAGCTGCTCTCCAGAACAGGCAACAGGTGCTACCAAAGGCCATGCTAGGTGAAAGCTGCACTTGTTGAATTGATGCCTGTCACACGGAAAATAAAAGCAAAGGTTCTCTATGAAAGGGTGGGGGGGAAGGGAGGGCACAAGCCGGCGAGGAGGCAGGTAGAAAGTACAGTAATGGTTATCAGAAAACAAGAAAAAAAAATATTCATGTGCAAATTATTGGAAAACTGATAACAAGAGAATAAAATAATTTGAGTTTTATTCTTTATAACCTGTTTTGGATTGTTTTTAAGAAATACAGGGTTAAAAAAGCAATAAATAAATGTATGGAGATATTTTTTTGTTCTCTTGTTATTAGTTTTCCAATAATTTGCACGATTATTTTTTTCCCTGTTTTCTTCTTCTAGAATCTAAGTGCGTGTTATGGCCAGGTACGTGTTATGGAGTGAAAAATACGGTACTAGAAGCCAGCATGGATTTGTCAAGAACAAATGCTGCCAGACTAATCTGATCTCATTTTTTTATCGGGTAACCTCCCTTGTGGACTGTGGGAATGCGGCGGACATCATATATCTGGACTTCAGCAAAGCTTTCGACAAAGTGCCTCATGATATCCTGATTAGCAAGCTAGCTAAAAGTGGGCTAGATGGAACAATTATCAGGTGGATCCACAATTGGCTACAGAATCGGACTCAAAGAGGGCTTATCAATGGTTCCTTCTCAAACTGGGGAGAGGTAACGAGCGGGGTACCACAGGGCTCGGTCCTGGGCCCGGTGCTCTTCAACATTTTTATTCATGACTTGGATGAGGAGGTGCAGGGAATGCTTATCAAATTTGCAGATGACACAAAGTTGGGTGGAACAGCTAATACTCTGGAAGACAGAAACAAAATTCAAAGTGACCTCGATAGGCTGAAGCGCTGGGTCGAAAACAACAGAATGAAATTTAATAGGGATAAATGCCAAGTTCTGCACCTAGGGAGAGGAAACCAAATGCAGAGTTACAGAATGGGGGACACTTGGCTCAACAATACTACAAGTGGGAAGGATCTTGGAATTGTGGTAGATCACAAACTGAATATGAGCCAGCAATGCGATGTGGCTGCAAAGAAGGCAAATGCAATTTTGGGCTGCATTAATAGAAGTATAGCTTCCAAATCGCAGGAAGTGATAATTCCCCTTTACTCGGCACTGGTGAGGCCTCATCTTGAGTACTGCGTCCAGTTCTGGGAACCACACTTTAAGAAGGACGTAGACAAACTGGAGAGGGTTCAGAGGAGGGCAACAAGGATGATAAAGGGACTGGAAACAAGGCCCTATGAGGAGAGACTGAAAGAACTGGGCATGTTTAGCCTTCAGAAGAGGAGACTGAGGGGAGATATGATCGCACTCTTCCAGTACTTGAAGGGATGTCACACAGAGGAGGGCCAGGATCTCTTCTCGATCATCCCAGTTTGCAGGACACGGAATAATGGGCTCAAGTTACAGGAACCCAGATTCCACCTAAGCATCAGGAAAAATTTCTTGACTGTCAGAGCAATAAGACAATGGAACCAACTACCTAGGGAGGTGGCAGGCTCTCCCACTCTGGAGGCATTCAAGGTGCGGCTGGACAGCCATCTGTCGGGGATGCTTTGACCTGGATTCCTGCATTGAGCAGGGGGTTGGACTCGATGGCCTTGTAGGCCCCTTCCAACTCTACTTTTCTATGATTCTATGATCATAATCATAATTACAACAGGACCTCCTGGATGATCATCAGGAATGTGGCATGGGGAACGGGGAACAGCTCCAGGCTTTGGCTCTTGCTAAAAACATCTATGAGGACGGGACACTTCCTGGGTCGTATCGGAGCCTCCCTGCATCCCTACCTGGTCAGGGTTGCAACAGGAAAGGGGAAATCCCCACCCTCTTTCCAGGATTGTGTCTCCAGCAGGAAGGAAAGAGGAAAGATCATACCCCACTGCATGGTGGCAGGTGCAGACATCTCCCTGCTTGGGCGTCGTGTCCAGCATCACCTGGGTCTGGCAAGTCTAGTCTCTGTTCCGGAGCTCTTCTCCATGCGAGACCCTTTCTTCTTCTCCCGCCCGGCCCGCTCTTCAGCCACTTGATCTCAATCTCCAGAGGATAGAAACTCACCACAGTGCAAAGCAGGAGGGTGTGCGTGGGGGGAGAGGGGGCCTTCCTTGGTGGGGGAGACGCTGCCTGTGGGCTGAACTGGAGGGAAAGAAGAAGGGTGTGCATGAGAGACGGGAGAGAACAGGAGAAGCTGAGAGAGGTCAAGTAAGAGGAGGAGGGTTTTCTGGGCCCACCGATCAATACCAGCATTCTCTTTCCATCTGCAGCCAGCCAGACACCCTCCTGGGGGGGTCCACAAATAGGACATGGAAGTCATAGCCCTTCCCTCTGGCTTCCCCACCCCCTCCAGCACCTGGCAGAATCTTACAGCTCTATATGTGTAATAACCCTAAGTTAATGTGATTCTACTTTACCAATAATTACTAAAGTTATTGTTAAAACAGCAAGTTGTTGTAGTGTCTTTAACACCACGCCTAGTCTAATCCCACATTACTGGTAAAAAATGTGGAGGTAAAAAGGCAGAGAATTGGCATCCTGAGACAGGAGGGGCTCTTAAAGAGGCAGATAAAGTAGAGCAATACCTTTCATGGCAGGTTCTTCACAATACACAGTTCAAAGAGACAAGGGTCCAAATTCGATGGGGAGTCCATGTGAAGAGTGCCTGAAGAAGCTCAGATGGTACTAAGTCTGTACAGAGAGGATTTGGGGCAGTAAAGACGAGAATCCCACAAGCAAAGGCTCCCAGCCTGGGCATCTGCTTCAAAGCGAAGGTGTGGCTGCAATAGCCCTCCACCCAAAACACTCACTGACAAGGGATTTTAGCCCATCAAGGAGGTCCCTGCCCAAACAGGGCATCTCCATTCTGCCCTCCTGGGGTGACGCTTCAACTGTGACACATCTGAACCCCTCACCCTTCTGTTAGGTTCTTACAGAGAAGCTGCCAGTTTCCTTCCCTACCAAGGTCAAAGCTGGCACCTGGATGGGAGAAAGGCTCAAGGTTGGTTGCCGGAAGCAGGAAGCGGCTGCAGACAACACTGAGGCTTGTGTTGTTGTGGCAAAGGCTGGAGTGCAGAGGAAGCCCTTACATATGGCCTCCAGCAGCTCCCATCCCGTCTGCATGAGCAGGCCTGAGAGCAGCTGGAGGTTTGGGGCAGGATTCTGCGAAGACAGCAGTGAGCTGGGCTGCTGTCTGGGAAGCGGCCACTAGATGGAGCTGTGGCGCTGTGCTGACGGAGCAGATCCTGACACCAGGCGCTCCAGGGGATTCAGGCAACCCTGCACTCGGGAGGCCCGCCAGGCACGTGGAATGAATTTTGACCCTACTCGGCAAAAAATCGACTCAAAGATGAGACAAATTAACTAGTATTGCTTCATTTGATGGAAGCATTCTAGCACAAAGCCAACAGAACAAAGAGAACCAAAAACACACACCCCTCAATGCAGATTTCAAGAAGCAAACTGACTACTTATTTTATGTATTATTCATATTGATATACCGCCTTATCTGCTAAGAAGCCAAGAAGGTGATGTACAAGAATTTAAAATGATAAGACCTTGCAATAATAAAAACAGGAACATTAAAAACAGTAAATACAGGAAGGGCCGTGCTCCACTGGAGGGGCTTCCCACATTCCCGCTACGAGATGCCTCCTTCTGTGTGCTGATACATGTGACTCCATGCATTTGCTAAGAAGAAAGCTCTGACTAGATGGTTTAGGGGCTGAATATCATAAGGTTTTAGTTCGTAGATTAAAAATTTTATTTAATAATATTTTGGAGGCGGGGCGATCCCCTCTTCATGGAAGCAATCTAAGATTATTTTAATCCCGAAGCCAGAGGAGGATCTAACAGAACCAGGCTCATATAGACCCATTTCCTTAATAAACCAAGATGCAAAATTAATGACAGCAATATTAGCGAGAAGGATGAATAGGTTGTCGGGGTGGACCAGTGTGATTTTATGCAAGGAAGGCAAATGGCAGATTTAACAAGAAGTGTTCAATATAATATACTTAATAAAGAAAAACAAATTGAGAGGTGTGGTATTAGCGCAAGACATTTTCAAAGCCTTTGATTGCGTGGAATGGCCGGCTTTAAAAACTTTAATAAAAACTATGGAGTTTGGAGATTTAGAGCAGTTAAACTATATATATATATATATATATATATATATATGAAGTCCTGACTGACTGATCAACGCCCAGCTCAAACCATTTAATCTAGGAACGTGAAATTTTGAAGGAGCTTTGTTTTATGACGTAGACACCCACTAAGGAAGGATTTTAGGAAATTCCGTCCCTAAGGGGGTGAAAAGGGAGGGAATCGCCCCACTCTCATATCTCCTATGGGCAAAACAACAGGGGAGCAGTTATGCAAATCGGCCTCACCTCATAATTGCTGCTGGAGCCAATAGGAGCAGATATGCAAATAGCCTATACGACACTTAGAATGTTCGTATGAATTCCTGCAGGGGCCAATAGGAGTGGGTATGCAAATCTCCCCTAGGCCATTTAGAATGTTCTCTAAGGGGGTGAAAAGGGAGGGAAACTTTTTAAATGACTGACTGACTGACTGTTGTGTGTCATCACATAGGCTCCATCACGTTTTGACAGATCTACCCCAAACTTGGCACGGTCACTGTTCATCACCTGTAGACTATCAGGATTAACCTGATTTTTCTTTAAGATCAGTTATTTCTGTCAGAAAAGATTTCCGCTGCCAGCACCCAGCCTAAACGTTTCACTTTCAGAGATATACAATATTCGTATGAAGTGCCGCCACAGGGGCTCAATCAGGAGCAGATATGCAAATCTCTCCTATGTCAAAACAGAATGTTCATATGAACTGCAGCCGGGGCCTACACGGGGGGTGAGGGAGAGCTGGGACTTAACTGTTGGGTAGTCCCGGGGGGGGGGCGCACAAGCTGGGATTACCTGTACATTGTTGTGTAGTTCCGAGGGGGAGGAGGCAAGCAAGGATTTCATTGTTGTGTAATCCTGGGGGGGGGGGGGGAAGAGAGCAGGGATTTCATTGTGTGGTCCCGGGGGCGGAGCAGGGATTTCATTGTTGTGTAGTCCAGGGTGGGGGGGAGCTGGGATTTCATTGTGAGGTCCCAGGGGGTTGTTGGGATTTCATTGTGAAGTCCCAGGGGGAGGGGGAAGCAGGGATTTCATTGTGTAGTCCCGGGGGAAAGGGAACAGGGATGTCATTGTGTAGGCCGGCGAGGGGGGGGAGCAGGGATTTCATTGTGTAGTCCCGGAGAGGGGAGCAGGGATTTCATTGTGCAGTTCCGGGGGGAGCAGGTAGTCCCGGGGGAGCTGGGATTTCATTGTGTAATCCTGGGGGAGCTGGGATTCCATTATGTAGTCCCGGGGGACTTTTCCTATGGAGCGGTACAAAACAGCGGTCAGCTACCTTAAGGAATGTCGAACAAATAGTGCCTATAGGAAAATGACAACCCATGCAATGCTGGGTAAAAAAGGCTAGTCAATTATATTCACAAAGTTATGTCAGTAGTGTTAAATGACGGTTTGGTTTAACAGAGCAAATTTACCTAGGTCCAGAAACCAGACAAGGTTGTCCCCCTTCTCCTATTTTGTTTGCATTAGTAATGGAGATTTCAGCAAATGTACTTAGAGAAGATAGGAATATATGTGGGATAGCGATTAAGGAGAAGACCAAAATAAATCTCTTTGCAGATGATACTCTTTTAACAATTGAAAATCCTATAGAAAATATGGATAGGTTGGAGAATCACTTAAAGAAGTTAGGGGAAGTAATGGGGCTTCAGTTTATTTATTTATTTATTTAATACATTTTTTTATACCGCCCAATAGCCGAAGCTCTCTGGGCGGTTTACAACAGTTAAAACCATACAATATAAAATAAGTATACAATTTACTGGGATAAGTCTAAGATTTTGTTGTTTAATTATAGTAAAAGAGAAGAGATGGAAATGTGTAGGAAAAAAAGTAATGTTAAGATTAATAATGTAATTAAATATTTAGGAATTGTAATTCCAAAAGACATAGATAAATTGGGAGAACAGAATGATAGGAAATTAAAGAACGAGGTTAAGAATAAAATAGAGGAGTATTTAAAAATTGGACTTTCCTGGTTTGGTAGAATAACTTTGATTAAAATGAAGATTCTGCCTAAGATTAACTTTTTATTTAGGATGATACCAATTGCGATATCAGATAACGTACTTAAAGAATGGCAAACAATTATTAACACATACTGTAATGGAGGGGAAAAGTCTAGGATTACTAAAACAAGATGGTATAAAGCACAAAAAGGGTTTTGGTCTTCCAAACTTAAAATGGTATTATATAGCTAATCAATTAAGACATACAGTGGATATTATAGCATGGCCTAAAGAAATAATGTGGTCGGAGTTAGAAACATCTGAATTACAAAATACTTTGGAGAATATACTTTTTCTTTAAAAGAATAATAAAATAATAAAAAAATATAGACAACCCCTTTTTAAGAAGTTAGAGATTTGGAGTACTACGAGGAATATATTTATACCACAGATTTCTCCTTTAACTCCGGTGGTGGCTCTAAATGACTTTCCCAAAAATTTAAGAGTGGATTTGGAGGGTATACTAAGAGAAGAAAGGGTTATCAGATTATCGGATTGGGTGGAAAAGGATTGGGGGGACTAGAGACCAAATACTGGGAATTGTTGGGAGAAGAAGAGTGTCAGGGGTTAAATTTATTACAGTGAGAACAGTGGTGGAGTAAGTGGAAAGGAAAACAGAGGATGAGAGAGATTTAACCAAATTTGAAAAGATTGTTATGTCTAGAGATGGTTTAGAAGGGAACACGTCTACAAGAGGTATAACAAGGGATTTATACAGATTGATTCAAAAAGCAGCAGAAGATGACCATCTAAAGACGGTATGGGATAATGAATTTGAAGAGGTGACCTCGAAGGTGGGCTGGAACAATATATGGGATAGACGGATTGTGAAAGTTATGTCAACTAGGATAAAGGAGAATTTCTATAAGATAATATGGCGATGGTACCTAACTCCAGCAAGATTAAATAGGATAACAATTGCTCCGCACTTTGTTGGAGAGGATGTCAGGAAATAGGTACATATGTGGTGGAGTTGTAAAAATGTTCTGGAATTTTGGCAAGAGGTTTTTACAGAAATATCGGAAATTATTGGTATTAGTCTAGACTAGAGGTCTGTCCTAAACTTGCTTTGTTATCAATAACTGTGGAGAAAAAGCCTAATCGCCCATCACCCCTGAATGCTGGTATATCTTGTTCCTCCCTGTTCTCCCATCCCCTCTGGCTCTGCATAAGCCTCTCTGCATAATCCCCACCCTGGGCCAGGAAGACAGAGCCATAACAGGTCACATCTGCATTTCACACAAAGGGCACATTTACAATTTACCTGAGGAGATGCAAAACATCTTGCAGTCTCAAAGAGCTGCAAGATGCTCCCGATGAACACCTATCTGGTGCCACCCCTCCACGGGCGGGAATCCACCTGGTGAATCACCTGGGACTGGGAGGGGTCTGGAGAAGGGGTCTGGGCAAACCTCTGATCGTCAAGGTTGTTGGAAGCTGGTGCATGCTCTGCACGGATCAAGCCCCTGACTTTGGTCAGCAAGCAGCCCTCCAGCCCCGGGCATGGCGCCAGTGATCACCCGCAGGAGAGACCGAGACTAGTAAGTTAGGTGCTCTGGTGTTCTGTTACTTTGTGTCTAGCAAGCCTGTTACATAGCCTATCCTACGCTCAATTGGTCCCCATTGTGACCCATCTGTTCATACTGTGAAATTCCTGTACAGTAATACCTTGGATTGTAAGTAACTTGGTCTGAGAGCGTTTTGCAAGACAAGCAAATATTTAAAATAAATTTTGACTTGATAAACAAGCGACGTCTTGCAATACAAGAGGGATGTAACCAGAGACTCGCTTTGATATAAGAGTGTTTTGGATTACAGGCATGGTTCCGGAACAAATTATGCTTGCAATCCAAGGTATTACTGTAGTTTATTAGTTCCACTCCAATAAAGGTGTTGTTAACCACACAGATTGCTGTTTAGTCTATTCCCCGTGTCAATCCCGGTCGCGGCTGGCTTTAGCTTTGGCAAAAGCCGCAAGGGGAGGGTTCCTCAGTGCCGGTTAACCCTTTCTGTTCCGAATTCACACAAAGGACCTGTGGACCTATCACAATAACCGATAAAATTATTTGTGTCCAGATTCCGAAGGAACTAATTATAAGCTTGTTTACTAGGTTAATGATAGTGAGGAAATGGAAAATACAACGCGTTTTTCTAATAACTGATTGGTATAAGGAAATTTGGGATATGGCCCTAATAATAAACTAACTTGTAGTATCAAATGCAAAAAGGGACAGTTAAAGAATAATTTTATGCATATATCGAATCAATTATTAGACTATGTATTAATAAAGGGGAAGGGGAGTATGCCTTGTCAGGATATGTGATATTTTTGGAATGTGGAATTAATTAAGGGGATGGATGTACAGATACACTTTGGATTGCAAGCATAATTTGTTCTGGAAACGTGCTTGTAATCCAAAACATTCGAATATCAAGGCGAGCGGTTACATCACTAAAATTTGGCTGTCGTAACGTGACCCGACACACAAAGCGTGCATACTACTTGTATAGCAAAACCTCGCTCGTTTATCAAGTTAAAATTTATTTTAAAATTTTGCTCTTCTTGCAAGACACTTGCACACCAAGTCACTTGCAAGCCAAGGTTTTACAGTATATTAGTTGGCCCCTAGGAGGGTGGGGGGTGCACTTTATGATTTATTTTAGTTGTATGTTTGTGTTTTATAGTTTTGTATGCAGTTTATAACTAAATAAAATTTATTTTTAAAAAAGAAAGCTCGTTCCACGCAGAGAATTTCTAGGTCTTCTCCCTTGTGTGAATTCTTTGATGTGCTTTAAGTATGGAACTCTGTCTGAAGCTCTTCCCACACTCTGAGCATTTAAAGGGCTTCTCTCCAGTGTGAAGTTTTTGGTGAAGTTTAAGGCCAGAACTCTGACTGAAACTCTTCCCACACTCTGAGCATTCATAGGGCTTCTCCCCTGTGTGAAGTCTCTGATGTATTTTAAGGTGCTGGCTCCGACTGAAGCTCTGCCCACACTCTGAGCATTTATAGGGCTTTTCTCCTGTGTGAATTCTATGATGCATGTTAAGATCGGAGCTCGAGATGAAGCTCTTCCCACACTCTGAGCATTTATAGGGCTTTTCCCCTGAGTGCAGTCTCTGATGTCTTGTAAGGTGGGAGCTCCAACTGAAGCTCCTTCCACACTCTGAGCATTCATAGGGCTTTTCTCCTGTGTGAATTCTATGATGTGTGTTAAGCTCGGAGCTCGAGATGAAGCTCTGCCCACACTCTGAGCATTTATAGGGCTTTTCCCCTGAGTGCAGTCTCTGATGTCTTGTAAGGTGGGAGCTCCAACTGAAGCTCCTTCCACACTCTGAGCATTCATAGGGCTTTTCTCCTGTGTGAATTCTATGATGTGTGTTAAGCTCGGAGCTCGAGATGAAGCTCTGCCCACACTCTGAGCATTTATAGGGCTTCTCCCCTGTGTGAATTCTATTATGTGAGTTAAGATGGGAGCTCCGACTGAAGCTCTTTCCACACTCTGAGCATTTATAGGGCTTCTCCCCTGTGTGCAGTCTCTGATGTCTTTTAAGGTTGTATTTATTAGGGAAGCTCTTCCCACACTCTGAACATTTAAAGGGCTTCTCCCCTGTGTGATGTCTTTGGTGTTGCTGAAGGCCAGAACACAGTCTGAAGCTCTTCCCACACTCTGAGCATTTATAGGGCTTTTCCCCCGTGTGAATTCTATGATGTGTTTTAAGCTGGGAGCTCCGACTGAAGCACTTCCCACATTCTGAGCATTTATAGGGCTTCTCCCCTATGTGAAGTCTCTGATGGCTTCTAAGCTGTGAGCTCTGAATGAAGCTCTTCCCACACTCTGAGCATTTATAGGGCTTTTCCACCAAGTGAATTCTATTATGGCTTTTAAGGTGTGAGCTCTGAATGAAGCTCTTCCCACACTCTGAGCACTTATAGGGCTTCTCCCCTGTGTGAAGCCTTTGGTGAAGTTTAAGGCCAGAACATCAGTCTGAAGCTCTTCCCACACTCTGAGCATTTATAGGGCTTTTCCCCCGTGTGAATTCTATGATGTGTGTTAAGCTGTGAGCTCAGACTGAAGCACTTCCCACACTCTGAGCATTTATAGGGCTTTTCCCCTGTGTGAATTCTATGATGGGAGTTAAGGTAGGAGCTCCAGCTGAAGCTCTTCCCACACTTTGAGCATTTAAAGGGCTTCTCCCCTGTGTGACATCTTTGGTGTTGTTTAAGGTTAGAATTGTGACTTAAGCTCTTTGCACACTCTAAGCATTGATAGGGCTTTCTCCCCGTGTGAATTTTATGATGTGAGTTAAGCTCGGAGCTCGAGATGAAGCTCCTTCCACAACCCAAATATTTAAAGGACTTTGTCCCTGAGCTGGAATTTACTTGCTTTAAACACTCAAAGCATTTATATGTTTCCATTTCTGAGTGAATTTTGTGATGTTCAGTAAGGTATATGCACTGACTCAAGCTCTTTCTACACTGAGAACATTTCCTCACTTTCTCTACATTCTGAACAATTGTTTTGTCTCCTTCGAAAGATTCTTCTAGCATTGCCATTTCGTGGAAGTCCACCTCTTCAAAGGATGTGAATTTGATCTGCTGCTTCTGTTCCCCTTCAGTTTTCCTTTCCTGCTGTTTGCAGTTTTTATGACTTTCTCTCCCATCAGCTGAAAGGAAAAAAGAGACTTCAATACTTTAATGAAATAGAATTTAAATAGAATTAGATAGAAATTTAATAGGGATCAAGGCCAAGTGCTGCACCTCGGAAAAAGAAACCAAATGCACAGTTACAGGGTGGGGGATACTTGGCTCAACAATACTACAACGAGAAGGATCTTGGAAGTATAGATCACACAAACTGAATGTGAGCCAGCAATGTGATGCTGCTGCAAAAAAGGCAAATGCTCTTATGGGCTCCATTAATAGAAGTATAGCTTCCAAATCACGTGAAGTACTAGTTTCTATTTATTTAATTCATTTATTATATTTTTGAATCGCCCATCTGGCCAGTCATCCGGCCACTCTGAGCGATGTACAGTCCAATAAAATACAAGAACAAAACAGAGTGTAATACACAATTAAAAACTGTAGAAAATTTAAAAATGATAACCCACCCCATATTCCCACCTGAAAAACCATGTTTTTAATGCACTGCGGAAGTTAATCAAGGAAGGGGCATGGCGGAGGTCACTGGGGAGAGAGTTCCATAAATTGGGGGCGGCCACAGAAAAGGCCCTCTTCCTATTCCCCACCAGCCTGGTTTCTCTGGCTGATGGGACAGGGAGGCCGGCCGGCCGTGGCAGTTCCCCTCTACTCAGCACTCGCTGAAGACAGCAGGACTTTCTGGAGAAACCACCCGCCCTCCACAGACGGCCCACTCTCCACCTGATCTACCTCACAGGGTTGATGCGAGGATAAAATTGAGAGGTGAACCATGTAAGCTCCCTTGCGTTTTGTGCAAGAGGGAAAACGTTGTGATATACTGTAATCAAAAAATCATGTAACATAAAATAAAATGAGGGCATGGTTCTTCAGGACTGGTATTCAATAGATGTCTTCCCCACACGTTAGATACAAACTAGTCTTTTCCAGCTATTCCCTGGCTATTTCTCTATCAGATCTTCTGGAGAGCAAAAGGGAGTTGTGTGCAAACATAGGAAACATCTCATAGGAGAACACACAGCCCATGGACAAAGGGTCCACCCAGAGCTAAGCACCCACCTGCTGGTCTCTCCCCTTCCTCACAGCCCTGGACAAAGGGGTCATCTGCTTCTCCCTGGCAGAAGATGACATCAGATGTGGGAACGGGAAGCCCTTTTTTAGAGGATAGAAAGAGAGGAATTACTTCCGGCAATCCCGATTATTAAATTTGTTTAAGGGACTTCAAACCACCTAGGCTGAAGCCTCCCCCGCCCCGCTCTGGTTCTCACCAGACCCATCAAGGTCAAAGGGAGGTTGGGCAGGTCTTGGAACTCCTCCACATGGGAGTGCAAGAGAGCTGGTGAGACACAGGTTCCTGCTTGGACCAAGAAGCCTCAGTCTAGGACCCCAGGAAACTGAACAGCCAGGAAATCCCCCACAAACGGAGGAACACAGATATAACCAGTTGCAATGCCTCCTTCCAGGATGCGTCAGCCGAGGGAAAGAGCTGAGCCTTACCCAGAGAGGCCAAATTCCTGCAATTCTCCTCCATGACTTCCCTGTGCAGAGCCCTCTGGGCTGGATCCAGCAGAGCCTCCTCCTCCTCCGTGAAACACACAGCCACCTCCTCAAAGGACACCAGAGCCTGCAAGAGGGAGAGGAAGAGGGTTTATCTGAGCAGAACATTCAAAAGGGGCAGAGAAGGGGAGGCCCTTCTGCAGGATCCGGGCTCCAGGAGCGACACTCAGAGCCCTCTTGGCAGCCACCTGGGAGGGACGATCCTGTCAGGCCCAGAGAGACGTGCAGGGTACTGAGTCCACAGCCCCCGTACCTGTTCCGGCTTCCCAGAAGCTATTTCCACTCCAGCACCAAGAGGAGGAGGGCAAGAAGGCGCCCCCAGTGTCCTCCCACTGTCTCCGAGAGTCCTCCCATTTCCTAAGAGGAAAACCAAGAAAGAAGGTGGGGAGATACTTGTTAGTTCTTACAAACTTTGCAATCATTCCCTTGTGTGAGACCAGCCAGTCTCCACACTGGTTTGGGGCACAATTCGACGTTCCAGTTTAGATTTAGATGAAGTCTTAATCTATTGAAAGAAATCACCTTTTTTCACATGTTACAAACACATTTCTCCTCCCCACAGAGCCTCAAGGGGAATGCAAATGCACCCCATGGAAGTCAAGCGGAGGTGTCCGAGAGACCATCTTCAAACTTCCCCCTTGATCTTTACCCTGAGAGGAGACACCTCTGTCCCCCAATGGAGCCTTCTCTGCTTCTCCAGAATCCGTGGTCACGTGGGCCTCCATTCCCTGGACCTGGAAGAGGAGGGAGGAGACCAGGTGAGGAAGTCTTATTATGGTGTTGTTAGCATGCAAGGAGTGGGGCAAGCAGAGGCCACAGGCAGCAGCATTTCCAAGTCCCTCTGCCCTCAGGCCTCCTCCTGCACTCATTCTGCCTCCCAAGCCCTGCAGCTCCCGCACAGCTGGGTCTTTGGCAAGTGGGCACACAAGGAACTCTGGACCCAAAAAGTCAACATCTCGCAACAGGGAACTCCTCCTTTCTGGGATCGTTTTTTGAATGTCATCCGAATAAAACAGTATCTAAGAACCAGCTTCAGCAAGGCAAATGGGAAAAGCTAGCAGAAGGGGCAAAGCTTTTCTCAGAGCTTTGCCTTCTTTCCCCCAATAGCTCTGAATGGAACCCAGGACCTTCTGCATGCCAACGGTGTGGGCTGTGGCCCTTCCTATAGCCGGAAAAAATGGCAGGTGACAAAGGAAACGGCCCCACACTCCTTCCATTGCAAACAGGGGTAGCCACTTTCCCCAAAGGCCTCCTCCTCTCTGTGTGTCAAGTCACATCCAGTTCAGAAGGCCTCTTGCCCACCACCCTCCCCTCCTGAGAATTCCCCCAGACAAAGTGCTCCAAGTGGAATAAAGAGAAAGACAGTCCAGGATAGGGCAGGGAAGAAGAGGAAAAGAAGAACTGGGACTGGAAATGGAGCAGGGAGAGAGAATTCCCCTAGGCAAATGGCTCCTTTCAGGGAGGGAGCCCTCTGGAGGGTGTGCCTACTTAAATTGACTTCAGGAGGGGAGGATGCCGAGGGGCTTTTCTTCCTTTTTTCTTTTTTAAAAGCCCCAGCACTTCCTGGATCATGTCATCACATAGACCCATAGGTATCCATCCTGGAGTTCTTGAAGAACTCAAATATGAAATTCCTGATCTTCTAACAAAAACATGTAACACGTCCCTAAGATCAGCCTCTGTAGCAGAGGACTGGGGAATAGCCGATGTAACACCAATTCTTAAAAAAGGATCCAGGGGGGGATCCGGGAATTTACAGTCCGCTTAGTTTAACATCTGTTCCTCGTAAATTGGTTGAATGCGTTATTAAAGATAAAATTAGTCAGCATGTAGAAGGACAGGCCCTACTGAAGAAGAATCAGCATGGCTTCTGCTAACGCAAGTTCTCTCACTAACCATTTAGAGTTCTCTGACAGTTTCCATAAACATGTGGACAGGGGTGATCCATACATTGTTTACTTGGACTTCCAAATTTTTTGACAAAAAGGGTTACAGCAACTGGGAGTGAGGGGAGACATGTGATAGAAGTGTACAGAATGATGCCTGGTGTAGAGAAAGTGAACAGGGAGACATTTTTCTCCCTCTGTCATATCACTAGAACCCAGCTGGGTCATCCCATGAAGCTGACTGGTGGGGGATTCAGGACAGATCAAAGGAAGTCCTTCTTCTCACACACCACACAGTTAAACTATGGAATCCACTTCCACAAGATGTAGTGATGGCCACCCATTGGAAGGGCTTTAAAAGGGGATTGGACAAATTCATGGAGGAGAAGGCTAGCCATGGCTACTACTCCTGATGGCTATGTGCCAGGGATGTTGAAGAGTCCTTGGTCTCGAGTCACGAGTCTTTGGACCCGAGTCTCGAGTCCGAGTCCTTGGTCCAAAATGGTGACTCACAAGTCACGAGTCCTGAGTCACTCCCAAAACTGACTCCACGAGTCCCTATTAAAATCAATGGGGTTTCCCCCCAACAAAATAAGGCTACTTCAGATGTGTGGCTTAAATAAATTCTAGGCACAAGTGTGCCTTTTTATTTCAAAACTCTGCAACTGATTTTGGCAAGAACAGACCAGGCAGACAAACCCAAAATAACCAGGCAGGCAGAGGAGGCAGGGAACCCCAAAGCAGGCAGGCAGAAGGCTTTGTCTTGGACAATTCAACTGTTGAACAGGTCAAGAAGAGACCAGGCAGGCAGAGGAGGCTGGGAACCCCAAACAGGCAGGCAGAGGCAGCCAAACCCAAAATGTCTGACCCTAACCCAACCCCCCCCAACAACACATCAATCAAAATAAATCTCAACACATCGTTGGGGCTGCGCTCCTGGTAGCTGTCCATAGTGGCTGAGCAGCAGCGCACCTCGCTTCCATGCGCTCTTCACCAGTGATCGCGCTCCTTCTGGCACAGCCAGAAGACTCGTCAACAGCCCAGGGATGTTGACGAGTCCTTGGTCTTGAGTCCCAAGTCGAGTCTCAAGTCCCATTAAAAATATTGGGACTCGAGTCCGAGTCGAGTCAGAGGGGGGACTCAGTCCGACTCACAAGTCGAGTCCTCGAGTCCGAGTCACCATCCCTGCTATGTGTTACCTCCAGGACCAGAGGCAGAATGCCTATGTGCACGTTGCTGGGGAACATGGGTGGGAGGGTGCTGTGTGGCTCCCATGTCCTGCTAGTGGGTTTCCCAGTGGGGCATCTGGTTGGCCACTCTGCGGACAGAACGCTGGACGAGACGGAGCCACTTTGGTCTGATCCAGCATCAGGGCTCTTCCCATGATGTTATGTTCTTATTCCATCCCAGCCCGCAGCTGCCTTTGGACAGCCATGAGCACTACTTCAGTTGTGAGACCCAAGATTAACGCTCTCCCCCCCCCCCATGCTGTACAACTGTTTGCCAGCCCTGCTTAAAAAAATAATAATACCCTGAGCATGTGTAATTTTGCATTTAGTACTTAAATCCTGTCACCATAAGGACTGCAGGAATGAAATGGAGCTGCCCTGATGCTGAACACGGTTTCCTCGGAATAAGCCCCCATTTTCTTCTAGAAAAGGATAATATAGTTTACAAATAAAATGTTTTTAATGGTTAAAAATGGCCTGTTTGTATACTTTTGTAATATTAATGCTGTACCCCACCTTGTGAAATATTTAACCTTCAAGCAGTCCGAAGAAGGCCATTCCAGCAGGCTGTGCTGGGGGAGATGAGAAGAGCAGGCAGGACCCCTCCTCCATCCACCCTACTGGGAGACTGAGGAGGCACTCCTATGCAGGTCTAGACAGAAATACGTCCTACAACTCCCGGAATTCCCCAGCCAGCATGGGCAGCTGGGAGATGCTGAGAGTTGAAGGAGTTTTGTCTAAACATGCATAAGATTGCATCGTTATCTTTCCCCCTCATCCCTCCCTATTCATTTTTCCTTGTGTGCCCTGTCTCTTTAGACTGTGAGCCTGCAGGCAGCGACTGTCTACTTTTCCTGATCATATGTCAGCCGCTCCAGGAGCCTTTTTGACTGAGGAGAGGGATAAAAATACTCTAAAATAAATTAAGTAAACAATTAGTTTGAAATTGAAAAAAGACCCACAGCTACCAGACTTTGCTGAGAAAACCTAAGAAATGACCCCGTCTCTAAGCATCGTGAGGAGCAGAAAGAGGCTCGGAGGCCACACGGGCCCACTTTGGGCCAGCGAAATCCGGCTTGAATCGCCCGCGCCACCGCAGCGTAAGTCACGCAACCTCCAAGCTGCCGCCCAGCAGCCCCAGCGGCAAAGCGCTCCCGCCCAGCGCCCCACGACCCCCGAACGGGCGCCCCTTGCCTGGCGGGCCCCTCAGTGGGGAGGGGCGGAAGACGCTGTTCGCTCCCTCGCTCTTGCAGCCTTCTCTTCAAAAAATAAAATTAAAATAATTTTTAAAAAGCTGCTCCGGTCTGAAGGAAAACGGGAAAAAAAAAACCTGCTGCTGTGCTGCTTCCTCGCGGGGGGGGGGGGGCGGCGGCGGCGGCGGCTCCGGAGCTGGGCCTTCCCCGCCAGACCCTCCAAACAGGCCATCGGGCGCTGCAGGAAGAGCCCGTCTTCTCACGACTTTGATTGGCCCAGTAATGGTCACCTGACCCGGTTGCCATGCAATTTCCCCACCTACCCCATTCTCTGCAAAATGCCAAATGCTCCCCTCCCTCCAGCCTTCTTGCCTGAAGAATTTGATCTCCACTCCTGACAGGCTGCTCTGAATATCAGAGCTTTAGGGAGCAAGGAATTACGGAGGAGGAGGAGGGAGGAGGAGGAAGGCTGAGGGTGTTCAGAGAGAGAAAGTGACAACCCCCCATTGTCTGCAGTGGAGGATCTGGCTCTTAGTGGCTCTTTCATGGGGATCTGGTTTTTTTACCCCCCTGGAAGATGCTCTTTCAAGGTGCGGTGGAGGGTTGAGGAAAGAGGGTTTTTCTGCAATGTGAAGTCCCTCTGAGCTTGGCAACTTCTCTCCCCACTGTGGGGGAGTCTCGGGTGTCCTCGTCTGGCTGCTGAAAAGAAAGGACCTCGATCCGTTCTGCCTCCTCCCTGCCCATTCATTCCACCTGCACACCCACCCCCCGCCAGGCGTCACACCCATGTGCCCCTCTGAGGGACCCTCGGATGGCACCTTCTTACCTTGCCCAGGCTCAGCGCCCAGCAGGATCAGCAGCAGCAGAAACAGGTGGAGGGGCCCAGGAAAGCCCCCTTTGCCTCCTGCTGCTGCTGTAATGTCAGCTCCCTCATGCTATACGTGGGACTTGCACAGAGGAGATCTGAGGCCTTGAGGAGACTCTGGAGGCAACAGGGGGAGCGGTGCCCCATTTAGCCCAGTCCTGGCCCCAGAAGGGGTGCTGGCGAGAGGCTCTGCACTGCAGCAGCCCAGCCCAGGCAAGCTCAGCCAATGGGGAAAGGCCTTGGTTGCAAGGTGAAGGAGTCCCGGTGATGTGCCCACGGAGGAGACAGAATCCCAAAGTCTAATCTCTGAACTGGTTGATGACACCTCGTCCTTTTAGCACGTTCAGTTCACCCAGATTGCTTTGATCTGCTCTGAATCTCCCATTGCTTTGTAGTATTATGAGAGGAGGAAATTTCTCTCTCTTTCTCCACACCAGGCACATTCTTATACACCTCTATCATCCCCCACCTTTACTCACCTCTGCTAAAAAGCCCCAAACTTCAAACCCCTTTTCCTCGTAAGAGAGGAGTCGCTCCAGCCCCTTGATGCTTTAGGCTGCCCTTTTCTGCACCTGTTCCAGCCCCACAGTGCCCTGTCCGAAGTGTGGTGGCCACAACCGCGCCTGGTGTTCCCCTTCCTCTGCCTCCCACGTCGGTTTTTAGACTGCAAGCTCCTGTCCTCCTGCACTTTGGAATGTGCCGTGTTCACTGATGGCACTGTAGGAATCACCGTCATCATCATATTTACAACAGGACCCCCTGGATGATCATCAGAAATGTGGCGTGGGGAACGGGGAACAGCTCCAGGCTTTCGCTCTTGCTAAGAAGATCCATGAGGACGGGACACTTCCTGGGTAGCATTGGAACCTCCCTGCATCCCTACCTGGTCAGGGTTTCAAGGGGAAAGGGGAAATCCCCACCCTCTGTGCGAGATTGTGTCTCCAGAAGGAAAGAAGGAAGGATCATACCCCACTGCATGGTGATAGGTGTCTTCAGGCTGGCATGCTCCACTTGGCAGGTGTAGACATCTCCCCACCTGGGCATCGTGTCCAGCATCACCTAGGTCTGGTAAGTCAAGTCTCTGTTCCAGAGCTCTTCTCCATGCAAGACCCCTTTCTTCTCCTCCTGCCTGCTCTTCAGCCACTTGATCTCAATCTCCAGGGGATAGAAACTCACCACAGTGCAAAGCAGGAGGGTGTGGGGGGAGATGCTGCCTGTGGGCCGAACTGGATGGAAAGGATGTGCATGAGAGACAGGGGGGGGCGGGGAGAAGAGGGAACAAGAGAAGCTGAGAGAGATCAAGAAAGAAAAGGAGAGTTTTCTGGGCACACCGATACCGATCAATACCAGCATTCTCTATCTGCAGCCAGCCAGACACCCTCCTGGGGGGTCCACAAATTGGACATGGAAGTCATAGCCCTTCCCTCTGGCTCGCCCCCCCCCCCCCAGTACATGGCATTCTTTAGAGGGACCACCTGAGCATGCAGGATGCATGTCTCTGTCAGGCCTCATCGGATTTGAGAACTGGGACTACCACAGATTTTAAGACAATGGCTGATTTTGTTGTCTTGGAATTGCTAAGGCGGCTGTACATGATGGAAAAACTGGAAAGGTGAACAAGTAAATAGTAAGGATATTTTATTTCAGATAAGACACACAAAGAAAGAAGCAGGTTCACCATGCATTCTGGGTAACTGATGTTAAAGGCTACTTGGCAAGGCCAGTTGGATAATATCCAAGAGGAAAATGCTGCGTTTAAGCTCTTCACTCAAGATGTAAAGGGTTACGTGAGGGAGGAGGAAGAGGTGTTGGACTGTCTCAGTCGGGGTGGAAGGTGCATAAACATGAAAAAGCTTGATATAAAGATGGCAAGAAAATATTATATACTTTGGTTTAATTAGTCTAGGTTGAGTAAGGAGTTGTTTTCTGAGATAAACTTTTTAAAAACCACCCTGCATCAACTAGCCTGAAAGAAGAATGTTTACACCTCCTTTGTATGTTTTAATATCATGGGAATCTTCTAGTTGAGATTCTGAGGCCAACTGTATGGGGGCGTGTGAAGGACCGTCACCGGTCTTCTCCTGCAAAGCCCTAGTTTACATGGCTATTTTGACAGCCCGGAGTGCTCTGCCTGCGATTTCCAATTTAGATTGGCAATAAACACTGGAATCTAGTACTTAGTCAAAGAGAAACCCCTTCTAGGCAAAACTGAAAGTATCTTTATTTGTCAGTAAACAAATACAAATTGAAAAGGGAGATAAAGGAAAGTGAAACTAGCAAAAAGGAAGCGCTCAATTACAAACAGTCAGGCCTACAAAACAACAAAGATTATACACTAGTCTAGCTCACATCAGAGATTCTAACCTAGTCTAACACTAGAAACTGAACAAACTTACACCAATGTACTCAGGCACTCCGCTTGGGGGTTGAGTGACGGACTGGCCTGAGCCAGGGTCCCATTCTGTGCTCTGCAGCACCTTGCTCCCAACAACCTACAGAAGCCTTGGTGGCTTCTTTTACCCCCTCGCTCACCCCCCCTTGATCCCCCGACCCCCCCCTCTCCTGACAGGACAAACCAGTTCGGCCAGGCAGGAAGGGTGCTGAGGTT
The DNA here is from genome assembly GCA_021292165.1 of Shinisaurus crocodilurus. Classification (NCBI taxonomy): domain Eukaryota; kingdom Metazoa; phylum Chordata; class Lepidosauria; order Squamata; family Shinisauridae; genus Shinisaurus; species Shinisaurus crocodilurus. Next base: position 606,126 of record CM037891.1, read on the forward strand.
TCAGTGCCATTTTTTCCATGGCCCCTTGAGGGTGCTTGGAAGGGGGATTGCGGGTACTTGACATCCTACTGAGGGTGTCTGGGGAAAACCATCTAACTACAAATGCAGCTCATTGAGGGTGTTTGGTGAAACCCATCGGAATGCAGATGTGTGTCTCGGACTGAGCTCTCCTGCCCTGGGCAGGGATCATGCAGGGGAAATGGGGCAAAGTGTATCTTGGACAGGCCTTCTCTCCACACACCCCCTTTGGGAAGATGAAATCAGGGTTTCTGAACACCCCAAATTCCATCTAGCTTCATCTTGAGAGAAAGCCCGTGACAGAGCCCCACCAGGCTCCGAAGGGCCTTTTCCTGCTTCCTTTTCGAGGGAGGCTGTCACATGGGCCCACTCCTTCAAGAACACACTCGGGCAACCCTAAATCAGTGAGACCTTTTTTGTGGTGGCAAATCCCACGGTACAAGCTTAATGGTTGTGCTCTTCAGAAAGCACATGGCTGATGGATATTAGCGAGAAGCTCCATGTAATTCCAGAACAGTCAAAAGCTAATAACTATCGCCATGTCAGTGATCCATACAACTTTGTTTCCCCACTAGATGGAGCTATGGTGCGGTGCTGACGGAGCAGATCCTGACACCAGGAGCTCCATGGGATTCAGGCAACCCTGCACTGGGAGTCTTTCATGTGCTTTAAGTTTGGAACTGTCTGAAGCTCTGCCCGCACTCTGAGCATTTAGAGGCCTTCTCACCTGTGTGCAGTTTCTGATCGTTTTTAAGGTTGGAGTTATTAGTGAAGCTCTTCCCACACTCTGAGCATGTATAGGGCTTTTCCCCCCGTGTGAATTCTGTGATGTGAGTCAAGGGTGGAGCTCCGACTGAAGCTCTGCCCACACTCTGAGCATTTAAAGGGCTTTTCACCTGTGTGTAGTCTCTGATGTCTTTTAAGGTGGGAGCTCCGACTGAAGCTCTGCCCACACTCTGAGCATTTAAAGGGCTTCTCCCCTGTGTGATGTCTTAGGTGTTGTTTAAGGCTAGAACTGTGATTGAAGCTCCTCCCACACTGGGAGCATTCATAGGGCTTTTCCCCTGTGTGAATTCTATGATGTGTGTTAAGCGCGGAGCTCGAGCGGAAGCTCTTCCCACACTCTGAGCATTTAAAGGGCTTTCCCCACGTGTGAATTCTATGATGTGACTTAAGGTGGGAGCTCGAGAGGAAGCACTTCCCACACTCTGAGCACTTAAAGGGCTTCTCCCCAGTGTGAATTCTGTGATGTAAGTTAAGGATGGAGTTCGAGATGAAGCTCTTCCCACATTCTGAGCATTCAAAGGGCTTCTCCCCCGTGTGAATTCTGTGATGTAAGTTAAGGCGGGATCTCTGAATGAAGCTCTTCCCACACTCTGAGCATTTATAAGGCTTTTCCCCTGTGTGAATTCTATGATGTAAGTTAAGCTGGTAGCTCTGACTGAAGCTCTTCCCACACTCTGAGCATTTATAAGGCTTTTCCCCTGTGTGAATTCTATGATGTAAGTAAAGCTTGTAGCTCTGACTGAAGCTCTTCCCACACTCTGAGCATTTATAGGGCTTTTCCCCTGTGTGAATTCTATGATGCAAGTCAAGGGTGGAGCTCCGAGTGAAGCTCTGCCCACACTCTGAGCATTTAAAGGGCTTCTCACCTGTGTGCATTCTCTGATGTCTTTTAAGGCTGTAGCTCTTAGTGAAGCTCTTTCCACACTCTGAGCATTTATAGGGCTTTTCCCCTGTGTGAATTCTATGATGCGAGTCAAGGGTGGAGCTCCGAGTGAAGCTCTTCCCACACTCCGAGCATTTATACGGCTTTTCCCTCGTGTGAATTCTATGATGTGAGTTTAGCTCTGAGCTTGAGATGAAGCTCCTTCCACAATCTGAACATTCAAAAGCCTTCCCCCCCAAGTGGATTCTTTGATGTCGTTTAAGGCTGGAGCTGTATTTGAAGTTCTTTCCACATTCTGAGCAAGTATAATGCGAGTTCTCCCCTGTGTGAGTACTTTGATGCAAGGTAAGGCCTGAGCTGGAACTTAATTGCATTTCACACTCAAAGCATTTATATGTTTCCACTTCTGAGTGAATTCTGTGATATTCAGTAAGGTATATCCACTGACTCAAGCTCTTTCCACACTGAGAACATTTCCGCACTTTCTCTCCATTCTGAACCATTGTTTTGTTTCCTTCGAAAGATTCTTCAAGCATTGCCATTTCATGGAAGTTCTCTTCTTCAAAGGATGTGAATTTGATCTGCCACTTCTGTTCATCTTCAGTTTTCCTTTCCTGCTGTTTACAGTTTTTATTACTTTCTCTCCCATCAGCTGAAAGAATGAAAAAAGAGACTTTAAAAGTTTTATTAAATAGAAATTAATTAAATCGAATACAATAAAAATTTAATAGGGATCAAGGCCAAATGCTGCACCTAGGCAAAAGAAAACAAATGCAGTTACAGGATGGGGGATACTTGGCTCAACAATACTACAAGTGAGAAGGATCTTGAAATTGTTGTAGATCACACATGAGCTGAATATGAGCCAGCAATGTGATGTGGCTGCAAAAAAGTCAAATGCTCTTATGGGCTGCATTAATAGAAGTATAGCTACTTCACGTGAAGTATTTGTTCCCCTCTACTCAGCACTGGCTGAAGGCAGCAGGACTTTCTGGAGAAACCACCCGCCCCCGGCACATGCCCCAGTCATTCACTCTCAACCTGATCTACCTCACAGGGTTGATGCGAGGATAAAATGGAGAGGTGAACAATGTAAGCTCCCTTGCGTTTTGTGCAAGAGGGAAAACGTTGGGATATACTGTAATCAAAAAATCATGTAATATAAAATAAAATGTGGGCATGGTTCTTCAGGACTGGTATTCAATAGATGTCTTCCCCACACGTTAGACACAAACTAGCCTTTTCCCAGTTGACCGAGTCCCTCCAGCTATTCCCTGGCTATTTCTCTGTCAGATCCCCTGGAGAGCACATGGGAGTGGTGTGCAAACATAGGAAACATCTCATAGGAGAACACACAGTCCACGGACGAAGGGTCCAGCCAGAGCTAAGCACCCACCTGCTGGTCTCTCCCCTTCCTCAGAGCCCCGGACAAAGGGGTCATCTGCTTCTCCCTGGCAGAAGATGACATCAGATGTGGGAACGGGAAGCCCTTTGCAGAGGATAGAAAGAGAGGAATTACTTCTAGCACTTATGATTATTAAATTTGTATAGGGACTTCAAGCCACCCAGGCTGTAGCCTCCCCCCACCCCCGCCCCGCCCCTGTTCTCACCAGACCCATCAAGGTCAAAGAGAGGTTGGGCAGGTCTTGGAACTCCTCCACATGGGAGTACAAGAGAGCTGGTGAGCCACAGGTTCCTGCTAGGACCAAGACGCCTCAGTCTAGGACCCCAGGAAACTGAACAACCAGGAAATCCCCCACAAATGGAGTGACACACATAAAAACAGTGGCAATGCCTCCTTACAGGATGCCTCAGCCAAGGGAAAGAGCGAGCCTTACCCAGCGAGGCCAAATTCCTGCAATTCTCCTCCATGACTTCCCTGTGCAGAGCCCTCTGGCCTGGATCCAGCAGAGCCGCCTCCTCCTCTGTGAAACGCACAACCACCTCCTCAAAGGACACCGGAGCCTGCAAGAGGAAGAGGAAGGATTCCCCTGAGCAGAGCATGCAAAAGGAGCAGCGAAGGGGAGGCCCTCCTGCAGGATCTGGGCTCCAGGAGTGACAGAGCCCTCTTGGCAGCCACCTGGGAGGGACGATCCTGTCAGGCCCAGAGGTGCAGGGGACTGAGCCCCCAGCCCCCGTACCTGTTCCGGCTGCCCAAAAGCTCTTTCCACTCCAGCTCCAAGAGGAGGGCGAGAAGGTGCCCGCAGTGTCCTCCCACTGTCTCTGAGAGTCCTCCCATTTCCTAAGAGGAAGACCAAGAAAGAAGGTGGGGAGATACTTGTTAGTTCATACACACTTTGCAATCCTTTCCTTGTGAGAGGCCAGCCAGTGTCCGCACTGGTTTGGGGCACAATTCAAAGTTCCAGTTTAGATTTAGATGAAGTCTTAATCGATTGAAAGAAATCATCTTTTTTCACATGTTACAAACACATTTCTCCTCCCCACAGAGCCTCAAGGGGAATGCAAATGCAGCCCATGGAAGTCAAGCGGAGGTGTCCCAGAGACCATCTTCAAACTTCCCCCTTGACCTTTACCCTGAGAGGAGACACCTCTGTCCCCGATGGAGCCTTCTCTGCTTCTCCAGAATCCGTGGTCACGTGGGCCTCCATTCCCTGGACCTGGAAAGGGAAGAGACCAGGTGGGGAAGTCTTATTATGGAGTTAGCATGCAAGGAGTGGGGCAAGCAGAGGCCACAGCCGGCAGCATTTCCAAGTCCCTCTGCCCTCAGGCCTCCTCCTGCACTCATTCTGCCTCCCAAGCCCTGCAGCTCCCGCACAGCTGGGTCTTTGGCAAGTGGGCACACAAGGAACTCTGGACCCAAAGTCACCCAAAAGTCAACATCTTGCAACAGGGAACTCCTCCTTTCTGGGATCGTTTTTTGAATGTCATCCCAATAAAACAATATCTAAGAACCAGCTTCTACAAGGCAAATGGGAAAAGCTAGCGGCTTGGGGGGGGGGGGGCTTTTCTCAGAGCTTTGCCTTCTTTCCCCTAACAGCTCTGAATGGAACCCGGGACCTTCTGCATGCCAAGGGTGTGTGCTGTGGCGCTTCTTATAGCCGGAAAAAATGGCAGGTGACAAAGGAAACGGCCCCACACTCCTTCCATTGCAAACAGGGGAAGCCACTTTTTCCCAAAGGCCTCCTCCTCTCTGTGTGTCAAGTCACATCCAGTTCAGAAGGCCTCTTGCCCACCACCCTCCCCTCCTGAGAATTCCCCCAGACAAAGTGCTCCAGGTGGAATAAAGAGAAAGACAGTCCAGGATAGGGCAGGGAAGAAGAGGAAAAGAAGAACTGGGACTGGAAATGGAGCAGGGAGAGAGAATTCCCCTAGGCAAACGGCTCCTTTCAGGGAGGGAGCCCTCTGGAGGGTGTGCCTACTTAAATTGACTTCAGGAAGGGAGGATGCCGAGGGGCTTTTCTTCCTTTTTTCTCATTTCAAAGCCCCAGCACTTCCTGGATCATGTCATCACATAGTACCCATAGGTATGCATCCTAGGAGTTCTTGAAGAACTCAAATATGAAATTCCTGATCTTCTAACAAAAACATGTAACACGTCCCTAAGATCAGCCTGGGGAACATGGGCAGGAGGGTGCTGTGTGGCTCCCATGTCCTGCTAGTGGGTTTCCCATTGGGGCATCTGGTTGGCCACTCTGCGGACAGAAAGCTGGATGAGACGGAGCCACTTTGGTCTGATCCAGCATCAGCGCTCTTCCCATGTTGTTATTATGCTGTTATTCCATCCCAGCCCGCAGCTGCCTTTGGACAGCCATGAGCACTACTTCAGTTGTGAGACCCAAGATTAACGCTCCCCCCCCCCATGCTGTACAACTGTTTGCCAGCCCTGCTTAAAAAAATAATAATACCCTGAGCATGTGTAATTTTGCATTTACTTAAATCCTGTCACCATAAGGACTGCAGGAATGAAATGGAGCTGCACTGATGCTGAACACGGTTTCCTCGGAATAAGCCCCCATTTTCTTCTAGAAAAGGATAATATAGTTTACAAATAAAATGTTTTTAATGGTTAAAATGGCCTGTTTGTATACTTTTGTAATATTAATGCTGTACGCCACCTTGTGAAATATTTAACCTTCAAGCAGTCCGAAGAAGGCCATTCCAGCAGGCTGTGCTGGGGGAGATGAGAAGGGCAGGCAGGACCCCTCCTCCATCCACCCTACTGGGAGACTGAGGAGGCACTCCTATGCAGGTTTAGACAGAAATACGTCCTACAACTCCCGGAATTCCCCAGCCAGCATGGGCAGCTGGGAGATGCTGAGAGTTGAAGGAGTTTTGTCTAAACATGCATAAGATTGCATCATTATCTTTCCCTGTGGAGGAAGAGGGGGGGCTGGCTGACCCGCCAGACCTTTACCCTTTCCTACTCCAAAGGAAACCCAGCACTTGCCACCCACCATGTGGCCCGGAAGGGGGGGCTGGCTGACCAGCCACCACCCCACCCTTGCCTACCGGCAAAGGAACCAAGACCCCCAGAGATCTCAAGGTATCAGACTGCCAGCCTCAGCTGTCTGCAATCCTACTTGGATCTCTGTTTAGGGACCCGCCTTCAATTCTCTGTAACCTGGATTTAGATACTGAACTCACAGAGCACTACAAAACCCATGTGGGGTAAAACCAAACAAGGTTTATTTCTGGTAGCAATTTACAACAAGATTAGGGAAATGAGAGAAGCACACAAATTAAAGAGAGACACTTTAGTACACAGTAAAGCTGCAAAATAACAAAACCTGATTCTTTAAGATCTCTCAGGCACATACACCTGTTACCTGAGGGTGTCTTCTTCAAGGGTTAGATTCAGTACAGTCCTGCCGCAGGGGGGAACTATTCCATCATACCTGCCGGTCTGATATAAATAGCCCTCCACAAGACTTGCCTTTCTAGACCCTTCAAACCAGCCAATTTTACCAGGGGCTGCCTGAGGTCGATTCCTGAGGGGGGCCCCCCTAAAGGCTCAGGCCCCTCGCTGGCCTGCCATGGCTCCAACCGCCAGGCAGGCACCCAAAAGACTGACCAAGAACAAAAGCTTACACCTGGGGAAATAGTTCTTCCCCCTCCCCCTTTTCTGTAGCCTTCTTGCTTCAGCCAATCAATTTGAATTTCACCTGGCCATGCAGGGGGAAGGAAACTGGCCAGGCAGGGGAAAGGGAACTGTGAGTCATGGCTTGAACTATCTGCATATGAATGCCCTCAGCCTGGCGCCTCCAGACTTCTAGACACCAGGCCCCATCTCATGTTCCATGCACCTTTTGCTTCTTCCCAGCCCCCACCTGGTTTACTCATGAGGAGGCGTGTGTATGTGTGTGTGTGTTCCTGCATGCATGCACCCTAAAAACTCTTTTCTCTACACGCTAACTATGCACACCCCACCCCAGCCGGTTCACACATGAGGTGTGTGTGTGTACCCCCAAAGGCTCGTTTCTCCACATTCCCCCTCATCCCTCCCTATTCGTTTTTCCTTGTGTGCCCTGTCTCTTTAGACTGTGAGCCTGCAGACAGGGACTGTCTACTTTCCCTGATCATATGTCAGCCGTTTCAGGAGCCTTTTTGACTGAGGAGAGGGATAAAAATACTCTAAAATAAATTAAGTAAACAATTAGTTTGAAATTGAAAAATGACCCACAACTATCAGACCTTGCTGAGAAAACCTAAGAAATGACCCCGTACCTAATCTTTGGGAGGAGCAGAAAGAGGCCCGGAGGGCCCACGGGCCCACTTTGGGTCAGCGAAATCCTACCTGAATCGCACAAGCCACCGCAGCGTAAATCACGCAACCTCCAAGCTGCCGCACAGCAACCCCAGCGGTGGTGGTGGAAGACCCTGCTCCCTCGCTCTTGCAGCCTTCTCTTCAAAAAATAAAATAAAAATATATTTTTTAAAGCTGCTCCGGTCTGAAGGAAAAAGAAAACAAGCTTCGGCGGCTGCCGCTTCCTCGCGGGGGGCTCCGGAGCTGGGCCTTCCCCGCCAGACCCTCCAAACAGGCCATTGGGCGCTGCAGGAAGAGCCCGTCTTCTCACGACTTTGATTGGCCCAGTAATGGTCACATGACCCGGTTGCTATGCAACCTCCGCCCGGGACGTGGAAAGGCCTGGCCCCGCCTTCGGCTGCTCTGCCAAGGAAACGCGTTTGTGCACCCCCCCCCGCCCCTCTTGCCTCGTCCACAGCCCCCCCCCCAGGGGGAGATTTTTAAAAGGGTGAATATGGGACTTTGGCGGGAATGGAGTTCCTTTGGGAGTTATTTGCGCTCAGGGAAATGGTCCACCCCTGCAGGAAAATGGTCCCTCCCCGTTTTCAGCCGCCGCCAGTGGCAAGAACCAGTGGAGAAAAAGGAGGCGGCGGCGCATCATCTGGAAAGCGTCCCTCCTCTCCTCTCCGCCCCTTGATGCGCGCGAGGAGGAGGTTCCGCAGCCGCTGCGTCCTCGAGACGGTGCCGGTTGCGACCTGCCCTCCCTGCCAGACTGAGCCGCCGGGCGGACGAGCAGGCAGCAGTGAGCTGAGTGGGGAAGCTGCTGGCCCCTCCGCCTGGGAAGGGGCAAGGCGGCGTCTCATGGGCTGTTCGGCCGCACCCCGTGAAACACAACACGCCCTTTTCCTTCTTTTCCCGCCCGCTGAAGTTTAGTTCCCCCCCCCCAAACTTTTCTTTTTTGCAAACTTCCGGGGTAGCCAGCCCATTGCAGGAGGCTGCTTCGTGCGCTCAGGTGCCCGAATGAAGCTGCCGCCGCCGGATGGCAACCCTTGTTCAGAGAGTCGCCATGGCAAGAGGGCAGGAAGAAAGTGGGCGTTGGCGGCTCCTCTTTTGAAAGCTCCTTCCCCCCCTCATAAATTTTTTATTTAAAAAGCAAACACAAAGTAAAAGGCAAACAAAACACCACAAAAACTAAACTAAAATGGAGGCCCTATTTTTCCACAACAAAGTATAAGTAACATTCTATACTCTATATAGTCACAAAGATATTTCTCTTTTTTGTCTTGTCAGATATTCTTCTTGTTCACCCACCTCACAAGTTCACAAAACATCACTTTAACCCTGAGCACAGGTATTAATTCTGATTAAACAATACTAAGCATTTCTACTCTCATTTAGTAAAGTTCCCTGGCTTCTTTCCACTTATTCAGAGAGAGAAACTTTTTAACCACAAATTTTCCCATTTCACTCATAACTCTCGTATCTTTCGACAATTTTAGGCCTATATTTGTTTAAACCCCTTCCATTAATCTTTCTCAAATTACAACAGCGGTCAGTCATAAGTTACATTCAGAATCTAATTTCCAGCCTCTTCCAATCATTTTTCATTATAAGAAACAAACGGTATGCTTCTTTGAGCTTGTGGCCCATCTTTGAGCCAGCAGGCTCAGGAAGCCCCCCCCCCCAACACATTTTCTCTCCTGTGTGGAGGGCCAGAGGATTTGTCACTTTTCTGAAGTGTGATTTTGTTTGCCTGTCTGCATCTGTGTTTTCCCCCCTTTTCAGAGCAGTGCGCATGACCACAACAATGCAGTGATTAATAGAAGCCAGCATGGATTTGTCAAGAACAAATCCTGCCAGACTAATCTGATCTCATTTTTTGATCAGGTAACCTCCCTTGTGGACTGTGGGAATGCTGTGGACATCATATATCTGGACTTCAGCAAAGCTTTCGACAAAGTGCCTCATGATATCCTGCTTAGCAAGCTAGCTAAAAGTGGGCTAGATGGAACAACTATCAGGCTGGTGGGGACTAGGAGGAGGGCCTTTTCTGTGGCAGCCCACAATTTATGGAACTCTCTCCCTAGTGACCTCCGCCATGCCCCTTCCTTGATTAGCCTCCGCCGTGCATTAAAAACATGGCTTTTCAGGCGGGAATATGGGGTGGGTTAGGATTTTAAAGTTTTGTTCTGTTTTTAATTGTGTTTTATACTGTGTGTGTGTGTGTCCCCCCCTCTTGTATTTTATTGGATTGTAAATCGCTCAGAGTGGCCGGATGTCTGGCCAGATGGGCGATTCATAAATATAATAAATAAATAAAACCACAATTGGCTACAGAATTGGACTCAAAGAGTGCTTATCAATGGTTCCTTCTCAAACTGGGGAGAAGTAACGAGCGGGGTACCACAGGGCTCGGTCCTGGGCCCAGGGCTCTTCAACATTTTTATTAATGACTTGGATGAGGAGGTGCAGGGAATGCTTATCAAATTTGCAGATGACACAAAGTTGGGTGGAACAGCTAATACTCTGGAAGACAGACACAAAATTCAAAGAGATCTTGATAGGCTGCAGCACTGGGCCGAAAACAACAGAATGAAATTTAATAGGGATAAATGCCCTGCTTTCTTCTGGGCCAGCTTGGCACCAGCTGATCTTCCCTGCATCTGTCTCCTCAGCCATAACATTGCAATATTCATCAGCACTCAGGATCCTACCAAGTAACTGAAACAGTATCATTTCCATAGCAGAAGCTTGTTGGATCAGCTCTTCTTGGTGTCGTTCTACAAAATGTTCTGGGAAGAACATGATTAACTCTTCTGAGGGCTCTTTTCATAGGTCTGTTAGTGCCCGCAAAGGTCACATATCCCATCCCTCTTTCCTGAAAACACATCCACACCCAAGGGTCAGCCATAAAATTTTAGAGCCTGGACTTGCTGCATTACTTTGGTCGCGAAGCACACCGTCAACATTTCTCTCCTCGGCAATAAACTGCACATCCATTCTGTGTTTTACAAGGGTTTCTACATACTTGGTATATTAGAGGAAAAAATAAAAATAAAATCTGCTTGCCCACCCTTATTTTGTTAAGACTCTGAGCACGTACAGTTTCCCATTTTAAACTCACTGAAATCATAGCACCATTATGAGAAAAAGAATAAAATGTTGTTTCCTTCTGCTGCCATGGTGTGAAAAAGCAGCATTGTAAAAACAAAGCAAATATTTTGATTATACAGTATATCTGACAGCCGGTATGGTGTAGTGGTTAGAGCACTCGACTGGGACTTCCGGGATGCAAGTTCTAGTCCCCACTCGGCCATGAAGTTCACCGGGTGACTTTGAACCAGTCACTAATTAGCCTAACCGACCCCACAGGGTTGTTGTGAGGATGAACTGGAGGGAGGGGGGGGGCTATGGAAGCAGCCTTGGGTTCCTTGAAAGAGGGGAAAGGGTGGGGCATAGATGTAACAATACAAGATAATATTTAAAATAAAAATAATGAAATGAGCAGGTGTCTTCTGACTAGAAAATGTTTTTTACAAAAAAAAAAAAATGCAGTCATACCTCGGATTATGATTAACCCGGTCTAAGCTTTTCGTCAACACAGCAGATTTGCAGCGATGGAGACTCGGACTCGACGACTCGACTCACGAGTCCGGCTGAGTCCCCCCTCTGACTCGAGTCCCACTCGAGTCCCAATTTTTTCAATGGGACTCGAGACTCGACTCGGGACTCTAGCCCAAGGACTCCGCCGCCACCGCTCATGTCACCGCCGTCGCCGTCTCCCTCGCCGCCACCCGCTCACAGCCGCTGCCATCGCACGCCACGCCGACGCCCGTGCCAGTCCCGTCATCACTTCCGGCACGGCGGAAGTGACGCGCCAGGACCCTGCTCCGGCGCGCTTGGCCGCCGCCGCTCTAAACAGCTCCGGATGGAGCACAGGTGCCGGATCAGCAGGCACTGGCTGGCATTCCAGCTGTCCTGGGTCGCCTCGCTTCTTATTCCTGCTCAACGTGGCCAGCCGCAGCTTCCCCTGGTCCCGACGGCGTCCCGCGCATGGAGCTCCTTCGGGCAGCCCCCTCCCCCTCACCTGGGGGCTCCACCTCAGTCTCCAGCCTCTCCCGGTCACCGGCCGGGTCCCCCGAGCCCCTCCCCCACAGCTCCACTCCCGCCACGTCGGCCCAGGAGAGCGGCCGGGCGGGCGGAGGAGGGGCGCGTGTTCCGCGAGGCCCTTCCCGGGGGGGGCTCGGGGGCTCCCCGGCAGATCCCTTCCTCGCGGGGAGAGGCGCCCAGGCGGGGCTCGGGTCCCTCGAATGGGGCTGACCACCTCCTTCCTCCGACGCAGCTTCGCTTTCTTCCTTTTCCGCATCTTCTGAAGGGCCCCACGCGCGGTTTCCGGCGCTCCTTCTCAGAGGCTCTCGCTTTCCCAGCCAGCCTCGTGGCGTGATTGGTTCACGCGTTCAGTGACAGGTATTCCTTTGAAGCCTACACGTGTCCATACACCACACTGGGTCCACAGGAAAGGGCACATTCACGTCTAAACTTGTACAGCCGATGAAAGGAAGCTTCTCTCTCGCGACCATTTCCTTCTTACAAACCTGGTTGCCAAGAGAAGGCCATGGATTCAATGACGCTTAATAGGAAGTGGGTCTCTGAGGCCCTGCCTTTTCCTGGCAGCAGGGTGAGCGCCGCCGCGTCTGAGACACTTCCTGCTCAGCGCCTTTTTAAAACTAAAATACCAGTTTCTTTTAACTACCATTATTAAAGCTCTACCTCTGTTTTAAGTCCTCACCGAAGTTGGCCGTTGAGACCCTGTCCAAGTGCCTGGAGTCAGTGGCTGGCTGGATGGGAAGGAACATGCTGAAACTGAACCCCGACAAGACCGAGGTACTTCTGGTGGGGGACAAGGGAAGGTTAGGGGATGTTGACCTGGTGCTGAATGGGGTACATCTCCCCCTGAAGGACCAGGTCCGCAGCTTGGGGGTCATTCTAGACTCCCAGCTGTCCATGGAGGCTCAGGTGGCAGCTGTGAGCCGGGCGGCGCTGTATCAACTCCATCTGATACGGCAGCTGCGCCCCTACCTTCCTAATCACCTGCTCCCATCAGTGGTTCATGCCTTGGACTCCTCTCGCCTAGACTACTGTAATGCGCTCTACGTGGGGTTACCCTTGAAGACGGTCCGGAAGCTTCAGCTGGTAAAGAACGCAGTGGCTCGCCTGATTAAGGGCAGCCGCCGGCGTGATCACATCACGCCAGTGCTTAATGAGTTGCACTGGCTACCAGTTGCTTGCCGAGCCGAATTCAAGGTGTTGGTTTTGACCTTTAAAACCCTACACGGCTCCGGCCCAGCTTATCTCAAGGAGCGCCTCCAGCAACATCAAGTAGGCCGCTCAACAAGGTCTGCCACGGACGGCCTTCTCCTTATCCCATCAGCCAGAGCAGCCAGAGCAGCCAGAGCAGCCAGGCTGGTGGGGACTAGGAAGAGGGACTAGGAAGAGGGCCTTCTCTGTGGCGGCCCCCACATTATGGAACTCTCTCCCTAGTGACCTTCGCCATGCCCCCTCTGTGATGAGCTTCCGCCGTGCATTAAAAACATGGCTGTTCAGGCGGGAATATGGGGTGGGTTAGGTTTTTAATAAGAATTTTTTATATTGTTTTAATTATTATATTTTATTGTGTTGTTTTACTGTATTTTAATTGTACATCGCCCAGGGTGGCCGGGTGACCAGCCAGATGGGCGATTAATAAATATAATAAATAAAATAAAATAAATAAATTATACCTATTAGAATATTTTAAAACATAATTCTCACAATACAAATGCATTGCTGTTGTTGCTTGAGGAACTGCAACATAGTGTCGACACTATTTGTTCTGTTAGGTGTTTTATTGCGAAGAAATTCTGATAATTCTAGTGCCATTTGTGCAAATTGTGCTAGAACCACGTGGCTTTCAGCTCCTGATTTGGTGCAAATTGCTTTGGCGGTGGGTTGTTTGTTTGTTTTTTTAAATTAGCAAATTGTGGCCCATCTTCCAAACGGAAGTCCGTGGGCTAGCTCAACTTGCACCACAGTGAGTCAGCGCCAGCGCAGGGCTGGCAAACGAATCTGGGGGGCTGAATCATGAAAATCCGTTGAATTTTCACACACACACCCCATCAGATGCCTCACATTTCTAGTCAGCAGTATGACTCCTGCTCTCACCTTCCTTGACAATGGACCTGTGAAGAAAAGAGTCTCAAGGTTTCCTGCACACGCACGCACGCGTGTGCGCGCGCACACACACACCCCTCCTCATGTGCAAACCAGGTAATCCCAGCTAACGGCTGGGAGGGGCATAATGTGCATAAGTTATCTGATGGGGCGGGCGCCTCACAGGCTGATGTCTACGGGACCAGGCTCTTTAGTATGCAAATGAAGTCCACTAGTCCTGAGTCACCCACCCCCCTGCCTGGCCAGGTGAAGTTCATCCGGATTGGCCGAAGACAGCTGGGCTACTGAAAAGAGGGCGGGGGGAGAATCTATGTTGCCAGCTGTGGCTTCTGGTTTTGGTTGTTGATCATGAGCAGCAAGCTGCGCAGAAGTTCAGGTCTTCGGACTGGCTTCAGGATCTAGCCCCAGGTGACTCCTGGTGAAATTAGCTGAATGAGGGCTTTGGCTGAGGTAAGCCCTGCAGAGGGCCACCCATCCTGGACCTTAGGGTGGCTGTGGTGGCCTGCACGGGTGGTAGGGCTTTTGTTGAGGCAGCCCTGAAGAAGATCGGCCCCCAGGTAAAGAGTGAGTGCCTGGGAGATAGAAGGAACCAGCTTTGTTATTTTGTAGCTCTACTGTGTTTGTACCAAAGTGTCTCCCTACCTTGTCTCCTTCCCTCATTTCCCACCTTTTGTTGTAATCTGTTTACCTGAATAAACCTTCTTGGATTTACCCCACACGGCGTGTGTGATTGCTCTGTGGTTCAGCGCTAAATCCAGAGTATAGACAAGGGCAAGTCCCTGAGAGAGATTCCAGTCAGGACTGCAGAGCTAAGGCTGGCAGTCTTGCACCTGGGATCTTTGGTCTTGGGTCTTTGGTAGAAAGGGTGGGTTGGCAGAGTCAGGCAGCCCCCCTTCCTTCACAGGACCAGTTCCACGATTTTGGTAGGTCTATCCTAGAAATTGCCATTGATGGGAGAGGTTTGGGATTCAAAATGCCAAACCTGGAGTATTTTGAAATACTGGAGTTCTGGTTTAAATTTTTAGAAAAGGTGTATGCACAGGTGTATACCTGCGACCTATGTCTTATGCTGGCTCAGCTTGTCTGAGCATGGAAAGCTAAGCAGGGTCAAACCTGGTTATTACTTGGATGGGAGACCCCTCCTCTAGTTTCCTGCATTGAGCAGGGGGTTGGACTCGTGGATTGTAGGCTCCTTCCAACTCTGTGATCTATGAAATCTATGAAGTGGCTGAAGAGCAGGCAGGAGGAGAAGAAAGGGGTCTTGCATGGAGAAGAGCTCCGAAACACAGTTTTTGGATAGAAACTCACCACAGTGCAAAGCAGGAGGTTGTGGGGTGAGAGGGGGCCTTCCTTGGTGGGGGAGATGCTGCCTGTGGGCTGAACTGGAGGGAAAGAAGAAGGATGTGCATGAGAGACGGGGGGGGGGGAGAAGAGGGAACAAGAGAAGTTGAGAGATCAAGAAAGAAAAGGAGGGTTTTTTGGGCACACCGATCAATACCAGCATTCTCTTTCCATCTGCAGCCAGCCAGACACCTTCCCAGGCGGTCCACAAATATGGCATTAAAGTCATAGCCCTTCCCTCTGGCTGCCCCCACCCAGTACAGGGCATTCTTTAGAGGGACCACCTACGCATGCAGGGTGCATGTCTCTTTCAGGCCTCATCGTATTTGGGAACTGGGACTGCCACAGATATTAAGACAATGGCTGATTTTGTTGTCTTGGAATTGCTAAGGCGGCTGTACATGATGGAAAAACTGGAAAGGTGAACAAGTAAATAGTAAGGATATTTTATTCCAGATAAGACACACAAAGAAAGAAGCAGGTTCACCATGCATTCTGGGTAACTGATGTTAAAGGCTACTTGGCAAGGCCAGTTGGATAATATCCAAGAGGAAAATGCTGCGTTTAAGCTCTTCACTCAAGATGTAAAGGGTTACGTGAGGGAGGAGGAAGAGGTGTTGGACTGTCTCATTCGGGGTGGAAGGTGCATAAACATGAAAAAGCTTGATATAAAGATGGCAAGAAAATATTATATACTTTGGTTTAATTAGTCTAGGTTGAGTGAGGAGTTCTTTTCTGAGATAAACTTTTTAAAAACCACCCTGCATCAACTAGCCTGAAAGAAGAATGTTTAAGCCTACTTTGTATGTTTTAATATCATGGGAATCTTCCAGGAGTTGAGATTCTGGGGCCAAATGTATGGGGGCGTGTGAAGGACCGTCACCGGTCTTCTCCTGCAAAGCCCGAGTCTACATGGCTATTTTGACAGCCCGGAGTGCTCTGCCTGCGATTTCCAATTTAGATTGGCAATAAACACTGGAATCTAGTACTTAGTCAAAGAGAAACCCCTTCTAGGCAAAACTGAAAGTATCTTTATTTGACAGTAAACAAATACAAATTGAAACTGCAGCACCTTGCTCCCAACAACCTACAGAAGCCTTGGTGGCTTCTTTTACCCCCTCGCTCACCCCCCCTTGATCCCCTGACCCCCCCTCTCCTGACAGGACAAACCAGTTCGGCCAGGCAGGAAGGGTGCTGAGGTTTCAGTGCCATTTTTCCCATGGCCCCTTGAGGGTGCTTGGAAGGGGGATTGCGGGTACTTGGCAACCTACTGAGGGTGTCTGGGGAAAACCATCTAACTACAAATGCAGCTCATTGAGGGTGTTTGGTGAAACCCATCGGAATGCAGATGTGTGTCTCGGACTGAGCTCTCCTGCGCTGGGCAGGGATCATGCAGGGGAAATGGGGCAAAGTGTATCTTGGACAGGCTTTCTCTCCACACACACCCTTTGGGAAGATGAAACCAGGTTTTCTGAACACCCTAAATTCCATCTAGCATCATTTTGAGAGAAAGCCCGTGACAGCCCCCCACCAGGCTCCGAAGGGCCTCTTCCTGCTGTCACATGGGCCCACTCCTTCAAGAACACACTCAGGACACCCCAAATCAGTGAGACCTTTTTTTGTGGTAGCAAATCCCACAGTACAAGCTTAATGGTTGTGCTCTTCAGAAAGCACATGGCTGATGGATATTATCGAGAAGCTCCATGTAATTCCAGAACAGTCAAAAGCTAATAACTATTGCCCTTATCAGTGATCCATACAACTTTTTTCCCCACTAGATGGAGCTATGGTGCGGTGCTGACGGAACAGATCCTGACACCAGGAGCTCCATGGGATTCAGGCAACCCTGCACTGGAAGTCTTTCATGTGCTTTAAGTTTGGAACTGTCTGAAGCTCTGCCCGCACTCTGAGCATTTAGAGGCCTTCTCACCTGTGCGCAGTTTCTGATCGTTTTTAAGGTTGGAGTTATTAGTGAAGCTCTTCCCACACTCTGAGCATTTAAAGGGCTTCTCACCTGTGTGCAGTCTCTGATGTTGTTTAAGGTGGGAGCTCTGACTGAAGCTCTTTCCACACTCTGAGCATTTATAGGGCTTCTCCCCTGTGTGCAGTCTCTGATGTCTTTTAAGGTTGTATTTATTAGGGAATCTCTTCCCACACTCTGAACATTTAAAGGGCTTCTCCCCTGTGTGATGTCTTTGGTGTTGTTTAAGGCTAGAACTCTGACTGAAGCTCTTCCCACACTGGGAGCATTCATAGGGCTTTTCCCCTGTGTGAATTCCATGATGTGTGTTAAGCTCGGAGCTCGAGCGGAAGCTCTTCCCACACTCTGAGCATTTAAAGGGCTTTCCCCACGTGTGAATTCTATGATGTGACTTAAGGTGGGAGCTCGAGAGGAAGCACTTCCCACACTCTGAGCATTTAAAGGGCTTCTCACCTGTGTGCAGTCTCTGATGTCTTTTAAGGTTGGATTTATTAGGGAAGCTCTTCCCACACTCTGAGCATTTAAAGGGCTTCTCCCCTGTGTGATGTCTTTGGTGTTTTTTAAGGCTAGAACTCTGACAGAAGTTCTTCCCACACTGGGAACATTCATAGGGCTTTTCCCCTGTGTGAATTCTATGATGTGTGTTAAGCTCGGAGCTCGAGCGGAAGCTCCGCCCACACTCTGAGCATTCAAAGGGCTTCTCCCCCGTGTGAATTTTGTGATGTAAGTTAAGTTGGTAGCTCCGAATGAAGCTCTTTCCACACTCTGAGCATTTATAGGGCATATCCCCTGTGTGAATTCGATGATGTAAGTTAAGTTGGTAGCTCTGACTGAAGCTCTTCCCACACTCTGAGCATTTAAAGGGCTTCTCACCTGTGTGCATTCTCTGATGTCTTTTAAGGCTGCAGCTCTTAGTGAAGCTCTGCCCACATGCTGAGCATTTATAGGGCTTCTCCCCTGTGTGACATCTTTGGTGTTGTTTAAGCCAATAACGCAGTCTGAAGCTCTTCCCACACTCTGAGCATTTATAGGGCTTTTCCCCCGTGTGAATTCTATGATGTGAGTTTAGGAGGGAGCTCAAGATGAAGCTCTTCCCACACTCTGAGCATTTAAAGGGCTTCTCACCTGTGTGCATTCTCTGATGTCTTCTAAGGCTGCAGCTCGTAGTGAAGCTCTGCCCACATGCTGAGCATTTATAGGGCTTCTCCCCTGTGTGACATCTTTGGTGTTGTTTAAGCCAAGAACGCAGTCTGAAGCTCTTCCCACACTCTGAGCATTTATAGGGCTTTTCCCCCGTGTGAATTCTATGATGTGAGTGAACCTCGGAGCTCGAGATGAAGCTTTTCCCACACTCTGAGCATTTAAAGGGCTTCTCACCTGTGTGCAGTCTTTGATGTCGTTTAAGGTTGGAGCTGTATTTGAAGTTCTTTCCACATTCTGAACATGTATAATGTGAGTTCTCCCCTCTGTGAGTACTTTGATGCAAGGTAAGGCCTGAGCTGGAACTTAATTGCATTTCACACTCAAAGCATTTATATGTTTCCACTTCAGAGTGAATTCTGTGATGTTCAATAAGGTATATCCACTGACTCAAGCTCTTTCCACACTGAGAACATTTCCGCACTCTCTCTCCATTCTGAACAATTGTTATGTTTCGTTCGAAAGATTCCTCAAGCATTGCCATTTCGTGGAAGTCCACCTCTTCAAAGGATGTGAATTTGATCTGCCACTTCTGTTCACCTTCAGTTTTCCTTTCCTGCTGTTGGCAGTTTTTATTACTTTCTCTCCCAACAGCTGAAAGAATGAGAAAAGAGACTTTAAAAGTTTAATTAAATAGAAATTAATTAAATAGAATTAAATAGAAATTTAATAGGGATCAAGTCCAAGTGCTGCACCTAGGCAAAAGAAAACAAATGCAGTTACAGGATGGGGGATTACTTGGCTCAACAATACTACAAGTGAGAAGCATCTTGAAATTGTTGTAGATCACACATGAGTTGAATATGAGCCAGCAATGTGATGTGGCTGCAAAAAAGGCAAATGCTCTTATGGGCTGCATTAATAGAAGTATAGCTTCCAAATCACGTGAAGTATCGGTTCCCCTCAACTCAGCACTGGTTAAAGGCAGCAGGACTGTCTGGAGAAACCACCTGCCCTCCCGGCACATGCCCCAGTCATCCACTCTCAACCTGATCTACCTCACAGGGTTGATGCGAGGATAAAATGGAGAGGAGGAAGTGAACCATGTAAGCCCCCTTGCAATTCGTGCAAGAGGGGAAAAGGTGGGATACACTGTAATAAAAAATTAGTGTAACTTAAAATAAAAAGACAGTATGGTCCTTCAGGACTGGTATTCAATAGATGCCTTCCCCACAGGTTAGACACAAACTAGCCTTTTCCCAGTTGACCGAGTCCCTCCAGCTATTCCCTGGCTATTTCTCTGTCAGATCTCCTGGAGAGCACGAGGGAGTTGTGTGCAAACATAGGAAACATCCCGTAGGAGAACACACAGCCCATGGACAAAGGGTCCAGCCAGAGCTAAGCACCCACCTGTTGGTCTCTCCCCTTCCTCACAGCCCCGGACAAAGGGGTCATCTGCTTCTCCCTGGCAGAGGATGACATCAGATCTGGGAACGGGAAGCCCTTTTGCAGAGGACAGAGAGGAATTACTTCTAGCACTTATGATTATTAAATTTGTATAGGGACTTCAAACCACCCAGGCTGAAGCCATCCCCCCCCCCCCCCCGGTTCTCACCAGACACATCAAGGTCAAAGAGAGGTTGGGCAGGTCTTGGAACTCCTCCACATGGCAGTGCAAGAGAGCTGGGGAGTCACAGGTTCCTGCTTGGACCAAGAAGCCTCAGTCCGGGACCCCAGGAAACTGAACAGTCAGGAAACCCCCCACAAATGGAGGGACACAGATAAAAACAGTGGCAATGCCTCTTTCCAGGATGCCTCAGCCGAAAGAGCGAGCCTTACCCAGAGAGGCCAAATTCCTGCAATTCTCCTCCATGACTTCCCTGTGCAGAGCCCTCTGGCCTAGATCCAGCAGAGCCTCCTCCTCCTCCGTAAAACACACTGCCACCTCCTCAAAGGACACCGGAGCCTGCAAGAGGAAGAAGAAGAGGGTTTATCTGAGCAGAACATGCAAAAGGGGCAGAGAAGGGGACACCCTTCTGCAGGATCTGGGCTACAGGAGCGACAGTCAGAGCCCTCTTGGCAGCCACCTGGGAGGGACGATCTTGTCAGGCCCAGAGAGACGTGCAGGGGACTGAGCCCCCAACCTCCGTACCTGTTCCGGCTGCCCAGCTCTTTCCACTCCAGCACCAAGAGGAGGAGGCTGAGAAGGCGCCCCCTGTGTCCTCCCACTGAGAGTCATTCCATTTCCTAAGAGAAGACCAAGAAAGAAGGGGGGGAGATACTTGATAGTTCATACACACTTTGCAATCATTCCCTTGTGTGAAGCCAGCCAGTCTCCACACTGGTTTGGGGCATAATTCAAAGTTCCAGTTTAGAGTTAGATAAAGTCTAAATCTATTGCAAGAAATCACCTTTTTTCACATGTTAGAAACACATTTCTCCTCCCCACAGAGCCTCAAGGGGAATGCAAAAGCAACCCGTGGAAGTCAAGCAAAGGTGTCTTCAGACTTCCCCCTTGATCCTTACCCTGAGTTGAGACATCTCCGGCCCCCGACGGAGCCTTCTCTGCTTCTCCAGAATCCGTGGTCACGTGGGCCTCCATCCCCTGGACCTAGAAGAGGAGGGAGGACACCAGGTGAGGAAGTCTTATTATGGTGTTAGCATGCGAGTGGGGCTTCCTCCAGCACTCATTCTGCCTCCCAAGCCCTGCAGCTCCCTCACTGCTGGGTCTTTGGCAAGCGGGCACACAAGGAACTCTGGACCCGAAAAGTCACCCAAAAGTCAACATCTCGCAACAGGGAACTCCTTCTTTCTGGGATCGTTTTCTAAATGTCGTCCCAATAAAACAGTATCTCAGAACCAGTTTCTGCAAGGTAAATGGGAAAAGCGAACGGAAGGAGGGGGCTTTTCTTAGAGCTTTTCCTTCTTTCCCCCAATAGCTCTGAATGGTACCCGGGACCTTCTGCATGCCAAGTGTGGGCTGTGGCCCTTGCTATAGCTGGAAAATGGCAGCTGACAAAGGAAACGGCCCCAGACTCCTTCCTCTGCAAATGGGTGAAGGCCTGTGTGAGATGGAGGAGAAAAATCCCCCTTCCTCCTCTCTGTGTATAGTCAAATGCAGTTCAGAAGGCCTCTTGCCCACCACCCTCCCCTCCTGAGAATCCCCCAAGACAAAGTGCTCTGGATGGAATAAAGAGAAAGACAGACCAGGACAGGGCAGGGTAGAAGAGGAAAAGAATTGCTACTGGAAATGGAGCAGGGAGAGAGAATTCCCCCAGGCAAGCAGCAACTCTCAGGGAGGGAGCCCTCTGGAGAGTGTGCCTACTTTAATTGATTTCAGGAGGGGAGGATGCTGAGGGGCTTTTCTTCCTTTTTTCTTATTTGAAAGCCCCAGCACTTCCTGGATCATGTCATCACATAGACCCATAGGTATCCACCCTAGAGTTCTTGAAGAACTCAAATATGAAATTCCTAATCTTCTAACAAAAATATGTAACATATCCCTAAGATCAGCCTCTGTACCAGAGGACTAGAGAATAGCCAATGTAACACCAATTTCTAAAAAGGATCCAGGAAATTATAGCCCGGTTAGTTTAACATCTGTTCCTGGTAAATTGGTTGAAAGCGTTATTAAAGGTCAAATTAGTCAGCATATAGAAGGACAGGCCCTACTGAAGAAGAATCAGCATGGCTTCCGCTAAGATAAGTCCTGTCTCACTAACCATTTAGAGTTCTCTGTCAGTTTCCATAAACATGTGGACACGGGTAATCCATACATTGTTTACTTGGGCTTCGAAAAATTTTGACAAAAAAGGTTACAGCAACTGGGATTGTTTAATTTAGGAAAAAGTCGAGTGAGGGGAGACATGATAGAAGTGTACAGAATTATGCCTGGTGTGGAGAAAGTGATCTGAGAGACATTTTTCTCCCTCTCTCATAATACTAGAACCCAGCTGGGTCATCCCATGAAGCTCACTGGTGGGGGATTCAGGACAGATCAAAGGAAGTCCTTCACACACACCACATAGTTAAACTATGGAACTCACACCCACAACATGTAGTGATGGCCACCCATTTGGAGGGCTTAAAAAGGGGATTGGACAAATTCATGGAGAAGGCTAGCTGTTCCTTCGGGACCAGAGGCAGAATGCCTATGTACACCAGAAGCTGGGGAACATGGGTGGGAGGGTGCTGTGGCTCCCATGTCCTGCTAGTGGGTTTCCCATTGGGGCATCTGGTTGGCCACTGTGCGGACAGAACGCTGGACAAGATGGAGTCACTTTGGTCTGATCCAGCATCAGGGCTCTTCCCATGTTGTTATTATGCTCTTATTCCATCCCAGCCCACAGCTGCCTTTGGACAGCCATTGAGTACTACTTCAGTTGTGAGATCCAAGATTAACGCTCCCCACCCCCCCATGCTGTACAACTGTTTGCCAGACCTGCTTTAAAATATATATATATATACCCTGAGCATGTGTAATTTTGCATTTACTTAAATCCAGTCACCATGACGACTGCAGGAATGAAATGGAGTCATTTGCTTCTGTTGCCCTGATGCTGAACACGGTTTCCTCGGAATAAGCCCCCTTTTCTTCTAGAAAAGGATAATATAATTTAAAAATAAAAAAACATTTAATGGTTAGAAATGGCCTGTTTGTATACTTTTGTAATGTTTATCTTGAATGCCACCTTGTGAAAGTTTTACCCTTAAAGTCGGCCTAAGAAAGCCATTCCATGAGGCTGTGTTGGGGGAGAGAAGGGCAGGCAGGACCCTCCCATCCACCCTATTGGGAGACCTAGGATGCAGTCCTATCAGGTTAAGACAGAAATAAGTCCTAAAACTCCCAGAATTCCCCAGCCAGCATGGGCAGCTGGGAGATGCTGAGAGTTGTACGACTTCTGCCTAAACATGCATAGGATCGCATCCCCTCATCCCTCCCTATTCCTTTTTCCTTGTGTGCTGTGTCTTTTTAGACTGTAAGCCTGCAGGCAGGGACTGTCTTTTTTTCCTGATCATATGTAAGCCCCTCCAGGCGCCTTTTTGACTGAGGTGTGGGATAAAAATACTCCAAAATAAATTAAGTAAATAATTAGTTTGAAATAAATTTTTAACAAATAAAAAGACGAGCATCTATAACTGCACACCTGCCCATACAGGTGCTCTCAGGTACAAAATAATTTAAAAAAAAAAAAAGGAAGAAAAGGTGCTGCAGCAACCAGTGCCCACCTCGATGGGCCCCAGCCTGCCTCCTGAGCAGGATACTGCAGTGGGCTTGGGAAAGGCGTCTGGAAAAAGTACCGAAGCCCCCTGCAAATATTTCACTCAGAGGAAATGCTACTGCCCCACAACCCGCACACCACGTCTTGCTCAGATTTTTTTTGAAAAAAAAATCGGCCCACAACCACCACCACTTGCTGAAAGAAATTCAAAAATGGCCCACAACTACCAGACCTTACTGAGAAAACCTAAGAAATGAACCCGTCTCTAACCTGCTTCGGCATGAGCAGAAAGAGGCCCGGAGGCCACGCGGGCGTTCTTTGGGTCAGCGAAATCCTGCCTGAACCGCACAAGCCACCGCAGCTTAAACCACGCAACCTCCAAGCTGCCCCACAGCAGCCCCACCGCCACAGCACCCCACACCCCACGGGCGCCTGTCCCTTGCCTGGCGGGCCCCTCAGTCTGGAGGGGAAAGACGCTGGTCGCTCGCTCTTGCAGCCTTCTCTTCAAAAAATAAAATAAAAATAATTTTTAATAAGCTGCTCCGGTCTGAAGGAAAAAGAAAACAAGCTTCGGCGGTGGCTGCTTCCTCGCAGGGGGCTCCGGACCTGGGCCTTCCCCGCCAGACGTCCCACACAGGCCATCCGGTGCTGCAGGAAGGGCCCATCTTCTCACGACTTTGATTGGCACAGTAATGGTCACCTGACCCGGTTGCTATGCAACTTCCGCCCGGGATGTGGAAAGGCCTGGCCCCGCCTTCGGCTGCTCTTCCACGGAGACGCGTCTGCGCGCAGCAGGAGAGCGCAGGCCAAGACGCAGCCTCCCCCCCCCCCCCGCCTGCCTCGGCCACAACCTCCGGAGGGACTTTTAAACGGGTGAATGTGGGACTCTGGCGGGAATGGATTTCCTTAGGAAGTTCTTTGCGCTGAGGGAAATGGCCCACCCCTCCAGGAAAATGGTCCCTCCCCGTTTCAGCAGTCGCCAGTGGCAAGAACCAGTGAAGAAAGAGGAGGAGGAGGATCTTCTGGATAGTGTCGCCCCGCCCCGCCCCCAGATGCACACGAGGAGGAGGTTCCGCAGGGGCTGCATCCCGGAGATGGGGCCGGTTGCGACGTGCCCTCCCTGCCAGGCTGAGCCGCCGGGAGGCCGGGCACGCAGCAGTGAGCTGGGTGTGTGTGTGCCCCTGATTCGCGCCATGCTGACCCCTCCGCTACGCCCCCTGAAAAACCGTGCGCCTTTTTCTTTTTCTTCCTCCCCCCCCCCAAGATGTTTTCCCCTAAACTTCTTCCAAAACTTCACTTTTTTGCAAACTCCCGCGGCAGCCAGCCCATTGCACGACGCTGCAGCCGGATGGGAACCCTTTCTTGTTTGGAGAGTCGCCATGGTGTTATTTATTTATTTATTTATTATATTTATATCGCCTTCTTTCCTGCAAGGAACCCAAGGCAGCTTACATAATCCTCCTCCTCCTCTCCATTTTAGACATGGTGTATTTACAAAGTGTAAGAATAAAGCTCCATTATACACATGTAATTAACAAGGCTGTATATAGCACACATTGTTAGATGAACTACCTAATCTCTCTGCTCTCAACCTTGCCCATCTGCCAATTGTTATTTTAGACAGGGAACCTTGAAGAGTTGTATCGCTCCTTTGCTTAGTTGTATGCCTGGTTCCGCCCTATCTCCTCCTTGGCTAGAGTCTCATCCCTCTTGTGCCAACTCCAGATGTACCAACGAAAAGAGTGTTTCTCCAACTGATAACGGGTACCAAGAATAGCAAGTGTATGAGACCCTGGTGTCTCAAGCCCCCTAAAGGTCATGAGAAACATCAACCTAGCCAAGGGAGAAAAAGATAAATAGCCTTATATGTAACTAAAGAATGATACATACTATGTTCAAATGAAAGTCTCTGATTGGCCATGTTCAGATGAATTTACACGATTGGTTAGCATGTTTAAGCAAACGCATTTGATTAGCTGAAAATGAATGTATCAATGAGTGTAAAAAGGCATAAAAGGGTCTGCATGTTTCTTTTCCCCCTTCTTCAGCTCTGATTTGGGCACCCGCCCCTGCTGATCCCTCTGTACAGAATAAACCTTTGAAAAACTCACTATGGGGTGTGCTGCTTCGCTTCCTTGAGTACTGGTTCTCTGGGGAAAGGACTCTGAGCATATTTTTGCAACAATGGCAAGAGGGCAGGAACCCCCACAGGGGGAGGAAAGTGGGCATTGGCGGCTACTCTTTTAAGCTTTTTCCCCCCATAATTTTTTTATTTAAAAAACAAACATAAAAAGTAAAACAACACTCCACAAAAACAAAACTAAAATGGACTCCCGATTTTTCCACAACAAAGTATAAGTAACATTCTATACTCTATAGTTACAAAGATATTTCTCTTTTTTTGTCTTGTCAGATGATCTTCTTGTTCATCCACCTCACAAGTTCACAAAACATCACTGTAACCATAAGCATAGGTATTCATTCTTCTAATTAAACAATACAAAGCATTTCTACTCATATTTAGTAAAGTTCCCCGGCTTCTTTCCATTTGTTCAGAGAGAAGCTTTTTAACCACATATTTTCCCATTTCACTCATAACTCATATCTTTTGACAATTTTAGGCCCATATTTGTTTAAATCCCTTCCATTAATCTTTTCCCCCCAAATTACAACAGAGGTCAGCCATAAGTTACCTTCAGAATCTAATTCCAGCCTCTTCCAATCATTTTTTGTTAATAATAATAATAATAATAATTATTATTATTATTATTATTATTATTATTTATTTATTTATCACCCATCTGGCCGGCAACCATCCACCCTGGGCGATGTACATAGAATAAAAACAATAAAATACATTTAAAACAGTATATACATTTTAAAATCTTAACCCACCCCATATTCCCGCCTGAACAGCCAGGTTTTTAATGAGCGGCGGAAGCTCAGCAGAGGGGGGGCATGGCAGAGGTCACTTGGGAGAGAGTTCCCAAGTACGGAGGCCGCCACAGAAAAGGCCCTCTTTCTCGTCCCCACCAGTCTAGCTGCTCTGGCTGAAGGGACAAGGAGAAGGCAGTCTGTGGCAGACGCCCCACCCCCCCCATACACTTTCTCTCCTGTGTGGAGGCCCAGAGGATTTGTCACTATTCTGCAGTTTGGTTTTATCTGCCTGACTGCATCTGTGTTTTCTCCCCTTTTCCAAGCACTGCACATGACCACAACAGCACAATCTCATTGGGGTTCACACATTACACAGCAGCAACTCCTAAGTTGGTGAAGGTGAAAACATTTGTCAGGCCTCCTCTGTTTTTCCAAAGAGAAATCCTTTCTTGCTCGAGGTCACGCATGAAACTCTCCATAAAAAGTATGCCTTTTTCTTGGAATGTTTTTCTCTAATATGGCAGCTGAAAACTATTCCTTCACATTCAAAGGGATCAATGACAGGAATTTTGGAAACAAAGCTACATCCTTCCCCAACCTGGTGCCCCCAAGCTGTATGGGACTACAACTCCCATCCTTCCCTTGTGCCATGCTGGCTGGGATGATGGGACTTGTAGTCCCACACAGCAGGGTGGGGCCCCCAGCTGGGTAAGGCTACAACAGGACACAGCCTTGAGACAGAGTCAGACCCCTGGTCCATCCAGCCCAGTATTGCCAGCATTGACTGGCAGCCGCTCTGCAGGGATTCAGGCTTTCCCAGCCTCACCTGAAGACACGGTCTGGGATTGAACCCAGGACCTTCCGCATGCCCAGCACGGCCTCTACCACTGTGCTACAGCCCCTCCCCCAAAAGTAAAGAGTCAATTCTTAAAGACCCTTCATCGGAACTCTTGTGATTGCTCCCTACTTGAGCAACAAGCAACAGCAGGGTTAATTAGTTCTCCATCAACGGAGAGTGGAATCTGCTGGCATCTTTCAGTGATGCTGTTCAGAATACCAAGCAACAGAGATGCAGCAGCTCCGGGTGAATGCAGGCAGCTGACCGCGGAGTGAATCTCTCAGACATTGGAGAAGATTGTCCATATTGTCTTGTCAAGTGAAGAACAGAATTTGAACACTTTTCAGCTCTTGATCAGAAATCCAGGGATGAAGAGGAAGGATCAGCACCTACCAGCAGGTCTGAGCAGGAAGAGGTCAAGGTGCGGTTTTCTTTCTCATTTCAATTCTCCATTTTTCCACCCCTTCCGCTTTGCATCTTCCAAGGAAAGAAGTAAATAATGATGTGGAGAAAGCCTGATACGAGTACACACGCACACACACATCAGTCTCCTTTCCGAGGGGAGGGGGGCGAGAAAGGGGTGATTGGGTTACAGGGAAGCCGCCAGACAGACCAGCATATCGACAATGGAGAATCTCGGTTGGAGTATACAAAACTCAGGAAAGGACTCTCAAGACCATCAAGCTAACAGGGCAGTCTCAAAGAGCTGTAAAGTATCCAATACGTCACGTTCTTCCCGGGCAGGAATAAGCCCACCTGATCCGAAGGGGCAGGCTTAAGCCCCACCTGACCTGAGGGGTGGGAGAGCGGGAAATTCAGGGGTAGAAAACCCCTCTCCCCTCTGTTGGGAACACGAGGTGCTTTTGGCCAAGATCCATCCTCCAGCAGCGGCTGGAGTAAGCTGTTCTCTTCCCTGGATCGGACAGACCCGGAGCCAGGCTGAAACTGACTAGCATAAAGTCTTTAGCCTAAGGTAATTGACTAATCCCAATCGCTAGCCTGGGAGCCTGTTCATTGATAAACTCAGAGATCACGTCAGGTCTTATTGACGTCGTAGTATTCCTAGAAAGCTGTTAGTTCCGCTCCATATCTTGTGTAAATAAAGCCTTATTTGGTAGTTCAAAGGCTGGAGTTTCCTTTTGTGTGTGAAAACATCCTAGTCGGTTCCACTCGCTTGTACGGGCTGTAACGGCGTGCCGGTTAACCCGTTAAGCGCTGAACTCACGCATAGGACCCAGGTGCTGGTCCTTCACAAATGAGCATTGTTAATACTTCTAAGTAATATTTTGTTCCACCTGCATACTCTCCAAGTCTCCAATTGCCCAGAATTTGCCAGGACCGTCTCACAAGCACTTAAGCCTTCTCCCGCAAGCTATTTACTTAGCTTATCTGCGATTTTGCCCATGGCCCCTTTAAGCAGGAAGGGAACAGACAGAGGATGTCTGGGGGGGGGGGATGCTCGTCACTCCCTCTACCTGCTACCTCTGACCAACCCATTGAAGACATTTGTATTTACTTCCAAGTAACTGTGTGTAGGATTGCACTGTTTGTTTTATCTTAATTCAAGTTAGTTAAATTCTGTAAGCTTATTCCAGTTTAAGTATTGCTTTAAATCCAAATTGTGTGAATAGAACACAAAAAAGTGCTTTAAACTGGGGCCTTTCAACAACAAACAAGCTGTTCTGCCCCTCAAAATTACTCCTTGTGCTTAAAAACCAGAGCTGTAGATGTGTGGAAGGAAAATACTAAAGGGGCTCAAAACTCCAATGTGTCTTTCTCTATTTCCCCCCACCCAAAAGCTCCCCCCTCCTCCGCATCTCTTTTTCTTCTCCTTCTCCAACTGCCCTGAAAATGCTGGCACCAATCCTGCTAGGACTGACCCCCCCCCCTTCATGAAAAACACCAGATATCAACAATTGAAGGTTTAAGCAAGGTAAAAAAAATTACAGAAGCCACTAATAAAATATTATAAAATAATAATACAATATAATAATTATAATATATAAGATTTTGTGGGTTTCCTCTAATAACTTTTGGACTTGACCATGCCCTCTGGCTCTGCATAAGCCTCTCTGCATAATCCCCACCCTGGGCCAGGAAGACAGAGCCATAACAGGTCACATCTGCATTTCACACAAAGGGCACATTTACAATTTACCTGAGGAGATGCAAAACATCTTGCAGTCTCAAAGAGCTGCAAGATGCTCCCTAGGAACACCCATCTGTTGCCACACCTCCGTGGGCGGGAATCCACCTGGTGAATCACCTGGGACTGGGAGGGGTCTGGGCAAACCCCTGCCCGTCAAGGTTGTTGGAAGCTGGTGCACGCTCTGCACGGATCAAGCCCGATTTCGGTCAGCAAGCAGCCCTCCAGCCCCGGTGATCGCCCGCAGGAGAGACCGAGACTAGTAAGTTAGGTGCTCTGGTGTTCTGTTACTTTGTGTCAAGAAAGCCTGCTACATAGAACTGGTGGTTCAACTACACAATGAGGATGGCAAATTTATTTATTTATTTATTATTATATTTATCAATCGCCCATCTGGCCGGCCACCCTGGGCGATGTACAATTAAAATACAATAAAACACAATAAAACATAATAATTAAAACAATATAAAAATTCTCATTAAAAACCTAACCCACCCCATATTCCCGCCTGAACAGCCATGTTTTTAATGCACGGCGGAAGCTCATCACGGAGGGGGCATGGCGAAGGTCACTAGGGAGGGAGTTCCATAATGTGGGGGCCGCCACAGAGAAGGCCCTCTTCCTAGTCCCCACCAGCCTGGCTGCTCTGGCTGATGGGATAAGGAGAAGGCCGTCCGTGGCAGACCTTGTTGAGCGGCCTACTTGATGTTGCTGGAGGCGCTCCTTGAGATAACAGAAGACAAAGAAAAGGCAGAAGTGTTCAATTCCTACTTCGGCTCAGTCTTCTCCCAAAAGAGGGTCTATGACCCCCCCCCTGGTAAACCTGAAGTGCAGACTGTAGGGGCAGGATTACAGCTTGAGATTGATAGGCAAATGGTCAAGGAGCACCCGATTGCTCTGAACGAGTTTAAATCTCCAGGGCCTGATGAGCTGCATCCTAGAGTAATAAAGGAACTGGCAGAACTCTCAGAACCACTGTCTATTATCTTTGAGAAATCATGGAGGACAGGTGAAGTGCCAGACGACTGGAGGGCAAATGTTGTTCCCATCTTCAAAAAGGGCAAGAAGGAGGAACCTGGGAACTATAGGCCAGTCAGTCTGACATCAATCTCCGGAAAGATTTTGGAGCAGATTATAAAGAAGTCAGTCTGCAAGCACCTTGAAAACAATGCAGTGATTACTAGAAGCCAGCATGGATTTGTCAAGAACAAATCCTGCCAGACTAATCTGATCTCATTTTTTGATCAGGTAACCTCCCTTGTGGACTGTGGGAATGCTGTGGACATTATATATCTGGACTTCAGCAAAGCTTTCGACAAAGTGCCTCATGATATCCTGGTTAGCAAGCTAGCTAAGAGTGGGCTAGATGGAACAACTATCAGGTGGATCCACAATTGGCTACAGAATCGGACTCGAAGAGTGCTTATCAATGGTTCCTTCTCAAACTGGGGAGAGGTAAAAAGCGGGGTACCACAGGGCTCGGTCCTGGGCCCAGTGCTATTCAACATTTTTATTAATGACTTGGATCAGGAGGTACAGGGAATTCTTATCAAATTTGCAGATGACACAAAGTTGGGTGGAACAGCTAATACTCTGGAAGACAGAAACAAAATTCAAAGTGACCTCGATAGGCTGGAGCGCTGGGCCGAAAACAACAGAATGAAATTTAATAGGGATAAATGCCAATTGCTGCACCTAGGGAGAGGAAACCAAATGCAGAGTTACAGAATGGGGGACACTTGGCTCAACAATACTACAAGTGAGAAGGATCTTGGAATTGTGGTAGATCACAAACTGAATATGAGACAGCAATGCAATGTGGCTGCAAAGAAGGCAAATGCAATTTTGGGCTGTATTAATAGAAGTATAGCTTCCAAATCACGGGAAGTGATAATTCCCCTTTACTCGGCACTGGTTAGGCCTCATCTTGAGTACTGCGTCCAGTTCTGGGCACCTCACTTTAAGGACATAGACAAACTGGAGAGGGTTCAGAGGAGGGCAACAAGGATGATAAAGGGACTGGAAACAAGGCCCTATAAGGAGAGACTGAAAGAACTGGGCATGTTTAGCCTTCAGAAGAGGAGACTGAGGGGAGATATGATCGCACTCTTCCAGTATTTGAAGGGATGTCACACAGAGGAGGGCCAGGATCTCTTCTCAATCATCCCAGTTTGCAGGACACGAAATAATGGGCTCAAGTTACAGGAACCTAGATTCCACCTAAACATCAGGAAAAATTTCCTGTCAGAGCAATAAGACAATGGAATCAACTACCTAGGGAGGTGGTGGGCTCTCCCACTCTGGAGGCATTCAAAGTGCAGCTGGACAGACATCTGTCAGAGATGCTTTGACCTGGATTCCTGCATTGAGCAGGGGGTTGGACTCGATGGCCTTGTAGGCCCCTTCCAACTCTACTTTTCTATGATTCTATGATAGCCTATCCTACGTTCAATTGGTCCCATTGCTGTAAATCGCCCAGAGAGCTTCGGCTATTGGGCGGCATAAAAATGAAATAAATAAATAATTAAATAAATAGTGACTCATCTGATTATACTGTGAAATTCCTGTAGTTTATTAGTTCTGCTCCAATAAAGGTGTTGTAAACCACATAGATTGCTGTTTGGTCTATTCCCCGTGTCAATCTGGTTCGCGGCTGGCTTTAGCTTTGGCAAAAGCCACAAGGGGAGGGTTCCTCAGTGCCGGTTAACCCTTTCTGTTCCGAACTCACGCAAAGGACCTGCGGAAGACCTTCACAATAACCAATAAAATCACTTGTATCCAAAATACGAAGGAACTAATTGTAAACTTGTTAACCAGCCTAATGATAGCAAGGAAATGGAAATTACATGTTTTACAAATAACTGATTGGTATAAGGAAATTTGGGATATGGCCTCAATGATAGGTAGGTCATACCTTGTAGGTAGTTCTTGGGGAGGTTTCGGACCCTCGGCTGCTCACTTGTGGGGTGCCGAAGGGTTCCATCCCCTCCCCGATGTTATTTAACATCTACCTAAAGCCGCTGGGAGCTATCATCAGGAGGTTTGGGGTGCAGTGTCATCAGTATGCAGATGACACGCAGCTCTACCTCTCCTTCAAGTCCTCACCAAGGTTGGCCGTTGAGACCCTGTCCAAGTGCCTGGAGTCAGTGGGTGGCTGGATGGGAAGGAACATGCAGAAACTGAACCCCGACAAGACCGAGGTACTTCTGGTGGGGGACAAGGGGAGGTTAGGGGATGTTGACCTGGTGCTAAATGGGGTACATTTGCCCCTGAAGGACCAGGTTTGCAGCTTGGGGGTCATTTTAGACTCCCAGCTGTCCATGGAGGCTCAGGTGTCAGCTGTGAGCCGGGCGGTGCTGTATCAACTTCATCTGATACAGCAGCTGCGCCCCTACCTTCCTAATAATTTATTTATTTATTATATTTATACCCTGCCTTTTTTCCTGCATGGAACCCAAGGCAGCTTACATAATCCTCCTCCTCCTCTCCATTTTATCCTCACAACAACCCTGTGAGGTTAATCATCTGCTCCCATCAGTGGTTCATGCCTTGGTCTCCTCTCACCTAGACTACTATAATGTGCTCTAAGTGGGGTTAACCTGGAAGACGGTTCGGAAGCTACAGCTGGTGCAGTACATGGCAGCTCGCCTGGTTAAAGGCAGCCGCCGGCAGGATCACATCACCCCGGTGCTCAAGGAGCTGCACTGGCCAGCAGTTGCTTGCCGAGCTGAATTCAAGGTGTTGGTTTTGACCTTTAAAACCGTATACAGCTCCGGTCCAGTTTATCTCAAGGAGCGATTCCACCTAAACATCAGGAAAAATTTCCTGACCGTCAGAGCAATAAGACAATGGAATCAACTACCTAGGGAGCTGGTGGGCTCTCCCACTCTGGAGGCATTCAAGGTGTGGCTGGACAGCCATCTGTCAGGGATGCTTTGACCTGGATTCCTGCATATGGGGGGGGGGGGGGTTGGACTCGATGGCCTGGTAGGCCCCTTCAACTCTACTTATCTATGACTCTATGAACACCAAGTAGGCCGCTCCACAAGATCTGCCACAGACAGCCTTCTCCTTGTCCCTTCAGCCAGAGCAGCTAGACTGGTGGGGACGAGGAAGAGGGCCTTTTCTGTGGCGGCCCCCATACGGTGGAGCTCTCTCCCGAGTGACCTCCGCCATGCCCCCTCTCTGCTGAGCTTCTGCTGCTCACTAAAAACATGGCTGTTCAGGCAGGAATATGGGGATGGGCTAAGATTTTAAAATGTTATACTATTTTAAATGTATTTTATTTTGTATTTATTGTATTGTACATCACCCAGAGTAGTCGGTTTGCCGGCCAGATGGGCGATCCATAAATATAACAAATAAATAAATAAATAAAATGCAAAAAGGGACAGTTAAAGAAGAATAAAGTTATGGATATATCGATTAAATTATTAGACTATGTATTAATAAAGGGGAAGTGGAGTAAGCCTTGTCAGGATATGTTATATTTTTGGAATGTGGAATTTAATTAAGGGGATGGATATATATTACTTAGTCCCTAGGAGGGTGGGGGGTGCATCACAATTTATTTTAGTTATGTTTGTGTTTTATAATTTTGTATGTAGTTTATAACAACTAAAAAAATTTCATTAAAAAAAAAGAAAGCTATTTCCACGCAGGGAATTTCTAGGTCTTCTCCCTTATGTGAATTCTTTGATGTGCTTTAAGAATGGAACTCTGTCTGAAGCTCTCCACACACTCAGGGCATTTATAGGGCTTCTCCCCTTAGTGCAATCTCTGATGGCTTTTAAGCTGGGATCTCGAGGTGAAGCTCTTCCCACACACTGAGCATTTAAAGGGCTTCTCCCCTGTGTGAAGTCTCTGATGTCTTTTAAGGTGGGAGTTGTCAGTGAAGCTTTTCCCAAACTGGGAGAATTCATAGGGCTTCTCCCCCATGTGAATTCTGTGGTGTGAGTTAAGGTGGGACCTCTGACTGAAGCTCTTTCCACAATCTGAGCATTTAAAGGGCTTCTCCCCTGTGTGAAGTCTTTGGTGTTGTTTAAGGTTAGAACTCTGACTGAAGCTCTTCCCACACTGGGAGCATTTATAGGGCTTTTCCCCCGTGTGAATTCTATGATGTCTGTTAAGCTCAGAGCTCGAGATGAAGTTCTTCCCACACTCAGAGCATTTAAAGGGCTTCTTCCCTGTGTGAAGTCTTTGGTGTTGTTTAAGGCCAGAACTCTGACAGAAGCTCTGCCCACACTCTGAGCATTCATAGGGTTTCTCCCCCGTGTGAAGCCTTTGGTGCTGGTAAAGGTGGGAGCTCTGACTGAAGCTCTGCCCACACTCTGAGCATTTATACGGCTTCTCCCCTGAGTGCAGACTCTGATGTCTTTTAAGGTGGTGGCTCCGACTGAAGCTCTGCCCACACTCTGAACATTCATAGGGTTTCTCCCCCGTGTGAAGCCTTTGGTGCTGGTAAAGGTGGGAGCTCTTCCTGAAGCTCTTTCCACACTCTGAGCATTTACAGGGCTTTTCCCCCGTGTGAATTCTGTGATGTGCGTTAAGCTTGCAGCTCGAGATGAAGCTCCTTTCACAATCCGAGCATTTAAAGGGCTTCCTCCCTGAGTGGATTCTTTGATGTCGTTTAAGGCTGGAACTGTATTTGAAGTTCTTTCCACATTCTGAGCATGTATAATGCAAGTTCTCCCCTGTCTGAGTACTTTGATGCAAGGTAAGGCCTGAGCTGGAACTTAATTGCATTTCACACTCAAAGCATTTAAATGTTTCCGTTTCAGAGTGAATTCTGTGATGTTCAGTAAGGTATATCCACTGACTCAAGCTCTTTCCACACTGAGAACATTTCCGCACTTTCTCTCCGCTCTGAATAATGGGTTTGTGTCCTTCGAAAGATTCTTCTAGCACTGCCATTTCGTGGAAGTCCACCTCTTCAAAGCATGTGAATTTGATCTGCCACTTCTGTTCACCTTCAGTTTTCCTTTCCTGCTGTTTGCAGTTTATATTACTTTCTCTCCCATCAGCTGAAAAAATGAAAAATGGACTTTTAAAATAGAATTTAATTAAATAGAATTACATAGAAATTTAAGAGGGATCAAGGCCAAGTGCTGCCCCTAGGAAAAAGAAACCAAATGCACAGATACAGGACAGGGGATACTTGGCTCAACAATATTACACGCAAGAAGGATCTTGGAATTGTTGTAGATCACACATGAGCTGAATGTGAGGCCTGCAATGTGATGTGGCTACAAAACCGGCAAATGCTCTTTGGAGCTGCATTAATAGAAGTATAGCTTCCAAATCACATGAAATACTAGTTCCCCTCTACACAACACTGGTTTAAGGCTGCAGGACTTTCTGGAGAAACCACCCGCCATCCTGGCGCATGCCCCAGTCATCCACTCTCCACCTGCTCCACCTCACAGGGCTGATGCGAGGATAAAATGGAGAGGAGGAGGTGAACCATGTAAGCCCCCGTGCATTTTGTGCAAGAGGGGAAAAGTTGGGATATACTGTAATCAAAAAAGCATGTAACGTAAAATAAAATGAGGGTATGGTCCTTCAAAATTGGTATTCAATAGATGTCTTCCCCACACGTTAGACACAAACTAGCCTTTTCGCATTGACCAAGTCGCTCCAGCTATTCCCTGGCTGTTTCTGTCAGATCTCCTGGAGAGCACAGGGGAGTTGTGTGCAAACATAGGAAACATCTCGTAGGAGAACACACAGCCCATGGACGAAGGGTTCAGCCAGAGCTAAGCACCCACCTGCTGGTCTCTCCCATTCCTCAGAGCCCTGGACAAAGGGGCCATCTGCTTCTCCCTGGCAGAAGATGACATCAGATCTGGGAACGGGAAGCCCTTTTGCAGAGGATAGAAAGAGAGGAATTACTTCCGGAACTTCTGGTTATTAACTTTGTTTAGGGACTTCAAACTACCCAGGCTGAAGCCTCCCCCCACCGCCTCTGTTCTCACCAGACCCATCATGGTCAAAGAGAGGTTGGGCAGGTCTTGGAACTCCTCCACATGGGATTGCAAGAGAGCTGCGGAGTCACAGGTTCCTGCTTGGACCAAGAAGCCTCAGTCTAAAACCCCAGGAAACTGAACAGCCAGGAAATCCCCCACAAATGGAGGGACACAGACAAAAACAGTGGCAATGCCTCCTTCCAGGATGCCTCAGCAGAGGGAAAGAGCGAGCCTTACCCAGAGAGGCCAAATTCCTGCGATTCTCCTCCATGACTTCCCTGTGAAGAGCCCTCTGGCCTGGATCCAGCAGAGCCTCCTCCTCCTCCGTGAAACACACAGCCACCTCCTCAAAGAACACCCGAGCCCTGCAAGAGGGAGAGGAAGAGGAAGGGTTTCTCGGAGCAGACCATACAAAAGGGAAGTGAGGGGGAGGCCCTCCTACAGGATCTGGGCTCCAGGAGGGACGTTCAGAGCCCTCTTGGCAGCCACCTGGGAGGGACGATCCTGTCAGGCCCAGAGGGACGTGCAGGGGACTGAGCCCCCAGCCCTTGTACCTTTTCCGGCTGTCCAGCAGTTCTTTCCAATTCAGCACCAAGAGGAGGAGGGTGAGAAGGCACCCCCAGTGTCTTCCCACCGTCTCCAAGAGTCGTCCCACCGTCTCCAAGAGTCGTCCCATTACCTAAGAGGAAGAACAAGAAAGAAGGTGGGGAGATACTTGGTACTTCATACACACTTTGCAATCCTTTCGTTGTGTGAAGCCAGCCAGTCTCCACACTGGTTTGGGGCATAATTCGAAGTTTCAGTTTAGATTTAGATGAAGTCTTAATCTATTGAAAGAAATCACCTTTTTTCACATGTTAGAATTACATTTCTCCTCCCCACAGAGCCTCAAGGGGAACGCAAAAGCAGCCCATGGAAGTCAAGCGGAGATGTCAGAGGGAGACCATCTTCAAACTTCCCCCTTGATCCTTACCCTGAGAGGAGACACCTCCGTCCCCCGACGGAGCCTTCTCCACTTCTCCAGAATCCGTGGTCACATGGGCCTCCATCCCCTGGACTATTTGTTTATTCTGAGGGAGACTCACTAATAATCCTTGGTTCCTACCAACTACCACAGCAAAGAGGGAAGCGTCAGACCAAGAAACAAGCTAGAGACACTTGGAGGAGATTGGGGACGGTGGGTGTGGGAGAGACATCAAATGTAAACCCTACAGAAAGTGCCTACAGATGAACATTTTTACCACCCATATGAATATGAAGGATAATTTCAAGAGAATTGTCATCTCTTTTGACCCATTTTTAGCACCCATATGAATTATTAGCCAGTGTGGCATAGTGGTGAGAGTGTTGGACTGGGACTCAGAGATCTGGGTTCTAGGTCCCCGCTCGGCCATGAAACCCACTGGATGACTTTGGGCCAGTCACTGACTCTCAGCCTAACCTACCTCACCGGGTTGTTGTGAGGATAAAATGGAGGAGGAGGATTATGTAAGCCGCCTTGGGGTCCTTGCGGGGGGAAAAGGCAGGGTATAAATATAATAAATAAATAAATAAAATAATTTCAAAAGAATTGTCATCTCTTTCGACCCAAATCACCAGTTACCAAATTGTTATATTGGCACTGTGTTAAGTTACCACTTGGTAAATGGTAAATCTTGGTAAATCTGTTTCCACCCCAAAAGTGCAGGGATCGGCGTATTTTCCTATGTGACTCATTTACCCTGAAGGGCAGCCATAAGAGGCCCGTTTGTTTGAAGAATCTCCCGGTAGAGACGGCCCTGCTTTCTTCTGGGCCAGCTTGGCACCAGCTGAAGAAGTGTTTTCATCTTCCCTGCATCTGTCTCCTCAGCCATCATGTTGTGATATTCATCAGCACTCAGGATTCCTACCAAGTAACTGAAACAGTATCACGTCCATCCCAGAAGCTTGTTGGATCAGCTCTTCTTGGTGTCATTCTACAAAATGTTCTGCGAACAAGAACACGATTAACTCTTCTGATGGCTCTTTTTATAGGTCTGTTAATGCCCGCAAAGGTCACGCAGCCCATCCCCCTTTCCTGAAAACACATCCACACTCAAGGGTGCAGCCAAAAAAATTTAGACCCTGGACATGCTGCATTAAGCACACCGTCGACATTTCCAGCCTCGGCCCTGCACTGCCCAGCCATTCTGTGCTTTACAAGGGCATCTACATATCTGGTAGATTAGAGCCAAATATAAAAATAGAATCTGCTTGCACACCCTTATTTTGTTAAGACTCTGAGCATGTGCAGTTTCACATTTTAAACTCACTGAAATCATAGCACCATTATGAGAACAAGAATAAAATGTCGTTTCCTTCTGCTGCCATGGTGTGAAAAAGCAGCATTGTAAAAACAAAGCAAATATTTTGATTATACAGTATATCTGACAGCCAGCATGGTGTAGTGGTTAGAGCACTCGAATGGGACTTCCAAGATGCAGGTTCTAGTCCCTAGTCGGCCATGAAGTTTACTGGGTGACTTTGAACCGGTCACTAACACTTAGCCTAACCGACCCCACAGGGTTGTTGTGAGGATGAATTGGAGGGAAGGGGGGCTATGTAGGCAGCCTTGGGTTCCTTGCAAGAGGAAAAAGGGTGGGGCATAGATGTAACAATAAAAGATAATATCTAAAATGAAAATAATGAAATGAGCAGGTGTCCTCTGACTAGAAAATGTTTTTTTACCAAAAAAAAAGTAAGAAGGCAAGGATGCTGGGAAGCAGCATCAGCCACGGTGGGCCCCAGCACACCCCTAGAATCTCGGGGGTCTCCAATACCACACTCGGCGCCAGTTCGGTCAGGGAGACTGTTGGGCACCAGGGTGGGTGGTATACCCACAACATTTTCGATCGGTCTCACTGGCCCAATGCCAAGCATAGGCCCTGGGGAGGAAGATCTTATTCTCATGGACCCCAGTGACTCCATGTCACAACCCTCTAACCCGGGGTTGATACTGCACCCAACACGCAAAGGGGGAAGAGCTGGGTCAGATCAACCCCACCCAGCTCCCTCACACAGGTTACTGTGATGCATGCCGGATTGGATCCCTCATCCATAATCCGACCACAGAGGAAAGAGGTCTTATTGTGCACAAATCAGCCATTGAGCAACAACACCAGGAGTGAGGGGCCAGTAGCCAGGCCACCAGATGCCTGTAAATGAAGAGAAGGGTCAGCAGGGGAGATGCCCTGCACCCACCTGTCTCCTCTGCACGGCTGACTCCTCCTTCTCCATCTCTCATGCCACCCCTGACCTGCAATCACCCCTATGTTGTGAGTTGCTGGTAACTAACTGAATGTCGCCATGTAATACCTCCAGGTTGGGCCGTCCTGGTAGTGGTGCCCACCCTGTGGAAAGCCCTCCCCCACGCAGCTCGGGAGGCAGGAAATGTGGCATGCTTTAAATGCCTCCTGAGAACACACTTTCTCACCCAGACTTTCTCTGGGTCAGAATTTGTCTAATTCTCTTTTAAGATCATTAAGTTGGTGGCCATCACAATCCATCTGTGAGGTCCTTTCCCTAAGAATGAACTTGTTTGTCAATATAGTTCGGTGCTACCTGACAAACACCCTTCCGTGCCCCCAATCAGTGTGGTGGCTTCTTCTCTGCAACCTGCGCACTTGAGTTAAGGACCTGGATGAGTTGGCTTGTGTTTGCTAAACAGTTTCTTTTGGTAGCAACTCTAAACACAATTACCTGGGACTTCTCTGAGGGTAAGCCTTACTTAATTAAATGGGGTTTTCTTCTGAGAAGATGTGCATAGGATTGCACTGTTAACACTACTAGGGCAATAGCTTCATTAGGCCAACTCAAAGGTCATGAAAATGTGCAAGTTTCTGAGATCTACCGATCTCTTCATCAGGAAAGATGTTACAAAAAGGAGATTAGGAAGGGGAAAAGAGAAGTAAAAAAGTCTGGCTCCTTTCAAGGAAGTAACTAATATGAAGGCCTCAGATGGGCCCGATTGCTATTGCTGCAACAAAGTCCCCATGAATAGCTATCTGCCACGATGTTTTGGATCATAAGGGGGTTCTGCTTTATTGTCAATTAAAAAAAGAAAAAGGACTAGAAGTGTAATCTTGTTTTGATTGCATTTCTAATTCCCTCTTTTTCTTTTAAGCCATATATTTATTTACGTATTGCTCGCAAGGGTTCTGGAAGTGCCCTCGCAGACCTGCTTTCCTGCGGTGCGAAGGAAGAGGGGGTCCCTCGCTCTCTCCCTCCCTCCCTCCCTCCCGGGGTTTCTGCAGTCCGGCTCCGGACGGAGCACAGGTGCCGGATCAGCAGGCACTGGCGGGCACTCCGGCTGTCCCGGGTCGCCTCGCTTCTTATTCCAGCCCAACGGGGCCAGCCGCGGCTTCCCTGGTCCCGACGGCGTCCCGCGCGTGGAGCTCCTTCGGGCAGCCCCCTCCCCCTCGCCCAGCCGCTCACCTGGGGGCTCTGCCTCGGTCTCCCGCCTCTCCCGGTCCCCGGCCGGGTCCCCCGAGCCCCTCCCGCGCAGCTCCACCCCGGCCACGTCGCCCCAGGAGAGCGGCTAGGCGCGCGGCCGGAGGAGGGGCGCGTGTTCCGCGGGGCCCTTCCGGGGGGGGTGTCTCGGGGGCGCCCCGGCGGATCCCTTCCTCGCGGGGAGAGGCGCCCAGGCGGGGCTCGGGTCCCTCGAGTGGGGCTGACGACCTCCTGCCTCCGAGGCAGGCTTCGCTTTCCTCCTTTCCCGCGTCTTCTGAAGGGCCCCAAGCCTGGTTTCCAGAGCTCCTTCTCCTCAGAGGCTCTCGCTTTCCCAGGCAGCCTCGTGGCGTGACTGGTTCACGCGGTCAGTGACACGTGTTCCATTGAAGGCTACACGTGTCCATACCCCACGCTGGGTTCACAGGAAAGGGCACATTCACGCGTAAACTTGTACGGCCGACGAAAGGAAGCTTCTCTCTCGCGGCCGTTGCCTTCTTACAAACCAAATACCCGGATGTTCCTCAGCACAGCTCGCCTGGTCGCCAAGAGATGGGCATGGCTTCAATGACGCTTCGGAAGTGGGTCGCTGAGGCCATGCCTTTCTCCTGGCAGCAGGCCGAGCTACTCCGCGTCTGAGGCACTTCTTGCTCAGCGCCTTTTTAAAACTAAAACACCAATTTCTTTTAACTACCATTATTATACCTATTAGAATATTTTAATACATAATTCTCACAGTACAAATGCTTTTCTGTTGTTTTGCTCTTGTTGCTTGAGGCACTGCAACATCGTGAGAGCCAGTGTGGCGTAGTGGTTAGAGTGTTGGACTGGGACTCGGGAGATCCGGGTTCAAATCCCCGCTCGGCCATGAAACTCACTGAGTGAGTTTGGGCCAGTCACTGACTCTCAGCCTAACCTACCTCACAGGGTTGTTGTGAGGATAAAATGGAGAGGAGGAGGATTATGTAAGCTGCCTTGGGTTCCTTGCAGGAAAAAAGGTGGGGTATAAATATAATAAATAAATAAAAATAAGCAGACTGCGTATACAGGAATCCGGATTGGAAAGCCTGTTTCGTCATATGTTACTTCATCAGAACAAGTCTTCTTAAGGTCCCTGCTTACCGGCAATTACCGTGAGGGTAAAAAATAACATAGATTCCATCTATAAATCTTATGGTTTCGACTGCACCCACAGCAGAAAATTCTGTCCGGACTGAAAAATCCTGTGTTCATAGGCAGTAAAGACTCTCCTTCCAGCTGGCAAACTGCAAAATGGCAAACGTGGAATATTTTGAAATTCTGGAGTTCCGGTTTAAATATTTAGAAAAGGTGTACAAAATACACAGGTTTGTACAAAATACCTGCATGTGTGCTCAGAACAACAGGTGCCTTTGAGGGAGTAAAGCGGGAAGGGGTGGGAGGGAAGAGACGTTGAGGTGGATGGGACAGACATGTAGAAGTCCTGAGTACATGCGACCCTGATCTCCCTCCTAGTATGGATGGGAGGGTTTCTTTGCAATGACCCTGCGCAGGTTCTCAGGGGAGTTTTTTGCTTTCGGAAGAGGGTACCCCCCCCCCTGCTCAATATGCCATCCCCTCTGCCAGGACTGCAGGAGGCCTCTGAGGAGGGTTTGCTTAGAAAGATCCCCTCAAGACCCACCACTTCAATGAAACCCTTGTTTTCAATGTATTGTTTTTGTTTCTTTGATCTTTGATTCTTTAAAAATATAATTCTTTATTTAAATTTTTTTTCAAACAATACATAAAACAACTAAATACGTAACAAACATACAACTTATACAGTGCTCCCGTCACCACAGGACCATATACTGTAATACATTCTATCTCTATAATCTATAGTTATTCATTATTCCAAAAATACAACATATCTTGACACGGCATACTCCCTTTCCCCTTATTTAACACAAAATCCAAAAATAAACCCCAAATATTCTTAAAATTGTTTTTCTTTAATTGTTCCTTTTTGCATTTGATATTACAAGTTAACATATCATTTAAAGCCATATCCCACACTTCTTTATACCAGTCAGTGATAGAGAAAACTTGCTGAACTTTCCATTTTCTTGCTATCATTAATCTACCCGCTGTTAACAAATTTACAATTAATTCTTTAACATTTTGAGGACCAGCCACCTTTTCAGTTATTGATAACAATGCTAATTTAGGACAAACTTCTAAATCAACACCAACAATTTCTGATATTTCTTCAAAAATCATTTCCCAAAAATCCATTACATTTTTACAACTCCACCACATATGAGCATACACGCCCAGCTCCTGACAGCCTTGCCAACACATTGGAGAACATTTATTATCTATTCTGTTTATTCTCACCGGAGTCAGGTACCATCTCCAAATTAACTTATAGAAATTCTCTTTTATCCTTATTGACATATTTTTCAATATTCGCCTATCCCATATCTTATTCCACTCTCCCTTTGCTATTTCCTCTTCAAACTCTATATCCCAAACTATCTTAAGATTTTCCTCTTGCTCTTCTGATTTCGGCATCATTTTATCTTTCATCTTTGTAATACCTCTAGCTGTTACATTCCCTTCTATAAGTTCTCTGGACATAGCCAACTGCTCAAATGCAGTGAATTCTCTTTCATGCTCCTGTCTCCTCTTCCATTTCTTTCCCCATTGAACTAATTGGATTAAATTTAACCACGAAATTCTTCCTGGTCCAACCCTTTCAATTATTTGCTGCCATGTCTCCATTTTTTCCAGCCAGTCCATTAATCTTATTACCTTTTTCTCTCTGTAAATTAGTTCTAAATGTCTAAGTTCTCTGGAAAGTCCTCCATTACCACCACTGGAGTAAGCGGTGATATACCTGGTATAAATATTTTCTTGTTTCTATTCCAATTTTCTAACATATTTTATCATATTATATCCTTGTTTTGTAAATAAAAAGCTCTCCACCCTATTTCCCAATTCATATGCTTCTATTTCCCACTACATAAAATCCTTCCTAAGTTCCTAGTGATAATATCCATAATATATCTAAGATGATTTGCTATATAGTACCATTTTATATTTGGAAAACCAAGTCCCCCTACTTTTTGAGCTTTATACCACCTATTCTTAGTAATCCTCGATCTTCCCCCCCCCCATTACAATAACTCTTTGATCTGTTTTTATCTTTTTATTGTTCACCATTCCCGAATCTGCTTAGATATGGAGTGTTATACCAATCCTGTAAACAAATACATAAATGAGTAGAGGTCAGTTCAGCTGCTGAATCAGGAAAGCAGTTTGTGTTCTGCAACAGTACTGGATTTTGGCTGGGCAGAGAAAAGCTTACGGTACCAATGTTTTAAAAAGACCACA
Organism: Shinisaurus crocodilurus; assembly: GCA_021292165.1. Lineage (NCBI taxonomy): Eukaryota > Metazoa > Chordata > Lepidosauria > Squamata > Shinisauridae > Shinisaurus > Shinisaurus crocodilurus. The sequence goes on from CM037891.1 coordinate 650,055, forward strand.
GAAGCCAGAGTCCAGGGTGCGTGAAGGGTTACGCTTTATTTATTTATTTATTTATGTGCAATGTTAATTTAACACTTCCAAAGGTGGAAATACATCTCTGGCCTCAATTAAATTCTTTGATTAAAGAATCAAAGTGGCTTCTTATTCCAGTTCCAGCCATTTCATTCTGGAGCCTGCCTTGACCGTCGGACTGTAGGAGGACCTTTGGGTCAGCAGCAGAGCATCCAAGGAGGCGGATGTGGGAGGGGTCCGCCTCACTTGGCAGCAGCCCCCTGCCCCGCACAGCATGCCCTTCTGGAAGGCCCCTCAGTCATTCTGAGTCGGTTGGTGGTGGGGTGTGAGGGGCTGCAGCGGGCAGCGGGTGAGTGGGGAAGCCCCCCAGATGAGTCATCATCCCCAACCCTCTTTGCTTCCAGACTTCTACTTCCCTCTTCATTTGTGTACTTCACTGTGCATTTTCATCTTCTTTTCTCCTGTCGTTTTCCCCACAGCACTCTTCAGCCAGCCCTTCCAGCGCCAAGTCCCACATGGGGATAAACTCTTTTGAGAATTAAAACTGTCGTTGCCCGTTGCTCCAGTAGCAGGAAATGACAATGTTAAATGGAATGGCATTGACGAAAATCCTCACCCCTGACTTCTAGGGGAGGGACTGTGGCTGAGTGGTAGAGTCCTTGCTGTGCATGCAAGAAGTCCGAGGTTGAGTCTCCAGCAGCATGTCCAGGCAGGGCTGGGAAAGGCCACTCTCCCCATCTGCCTGAATCCCTGGAGAGCGGCTGCCAGTCAGGGTGGACCAGGGGTTGGCAGCCTCGTGGCCTCCTGATATCTTGGACTAGGGTTCCCATCATCCCTGAGCATTGGCCATGCTGTCTGGGGCTTATAGGATATGTAGTCCAAAACATTTAAACAGCACCACACTGCCTCCTGTTGGCAAAAACACAATGCTGAGCAAGGCGAACCAGGTTCTGACTCGGTGTGAGGCCGCTTACTATTGCAGCCTGTGGCCCTCCAATGTGCAGGACTATGAGTCCTATCATCCCCTTCCTGCACAGGCCCTGGGGTTGATGGGACTTGTAGTACAACACATTTGGCTGGCCCAACACAGCTGGAGAAGGGTGTACATTTGTTTCCAAAATGAATATCATTGATCCCTTTTCACTTTGTGCAGAGAAGAATAGTTCTAGTTTCCTTACTATGGCCAAATATTCTAATAAAAAAAGAACACTTTGGGTGGGAGAGCTGCGTGTGTCACTTTGAGCAAAGCAGGATTTGTCTTTGGGGAAAGGTGGAGGGGGTCTGAGGGGAGGAGGAGGAGAACGAGGCGGGAGGGGCACTGATATTCTCCCTCCCTCGATACTGAAACATACAGTGGGGTGCAGAAGGCCATGGAATCAGTGTCCCATTGATCCTGTGGGGTGCTCCCCCCCAGCCTGGAGAAAGGGTGGTGTGGAGGGAGGGAAGCTCCTAGCATCACAGGCTCCTAGAGTTGGGCAGGACCTCAGAGATCATCTAGTCTAGTCCACTACCCCCTCTTGCGGATACTACACTTGATCTTAGCCAAAAGGCCAAGAAGCGATGTTACGTGATTTTCCAGGTAACACTGATGAATTTTACACCATGTATTTTGTTTTTATTGTATGCCATCTTGATATGGTTTACTGAAGGACAGCCTAAAACTTGGTATTGTACAAATTTTGTGTGTCTATTGTCTGTCAACTCACTGTTTATGCTGGTCTTGGACTGTAATAAAGATTTGATTGGTTTGATTGATACCCCCTCTTGCTGGTGTAGGGAATCCATGGTTACAGCACCCTCCCCCCCCGACTGGTGGTCGCTTGCCTAAATGCCTCTAACCAAGGGGAGACCCCCACCCGTTGAGCAGCTCCTGCTGCCAGGAGGTTCTTCCTGAAGCTCCATCTAAATCCCTTGTCACTTCAGCCCCCTGGTTCCGGCTAGACCCTCTGGAGCAGCAGGAAAGGAAGTTGCCCCCTCATCCGAGGAACTGAGTGACAGCCCTGCAAATACCTGAAGACGGGGATCCTCAGATCGCCTCCTCTCCAGGCTCAACATATCCACCTCCTTCAACCTTTCCTTGCCTCTCGGTCTTCACTTTGACCACCCCGCCCCTTCTTTCTCACTAGGTCCCTCTAGGCTGGGGCTGTAAGGTGTACTTTCCAGCTGTGGGGAGTGACCCACTGTTCCTGCCCTCCTCGACCTGGGCAGCCTCCCTCACTCCCTCAGCAAGAGGGTCTCCTCCTTTTGGCAGCAGCCGTGGGATCACTCTGAGCCCCCATCCCACACAGAAGAGAGCCCAAAGAGGGCCGAGGAGGGGCATTCCCCAGCATCGCCCACCCCCCAGCACCTGCAAATTGGGAAATGCTGAATGCTCCTCTCCCTCCGGCCTTCTTGTCCCAGGGAATTTGATTTCCACACCTGAGGTTCAACTGCTAATATAAATGGTTTAGGGAGCAATGAATTATGGAGGAGGAGGAAGGCTGACAGCTAGTCCATCCTAATGAAAAGCGGGGGGGAGCCCTGGATTACGAGCAGCCCACCGGCATCCCAGAGAGAGAAAGTGACAATCCCCCATTATCTGCACTGGAGGATCTGGCCAAATTAGCAGCACTTCTATTGGGGTTTTGGTTTTTTACCCCCTGGAGCACTCTCTTTCTAGGTGGGGTGGAGGGCTGAGAACAGAGTAACCCCCCTGAAAAGAGGGTATTCTTGGCCATGCGAACCCCCTCAGAGCTTGGGAACTTCTCTTCCCACTCCAGGGAAATCAGTCCAGTGCAGGAGCCGTCGACCCTTCCTCTGTTCCCGGCTAAAGTGGGCAGGAGAGGCTCCTGAACTTGGAAGTCTGAAAAACAGACCCTTCAACATCCTCATCCTCATGACCATCAATTGCACTCTGGGGAGGTGTTGCATCTCCTGCATGTTTTGAACAGCGCCTTGCACTCTGCGAGCAATAAATAACACCAAGCAGGTGCAACTGAACCAACCGTGGACAAGCGCATATGGCTACTCCGGGCTCCACCTCCCTCTCATAAAAGCATAAGCAGAGTTCTGCTGGATCAGACCAAAGGCCCGTCTAGTCCAGCATTCTGTTCCCACAGAGGCCAACCAGAAGCCCCAATGGGAAGCCCACAAGCAGCACAAGTGCGCCCTCCTGCTCGTGCTCCCCAGAAACTGGTTTTCAGAGGGTGCTTCCAGATGGAGAGCTCCGAGCCCCACCCGCTTTGGGGGAGGAGGGGACAGAAGAATCAGTAGGAAAACATGGCAGGGTTGCAAACGGAAGTCGGAAAACCCATGAAATCCTGTAAACGAGCCAGGATGATTGCTCAAGAAAAGCCTCACCGAGAGGGACACTGGCTGTGGTACTGGAGCTGGCATAGCCATGAGGACTAGTAGCCACTGACAGCGGTCTCCTGGATGTCTTTGCCTAATCCCCTTTTAGAGCACTCCCAGTGGGGGCCATCACCTTGGGACTGTCAGGAGACTTTTTGCACTCCATGTCAGGAGACATTCTCATTTGTTGACTTCTGATGCTGTTCTTTTATCTATGGGCTTTGACAAAAAAAATCTGCAGGGACGTTACCTGCCAGAAATTTGAACCCTTATCAGATCACTTCTGATGTGTATCTTTGCATGACACAGTTTTATTTGCAGACACAAAACCGTTATCTATTGCTATCTGCTTGCAATATAACAATCCTGGTTTAGCTTAAAAGTGTAATAGGTTTTTCCACATCAATTCCAGCATCTTTAAACATTCAAACAATTTAAATAATTGCAATAACTATTCAAGCTTTACAGTAGCATAATAGTACAATAGCATAATACAATGCATTAAGTTCAACTTCAGTTGAACTCAAACTTTTAGATGATTGTTTCTTGCAAAACCAATCAAACAAAATATGGTTATAAAATAACAAACCTCAGGTGTATTTTTGTTGTTCTTACTATCACTACCACAACTGGCATCTCTGTGAATCTGTCAACCACCTGTGCTCTGAGTTGTAAACACTTAGTCTGAAGTGTAATGTTCCCTCCAGATAACACACAACTCCTTTTAGAGCTCTCCAAGCATGTTCTCTGGGGTTAACAGTTTGCCTACTCAATAGGTTTACACTGACAGCAATATCTGGCCCTGTTGCATGCACAATGAAGCTCAACTGCCCAATGCTTCTGTGTAGCATTCTCAAACTCTTTTCCATCAGCATGTGCTTGAAAATCCACAACCATTGGAGTCTCTCACTGAGTTAACATTCTCCAAATTCTCAATCACATCCATGATTTTACTTGGTTTGATGCAGTAAAATACTGCCCTCTTGGTTCCTTTCTCTCAACCTCTATCAACAGATAGACAGTTGATCACCACCAAGCAGTTTCAATTCAAAATGAAATTTCAAACCCTGGGTCAATTTATCATATTGCTTTTTATCTGTCCAGAAAACAGCAATAGATCATCCACATAACAAAGTACATACAGTCCATGTCCCTGTTCCTGTTTAACAAACAAACATTGATCTGCCTCTCTGTGCAAATCCCAAATCCAGCAATGTTTGAGTTAAAACAAAACTTCAGCCTCCAGCTGATTCTAGCTTTACCAGCTTTCCTACAGAAAGTCTGTGTAATTTATAGACAGTCTTTCTCAACAGTAACACCATCAGACAGTAACATGTGTATGTTCTCAGACAATTTTCCATTTAAAATGCTTATGTTCCAATATTTCCGTGAAATATTCATACATCTCTCAACTGCATTCTTAAACATCAGTCTAACTGTTTCAAAGCAAATTGTTGCAATCACCTCGTGATAATCCAGCCCCTTCAACTTGAGCAAAACCACAAGCAACCAGTCTTGGACAATGGAACCAATTACCTAGGGAGGTGTGGTGAGCTCTTCCACTCTGGAGGCATTCAAGGTGCAGCTGGACAGCCATCTGTCAGGGATGCTTTGACCTGGATTCCTGCATTGAGCAGGGGGTTGGACTCGATGGCCTGGTAGGCCCCTTCCAACTCTACTTTTCTATGATTCTATGACCCATGAAAGAACAGACCCCTCTGCCTGGCTCAGTGTGTGGTTAGATTAATTCTATGACACACAACCTTTCAGTCTGGTCAGTTTTCACTTTATTTAAAAAAACCTATCTGCTATCAATGAGTTCCATGGACTGCTGTTTCTTTCACCAGCTTCCATGTTTTGTTCTTATCCTAAGAATTCAACTCAGCTTCCTTAGCAGACAATTTTTCACCTCTATAAAATTTTGAGGTTTAAAAAAATGGCTTTTCCTGCACATTCATCCTGATATCCCACAGGTTGTTTGACTCACCTGGTCCTTACCTCATCAGAGTTATCAGGTTCCTGTTTCAATGAACTTGCACCAATGATGAAAATCTCAACCTTTTCAATTAGCATTATACTCAACACTTCTAGATAATCTCACTATCTAAGAGTTATTCATGAGAAACACAATATTCTCATTTCCAAGAAAAATCCCATGTAAGCCTCTCTTACATGTATTTCTAACTTTGAGGTGTATGTACCTACATATCAGATCCAAGATCCTGAAATGTTTCTCACAGAAGGTTCCCCTTTTCATAAGGTGTACAGTTCAACACAGAACTAAAACTTCTATCATGTACATAATCAAAACATTTAAGAGCTTCTGCCCAAACCTCATTAGCCAAATTAGCATCACCTCTTTTGAGTGTTTGGTTTACTCTTCCACACAATGGATTAACAACCATGTGTTCAATACCACGTTCTGTTAGAAATGCATCAAATTGCACTGAACTCCCCCCCCCCCATCTCAACAGAAATAGGTAACATGGGTAATGTGCTTGTTTTCCACCCAAGCACAAAACACCTTGACACTGTCCAATTCTCTATCTTCCATCTAACATGTACACAACCTTGTACCTCATGTATTGATCAATTAACACTATGAAATAACGTGCCCATCCTCTAAAAACCATCAGAGGACCCCCAAGATCACCAAGAACAAATTAAAATGATTTGTCAGCTTGCCTTCCAGTTTACCTCCCTGGAAGTTTGCTTTCCCTTGTCTAGCACACAAAATACCTTTCATGTATTCAGTATTTCATATTTTGCTACAGGGAAATTCACAATAAACAGACAAGTCAGCAAACATATACATACAGTACATTTTCTGACATTTCCAGGAGTATATTACACATTTTCATAGATTTCATAGATCATAGAGTTGGAAGGAGCCTACAAGGCCACCGAGCCCAACCCCCTGCTCAATGCAGGAAACTAGAGGAGGGGTCTCCCATCCAAGTAATAACCAGGCCTGACCATGCTCAGCTTTCCACATTCAGACAAGCTGAGCCAGCGTAAGCCACAGGCCTGTTCTTGATTCAAGTGTTCAAACTTAAGAAATACAGTTTCAAAAACATGACTATCAAACCTGACCATTTGCACAATGAATAATCCTCTTTTGTTTCTAACACAGAAAGTTTGTTTCCACAAGTCGCTGTTTCTGTCCACAAACAAAATAATCTCCATCATTTTGTTATGTCCTGGGTAAAACTATTGTTTTCCCATCAGAGGAAGGCATCAGCTCCCCTGCTGATTTCACAGCTCCTTCCGTTATCTCACATGAAGAACAGCTTCCTTTTTTTCAAAGCTGCCACACTCTTCCATGCTGCTGAAAAACCACGCCGCCTGCGTGTTTCATCACAGACTTCTGTGAAGTATCAAGTTTCCCAAGATACATTCCCAAGATACACACGTGACCTTGCTGCGACAGGACATTCGGACATTCCATGTCTGAAGTAATCCAAGCTATTTCTGTTGACATAATGGAACCAATAGCTGAGCTGCTGCTGTGCAAAGAAGTAAGCTGTAAAAAGAAATACGATCCTCCCGTCTGTAGCTCCCTCAAATGAGTAGACATGGCACCTCCTGGAGAAATTTCCACCCCGATACAGCTTCTTAACAATAGCTCCAGCAAGCTGTGGAAAACGAAATCCTTCTGTCCCAGCGTTGTTCACACTTCTCACTATCAGTAGCCTAGGATCTGCCAAGCCTGGCACATTCCATTCCAGCCACTTCAAAAAGAAAAACCCTCCATTTCTCTGCTCCTGCATTCTTTCAGCTGTGCTGCGTACTTCCATCCCTGGCACAAAGCCCTTCCAGACGAAAGATTACAAGCAACACTGCCTCCCTCCGGTTGTTTACATTCCAACTGCTTTTACAAACAGTAAACAGTCACTTAACCCTTTACACGCTGCTCTGTTCCTGACTCCCAGCTGAGCAGGAGCACAGGAGAGAGGCTCCAGCTGTTTTCAGGGCTATGATAAGCGGGCAGGCTCCCAGAGAGCGAGCAGACAGAGCGAGCAAACAGGGAGAGCAAACAGGAGTTTGGCAGCGGAGTTCAGCAGGGGAGGTCAAGGGGGAGGTCCCTAAGAAATTTCCTAGAAAGGCAGAAACATAAAGGGAACAGAGCACTATGGAAGGAAAGGAATCTGCAGTGGTGGTGACCTGCAATGTGTGTGCAGTGTTTGTTTTCCTGCATGAGAGCAACATGGCCTACACGTGCAACAAATGCAAGCTCAGGGGTCCTCAAACTTTTTAAACAGGGGGCCAGTTCATTGTCCCTCAGACTGTTGGGGGCCCCGGACTATAGTTTGAAAAAAATATGAATGAATGGATCAAGTAAAAGAAAAGGACCCAGGTCCCTTTTTTTTTACTTGATAGGGGTGAATTTTTCCCCCCTTAAATGGAAAGTTATTTTATTTATTTATGTATTTATTTATTTCATTTTTATACCACCCAATAGCTGAAGCTCTCCGGGCGGTTTACAGCAACTATCAAGACAGTTCCTGCCCCCAGGCTTACAATCTAAAAAGACACGACACACAAGGAAAAAGGAATGGGGAAGGAAGAAGGGGGAATATTAATGAATACTCCTGGCAGGGCTGGTGGTATTTACATATATAGTTGCACAATTGTTTCATGCCTAACATGAATATACTTTTGTTTTTGCCATCACACAAATGAGCATACTCGACAAAAGAATCGGCGCTTGAAGTGAGAGAGTTAAAAAAAAGTCTGCTTCCGCCAATCGGCCGCCAGGCCGGATAAAAAGGCAAGGCGGGCCGGATGTGGCCCGCGGGCCTTAGTTTGAAGACCTCTGTGCAAGCTGCTCACGCTGTTGGAAGAAAAGGTCAGAGGACTGGAGCAGCAAGTGTCAACCCTCAGGAGTATAAGAGAAAGTGTGGAGTTCTTAGACAGAACGGTGGATCTGCAGCACCAAAGCGTAGCACAGGAGCCAGAAGGGCAATGGCAGGATGAGGTGGAGTCGGAGACTGCAGAGGCAAGGGAAAATAATGTAGGGGGAACTCCCTGGAAAAGGGTGACCGTTAGGAGCAAAAGAACTAGAAGACATTCTGCGCCTGTGGAAGCAGTGGAGCTATGGAACCGCTTCCAGGTACTTGAGGACGAAGCAGAGGCCAGCCTGCAGAGGACGAATTACCGGGCACCCAATGTGACAGCGAGCAAGAGGCTGAAGGTCAGTCAAGTGGAGGCAATCAAACCAAGGCCTACAGCAAGAGAAAGAGAAGAGTACTCGTAGTGGGAGACTCCCTCCTGCGGGGGATCGAAGCCAAAGTATGTCGCGAAGACTCATGGACTCGCCAGGTGTGCTGTCTCCCCGGGGCACGGATTAAGGATGTGACAGAGCAGCTGCCGAGGCTCATACAGCCCACCAACACATACCCCTTTCTTTTCTTCCATGTGGGTACAAATGATACTGCCAAGCGGAGTTACAAAGAAATCACAGCAGACTTTGAAGAGCTGGGAAGGGAACTCAAGAACTTCAGGGCCCAGATAGTTTTCTCATCCATCCTTCCAGTACTTGGAAGAGGCATAGAAAGGGAAAGAAAAATACTCCGAGTGAATGACTGGCTACGAAGGTGGTGCCAACGTGAGGGATTTGGATTCTGGGACCACGGGCTACACTTCCTGGAAGATGGACTTCTGGCAAAGGATGGGTTGCACCTCACAAGGACTGGGAAGAATGTGTTTGGCCACAGCATGAGGAACTTAATCAGGAGGGCTTTAAACTGAATCCAACAGGGGAGGGAGACATAAACTCGGGGGTTCCAATGGAAGAAGGCCTCTGTGCCACAACGGAGAGAACAGCTCCAGCGGTGCCCAATGATAGTCTACCACAAAGTGTAGGGAAAAAGTCGGACTATAAAGCACATAGTCTTCGATGTCTCTATACTAATGCCCAGAGTATGGGCAACAAACAGGACGAATTTGAACTCTTGATACATGAGGGCAGATACGACTTGATAGGGATAACTGAAACCTGGTGGGATGACTCCCATGGCTGGAATACAGCGATTGAAGGGTATAACTTGTTCAAAAGGAACAGAAGCAACAGAAAGGGAGGTGGAATTGCGCTGTATGTTAAAGATACGTATCTCTGCACAGAGATACAGGAAGAGGAGCTTGGCAGTCCCATTGAGAGCATCTGGGTTAAAATAAAGGGGGCAGAGGATAAGACGAACATGGCGGTTGGAGTCTACTACCGACCACCCAATCAAGGAGAAGACGAGGATGAAACTTTTGAAAAGCAAATTGCAAATGTTTCAAGGAGGCATGATGTGGTAGTAATGGGTGACTTCAATTTCCCTGATATCTGTTGGGAGACTTATTCAGCCAAGCATGGCCCCTCCAAAAAATTCCTGAGTTGTGCTGCTGATAACTTCCTCCTACAGAAAGTGGAGGAAGGAACTAGAGGATCGGCTATCCTTGACCTGATTCTGACCAACAGAGACGAGTTAGTGGATAAAGTGGCAGTTTTGGGAACTCTGGGGGAAAGTGACCATGTTATACTTGAGTTCTTGATTCTAAGGGGAGCATAAACTGAGTGTAGCCAAACGTGTACCCTGGATTTTAGGAAAGCCAATTTTAACAAACTCAGAACAATGATAAGTAAGGTCCCATGGCAAGCAACTCTCATGAGAATAGGAGCCCAGGATGGGTGGGAGTTTTTTAAAAAGGAAATTTTAAAGGCACTATTGAAACAATTCCCACAAGGAAAAAAGGCAGAGGGCAACGGAAGAAGCCAATGTGGCTTCACAATAAACTCAAAGATGACCTGAAAACCAAAAAGGACACGTATAGGAAGTGGAAGGAAGGACAGGCTACAAGGGAAGAGTACAGGCAGGTAGCACAGAACTGCAGGAATAGTATCAGAAAGGCTAAAGCGGAGAATGAGCCAAGGTTAGCGAGGGATGCTAAAAACAACAAGAAAGCTTTCTTCAGATACATGCACAGTAAAAGACAGAGGAAAGAAATGGTAGTTCAACTACGCAAGGAGGATGGCAAATTGATAACAGAAGACAAAGAAAAGGCAGAAGTGTTCAATTCCTACTTCGGCTCGGTCTTCTCCCAAAAGAGGGTCTATGACCCCCCAGGCAAACCTGAAGTGCAGACTGAAGGGGCAGGATTGCAGCTTGAGATTGATAGGCAAATGGTCAAGGAGCACCTGATTACTCTGAACGAGTTTAAATCTCCAGGGCCTGATGAGCTGCATCCTCGAGTAATAAAGGAACTGGCAGAAGAACTCTCAGAACCACTGTCTATTATCTTTGAGAAATCATGGAGGACAGGTGAAGTGCCAGATGACTGGAGGAGGGCAAATGTTGTTCCCATTTTCAAAAAGGGCAAGGAGGAGGAACCTGGGAACTACAGGCCAGTCAGTCTGACATCAATCCCTGGGAAAATTTTGGAGCAGATTATAAAGAAGTCAGTCTGCAAGCACCTTGAAAACAATGCAGTGATTACTAGAAGCCAGCATGGATTTGTCAAGAACAAATCCTGCCAGACTAATCTGATCTCATTTTTTGATCGGGTAACCTCCCTTGTGGACTGTGGGAATGCGGTGGACATCATATATCTGGACTTCAGCAAAGCTTTCAACAAAGTTCTCATGATATCCTGATCAGCAAGCTAGCTTAAAGTGGGCTAGATAGAACAACTATCAGGTGGATCCACAATTGGCTACAGAATCGGACTCAAAGAGTGTTTATCAATGGTGCCTTCTCAAACTGGGGAGAGGTAATGAGCAGGGTACCACAGGGCTCGGTCCTGGGCCCAGTGCTCTGCAACATTTTTATTAATGACTTGGATGAGGTACAGGAAATGCTCATCAAATTTGCAGATGACACAAAGTTGGGTGCAACTCTAATACTCTGGAAGACAGAAACAAAATCCAAAGTGACCTCGATAGGCTGGAGCGCTGGGCCGAAAACAACAGAATGAAATTTAATAGGGATAAATGCCAAGTGCTGCACCTAGGGAGAGGAAACCAAATGCAGAGTTACAGAATGGGGGACACTTGGCTCAACAATACTACAAGTGAGAAGGATCTTGGAACTGTGGTAGATCACAAACTAAATATGAGCCAGCAATGTGATGTGGCTGCAAAGAAGGCACATGCTATTGTGGGCTGCATTAATAGAAGTATAGCTTCCAAATCGCGTGATCATTCCCCTTTACTCAGCACTGGTTAGGGTTAGGCTTCATCTTGAGTAATGCTGCGAATTCTGGGCACCACACTTTCAGAAGGACGTAGACAAACTGGAGAGGGTTCAGAGGAGGGCAACAAGGATGATAAAGGGACTGGAAACAAGGCCCTATGAGGAGAGACTGAAAGAACTGGGCATGTTTAGCCTTCAGAAGAGGAGACTGAGGGGAGATATGATAGCACTCTTCCAGTACTTGAAAGGATGTCACACAGAGGAGGGCCAGGATCTCTTCTCAATCATCTCAGTTTGCAGGAAACGGAATTATGGGCTCAAGTTACAAGAACTCAGATTCCACCTAAACATCAGTAAAAATTTCCTGACTGTCAGAGCAATAAGACAATGGAACCAACTACCTAGGGAGGTGGTGGGCTCTCCCAATCTGGAGGCATTCAAGGTGCAGTTGGACAGCCATCTGTCAGGGATGCTTTGACCTGGATTCCTGCACTGAGCAGGGGGTTGGACTCGATGGCCTTGTAGGCCCCTTCCAACTCTAATTTTCTATGACTCTATCTGGGCCCATAACCAGATGTAAGATCGACTGAGGATCGAAGCTAGTCCAGCAATCGACTCTCAGTACCACAAACGGAAAGAGGAGAGAACAGCAGTTATAAAGATTAAGGAGTTTATTCATTGGAGGACCCAAAACATGGGATTAAGGCAAGCAATGCAGGCTTGTCTTATGCAGAAGTGATGACTCTGTCTCACTACATCATTGCAGAGGCAAAGTTGTCCAGTGAAGAAGTCCAAGTCAGGTCTCAAGCCCAAGTCCCAACTACAAGTGAGAATGTAACATGTTGACTTACTTTACCTTTATAGGAAAACCTGTACCTATAAATAGGATATTACTCACCAATTGTGCTTATATAACCTGTTGTACATAACATATTGTCTTCAAACTGTCCCATGATTCTGACTCATAGACACTTTGGGACTGACAGGAGACTTTTTGCACTCCATGTCAGGAGACATTCTTGTTCTGCACACCATACCAAAACCTAACAGAGAGCACAGGGTTTGATTGTATTTGATTTGTTAGTTATTAAATAATTTTTTTAAAAAAGAAATAAAAATCACTTGTGTCCAAAATACGAAGGAACTAATTGTAAACTTGTTAACTGCGGCTAGGTTAATGATAGCGAGGAAATGGAAAGTACAACGTGTTTTTCTAATAACTGATTGGTATAAGGAAGGTTGGGATATGGCCCTAAAAACTTGCAGTATCAAATGCAAAAAGGGACAGTTAAGAAGAAGAATTTTACAGATATATGGAATCAATTATTAGACTATATATTAATAAAGGGGAACGGGAGTATGCCGTGTCATGATATGCTATATTTTTGGAATGTGGAATTTAATTAAGGGGATGGGTGTATATAATATTAGTTGGTCCCTAGGAGTGTGGGGGGGTGCATTTTATGATTTATTTTAGTTGTATGTTTGTGTTTTATAGTTTTGTATGTAGTTTTATAACAACTAAATCTATTTTAAAAAAGAAAAGCTCTTTCCACGCAGAGAATTTCTAGGTCTTCTCCCGTGTGTGAAGTCTTTGGTGATATTTAAGGCCAGAACTCTGACAGAAGCTCTGCCCACACTCTGAGCATTTATAGGGCTTCTCCCCTGAGTGCAGTCTCTGATTACTTTTATGGTGGGAACTCTGATGGAAGCTCTGCTCTCATTCCGAGCATTTATAAGGCTATTCTCCAGTGTGAATTCTATGATGTGTGTTCAGGTCGAATCTCCCACGGAAGCTCAACTCACACTCTGTATTTAAAGGGCTTCTCAGCTGTGTGAAGTCTCTGATGTCTTTTAAGGTGGGAGCTATCAGTGAAGCTCTTCCCAAACTGGGATCATTCATAGGTCTTCTCCCCCGTGTGAATTCTGTGGTGTGAGTTAAGCTTGGAGCTCCGACTGAAGCTCTTTCCACAATCTGAGCATTTAAAGGGTTCCCGTGTGAAGCATTTGGTGTTTTTTAAGGTTACCACTCCGACTGAAGCTCTTCCCACACTGGGAGCATTTATAGGGCTTTTCCCCTTTGTGAATTTTATGATGTGAGTTAAGCTCGGAGCTTGTGATGAAGCTCTTCCCACACTCGAAGCATTTAAAGGGCTTCTCCCCTGTGTGAAGCATTTGGTGTTTTTTAAGGTCCCAATTCCGAGTGAAGCTCTTCCCACACTGGGAGCATTTATATGGCTTTTCCCCAGTGTGAATTCTATGATGTGAGTTAAGGTAGGAGCTCCAGCTGAAGCTCTTCCCACACTCAAGGCATTTAAAGGGCTTCTCCCTTGTGTGAAGTCTTTGGTGTACGATAAGGACAGAACTCTGTCTGAAGCTCTGCCCACACTCTGAGCATTTAAAGGGCTTCTCCCCTGTGTGAAGTCTTTGGTGGTGTTTAAGGTGGTGGCTCCGACTGAAGCTCTGCCCACACTCTGAGCATTTATAGGGCTTCTCCCCTGAATGGAGTCTCAGATGTCTTTTAAGGTTGTGGCTCCGACTGAAGGTCTGCCCACACTCTGAGCATTTATAGGGCTTCTCCCCCGAGTGCAGTCTCTGATGTCTTTTAAGGTTACCACTCTGACGGAAGCTTTTCCCACACTCTGAGCATTCATAGGGCTTTCCCCCCATGTGAATAGTGTGATGTGAGTTAAGACAGGAGCTCGAGATGAAGCGCTGCCCACACATCTGAGCATTTATAGGGCTTTTCCCCCGTGTGAATTCTATGATGTGAGCTAAGGGCGGATCTCCGAATGAAGCTCTTCCCACACTCTGAGCATTTATAGGGCTTTTCCCCCGTGTGAATTCTATGATGTGAGCTAAGGGCGGATCTCTGACTGAAGCTCTTCCCACACTCTGAGCATTTAAAGGGCTTCTCCCCTGTGTGACGGCTTTGATGTATTTTAAGCTGGGAGCTGAATTTGAAGTTCCTTCCACATTCTGAGCATGTATTATACGAGTTCTCCCGTGTGTGAGTACTTTGGTGCAAGGTAAGCCCTGAGGTGGAACTTAATTGCATTTCACACTCAAAACATTTATATGTTTCCACTTCTGAGTGAATTTTGTGATATTCAGTAAGGTATAGCCGCGGACTCAAGCCCTTTCCACACTGAGAACATTTCCGCACTTTCTCTCCATTCTGAACCATTGTTTTCTTTCCTTTGAAAGATTCTTCTAGCATTGCCATTTCGTGGAAGTCCACCTCTTCAAAAGATGTGAATTTGATCTGCCAGTTCTGTTCACCGTCAGTTTTCCTTTCCGGCTGTTGGCAGTTTTTATGAATTTCTCTCCCATCAGCTGAAAGAAGGAAAAAAGAGAATTGAATAGTTTAATTAAATAGAATTAAATAGAAATTTAAGAGGGATCAATGCCACGTGCTGTACCTAGGAAAAAGAAACCAAATGCACAGTTACAGGACAGGGGATACTTGGCTCAACAATACTACAAGCAAGAAGGATCTTGGAATTGTTGTAGATCACACAGGCTGAATATGAGCCAGCAATGTGATACGGCTGCAAAAAAGGCAAATGCTTTTTTGGGCTGCAGTAATAGAAGTATAGCTTCCAAATCACGTGAAGTATTAGTTCCCCTCTACTCAGCACTGGCTGAAGGCAGCAAGACTTTCTGGAGAAACCACCCGCCCTCCCGGCACATGCCCCAGTCATCCACTCTCCACCTGATCTACCTCACAGGGTGCATGTGAGGATAAAATGGAGGAGGTGTACCATGTAAGCCCCCTTGCATTTCGTGCATGAGGGGAAAAGTTGGGATATACTGTGACATAAAATGAAATGAGGGTATGGTCCTTCAGCACTGGTATTCGACTGATGTTTTCCCTACAATTTAGACACAAACTAGCCTTTTCCCAGTTGACCAAGGCCCTCCAGCTATTCCCTGGCTATTTCTCTGTCAGATCTCCTAGAGAGCACAAGGGAGTTGTGTGCAAACATAGGAAACATCTCGTAGGAGAACACACAGCCCATGGACGAAGGGTCCAGCCAGAGCTAAGTACCCACCTGCTGGTCTCTCCCCTTCCTCACAGCCATGCACAAAGGGGCCATCTGCTTCTCCCTGGCAGAAGATGACATCAGATCTGGGAACGGGAAGCCCTTTTGCAGAGGATAGAAAGAGAGGAATTACTTCCGGCACTCCTGGTTATTAAATTTGTTTAGGGACTTCAAACAACCCAGGCTGAAGCACACACACACCCACTGCCCCTCTTTTCACCAGACCCATCAAGTTCAATGAGAGGTTGGGCAGGTCTTGGAACTCCTCCACATGGGAGTGCAAGAGAGCTGGGGAGTTACAGGTTCCTGCTTCGACCAAGAAGCCTCAGTCTAGGACCCCAGGAAACGGAACAGCCAGGAAATCCCCCACAAATGGAGGGACACAGACAAAAACAGTGGCAATGCCTCCTTCCAGGATGCCTCAGCCGAGGGAAAGAGCGAGCCTTACCCAGAGAGGCCAAATTCCTGCAATTCTCCTCCATGACTTCCCTGTGCAGAGCCCTCTGGCCTGGATCCAGCAGAGCCTCCTCTTCCTCCGTGAAACACACAGCCACATCCTCAAAGGACACCAGAGCCTGCAAGAAGGAGAGGAAGAGGGTTTATCTGATCAGACCATGCAAAAGGGGCAGAGAAGGGGAGGCCCTCCTGCAGGATCTGGGCTCCAGGAGCGACATTAAGAGCCCTCTTGGCAGCCACCTGGGAGGGATGATCCTGTCAGGCCCAGAGAGACGTGCAGGGGACTGAGCCCCCAGCCCCCATACCTGTTCCGGCTGCCAAGAAGCTCTTCTAACTCCAGCACCAAGAGGAGGAGGCCGAGAAGGCGCCCCCAGTGTCCTCCCACTGTCTCCGAGAGTCCTCCCATTTCCTAAGAGGAAGACCAAGAAAGAAGGGGGGGAGATATTTGTTAGTTCTTACACACTGTGCAATTATTTCCTTGTGTGAAGCCAGCCAGTCTCCACACTGGTTTGGGGCATAATTTGAAGTTCCAGTTTAGAGTTAGATGAAGTCTTAATCTATGGAAACAAATCACCTTTTTTCACATGTTAGAAATGCATTTCACCTCCCCACAGAGCCTCAAGGGGAACGGAAATGCAGCCCATGGAAGTCAAGTGGAGGTGTCAAAGGGAGACCATCTAAAAACTTCCCCCTTGATCCTTACCCTGAGAGGAGACACCTCCGCCCCCCGACGGGGCCTTCTCTGCTTCTCCTGTGGTCACGTGGGCCTCCATTCCCTGGACCTGGAATGGGAGGAGACCAGGAGAGGAAGTCTCATTTTAGTATTAGCATGCAAGGAGTGGGGCGGCCAGAGGCCATGGGCGGCAGCGATTCCAAGTCCCTCTGCCCTCAGGCCTCCTCCTGTACTGATTCTGCCTCCCAAGCCCTGCAGCTCCCTCACAGCTGGGTCTTTGGCAAGTGGGCACACAAGGAACTCTGGGTTGAGGCCAGTAAATCACCCTCACGTTAGAAAAGGACTAGAACAGGGTGTCCCAAGCCCGTTCCTTTAACCAACTGAGGGGAAACGTTGAAGCTCCCAGACTTCCCCTTTCTGCTGGGAGGACTGTACCGCTACTGAAGAAAAAATCCCCTCCCTCCCTGGAACTTCCCAGCCCCCTTTAACTGTCCTGTGATCCCTGCAAGGTGGGCCAGATCAACACATTCTGAACCCCCAAAGAACCATTCAGCAAAGCGGGACGAGACATGCCCCTCTTGGGCTGCTGCTGGGGATTTTTAAGATGCGGATGTATCTTTGAGGATTTTTAAGATCTCCACCACTTGGAGCTTCCAGGACGAAAGCCTCTACCACCTGGCGTTAGTCCTCTGCCTGGCTCAGGAAGAAGCCTTCCACCAGGGTCACCGCCTGGGCACTGCACTCCAGCCCCCACTCCCGGACCCAGCTCTCCACCTCCGGGGGTAGGACGGCAAGGACAGCTCCAGGATCAACGGCCTCCTGGGGTGCCTTTCCGGCTTCAACTACTGAGGGCAATGGTAAATGCATGGTAAATAAAAGCCAGAGTCAAAAGAACCAAAAAAGTAATAAAACAAAATTTCAAAGAAAACAATCAAATAGGTAATAAAATCATTAAATCATGAGAATTTTAAGCAATCTCCGAGGACACCCTTTGCACGGATTCTTGGAGCAGCCCATGCAAAGCGAGACCCTAAAAGTCACCCCAAAAGTCAGCATCTCACAACAGGGACCTCCTCTTTCTTGGGATCGTTTTTTGAATGTTGTCCCAATAAAACAGTATCTCAGAACCAGTTTCTGCAAGGCAAATGGGAAAAGCTAGAGGGGGGGGGGGCTTTTCTCAGAGCTTTGCCTTCTTTCCCCCATAGCTCTGAATGGAACCCGGGACCTTCTGCATGCCAAGTGTGGGCTGTGGCCCTTCCTACAGCTGGAAAATGGCAGCTGACAAACGAAAAAGCCCCAGACTCCTTCCTCTGCAAATGGGTGAAGACCTGTGTGAGATGGAGGAGAAAAATCCCCCTTCCTCCTCTTTGTGTCAGTCAAATCCAGTTCAGAAGGCCTCTTGCCCACCACCCTCCCCTCCTGAGAACTCCCCAAGACAAAGTGCTCTGGGTGGAATAAAGAGAAAGACAGACCAGGTCAGGGCAAGGAAGAAGAGGAAAAGGAGAACTGGGACTGGAAATGGAGAAGGGAGAGTGAATTCCCCCAGGCAAGCGGCTCCTTTCAGGGAGGGAGCCCTCTGGAGGGTGTGCCTACTTAAACTGAGTTCAGGAGGGGAGGATGCTGAGGGGCTTTTCTTCCTTTTTTCTCATCTAAAAGCCCCAGCACTTCCTGGATCATGTCATAACATAGTCCCAGAGGTATCCATCCTGGAGTTCTTGAAGAACTCAATTATGTAACTCCTAATCTTCTAACAAAAAAATGTAACACGTCCCTAAGATCAGCCTCTGTACCAGAGGACTGGAGAATAGCCAATGTAACACCAATTCTTAAAAAGGATCAAGCGGGGATCCGGGAAATTACAGCCCGGTGAGTTTAACATCTGTTCCTGGTAAATTGGCTCCTGGTTGAAAGCATTATTAAAGATAAAATTAGTCAGCATATAGAAGGACAGGCCCTACTGAAGAAGAATCAGCATGGCTTCCGCTAAGGTAAGTAAGCATTCACTAACCATTTAGAGGTCTCTGACAGTTTCGATAAACATTTGGACAGGGGTGATGCAATACATTGTTTACTTGGACTTCCAAAAAGACTTTTGAGGTTACAGCAGCTGGGATTGTTTCACTTAGGAAAAAGGGGAGTGAGGGGAGACATGACAGAGGTGTACAGAATGATGCCCGGTGTGGAGAAAGTGAACAGGGAGACATTTTTCTCCCTCTCTCATAAAACTAGAACCCAGCTCGCTCATCCCAGGCAGATGACTAGTGGGGGATTCAGGACAGATCAAAGGAAGTTTTTCTTCACACACACACCACATAGTTAAACAATGGAATCCACTTCCACAAGATGTAGTGATGGCCACCCATTGGGAGGGCTTTAAAAGGGGATTGGACAAATTCAAGGAGGAGGAGAAGGCTAGCCATGGCTACTACTCCTGATGGCTATGTGCTAACTCCAGGACCAGACGCAGAATGCCTATGTACACCAGTTGCCAGGGAACATGGGCGGGAGGGTGCTGTGGCTCTCATGTCCTGCTAGTGGGTTGCCCTTTGGGGCATCTGGTTGGCCACTGTGCGGACAGAACGCTGGACGAGATGGAGCCACTTTGGTCTGATCCAGCATCAGGGCTCTTCCCATGTTGTTATGCTCTTATTCTATCCCAGCCCGCAGCTGCCTTAGGACAGCTATGAGTACTACTTCAGTTGTGAGACCCAATATTAACGTCCCCCTCCCGCTTTACAACCGTTTGCTAGCCCTGATTTTAAAAAAATATAAATATTTAAATAACTGTGCACCTGCCCATACAGGCGCTCCAAGAGTATAAAATATATTTTTTTAAAAAATAAGAAAAGGTGCTGCAGCAACCTCGATGGGCCCCAGCCTGCCTCCTGAGCAGGATACTGCAGTGGGCTTGGGAAAGGCGTTTGAATAAAGTCCCCAAGCTCCCTGCAAATATCTCACTCAGAGGAAATGCTACTGCCCCCCCCCCCCCACGTCTTGGTCAGACCTTTTTAAAAAAACGGCCCACAACCACCACCTCCTCTTGCTCAAAGAAATTCAAAAATGACCCACAACTACCAGACTTTGCTGAGAAAACCTAAGAAATGACCCCCGTCTCTAAGCTGTGGGAGGCACAGAAAGAGGCCCGGAGGCCGCGCGGGCGCACTTTAGGCCAGCGAAATCCTGCTTGAACCGCACAAGCCACCGCAGCTTAAAAGAAGCCACCGCCAAGCTGCCCCACAGCAACCCCACCGCCAACCTGCCCCACAGCAACCCCCCACCCCACAGGCCCCCTTGCCTGGCGGGCTCCTCTGTGTGTGGGGGTGTGATGACGCTGCTCGCTCTTGCAGCTTTCTCTTCAAAAAATAAAATAAAAATAATTTTTAAAAAGCTGCTCCGGTCTGAAGGAAAAAAGCCTCCTGCAGCTGCTGCTGCTTCTTCCTTGCGGGGGTGGGGTGGGGGGGCTCCGGAGCTGGGCCTTCCGGCAGCGCAGAAAGGGCCCGTCTTCTCTCGACTTTGATTGGCCCAGTAATGGTCACCTGACGAGGTCGCGACCCGGGACGTGCAAAGGCCTGGGCCCGCCTTCTGCTGCTCTGCCAAGGAATCGCGTTGGTGCCCCGCCCCGCCCCGCCCCTCTTGCCTCGGCCGCAGCCCCCCCCCCCCCGCAGGGATCTTTTAAGGGGTGAATATGGGTCTCTGGCGGGAATGGATTTCCTTCGGAAGTTCGTTGCGCTGAGGGAAATGGCCCACCCCTCCAGGAAAATGGTCCCTTCCCGTTTCCAGCGGCCCCCAGTGGCAAGAACCAGTGAACAAAAAGGTGGATCTCATGGAAAGCGTTTCCCCGCTCCGTTTCCGCCCACAGATGCGCACGAGAGGAGGTTCCGCAGGGGCTGCATCCTGGAGTCAGGGCCGGTTGCCACCTGCCCCCCCCCCCCCTGAGCCGCCGGGGGCGTAGCTCAGTGATACAGCGCTTGCTTTGCGCGCAGGAGCTCCCAGGTTGGATCCTCGGCGGCTGCTCCAGGTTGGGCTGGGAATATTAATGCCTGAAACCCAGGAGCGCTGCTGCCAGTCAGTGTCGACAATACTGGGCTAGACGGACCCAGGGTCCAACTCAGGATAAGGCAGCTTCCCATGTCCTCTGTCCCTATGTGATGACAGATAATCTGGGCACTGGATTCCCTCTAAGGAGAGAGACTTACCCTACTGCAAAAGGTTTGGGATCTTTGGCTGAAGTTAAAAATACACGCAGTTGGGTTGGGTGAAGTATGCGCTTCGCCCTTTAACACTAAACATAGAATTGATAAACTAACACTGAACTTGAGACACAAGGCGTTGAGAAGGAAAGAAGAGCTGTCTATTTAAGAACTACAGTATAGAGCAGGTACAGTGTCTTAGTTCTTGGTCTTACAATGTTTTACACAATAATTCAGGCAGCAAAATACACCTACTGCATCTCCAATCTTACTCTATAATTCTAAAGAAGAAAAGACCCCTGTGCCTTTCAGTGGCCTATGGACAGTGGAGGGGGGGGAGCCCCCCCCCCCAACACTGGAAAGGAGGAAAGAATCCACATAGCTACCTGAACTGTTGTTGGTCTCAAGTTAGAAGTGGTCCTGCATAGCAGAGGGAAGCAAGAGATGTGCACATTCCTGCTTGCTGACTTCTATGGGCTAAGTCTGAATTCTTACACCTTTTCTGCTGCACCTCTTGCTACATGGGAGTGGCAAGGGTTCTTTGGTGTGCTTGTGGCTGTCTTTGTGTGAGGCTGGGGCCCTTGATGGGTGTCTTAGGAAAACTTTTTCTGGGTTCTCTAACCTTGATGGGTTTAAGAATCGGATTGAATCTTTCTACTGGGGAAGGCCTTTTCCTTTCAGGGATATTTTAGGTTTCTTTTCAGGGGATGTCCTCTTGTGCCTTTGGGTTCTCTGAGTATTGCAAGACTCTGGACCATGGCCTATTCATCAGGGTCTGTGGGGGTTCAGTAGGGCTTACTCACAGGTAAGTGGGCACAGAAGTGGCAGCTAAGTGGCAGTTCAGAGAATGTGATTAAGGGTGCAATCCTATGCAAGTGTAGACAGAGAAAAGGCCTGCGATTCCCAGCATGCCCCAGCCAGCTATGCATCAGATTGCACTTCAAGGGAAGTACCTGTCTTAACAAAACAGCAGCAGAGATTAGGCCAGTCTTCACAAGGGCCAGCCAAGGTCAGCAAAAAAAAAAATAAATTGGGGAAAGAGAAATCTGAGGACTAACACAAAGCACCATGGGGGGGGGAAAGCTTTCAACCACCTTACTTTGTACTGCTCAATTTGTTCCACATGAGGGAAGTGAACTACCAAGGAGAACCAGTGGGCATATGAGCTGTGGAGCCCAGCACGGAAGAGGCAGTGAACCAGCAGGGAGCTGACATAGGTTTTGCCTGTGCCGGTCCAGCCGTGGAAGGGCAGCGCCAGAGGCTTCACGGGATCCTGGCCGTGCACGAACTCCTTCAGCCCTTCCATCACGAGTTGCCTCGCTAAGTGCTGGCCAACCATATTGATTTGGAGCGCCTATCTGGTTTCCTTGCCTTAAAAGACTCTCTCGAAAGCGTCCAGACTTACTTCCTTAGATCTATATTTGGCACGCCCAAGTGTGCAGCTGGTGCTGCCCTTTATCTTGAAGCTGGCCTTAATTCTCTTAATTGTCTGGCTTGGATACGTTCTATTCGCTTCTGGCTTCCTTGCCAGCTTTTGGTTAAGCCCAATTCTTTTGTTTCCCAGGTGATGTTAGATTCCTGTGTGTCTGCTTGGAATAAAGCAGTGAGGCAAAAGGTTTCCTCAATTGGGCTGTCTCCTTCCTATTTGCTATCCTTGTCCTGGGAGAAAGCTAAATTTCTAGTCAAGCAGAGACTGACTGATATCGATTTCCAAGGGCTCCATGCAGCGGCCCAGGGCCCATGTTCCCCTCTGTCGCTGGGTTTGTCAGGCCTCTATCCTAAAAATGGGATGCTCTATTTAGAGTGGTTATCTATCCCTAAATACAGGAGAGCATTCTCCTTAGCTCGATTTAATGTTCTACCCTCCAAACTTTTGGAAGGCAGATAAAGTAAAATCCCAGTGAAAAATAGATGCTGCCCCTGCAACAACGAGGAGGTGGAATCTGTTGTGCTTGTTCTTTTTACCTGCAATTTCTATTGAGGTGTTAGAAAGACTCTAATACATCCAATCACACAAACTTTCCCTGGACGATCTTTAGAGTCTCTTTTGACCATTCTGCTTGATGGCTCAAATAGTTTAATCACTAAGGAAGTTGAAAAATTATGACTAGGCCTTCTGTGCTTGTCTGATTGTTTTATTGTATGCTTTATTCTGAGTGTACAATTTGAGAGCTGGGATATCTTGTTTGTATTGTGTATATATATATTGGTGTGGTCAGTAGACCATAAACAAACTGTGAAGGAAGAGGGGGCTGGCTGACCCGCCACACCCCCACCCTTTCTTACCCAAAAGGACCCAAGACCCCCAGAGATCTCAAGGTACCAGACTGCCAGCCTCAGCTGTCTGCAATCTTACTTGAATCTCTGTTCAGGGACTTGCCTTTTTGACTGTAACCTGGATTTAGTTGCTGGAACCACAGAGCATCCACAAACACCATGTGGGGTAAAAACCCAAGGAGGTTTATTCAGGTAGCATTTTACAACAAGAATAGGGAAATGAGGGAAGCACACGAAATTAGAGACACTTTGGTACACAGAGTAAAGCTACAAAATAACAAAACCTACTGATTCCTTATATCTCTTAGGCACACAGCTTGTTACCTGGGGGTCAGTTCTCTTCAGGGTTGGGTCCAGCACAGCCTTGCCGCCCGGGGAGACTACACACCTACCCGAAGGTCTGAGATGGGTAGCCCTCCACAAGGCTTGCCTTTACCAAAGCCCTCATTCAGCTAATTTCACCAGGAGCTACCTGGGGTCGGATCCTGAGGACGCCCGAAGGCTTGGACCCCTGTGTGGCTTGCCGCCGTTGCTCTACAGCCAGCAACCACACGACGACAAAAGACAAAGACACAAGACTCACACTTTGGAATATAGCCCTTCCCCCCCCTCCTCCTTTCTGTAGCTCTGCTGCTAGCCAATCAGGATGCACTTCACCTGGCCAGGCAGGGGAGGGGGACTCATGGCATTTGCATTTGAAAGCTGGGTCTCCAGCTTTTCAGGACTTTCAGGCGCCATGCCCCACCCGATACTTTATGCACATTTCGCCTCCTCCCAGCCCCCAACCAGTTTTACTTGGTTTAAACATGAGGCGTGTGTGTGTGTGTGTGTGTGTGCAGGCATGTGCAGGAACCCCTAGAGGCTCTTTTCTTCACACAAACATTATTATTAATTTTAGTCCAACGCTTTTCCACTCTCTCCCTCACCCTTTGTCTCAATTACTCCAGCTCCCTTGTCAATCAATGTCCATTTTCCCTGGACGATCTGTCACCCCACTCACTCCAAGAACCTCTTTACGTATCAGGAGAAGCACTCCTTTGGTTGTCCTCCCCCCCCCCAATCTGCATCCCCCTACTGCAAGGATGGGAAATGTGTGCCTCTCCAGATGTTATAGGACTGCAACTCCCATCATTCCTCACCACTGGCTATGCTGGCTGATGGGAATTGCAGTCCAGCAACATCTGGAGGGCCGCATGATCTCCACCTCTGCTGTACTGGGGCCATTCAGCGCCACAATCCATCAGAAAACACTCATCCAGGAAACATTACATAAGCGCTCCCCATCACAAGTTCTCCAGTGTGGACCAGTGTGTGTGTGGTGTGTGTGGGGGGTTAGAGTATCAGCCTAACCCCCGTATCAGACGGGGGGACGGGACACCTTTTGGTGCCGGCAACAGGGGGGATCATGGAAGGGAAGGAAGAGACACTCCCAGGAAGCTCCGCTGGGTGGGACCTTGTTTGGATTTTATGGCTTATGGAGACCACAGGCCCTTTGCCAATATTGATGTTGATTAATGGTAATTAACACTACTACTAATAATAATCAATAATGTGGTTATTCTCAGATACCTATCAACTGGGGAAAATATGACCATGGGGGAAAAGGTACATGGAAACCCATGAAAATGAATATATTATTCCTCCTCAGTGGGGGACTGTGGCGGACCGAACCTGGTCGGTTGCGCGGGTTCGGCACCTTAAGGGATAATCGGCACAGAAGTGGTGCCCTGTGTGCGGCTCCCAAAGACTTTAATTCCAGCCGTGAGTCATATTGATTATTCCTTCTGTGATCTCACATGAAGAACAGCTTCCTTTTTTTTCAAACCTGCCACGCTCTCTTCCATGCTGCTGAAAAACCACGCCCCCTGCGTGTTTCATCACAGACTTCTGTAAAGTATCAAGTTTCCCAAGATACATTCCCAAGATACACACGTGACCTTGCTGCGACAGGACATTCGGACATTCCATGTCTGAAGTGATCCAAGCTATTTCTGTTGACTTAATAGAACCAATAGCTGAGCTGCTGCTATGCAAAGAAGTAAGCTGTAAAAAGAAATACGATCATCCCATCTGTAGCTCCCTCAAATGAGTAGACACGGCACCTCCTGGAGGAATTTCCACCCTGATACAGCTTCTTAACAATCGCTCCAGCAAGCTGTGGAAAACTAAATCCTTCTGTCCCAGTGGGTGGATCTGCAGCACCAAAGTGTAGAACAGGAGCCAGAAGGGCAACGGCAGGATGAGGTGGAGTAGGAGACTGCAGAGGCAAGGGAAAACAATGTAGGGGGAACTCTCTGGAAAATGGTGACCGTTAGGAGCAAAAGAACTAGAAGACATTCTGCGCCGGTGGAAGCAGTGGAGCTATGGAACCGCTTCCAGGTACTTGAGCAGAGGCCAGCCTGCAGAGGATGAATTACCGGGCACCCAACGTGACAGCGAGCAAGAGGCTGAAGGTCAGTCAAGTGGAGGCAATCAAACCAAGGCCTACAGCAAGAGAAAGAGAAGAGTACTCGTAGTGGGAGACTCCCTCCTGCGGGGGATCGAAGCCAAAGTATGTCGCGAAGACTCATGGACTCGCCAGGTGTGCTGTCTCCCCGGGGCACGGATTAAGGATGTGACAGAGCAGCTGCCGAGGCTCATACAGCCCACCGACACATACCCCTTTCTTCTCTTCCATGTGGGTACAAATGATACTGCCAAGCGGAGTTACAAAGAAATCACAGCAGACTTTGAAGAGCTGGGAAGGGAACTCAAGAACTTTGGGGCCCAGATAGTTTTCTCATCCATCCTTCCAGTACTTGGAAGAGGCATAGAAAGGGAAAGAAAAATACTCCGAGTGAATGACTGGCTACGAAGGTGGTGCTGACGTGAGGGATTTGGATTCTGGGACCACGGGCTACACTTCCTGGAAGATGGACTTCTGGCAAAGGATGGGTTGCACCTCACAAGGACTGGGAAGAATGTGTTTGGCTACAGCATGAGGAACTTAATCAGGAGGGCTTTAAACTGAGTCCAACAGGGGAGGGAGACATAAACTCGGGGGTTCCAATGGAAGAAGGCCTCTGTGCCACAACGGAGAGAACAGCTCCAGCGGTGCCCAATGATAGTCTACCACAAAGTGTAGGGAAAAAGTCGGACTATAAAGCACATAGTCTTTGATGTCTCTATACTAATGCCCAGAGTATGGGCAACAAACAGGACGAATTTGAACTCTTGATACATGAGGGCAGATACGACTTGATAGGGATAACTGAAACCTGGTGGGATGACTCCCATGGCTGGAATACAGCGATTGAAGGGTATAACGTTCAAAAGGAACAGAAGCAACAGAAAGGGAGGTGGAATTGCGCTATATGTTAAAGATACGTATCTCTGCACAGGGATACAGGAAGAGGAGCTTGGCAGTCCCATTGAGAGCATCTGGGTTAAAATAAAGGGGGCAAAGGATAAGACGAACATGGCGGTTGGAGTCTACTACCGACCACCCAATCAAGGAGAAGACGAGGATGAAACTTTTGAAAAGCAAATTGCAAATGTTTCAAGGAGGCATGATGTGGTAGTAATGGGTGACTTCAATTTCCCTGATATCTGTTGGGAGAGTTATTCAGCCAAGCATGGCCCCTCCAAAACATTCCTGAGTTGTGCTGCTGATAACTTCCTCCTACAGAAAGTGGAGAAAGGAACTAGAGGATCGGCTATCCTTGACCTGGTTCTAACCGAGACGAGTTAGTGGATAAAATGGCAGTTTCGGGAACTCTGGGGGAAAGTGACCATGTTATACTTGAGTTCTTGATTCCAAGGGGAGCAAAAACTGAGTGTAGCCAAACGCGTACCCTAGATTTTAGGAAAGTCAATTTTAACAAACTCAGAACAATGATAAGTAAGGACCCATGGCAAGCGACTCTCATGAGTAAAGGAGCCCAGGATGGGTGGGAGTTTTTTAAAAAGGAAATTTTAAAGGCACTATTGCAAACAATTCCCACAAGGAAAAAAGGCAGAGGGCAACAGAAGAAGCCTATGTGGCTTCACAATAAACTCAAAGATGACCTGAAAACAAAAAAGGACACGTATAGGAAGTGGAAGGAAGGACAGGCTACAAGGGAAGAGTACAGGCAGGTAGCACAGAACTGCGGGAATAGTGTCAGGAAGGCTAAAGCTGAGAATGAGCTAAGTTTAGCGAGGGATACTAAAAATAACAAGAAAGCTTTCTTCAGATACATGCACAGTAAAAGACAGAGGAAAGAAATGGTGGTTCAACTACACAAGGAGGATGGCAAATTGATAACAGAAGACAAAGAAAAGGCAGTAGTGTTCGAATTCTGGGCACCACACTTTCAGAAGGACGTAGACAAACTGGAGAGGGTTCAGAGGAGGGCAACAAGGATGATAAAGGGACTGGAAACAAGGCCCTATGAGGAGAGACTGAAAGAACTGGGCATGTTTAGCCTTCAGAAGAGGAGATTGAGGGGAGATATGATAGCACTCTTCCAGTACTTGAAAGGATGTCACACAGAGGAGGGCCAGGATCTCTTCTCAATCATCTCAGTTTGCAGGACACAGAATAATGGGCTCAAGTTACAGGAACCCAGATTCCACCTAAACATCAGGAAAAATTTCCCGACTGTCAGAGCAATAAGACAATGGAACCAACTACATAGGGAGGTGGTGGGCTCTCCCAATCTGGAGGCATTCAAGGTGCAGCTGGACAGCCATCCGTCAGGCATGCTTTGACCTGGATTCCTGCACTGAGCAGGGGGTTGGACTCGATGGCCTTGTAGGCCCCTTCCAACTCTACTTTTCTATGACTCTATGGTATCTGGGCCCATAACCAGATGTAAGATCGACTGAGGATCGAAGCTAGTCCAGCAATCGACTCTCAGTACCACAAATGGAAAGAGGAGAGAACAGCAGTTATAAAGATTAAGGAGTTTATTCATTGGAGGGCCCAAAACATGGTATTAAGGCAAGCAATGCAGGCTTCTCTTACGCAGAAGAGATGACTGTCTCACTACATCATTGCAAAGGTAAAGTTGTCCAGTGAAGAAGATCAGGTCAGATCCAAGTCAGGTCTCAAGCCCAAGTCCCAACTACAAGTGAGAATGTAACATGTTGACTTACTTTACCTTTATAGGAAAACCTGTACCTATAAATAGGATATTACTCACCAATTGTGCAACACTTATATAACCTGTTGTACATAACATATTGTCTTCAAACTGTCCCATGATTCTGACTCATAGACACCTTGGGACTGACAGGAGACTTTTTGCACTCCATGTCAGGAGACATTCTTGTTCTGCACACCATACCAAAACCTAACAGAGAGCACGGGTTTGATTGTATTTGATTTGTTAGTTATTAAATAATTTTTAGAAAAGAAATAAAAATCACTTGTGTCCAAAATACGAAGGAACTAATTGTAAACTTGTTAACTGCGGCTAGGTCAATGATAGCGAGGAAATGGAAAGTACAACGTGTTTTTATAACTGATTGGTATAAGGAAGGTTGGGGTATGGCCCTAAAAACTTGCAGTATCAAATGCAAAAAGGGACAGTTAAAGAAGAAGAATTTTACAGATATATGGAATCAATTATTAGACTATATATTAATAAAGGGGAACGGGAGTATGCCGTGTCAGGATATGCTATATTTTTGGAATGTGGAATTTAATTAAGGGGATGGGTGTATATAATATTAGTTGGTCCCTAGGAGGGTGGGGGGTGCACTTTATGATTTATTTTAGTTGTATGTTTGTGTTTTATAGTTTTGTATGTAGTTTTATAACAACTAAATTTATTTTTAAAAAAAGATCTTTCCACGCAGAGAATTTCTAGGTCTTCTCCCATGTGTGAAGTCTTTGGTGATATTTAAGGCCAGAACTCTGACAGCTCTGCCCACACTGAGCATTTATAGGGCTTCTCCCGAGTGCAGGCTCTGATTACTTTTATGGTGGGAGCTCTGATGGAAGATCTGCCCTCATTCCGAGCATTTATAGGGCTATTCTCCAGTGTGAATTCTATGATGTGTGTTCAGGTCGAATCTCCCACTGAAGCTCGTCTCACATTCCGAGTATTTAAAGGGCTTCTCAGCTGTGTGAAGTCTCTGATGTCTTTTAAGGTGGGAGCTATCAGTGAAGCTCTTCCCAAACTGGTAGCATTCATAGGTCTTCTACCCCGTGTGAATTCTGCGGTGTGAGTTAAGCTTGGAGCTCCGACTGAAGCTCTTTCCGCAATCTGAGCATTTAAAGGGTTCCCCTGTGTGAAGAATTTGGTGTTTTTTAAGGTTACCACTCTGACTGAAGCTCTTCCCACACTGGGAGCATTTATAGGGCTTTTCCCCTTTGTGAAGCAATTGGTGTTTTTTAAGGCCCCAATTCTGAGTGAAGCTCTTCCCACACTGGGAGCATTTATACGGCGTTTCCCCTTTGTGAATTCTATGATGTGAGTTAAGCTCGGAGCTTGTGATGAAGCTCTTCCCACATTCGAAGCATTTAAAGGGCTTCTCCCCTGTGTGAAGTCTTTGGTGTTGTTTAAGGTTTGAACTCCAACTGAAGCTCTTCCCACACTGGGAGCATTCATAGGGCTTCTCCCCCGTGTGAATTCTATGATGTGATTTAAGCTCAGAACCCGAAATGAAGCTCTTCCCACACTCTGAGCATTTAAAGGGCTTCTCCCTTGTGTGAAGTCTTTGGTGTACCATAACGCCTGAACTCTGTCTGAAGCTCTGCCCACACTCTGAGCATTTATAGGGCTTCTCCCCTGAGTGGAGTCTCAGATGTATTTTAAGGTGGTGGCTTCGACTGAAGCTCTGCCCACACTCTGAGCATTTATAGGGCTTCTCCCCTGAGTGGAGTCTCAGATGTATTTTAAGGTGGTGGCTTCGACTGAAGCTCTGCCCACACTCTGAGCATTTATAGGGCTTCTCCCCTGAGTGCAGTCTCTGATGTCTTTTAAGGTTACTACTCTGACGGAAGCTTTTCCCACACTCTGAGCATTTAAAGGGCTTCTCCCCTGTGTGACAGCTTTGATGTATTTTAAGCTGGGAGCTGAATTTGAAGTTCCTTCCACATTCTGAGCATGTATAATGCGAGTTCTCCCCTGTGTGAGTACTTTGGTGCAAGGTAAGTCCTGAGGTGGAACTTAATTGCATTTCACACTCAAAACATTTATATGTTTCCACTTCTGAGTGAATTCTGAGATGTTCATTAAGGTATATCCGCGGACTCAAGCCCTTTCCACACTGAGAACATTTCCGCACTTTCTCTCCATTCTGAACCATTGTTTTCTTTCCTTCGAAAGATTCCTCAAGCATTGCCATTTCGTGGAAGTCCACCTCTTCAAAGGATGTGAATTTGATCTGCCAGTTCTGTTCACTGTCAGTTTTCCTTTCCGGCTGTTGGCAGTTTTTATGAATTTCTCTCCCATCAGCTGAAAGAAGGAAAAAAGAGAATTGAATAGTTGAATTAAATAGAAATTTAAGAGGGATCAGTGCCACGTGCTGTACCCAGGAAAAAGAACCAAATGCACAGTTACAGGACAGGGGATACTTGGCTCAACAATACTACAAGCAAGAAGGATCTTGGAATTGTTGTAGATCACACAGGCTGAATATGAGCCAGCAATGTGATGCGGCTGCAAAAAAGGCAAATGCTTTTTTGGGCTGCAGTAATAGAAGTATAGCTTCCAAATCACGTGAAGTATTAGTTCCCCTCTACTCAGCACTGGCTGAAGGCAGCAAGACTTTCTGGAGAAACCACCAGCCCTCCCGGCACATGCCCCAGTCATCCACTCTCCACCTGATCTACCTCCCAGGGTGCATGTAAGGATAAAATGGAGGAGGTGTACCATGCAAGTCCCCTTGCATTTCGTGCATGAGGGGAAAAGTTGGGATATACTGTGACATAAAATGAAATGAGGGTATGGTCCCTCTGGACTGGTATTCGATAGATGTCTTCCCCACATAGTAGACACAAACTAGCCTTTTCCCAGTTGACCGAGTCCCTCTAGCTATTCCCTGGCTATTTCTCTGTCAGATCTCCTGGAGAGCATAGGGGAGTTGTGTGCAAAGACAGGAAACATCCCGTAGGAGAACACACAGCCCACGGATGAAGGGTCCAGCCAGAGCTAAGCACCCACCTGCTGGCCTCTCCCCTTCCTCACAGCCCCGGACAAAGGGGTCATCTGCTTCTCCCTGGCAGAAGATGACATCAGATCTGGGAACGGGAAGACCTTTTGAAGAGGATAGAAAGAGAGGAATTACTTCCGGCACTCCTGGTTATTAAATTTGTTTAGGGACTTCAAACAACCCAGGCTGAAGCACACACACCCCGCCCCTCTTCTGGTGAGTCACAGGTTCCTACTTGGACCAAGAAGCCTCAGTCTAGGACCCCAGGAAACGGAACAGCCAGGAAATCCCCCACAAATGGAGGGACACAGACAAAAACAGTGGCAATGCCTCCTTCCAGGATGCCTCAGCCGAGGGAAAGAGGGAGCCTTACCCAGAGAGGCCAAATTCCTGCAATTCTCCTCCATGACTTCCCTGTGCAGAGCCCTCTGGCCTGGATCCAGCAGAGCCACCTCCTCCTCCGTGAAACACACAGCCACATCTTCAAAGGACACCAGAGCCTGCAAGAAGGAGAGGAAGAGGGTTTATCTGATCAGACCATGCAAAAGGGGCAGAGAAGGGGAGGCCCTCCTGCAGGATCTGGGCTCCAGGAGCGACATTAAGAGCCCTCTTGGCAGCCACCAGGGTGGGATGATCCTGTCAGGCCCAGAGAGACGTGCAGGGGACTGAGCCCCCAGCCCCCATACCTGTTCCGGCTGCAAAGAAGCTCTTTCCACTCCAGCACCAAGAGGAGGAGGGCAAGAAGGCGCCCCCAGTGTCCTCCCACTGTCTCCGAGAGTCCTCCCATTTCCTAAGAGGAAGACCAAGAAAGAAGGGGGGGAGATATTTGTTAGTTCTTACACACTGTGCAATTATTTCCTTGTGTGAAGCCAGCCAGTCTCCACACTGGTTTGGGGCATAATATGAAGTTCCAGTTTAGAGTTAGATGAAGTCTTAATCTATGGAAAGAAATCACCTTTTTTCACATGTTAGAAATGCATTTCACCTCTCCACAGAGCCTCAAGGGGAACGCAAATGCAGCCCATGGAAGTCAAGTGGAGGTGTCAAAGGGAGAACATCTAAAAACTTCCCCCTTGATGCTTACCCTGAGAGGAGACACCTCCGCCCCCCGACGGAGCCTTCTCTGCTTCTCCTGTGGTCACGTGGGTCTCCATCCCCTGAACCTGGAATGGGAGGAGACCAGGAGAGGAAGTCTTATTATGGTGTTAGCATGCAAGGAGTGGGGCTTCCTCCTGCACTCATTCCACCTCCCAAGTCCTGCAGCTCCCTCACAGCTGGGTCTTTGGCAAGTGGGCACACAAGGAACTCTGGGTTGAGGCCAGTAAATCACCCTCACATTAGCAAAGGACTAGAACAGGGTGTCCCAAGCCCGTTCCTTTAACCAACTGAGGGGAAACGTTGAAGCTCCCAGACTTCCCCTTTCTGCTGGGAGGACTGTACTGCTACTGAAGAGAGATCCCCTCCCTCCCTGGAACTTCCCAGCCCCCTTTAACTGTCCTGTGATCCCTGCAAGGTGGGCCAAATCAACACATTCTGAACCCCCAAAGAACCATTCAGCAAAGCGGGACGAGACATGCCCCTCTTGCGCTGCTGCTGGGCATTTTTAAGATGCGGATGTATCTTTGAGGATTTTTAAGATCTCCACCACTTGGAGCTTCCAGGACGAAAGCCTCTACCACCTGGCGTTAGTCCTCTGCCTGGCTCAGGAAGAAGCCTTCCACCAGGGCCACCGCCTGGGCACTGCACTCCAGCCCCCACTCCCGGACCCAGCTCTCCACCTCCGGGGGTAGGACAGCTCCAGGATCAACGGCCTCCTGGGGTGCCTTTCCGGCTTCAACTACTGAGGGCAATGGTAAATGCATGGTAAATAAAAGCCAGAGTCAAAAGAACCAAAAAAAGTAATAAAACAAAATTTCAAAGAAAACAATCAAATAGGTAATAAAATCATTAAATCATGAGAATTTTACGCAATCTCTGAGGACACCCTTTGCACGAATTCTTGGAGCAGCCCATGCAAAGCGAGACCCTAAAAGTCACCCCAAAAGTCAGCATCTCACAACAGGGACCTCCTCTTTCTTGGGATCGTTTTTTGAATGTTGTCCCAATAAAACAGTATCTCAGAACCAGTTTCTGCAAGGCAAATGGGAAAAGCTAGAGGGGGGGGGCTTTTCTCAGAGCTTTGCCTTCTTTCCCCCATAGCTCTGAATGGAACCCGGGACCTTCTGCATGCCAAGTGTGGGCTGTGGCCCTTCCTACAGCTGGAAAATGGCAGCTGACAAACGAAAAAGCCCCAGACTCCTTCCTCTGCAAATGGGTGAAGGCCTGTGTGAGATGGAGGAGAAAAATCCCCCTTCCTCCTCTTTGTGTCAGTCAAATCCAGTTCAGAAGGCCTCTTGCCCACCACCCTCCCCTCCTGAGAACTCCCCAAGAGAAACTGCTCTGGATTGGAATAAAGAGAAAGACAGACCAGGACAGGGCAAAGAAGAAGAGGAAAAGAGGAACTGCGAGTGGAAATGGAGCAGGGAGAGAGAATTCCCCCAGGCAAGCGGCCCCTTTCAGGGAGGGAGCCCTGTGGAGGGTGTGCCTACTTAAACTGAGTTCAGGAGGGGAGGATGCTGAGGGGCTTTTCTTCCTTTTTTCTCATTCAAAAGCCCCAGCACTTCCTGGATCATGTCATCACATAGTCCCATAGGTATCCATCCTGGAGTTCTTGAAGAGGATTTAAAAGAGGTTTAAAACTTGAAGAGGTTTTAAAAAGGATCAAGCAGGGATCCGGGAAATTACAGGAACAGTTTAACATCTGTTCCTGGTAAACTGGTTGAAAGCGTTATTAAAGATAAAATTAGTCAGCATATAGGACAGGCCCTACTGAAGAAGAATCAGCATGGCCTCCGCTAAGGTAAGTAAGCATTCACTAACCATTTAGAGGTCTCTGACAGTTTCCATAAACATGTGGACAGGGGTGATGCAATACATTGTTTACTTGGACTTCCAAAAAGACTTTTGACAAAAAAGGTTACAGCAGCTGGGATTGTTTCACTTAGGAAAAAGGGGAGTGAGGGGAGACATGATAGAGGTGTACAGAATGATGCCCGGTGTGGAGAAAGTGAACAGGGAGACATTTTTCTCCCTCTCTCATAAAACTTGAACCCAGCTGGGCCATCCCAGGCAGATGACTAGTGGGGGATTCAGGACAGATCAAAGGAAGTTTTTCTTCGCACACACCACATAGTTAAACAATGGAATCCACTTCCACAAGATGTAGTGATGGCCACCCATTGGGAGGGCTTTAAAAGGGGATTGGACAAATTCAAGGAGGAGAAGGCTAGCCATGGCTACTGCTCCTGATGGCTATGTGCTAACTCCAGGACCAGACGCAGAATGCCTATGTACACCAGTTGCCAGGGAACATGGGCGGGAGGGTGCTGTGGCTCTCATGTCCTGCTAGTGGGTTTCCCATTGGGGCATCTGGTTGGCCACTGTGCGGACAGAACGCTGGACGAGATGGAGCCACTTTGGTCTGATCCAGCATCAGGGCTCTTCCCATGTTGTTATGCTCTTATTCTATCCCAGCCCGCAGCTGCCTTTGGACAGCCATGAGTACTACTTCAGTCGTGAGACCCAATATTAACATTCCCACCCCACGATTTACAACCGTTTGCTAGCCCTGATTTAAAAAAAATATAATACCCTGAGCATGTGTAATTTTGCATTTACTTGAATCCTGTCACCATGAGGACTGCAGGAATAAAATGGAGTTGTTTGCTTCTGCTGCCGTGGTTTCCTTGGAATAAGCCCCCATTTTCTTCTAGAAAGGGATAATATAGTTTCCAAATAAAATATTTTTAATGTTTAGAAAAGGCCCATTTGTATACTTTTGTAATGTTTATCGTATACGCCGCCTTGTGAAAGTTTTACCCTTACAGCTGGCCTAAGAAGGCCATTCCAGCAGGCTGTGCTGGGGGAGAGAAGGGCAGGCAGGACCCCTCCATCCACCCTACTGGAGACTAAGGATGCACTCTTATGCAGGTCTAGACAGAAATAAGTCCTACAACTCCCAGAATTCCCCAGCCAGCATGGGCAGCTGGGAGATGCTGAGAGTTGTGGGACTTACTTCCATCTAGACATGCATAGGATTGCATTTATTTTCCTCATCTTTCCCTATTCCTTTTTCCTTGTGTGCCCTGTCTTTTTAGACTAAGCCTGCAGGCAGGAACTGTCTTCTTTCACCTCTTTTTGACTGAGGAGTGGGATAAAAATACTCCAAAATAAATTAAGCAAATAATTAGTTTGAAATACAGCAATACCTTGGATTGCAAGTAACTTGGTCTGAGAGTGTTTTGCAAGACAAGCAAAAAAAAAATAAAATAAAATTTTGACTTGATAAATGAGCAAGGTTTTGCAAGACAAGTCGTAGGGATGTAACCGCTTGCCTGGCGCGGGCTGAAATCGGCCCGATCGCGCCTGCCAGACTCGCTTTGATATGAGTGTTTTGGATTACAAGCATGTTTCCGGAATGAATTATGCTCTCAATCCAAGGTTTTACTGTAAATATTTAAATAACTGTGCACCTGCCCATACAGGCGCACCCAGAGTATAAAATATTTTTTTAAAAAAAAAAATAAGAAAAGGTGCTGCAGCAACCTCGATGGGCCCCAGCCTGCCTCCTGAGCAGGATACTGCAGTGGGCTTGGGAAAGGCGTCTGAATAAAGTCCCCAAGCCCCCTGCAAATATCTCACTCGGAGGAAATGCTACTGCCCCCCCCCCACACCACGTCTTGCTCAGACCTTTTTAAAAAAACGGCCCACAACCACCACCTCTTGCTCAAAGAAATTAAAAAATGACCCACAACGACCAGACTTTGCTGAGAAAACCTAAGAAATGACCCCGTCTCTAAGCTGTGGGAGGCACAGAAAGAGGCCCGGAGGCCACGCGGACCCACTTTGGGCCAGCGAAATCCTGCTTGAACCGCACAAGCCACCGCAGCTTAAAAGAAGCCACCGCCAAGCTGCCCCACAGCAACCCCACCGCCAAGCTGCCCCACAGCACCCCCCCACCCCCACAGCACCCCCCCCCACCCCACAGGCCCCCCTTGCCTGGCGGGCTCCTCTGTGTGTGGGGGTGTGATGACGCTGCTCGCTCTTGCAGCTTTCTCTTCAAAAAATAAAATAAAAATAATTTTTAAAAAGCTGCTCCGGTCTGAAGGAAAAAAGCCTCCTGCAGCTGCTGCTGCTGCTTCCTCGCGGGGGTGGGGTGGGGGGCTCCGGAGCTGGACCTTCCGGCAGCGCAGAAAGGGCCCGTCTTCTCTCGACTTTGATTGGCCCAGTAATGGTCACCTGACGAGGTTGCGACCCGGGACGTGCAAAGACCTGGGCCCGCCTTCTGCTGCTCTGCCAAGGAATCGCGTTGGTGCCCCGCCCCGCCCCGCCCCTCTTGCCTCGGCCGCAGCCCCCCCGCAGGGATCTTTAAAGGGGTGAATATGGGTCTCTGGCGGGAATGGATTTCCTTCGGAAGTTCGTTGCGCTGAGGGAAATGGCCCACCCCTCCGGAAAAATGGTCCCTCCCCGTTTCCAGCGGCCCCCAGTGGCAAGAACCAGTGGAGAAAAAGGTGGAGGAGGATCTCATGGAAAGCGTTTCCCCGCTCCGTTTCCGCCCACAGATGCGCACGAGAGGAGGTTCCGCAGGGGCTGCATCCTGGAGACAGGGCCGGTTGCCACCTGCCCCCCCCCACTGAGCCGCCGGGGGCGTAGCTCAGTGATACAGCGCTTGCTTTGCGCGCAGGAGCTCCCAGGTTCGATCCCCGGCGGCTGCTCCAGGTTGGGCTGGGAATATTAATGCCTGAAACCCAGGAGCGCTGCTGCCAGTCAGTGTCGACAATACTGGGCTAGACGGACCCAGGGTCCAACTCAGGATAAGGCAGCTTCCCATGTCCTCTGTCCCTATGTGATGACAGATAATCTGGGCACTGGATTCCCTCTAAGGAGAGAGACTTACCCTACTGCAAAAGGTTTGGGATCTTTGGCTGAAGTTAAAAATACGCGCAGTTGGGTTGGGTGAAGTATGCGCTTCGCCCTTTTAACACTAAACATAGAATTGATAAACTAACACTGAACTTGAGACACAAGGTGTTGAGAAGGAAAGAAGAGCTGTCTATTTAAGAACTACAGTATAGAGCAGGTACAGTGTCTTAGTTCTTGGTCTTGCAATGTTTTACACAATAATTCAGGCAGCAAAATACACCTACTGCATCTCCAATCTGACGCTATTAATTCTAAAGAAGACCCCTGTGCCTTTCAGTGGCCTATGGACAGCCGGGGGGTGGGGGGCAACTCTGGAAAGGAAAGGAGGAAAGAATCCACATAGCTACCTGACTGGTTGTTGGTTTCAAGCTAGAAGGGGTCCTGCATAGCAGAGGGAAGCAAGAGATGTGCACATTCCTGCTTGCTGACTTCTATGGGCTAAGTCTGAATTCTTACACCTTTTCTGCTGCAGCTCTTGCTGAGGCAGAGTGAAAAGAGAACCCCACCCTGAACAAAGGCCAAAGTGCAAAGCTTGAGTGATAAGGGCAAACCAGCAGCATGCCCTTATATGGAATAGAATGAGTACAGATAAGCTACAGCTTGCAAGAACAAGAAAGATAGCCTTATATAGATTCTGTGTGTACGGGCAAATGTATAGGAAAAGCTATGCAGGTGGTGACTTATACAAAGCTATAAAAGGTCGCCTGCTGCTGTAGGGTGTTGTTCAGATTTTGGCAAGCTATTGCCCCAGATTTTGGCAAGCTATTGCCCCTGAACGTTTGCCGGCAAATAAAACTTTCCTTCCCAAATCCGTCTGGTCCTGTGTCCTGGTTAGTGAACGTCGGCCGGCGAGCCCAAGGGAAACGGCAATTCTGCAACATTGCTACATGGGAGTGGCAAGGGTTCTTTGGTGTGCTTGTGGCTGTCTTTGTGTGAGGCTGGGGCCCTTGATGGGTGTCTTAGGAAAACCTTTTCTGGGTTCTCTTACCTTGATGGGTTTAAGAATCGGATTGAATCTTTCTACTGGGGAAGGCCATTCCTCTTCAGGGATATTTTAGGTTTCTTTTCAGGGGATGTCCTTTTGTGCCTTTGGGTTATCTGAGTATTGCAAGACTCTGGGCCATGGCCTATTCATCAGGGTCTGTGGGAGTTCAGTGGGGTTTACTCGCAGGTAAGTGGGCACAGGAGTGGTACCTATGTGGCAGTTCAGAGAATGTGATTAAGGGTGCAATCCTATGCAAGTTTAGACAGAGAAAAGGCCTGCGATTCCCAGCATGCCCCAGCCAGCTATACATCAGACGCACCTTAAGGGAAGTACCTGTGTGAACAAAACAGCAGCAGGGATTAGGCCAGTCTTCACAAGGGCCAGCCAAGGTCAGCAAACAGTGATGTGTTGTTTTTTTAAAAAAAAGTGGGGAAAGAGAAATTTGAGGACTACT
Source organism: Shinisaurus crocodilurus (assembly GCA_021292165.1). Classification (NCBI taxonomy): domain Eukaryota; kingdom Metazoa; phylum Chordata; class Lepidosauria; order Squamata; family Shinisauridae; genus Shinisaurus; species Shinisaurus crocodilurus. Next base: position 688,800 of record CM037891.1, read on the forward strand.
GTAACACAAAGCACCATGGGGAAAAGAAAGCTTTCAACCGCCTTACCTTGTACTGCTCAATTTGTTCCACATGAGGGAAGTGAACTACCAAGGAGAACCAGTGGGCATATGAGCTGTGGAGCCCAGCACGGAAGAGGCAGTGAACCAGCAGGGAGCTGACATACCTAGGTTTTGCCTGTGCCGGTCCAGCCGTGGAAGGGCAGCGCCAGAGGTTTCACACAGGATCATGGCCGTGCACAAACTCCTTCAGCCCTTCTATCAAGAGTTGCCTCGCTAAGTGCTGGCCAACCATATTGATTTGGAGTGCTAGCTGTCTCTTAATTGTCTGGCTTGGATACATTCTATTCACCTCTGGCTTCCTTGCCAGCTTTTGATTAAGCCTTATTCCTTTGTGTGGAGAAACGAGCCTTTGGGGGTACACACACCTCATGTGTGAACCGGCTGGGGTGGGGTATGCATAGTTAGTGTGTGGAGAAAGGGGCCCTTGGGGGTTCCTGCATGCATGCACGCACACACAGACACACACACACACACACATGCCTCCTCGTGTGTAAACCAAGTGGGGCCAGTTGAGGGGGCTGGGAGGAAGCGAAAGGTACATAAAACATAGGATGGGGCCTGGCGCCTGGCGCCTGGAGGAGCCAGGCTGAAAACGTTCATATGTAAATGTAGTTCAAGCCATGAGTCATGAGTTCCCTTCCCCCTGCCTGGCCAGGTGAGGTGCATGGTGATTGGCTAAGAGGCAGCAGAGGAGGGGAGGGGGGGGAAGGTATATTTCCCAAAGCGTGGTTTTTGGTCTTTGTCTTGGATCGTGTGGCTACCGGCTACCCTGGCTGTTGGGTGATGACGGCAAGCTAAAGAGAGGCCCCAAGCCTTTGGGGGGGGGGGCATCAGGATCCGACCCCAGTTAGCTCCTGGTGAAATGAGCTGGATGAGGGCTCTGGTGAAGGCAAGCCTTGTAGGAGTTTACCCATCTCGGACCTTCTCTCATTTCCCTAATCTTGTTGTTTAAATGCTACCAGAATAAACCTTGTCGTGGTTTTACCCCACATGGGTTTTGTAGTACTCTGTGGCTTCAGTATCTAAATCCAGGTTACAGAATTGAAGGCGAGTCCCTCAACAGAGATCCAAGCAGGATTGCAGACAGCTGAGGCTGGCAATCTGGTACCTTGTGATCTCTGGGGGTCTTGGTTCCTTTGGAGTAGGAAAGGGTGGGGGTGTGGCGGGCCAGCCAGCCCCCCCTTCCTCCACACTTTGTTTCCCAGGTGATGTTAGATTCATATGTGTCTGCTTGGAATAAAGCAGTGTATATATATATTGGTGTGGTCAGTAGACCGTAAATAAACATACAGTAATACCTTGGATTGCAAGTAACTTGGTTTGAGAGCATTTTGCAAGACAAGCAAATTTTTAAATATTTATTTAATTATTTTTTAAAACTTGATATACAAGCGACGTCTTGCAATACAAGTACTGTAGTACGGCTTAAATTAAAAATCTCTGTACAAATTTTTTGGGGGCGGATTTTGTTTTGATATAAGAGTGTTTTGGATTACAAGCACGTTTCCGGAACGAATGATGCTCTCAATCCAAGGCATGACTGTATTATTATTAATGTCTCAAAGGGGGCCAATTACTCCAGCTCCCTTGTCGATCAATGTCCATTTCCCCTCCCATCTTCAAAACTCCCGTCACCCCACTCATTCCAAGAACCTCTTTACATATCAGGAGAAGCACTCCTTTGGTTGTCCTCCCCCCCCCCCCATCTGCATCCCCCTACTGCAGGGATGGGAAATGTGTGCCTCTCCAGATGTTATAGGAATGCAACTCCCATCATTCCTCACCACTGGCTATGCTGGCGGATGGGAATTGCAGTCCAGCAACATCTGGAGGGTTGCATGATCTCCACCTCTGCTGTACTGGGGCCATTCAGCGCCACAGTCCATCAGAAAACACTCATCCAGGAAACATTACATAAGCGCTCCCCATCACAAGTTCTCCAGTGCTGACCAGTGTGTGTGAGTGTGTGGGGGGGGTTAGAGTGTCGGCCTGCGGGGCGGGGCTAGACTGACAGAGACGACGAGGGGAGGGGCCCGGAGGCATGGGTTGGGAAGGTTGAGGGAGGGGGAACATTCTCAGTTTTAAAAGGGGGGGGTGAGTGGGAGAAAATGGCGGAGGGGGGGGGTCCTTGTCAAAACTGTTCACTGGAATCTCAAGACAACGATGAGTCAGCACCGGGATTGCTCAGGAGACGGGTTCATGGAGTCACTGTTCAGCATGCCTGCGTGTACTCGGACAGAGACTTGGGACAGACAAGCACTGCTTTTAAAACAGAAGAGCCCTGCCAGGAAAGGGATTGTGCCAGGAACCCCCCTCCCTTGCCCTGCCCTTCCAAACTCCCCCCACTTCACTGCCTTAGCAGCAGCAAAAGCAGCTGGAGGGGCCCAGGAAAGCCCCCTTTGCCTTCTGCTGCTGCGATGTCAGCTCCCTCAAGGCCAGACGTGGTACCTGCAGAGGGGAGATCTGGGGCCTTGAGGGGTCTCTGTAGGCAGCAGGGGGAGAGGTGTCCCATTTAGCCCAGTCCTGGCCCCAGAGGGGGTACTGGTGGGTGGCTCTGCAGCAGCCCAGGCAAGCTCAGCCAGTGGGGAAAGGCCCTGGTGCTGACCAGGCAGTTGCTAGGTGAAGAAGTCCCAGAGGTGTGCTCACGGAGGAGATAGAATCCCAAAGTCTTCTCTCTGCCCTGGTTGATGACACCTCGTCCTCTTAGCACGTTCAGTTCACCCAGATTGCTTTGATCTGCTCTGAATCTCCCATTGCGTTGTAGTATTATGAGAGGGAAAAACATCTTTCTCTTTCTCCACACCAGGCACACTCTTATACACCTCTATCAGTCCCCCCTCCTTTACTCATCTCTGCTAAAAAGCCCCAAACTTCAAACCCCTTTTCCTCATGGGAGAGGAGTTGCTCCAGCCCCTTGATGTTTTAGGCTGCCCTTTTCTGCCCTTGTTCCAGCTCCACAATGCCCTGTCCGAGGTGTGGTGGCCAGAACCGTGCCTGCCGTTCCCCTTCCTCTGCCTCCCATGTCGATTTTTAGACTGCAAGCTCCTGTCCTCTAGCACTTTGGAATGTGCGTTGCACCCTGATGGCACTATAGGAATCACCATCATCATCATAATTAGAACAGGACCCCCTGGATGATCATCAGGAATGTGGCGTGGGGAACGGGGAACAGCTCCAGGCTTTGGCTCTTGCTAAGAACATCTATGAGGACGGGACACTTCCTGGGTAGCATTGGAACCTCCCTGCATCCCTACCTGGTCAGGGTTTCAACGGGAAAGGGGAAATCCCCACCCTCTTTGCAGGATTGTGTCTCTAGCAGGAAGGAAGGAGGAAGGATCATATCCCACTGCATGGTGATGGTGGCAGGTGTAGACATCTCCCCACTTGGGCGTCATGTCCAGCATCACCTGGGTCTGGTAAGTCAAGTCACTGTTCCGGAGCTTTTCTCCATGCAAGACCCCTTTCTTCTCCTCCCACCCACTCTTCAGCCACTTGACCTCAATCTGCAGGGGATAGAAACTCACCACAGTGCAAAGCAGGAGGGTGTGGGGGGAGAGGGGGCGTTCCTTGGTGGGAGAGATGCTGTCTGTGGGCTTAACTGGAGGGAAGGGATGTGCGTGAGAGACAAGGGGGGGGGGAGAGACAAGAGGGAACAAGCTGAGAGAAATCAAGAAACGAGGGCTTTCTGGGCACACCGATCAATACCAGCATTCTCTTTCCATCTGCAGCCAGCCAGCCAGCCAGCCAGACGCCCTCCCACAAATAGGACATGGAAGTCACAGCCCTTCCCTCTGCCCCCCCCCCCCACTTGGCATTCTTCAGAGGGACGCTATGCCTACGCATGTAGGATGCATGTATCTGTCAGGCCTCATCTGATTTGGGAACTGGGACTGCCACAGATTTTAGGAAAATGGCTGATTTTGTTGTCTTGGAATTGCTAAAGCATGATGAAAAAACTGAAAAGCTGAACAAGTAAATAGTAATGATAATTTATTTCAGGCAAGACACGCAAAGAAAGAAGCAGGTTCACCATGCATTCTGGGTAACTGATGTTAAAAACTAATTGGCAAGGCCAGTCGGATAATATCCAAGAGGAAAATGCTGAGTTTATTTATTTATTATTATTTATTAATTACATTTGTGAATCGCCCATCTGGCCGGCAAGTTTAAGCTCTTCACTCAAGATGTAAAGGGTTATGTGAGGAAGGAGGAAGAGGTGTTGGACTGTCTCATTCGGGGTGGAAAGTGCACCGTTTTCACTTATAAACTGATGCACAAAAAATATTTTGCAAGGCATAAACATGAAAAAGGAGTTGTTTTCTCCGAGATAAACTTTAAAGAAACCACCCTGTATCTAGCCTGAAAGAAGAATGTTTAAGCCTCCTTTGTATGTTTTAATATCATTGGAATCTTGTAGGAGTTGAGACTCTGGGCCCAAATTTATGGGGTCCTGTGAAGGACCGCCACCCGTCTTCTGCAAAGTGCGAGTTTATGTGGCTATTTTGACAGCCCCGAGTGCTCTGCCTGTGATTCCCAATTTAGATTGGCAATAAACACTGGAATCTAGCATTTAGTCAAAGCGAAACCCCTTCTAAGCAAAACTGAAAGTATCTTTATTTGATAGTAAACAAATACAAGTTGAGAAGGGAGATAAGGGAAAATGAAACTAGCAGAAAAGGAAGTGCTCTATTACACACAGTCAGACCTACAAAACAACAAAGACTATACAGTAGTCTAGCTGACACCAGAGATTCTAACATAGTCTAACACGAGAAACTGAACGAACTTACAGCAATGTACCGAGGCGCTCTGCTTGGGAGTTGAGTGACCGGCGAGGTCCCGTTCTGTACTCTGCAGCACCTTGCTCCCAACAACCTACAGAAGCCTTGGCTGTTTCTTTTACCCCCTCACTCGCCCTCCCTTGATCCCCCGACTCCTCCCTCTCGACAGGACAAACCAGTTCAGCCAGGCGGGAAGGGTGCTGAGGTTTCGGCGCCACTTTTTCCATGGCACCTTGAGGGTGCTTGGAAGGGTGATTGCAGGTACTTGACAACCCATTGAGGGTGTCTGGTGAAAACCATCTAAATGTAAATGCGTGAACTGAAAAATTCTATATTTCCTTGCTACGGTTCCTCATATCACTAATAGAGTGGCTAAATTTTGTGCAACTGCCATAACATGCTGCACCTTTTTAACCTCTGACTCTGGCCTTGCTTGCCTGTTATAATTTTTATTTAAAATTTTGTTGTGAACTTGATATGTATGCTGGTGTAATGGTGTATAGTAATAATGCATGTTTTATTGATTGATTGTTTCCCGGTTTTTAATGTTATTGTTGGTTCTGGTCAATGACCGTAATAAATATTCATTCATTCAATGCGTGTGTCCCGGACTAGGCAGCTCATTGAGGGTGTTTGGTGAAACCCATCGGAATGCAGATGTGTGTCTCTGGACTGAGCTCTCCTGCCCTGGGCAGGGATTATGCCGGGGGAATGGGGCAAAGTGTATCTTGGTTAGGCTTTCTCTCCACACACCCCCTTTAGGAATAAGAAATCGGGGTTTCTGAACACCCCAAATTCCATCTAGCTTCATGTTGAGAGAAAGCCCGTGACAGCTCCCCACCAGGCTCCCAAGGGCCTCTTCCTGCTTCCTCTGTGAGGGGGGCTGCCATGGGCCCACTCCTTCAACCACACGCACGGGCAACCTGACTAAGGACACCCCAAATCAGTGAGACCCTTTTTTGTTGTAGCAAATCCCACAGTAAAAGCTTAATGGTTGTGCTCTTTAGGAAAGCACATGACTGATGGTAATGAGCGAGAAGCTCCATGTAATTCCAGAACAGTCAAAAGCTAATAACTATGGCCATGTCAGTGATCCATACAACTTTGTTTCCCCGCTGCAATCGCTACAGCTCAGCATCCAGGCCAAGGGGCTGGAAAGATTCCTGGCATAACCCATCCCTGGCAATCAAAGGCAAGAGGTCTAGAAAAAGACGTAAACAAACTGAGATGCACAGAGATGGAGTCCATACTTGAAATCTTCACTAGAACCTCAGCACAAAGAGGGTTAAGGCCTATGAAATCCAAGAGTCAGAACACAGGTTCAAGAGTAAGTCCAGAGCAATCCCACACATGCAGCTTCCACTTTGGGTCTCCACACTACATTGGTCCAGACATAGAAAACCCCCAGAGCCAGATCACTACAAGCCAGTGGGCAACTATGGGCTATCAACAATGAAGATCCAGAATCCATATGTATCAGTCCTACTGTGTGCTGACGGAGCAGATCATGACACCCGGAGCTCCAGGGGATTCAGGCACCCCTGCACTCGGGAGTCTTTCATGTGCTTTAAGTTTGGAACTCTGTCTGAAGCTCTGCGCACACTCTGATCATTTATACGGCTTCTCCAGAGTGAATTCTTTGATGGGAGTTAAGCTCGGAGTTCGAGATGAAGCTCCTTCCACAATCCGAACATTTAAAGGGCCTCCCCCCCCAAGTGGATTCTTTGATGTCGTTTAAGTTTAGAACTCTGAATGAAGCTCTTCCCACACTGGGAGCATTCATAGGGCTTTTCCCCCGTGTGAATCCTTTCGTGTTGTTTAAGGCTATAACTGTGACTGAAGCTCTTCCCACACTGGGAGCATTCATAGGGCTTTTCCCCCGTGTGAATTCTATGATGTGTGTTAAGGTGGGAGCTCTGAGTGAAGCTCTTCCCACACTCTGAGCATTTAAAGGGCTTCTCCCCTGTGTGACATCTTTGGTGTTGTTTAAGGCTAGAACTGTAACCGAAGCTCTGCCCACACTGGGAGCATTCATAGGGCTTTCCCCCCGTGTGAATTCTGTGATGTAAGTTAAGGTGGGAGCTCTGACTAAAGCTCTTCCCACACTCTGAGCATTTAAAGGGCTTCTCACCTGTGTGCAGTCTCTGATGGCTTTTAAGGTTGGAGTTATTAGTGAAGCTCTTCTCACACTCTGAGCATTTAAAGGGCTTCTCCCCCATGTGACGTCTTTCGTGTTCTTTAAGGCTAGAACTGCGAATGAAGCTCTGCCCACACTGGGAGCATTTGTAGTGCTTTTGCCCAGTGTGAATATTGTTATGAAAGTAAAGGTGGGAGCTCGAGATGAAGCTCTTCCCACACTCTGAACATTCATAGGGCTTTTCCCCCGTGTGAAGTCTTTGGTGCTGTTTAAGGCTAGAACTGTAACTGAAGCTCTGCCCACACTGGGAGCATTTATAGGGCTTTTCCCCCGTGTGAATTCTGTGATGTACGTTAAGATGGGAACTATTACTGAAGCTCTTCCCACACTCAAAGCATTTAAAGGGCTTCTCACCTGTGTGCAGTCTCTGATGGCTTTTAAGGCTGGAGCTATCAGTGAAGTTCTTCCCACACTCTGAGCATTTAAAGGGCTTTTCCCCTGTGTGACGTCTTTGGTGTTCTTTAAGGCTAGAACTGTGACTGAAGTTCTGTCCACACTGGGAGCATTTACAGGGCTTTTCTCCCGTGTGAGTTCTGTGATGTAAGTTAAGGTGGGAGCTCTGACTGAAGCTCTTGCCACACTCTGAGCATTTAAAGGGCTTCTCACCTGTGTGAAGTCTTTGGTGTTTTTTAAGGTTGGAGCTGCATTTGAAGTTCTTTCCACATTCTGAGCATGTATAATGCGAGTTCTCCCCTCTGTGAGTACTTTGATACAAGGTAAGGCCTGAGCTGGAACTTAATTGCATTTCACACTCAAAGCATTTATATGTTTCCACTTCTGGGTGAATTCTGTGATGTTCAGTAAGGTATATCCACTGACTCAAGCTCTTTCCACACTGAGAACATTTCCGCACTTTCTCTTCATTCTGAACAATCGTTTTCTTTCCTTCAAAAGATTCTTCTAGTATTGCCATGTCGTGGAAATCCACCTCTTCAAAAGATCTGAATTTGATCTGCCACTTCTGTTCACCTTCGGTTTTCCTTTCCTGCTGCTGGCAGTTTTTATGACTTTCTCTCCCATCAGCTGAAAGAAGGAAAGGGAGGCTTTAATAGTTTAATTAAATAGAATTAAATAGAAATTTAAGAGGGATCAATGTCACGTGCTGCCCCTAGGAAAAAGAAACCAAATGCACAGTTACAAGATGGGGGATACTTGGCTCAACAATACTACAAGCAAGAAGGATCTTGGAATTGTTGTAGATCACACAGGGTGAATGTGAGCCTGCAATCAGTGCAATGTGATGTGGCTGCAAAAAAGGCAAATGCTCTTTTGGGCTGCAGTAACAGAAGTATAGCTTCCAAATCACGTGAAGTACTAGTTCCCCTCTACTCAGCATTGGCTGAAGGCGGCAGGACTTTCTGGAGAAACCACCTGCCCTCCCGGCACGTGCCCCACTCACCAACTATCCACCTGATCTACCCCACAGGGTTGATGAGAGGATAAAATAGAGAGGAGGAGGTGGACCATGTAAGCCCCCATGCATTTTGCACAAGAGGGAAAATGTTGGGATATACTGTAATCGAAAAATGATGTAACTTAAAATAAAAAGACGGTATGGTCCTTCAGGACTGGTATTCAATAGATGTCTTCCCCACACGTTAGACACAAACTAGCCTTTTCCCAGTTGACTGAGTCCCTCCAGCTATTCCCTGGCTATTTCTCTGTGAGATCTCCTGGAGAGCACAGGGGAGTTTTGTGCAAACATAGGAAACATCTCGTAGGAGAACACACAGCCCACGAGTGAAGGGTCCAGCCAGAGCTAAGCACCCACCTGCTGGTCTCTCCCCTTCCTCAGAGCCCCAGGCAAAGGGGTCATCTGCTTCTCCCTGGCAGAAGATGACATCAGATCTGGGAACTGGAAGCCCTTTTGCAGAGGATAGAAAGAGAGGAATTACTTCCGACACTTCTGATTATTAAATTTGTTTAGGGACTTCAAACCACCCAGGCTGAAGCCTACCCCCTCCTCCCATGTTATCACCAGACTCATCAAGGACAAAGAGAGGTTAGCCGATGGAGCTGGTGAGTCACAGTTTCCTGCTTGGACCAAGAAGCCTCAGTCTAGGACCCCAGGAAATTGAACAACCAGGAAATCCCCCACCAATGGAGTGACACAGATAAAAACAGTGGCAATGCCTCCTTACAAGATGCCTCAGCGGAGGGAAAGAGCGAGCCTCACCCAGAGAGGCCAAATTCCTGCAATTCTCCTCCATGACTTCCCTGTGCAGAGCCCTCTGGTCTGGATCCAGCAGAGCCTCCTCCTCCTCCGTGAAACGCACAGCCACCTCCTCAAAGGACACCGGAGCCTGCAAGAGGGAGAGGAAGGTTGATCTGAGCAAAGCATGCAGAAGGGGCAGCGAAGGGGAGGCCCTCCTGCAGGATCCGGGCTCCAGGAGCAACATTCACAGCACTCTTGGCAGCTACCTGGGAGGGACGATCCTGTCAGGCCCAGAGAGACATGCAGGGGACTCAGCCCCCAGCTCCCAGCCCCCGTACCTGTTCTGGCTTCCCAGAAGCTCTTTCCACTCCAGCACCAAGAGGAGGAGGGCGAGAAGGCGCTCCCAGTGTCCTCCCACTTTCTCCGAGAGTCCTCCCATTTCCTAAGAGGAAGACCAAGAAAGAAGGTGTGGAGATACTTGTTAGTTCATACACACTTTGCTGTTATTTCCTAGTGTGAAGCCAGCCAGTCTGCACACTGGTTTGGGGTATAATTCAAAGTTCCAGTATAGAGTTAGATGAAGTCTTAATCTATTGAAAGAAATCACCTTTTTTCACATGTTAGAAATCCATTTCTCCTCCCCACAGAGCCTCAAGGGGAGTGAAAAAGCAGCCCATGGAAGTCAAGTGGAGGTGTCAGAGGGAGACCATCTTCAAACTTCCACCTTGATCCTTACCCTGAGAGGAGACACCTCCGTCCCCCGATGGAGCCCTCTCTGCTTCTCCAGAATCCGTGGTCACGTGGGCCTCCATCCTCTGGACCTGGAAGAGGAGGGAGGAGACCAGGTGAGGAAGTCTTATTATGGTGTTAGCGTGCAAGGAGTGAGGCGGGCAGAGGCTACGGGCGGCAGCGTTTCCAAGTCCCTCTGCCCTCAGGCTTCCTCCTGCACTGGTACTGCTTCCCAAGCCCCGCAGCCCCCTCACAGCCGGGTCTTTGGCAAGTGGGCTCACAAGGAACTCTGGACCCGAAAAGTCACCATCTCGCAACAGGGAACTCCTCTTTTCTGGGATAGTTTTTTGAATGTCGTCCCTATAAAACAGTGTCTCAGAACCAGCTTCTGCAATGGAAATGGGAAAAGCTAGCGGAAGGGGGGGGGGGGTTAGGTCTTCCTAATATGAAGTGGTATTATTCAGCCAACCAATTAAGACATATTTTGACTACTATAGCAGGGTGAGAAAATTGGTTGGAACTGGAATCACAAGAATTAGGAAATATGATGGTGAATATATTATTTAAGAAAAATATAAATAATATTATAAAAGGATAAATCCCATTTTGAGAAGGTTGTTATGAGAGTTGGAGCAGCAAGAGGAAAATTTTCATACCAGAGGTATCTCCGTTAACTCCGGCAGTGGCAATGGAAGACTTTCCAGAAAATTTAAGACATTTAGAAGCTATACTAACAAAGAAAAAGGAGATTAAATGAATGGATTGGGTGGAAAACCTGAAGACTAGATAACATATAATAGAGATAGTAGAAAGAGGAAGAATTTCATGGTTAAATTTACTGCATCTGGAACTGTGGTTAAAGAAGTGGAGGACAAGATTTGATAGTGAAAGAGAATTACTGGTAACTAATTTTGAAAAGATAGTTTTGACTAGAGAAGCTATAGTATCTCAGAACCAGCTTCTGCAAGGCAAATGGGAAAAGCTAGTGGAAGGGGGGGGGGCTTTTCTCGGAGCTTTGCATTCTTTCCCCTAATAGCTCTGAATGGAACCCGGGACCTTCTGCATGCCAAGGGTGTGGGCTGTGGCCCTTCCTATAGCTGGAAAATGGCAGCTGACAAGCAAAAAAGCCCCACACTCCTTCCTCTGCAAACGGGGGAAGCCACTTTCCACAAAGGCCTGTGTGAGGCGGATTTTCCACAAAGGCCTGTGTGAGGCGGAGAAGGAGAAAAATCCCCCTTCCTCCTCTCTGTATGTCAAGTCAAATCCAGTTCAGAAGGCCTCTTGCCCCCTCCCCCCACCCTCCCCTCCTGAGAAAGACAGGCCAGGATAGGGCAGGGAAGAAGAGCAAAAGAAGAACTGGGACTGGAAATGGAGCAGGGAAGAGAGAATTCCCCCAGGCAAGCGGCTCCTCTCAGGGAGGGAGCCCTCTGGAGGGTGTGCCTACTTAAATTGACTTCAGGAGTGGAGGATGCCGAGGGGCTTCTCTTCCTTTTTTCTCATTTAAAAGCCCCAGCACTTCCTGGAGCATGTCATCACATGACTTCCACTAAGGTAAGGCCTGTCTCACTAACCATTTAGAGGTCTCTGACAGTTTCCGTAAACATGTGGACAGGAGTGATCCGATACATTGTTTACTTGGGCTTCCAAAATTTTTACAAAAAAGGTTACAGTAACTGGGATTGTTTAATTTAAGAAAAAGGGGAGTGAAGGGAGGCATGTGATAGAAGTGTACAGAATGATGCCTGGTGTGGAAAAAGTGAACAGGGACGCATTTTTCTCCCTCTGTCATATCACTAGAACCCAGCTAGGTCATCCCATGAAGCTGACTGGTGGGGAATTCAGGACAGATCAAAGGAAGTCCTTCTTCACACACACCACACAGTTAAAGTATGGAATCCACTTCCACAAGATGTAGTGATGGCCACCCATTGGGAGGGCTTTAAAAGGGGATTGGACAAATTCATGGAGGAGGAGAAGGCTAGCCATGGCTACTACTCCTGGTGGCTATGTGCTACCTCTAGGACCAGAGACAGAATGCCTATGTGCACCAGTTGCCAGGGAACATGGGCGGGAGGGTGCTGTGGCTCTCATGTCCTGCTAGTGGGTTTCCCATTGGGGCATCTGGTTGGACACTGTGCGGACAGAATGCTGGACGAGATGGAGCCACTTTGGTCTGATCCAGCATCAGGGCTCTTCCCATGTTGTTATGGGACTCCATCCCAGCCCGCAGCTGCCTTTGGACAGCCATGAGTACTACTTCAGTTGTGAGACCCAAGATTAACGCTCCCCCCCCATGCTGTACAACCGTTTGCCAGCCCTGCTTTAAAAAAAAAACCCTGAGCATGTGTAATTTGGCATTTACTTAAATCCTGTCACCATGAGGACTGCAGGAATGAAATGGAGTTGTTTGCTTCTGCTGCCCTGATGCTGAACACGGTTTCCTCAGAATAAGCCCCTATTTTCTTCTAGAAAAGGATAATATAGTTTACAAATAAAAAAAAATTACGGTAATGGTTAGAAATGGCCTGTTTGTATACTTTTGTAATGTTTATCCTGTACGCCACCTTGTGAAAGTTTTACCCTCAAAGCCTACCTAAGAAGGCCATTCCAGCAGGCTGTGCTGGGGGAGAATGAGAAGGGCAGGCAGGACCCTTCAACCCACCCTACTGGGAGAATGAGGAGGCACTCCTATGCAGGTTCAGACAGAAATAAGTCCTACAACTCCCAGAATTCCCCAGCAAGCATGGGCAGCTGGGAGATGCTGAGAGTTGTAGGACTTCTGTCTAAACGTGCATAGGACTGCATCGTTATTTCCCCCCCTCATCCCTCCCTATTCTTTTTGCTTGTGTGCCCTGTCTCTTTAGACTGTAAGCCTGCAGGCAGCGACTGTCTTCTTTTCCTGATCATATGTCAGCCGCTCCAGGAGCCTTTTGGACTGAGGAGTGGGATAAAAAGTACTCCAAAATAAATTAAGTACGTAAATAATTAGTTTGAAATAAGTATTTTAAAAAATACAAAGATGCGCATCTATAACTGTGCACCTGCCCATACATTTGCTCCCAGAGCATAGAGTATTTTTTAGAAAAATAAGGAAGAAAAGGTGTTGTAGCAACCAGCCCCAGCCTGTCTCCTGAGCAGGATACTGCAGTGGGCTTATTTTTTTTATTATATTTATACCCTGCCTTTTTTTCCTTCAAGAACCCAAGGCAGCTTACATAATCCTCCTGCTCCTCTCCATTTTATCCTCACAACAACCCTGTGAGGTAGGTTAGGCTGAGAGTCCGTGACTGGCCCAAAGTCACCCAGTGAGTTTCATGGCTGAGCAGGGACTAGAACCCGGATCTCCCGAGTCCCAGTCCAACACTCTCACCACTACGCCACACTGGCAAAGGCGTCTGAAAAAAGTCCCCACGCCCCCTGCAAATATTTCACTCAGAGGAAATGCTACTGCCCCACAACCCCCATACCACGTCTTGCTCAGACCTTTTTTAAAAAAAAACGGCCCACACAACCACCTCCTCTTGCCCAAAGAAATTCCAAAATGACCCACACAACGACCAGACCTTGCTGAGAAAACCTAAGAAATGACCCCGTCCCCAATCTTTGGGAGGAGCAGAAAGAGCCCAGGAGGCCACACGGGCCCAGTTTGGGTCAGCGAAATCCTACCTGAATCGCACAAGCCGCCGCCGCAGCGTAAATCACGCAACCACCAAGCTGCCCCACAGCAACCCTAAAACCCCACCGCCAAAGCACCCGCCACCCTAGGACCTGCTAACGCCTGGCGGGGCCCGTGGGCGGTGGGCGGAAGACGCTGCTCGCTCGCTCGCTCTTGCAGCCTTCTCTTCAAAAAAAATAAAATAAAAATAATTTTTAAAAAGCTGCTCCGGTCTGAAGGAAAAAGGAATAAAACCTCCTGCAGCCGCTGTTGCGGTTTCTTCCTCGCCAGACCTTCCACAGCGGCCATCCGGTGCGGCGTAAAGGGGGCGTCTTCTCATTGGCCAACCTGACCCGGTTGCTATGCAACCTCCGCCCGGGACGGGGAAAGGCTTGGGCGTGCCTTCGGCTGCTCTGCAAAGGAAACCAGCGCAGGCCGCGATGAAGCGCCCCCCCCCCCCGGGATTTCTTAATGGGTTAATAAGGGACTCTGGCGGGAATGGATTTCCTTTGGAAGTTCTTTGCACTGAGGGAAATGGCCCACCCCTCGAGGGAAATGGCCCCTCCCCGTTTTCAGCAGCCCCCAGTGGCAAGATCCAGTGAAGAAAAAGGAGGAGGATCTCTGGGAAAATGTCGCCCCGCCCCCAGATGCGCACCAGGAGGTGGTTCCGGAGGGGCTGCATCCTCCAGATTGTTGCACAAATATGCTCTGAATTCTTTCCCTAGAGAACCAATATTCAGAAAAGCGAAGCAGCACACCCAGCAGTGAGGTTTTTTCAAAGGTTTTATTTTTGCAAAAAGGCCCAGCCCTGTGGCTCACGCCAGGATCAGAAGCTGAACAAAGGAAAGAGGACACGTACGGTATAGGTCTTTTTATACTTTTCATTCATAGCATGGCTTCAGCGAATCAAACACATTGCTTAAACACGCTAACATATTATGTACATTCATTTGAACCTGGCAACAATCAATTAGGGACTTAAGGCTATCTATCCCTTCCTCCCTTGGCTAGGTTTATTTATTTATTTATTTATTTAATTTATACCCCGCTCTTCAGCCAGAAAAGGCTCTCAGAGCGGCTTACACAAATTAATAATAAGACAGTCCCTGCCCTCAGGCTCACAATCTAAAAGACATGAACACAAAACATCAAGGAACACTGAATATAGTATTTAAAAAAAATAATCTACAGAATATAAGAACAGCAATACAAGTTAAAAAATATTTTAAAAACACTAAATATTCAAAAAAATATACAACAGAAATAATTACAGATACCAACAAACAAAAAAACAAAAAAAGGCAGGAGCAGCAGCAGCCTTTGTAGCTGGAGTCACTCAGGCCCCACCCTCCCTAGCCAGGTGTGATGAGCCAGGGAACAGGGACCAGGTCTTGCAGGACTCACAGCTAGATGGTCTCCAGGCACCTTCAGCAGAGCAGCAGCAGCCTTTGTAGCTGGAGTCAGTCAGGCCCACCTCCCTGGCAGGTGCGATGCGCCAGGGAACAGGGACCAGGTCTTGCAGGACTCACGCTATGGCTCCATGCCCTTCAACCTTCACATGTTGCCGCATGAACACCAGGTTACCATATAGGTTACCGGGGTACCCTTTTATCCCCCCAACTTGAAGAAATGCCCCTTCTCTGACGTCGGCGTTGGCACAGAAATAACATTTGGAGAAATGAGGCTCTAGCAAGGAGGGAGATATGGCGGCACTAGTCATACAACTATACAAGACGGATGCAATGTGCTTCAAAGGCAGATGGGCAAGGTTAGTCAGCTTAGGCCAGGAGAGAGTGGAACAGAGAGATTAGTTCATTTCACAATGTGTGCTATTTACAGCCTTGTTTATTACACATGTATGGTGGAACTTTATTCTTACACTCTGTATATGGACCGTGTCCACTTTTCTAACAAGATGGGACCGGTTGAAATGTGCCCTCCATGCCAGACTGAGCCACCGGGCGGCGGACAGGCAGTGGTGAGCTGAGCGGGGTGGTGGTGAGCACCCCCTCCGTGCCCTGCTGACCCCTCCGCCTGGGAAGGGGCAGGGCGGCGTCTTATGGGCTGCCCGGCCGCATCCGCTGAAACACCACACGCCCCTTTCCTTCTCTTCTTTTCCCGCCCCCTGAAGTTTAGTATTTTTTTCCGCTAAACTTCTTCCGAAACTTCTCTTTTGTGCAAACTCCCAGGGCAGCTAGCCCATTGCACGAGGCTGGTGAGTGCGCGCAGTTGCCGGAATGACGCTGCTGCTGCTGGATGGGAGCCCTTTCTTCTTCAGAGAGTCGCCCTGGCAAGAGGGCAGGAACCCCCACAGGGGGAGGAAAGTGGGCAGCGGCAGCAACTTCCCTTTTGAAAGTCTTTTTGTGGAGAAAGCACAACACAAGTCTGCACACACACACACACACACACACGGTCTTCGCCCAAGGGAGGGGGCAAGGAAGGGGGGATGAAGTCATAGGAGAGGTAGCAGACAGACCATCATCCCCCAACAAAGGAGAGTCTCCGTGGAGATCCACAAAACCAAGGAAGGACCATCAAGGATCGTCAAACTATCAGGGCAGTCTCAAAGAGCTGCAAAGTACCAGTACGTCACCTTCTTCCCGGGCAGGAATAAGCCCACCTGGAACGAAGGGGCAGGCATAAGCCCCCACCTGACCTGGAGGGCGGGGAGAGCGGGAACTCAGGGGTAAAAAAACCCCTCTCCCTTCCAGTTTGGGGTTGTTGGGAACCAAGGGTACTTCGGGGCCAGATTCATCTTCCAAGCAGCAGCCCGAGTACGCCATTCTCATCCACGGATCGGCCGACCTGGTGCCAGGCTGAAACTGACTAGGCGTAGAGTCTTTGGTCTGAGGTAATTGACTAGATTCCCTCCGCTAGCCTAAGCCTGTTCATTGAGAAGCCCAGGGGTCAACTAAGGTTGTGTTGATGTTGTAGTATTCCTGGAAAGCTGTTAGTTCCGCTCTGTGTTTTGTGTAAACAAATAAAAGCCTTATTTGGACCTTTAAAGGGCTGCGGTTTCCTCTTGTGCGCGAAAGCCTCGCAGGCGGTTGCCAGCGCTCGTACGGGCTGTAACTCATTGCCGGTTAACCCGTTAAGCGCCGAACTCACGCAGAGGATCCTGTTGGTGATCCTTCACACTTAGGAAAAAAGGCGAGTGAGGGGAGACATGATAGAAGTGTACAGAATGATGCCTGGTGTGGAGAAAGTGAACAAGGAGACATTTTTCTCCCTCTTTCATAATACTAGAATACAGCTAACTGGTGGGGGATTCAGGAGAGATCAAAGGAAGTCCTTCTTCACATGTACCACATAGTTAAACTATGGAATCCACTTCCACAAGATATAGTGATGGCCACCCATTGGGAGGGCTCTAAAAGGGGATTGGACAAATTCATGTAGGAGAAGGCTAGCCATGGCTACTACTCCTGATGGCTATGTGCTAACTCCAGGACCAGAGGCAGAATGCCCATGTGCACCACTTGCCGGGGAACATGGGCAGGAGGGTGCTGTGGCTCTCATGTCCTGCTAGTCAGTGGATTTCCCATTGGGGCATTTGGTTGGCCACCGTGCGGACAGAGCACGGGAGGAGATGGAGCCACTTTGGTCTGATCCAGCATCAGCGCTCTTCCCATGTTGTTATGTTCTTATTCCATCCCAGCCCGCAGCTGCCTTTGGACAGCCATGAGTACTACTTCAGTTGTGAGACCCAAGATTAACGCTCCCCCCCCATGCTGTACAACTGTTTGCCAGCCCTGCTTAAAAAAATATAATACCCTGAGCATGTATAGTTTTGCATTTACTTCAATTCTGTCACCATGAGGACTGCAGGAATGAAATGGAGTTGTTTGCTTCTGCTGTCCTGATGCTGAACATGGTTTCCTCGGAATAAGCCCCCATTTTCTTCTAGAAAACGATAATATAGTTTACAAATAAAATGTTTTTAATGGTTAGAAATGGCCTTTGTATACTTTTGTAATGTTTATCCTGTATGCCACCTTATAAAAGTTTTACCCTCAAAGCCTGCCTAAAAGGCCATTCCAGCAGGCTGTGCTGGGGGAGATGAGAAGGGCAGGCATCCTCCCATCCACCCTACTGGGAGACTTAGGATGCACCCCTATGCAGGTTCAGACAGAAATAAGTCCTGCAACTCCCAGAATTCCCCAGCCAGCATGGGCAGCTGGGAGATGCTGAGAGTTGTAGGACTTCTGTCTAAACATGCATAGGACTGCATCGTAATTTTCTCCCTTCATCCCTCGCTATTCCTTTTAGACTGTGTGCCATGTCTTTTTAGACTGTAAGCCTGCAGGCAGGGACTGTCGTCTTTTCCTGATCATATGTAAGCCCCTCCAGGAGGCTTTTCGACTGAGGAATGGGATAAAAATACTCTAAAATAAATTAAGTAAATAATTAGTTGAAATAAGTATTTTTAAAACGTATAAAGTTGAGCATCTATAACTGTGCACCTGCTCATACAGGTGCTCCCAGAGTATATACGGTATATAGCGATAGATTTGAATGAGGAAGAAAAGGTGCTGCAGCAACCAGCGCCCACCTTGATGGGCCCCAGCCTGCCTCCTGAGCAGGATACTGCAGTGGGCTTGGGAAAGGCGTCTGGGAAAAGTACCGAAGCCCCCTGCAAAGATTTCACACAGAGGAAATGCTACTGCCCCACAAGCCCCACACCACGTCTTGCTCAGATCTTTTTAAAAAACGGCCCACAACCACCACCTCTTGCTCAAATAAATTCAAAAATGACCCTCAACTACCAGACCTTGCTGAGAAAACATAAGAAATGACCCTGTCTCTAAGCTTCGGGAGGAGCAGAAAGAGGCCCGGAGGCAACGCGGGCGCACTTTGGGCCAGCGAAATCCTGCCTCAACCGCACAAGCCACCGCAGCTTAAAACAAGCCACCGCCAAGCTGCCCCACAGCACCCCCCACGACCCATGAACGCCTGTCTCTTGCCTGGCAGGCTCCTCTGTGTGTGAGGGGGAAGACACACAGCCGTCTCTTCAAAAAATAAAATAAAAATAATTTTTAAAAAGCTGCTCCGGTCTGAAGGAAAACGGAAAAAAACCTGCTGCTGCTGCTTCCTCGCGGGGGGAACTTTTTAACCACATATTTTCCCATTTCACTCATAGCTCTCATATCTTTTGACAATTTTAGGCCTATATTTGTTTACATCCCTTCCATTAATCTTTCTCTCTCAAATTACAACAGAGGTCAGTTATAAGTTACCTTCAGAATCTAATTTCCAGCCTCTTCCAACCATTTTTCATGATAAGAAACATGAACTAAAGTAAAGTGCAAGCCAGGCAGGTGCAAGCCAGGCAGGTGGGTCCAGCTCTGCTGCTGCTGCCGCCGCCTGTGCAAGGCCAGCCCACCCCACCGCACCTGTGGGACTGCTGCCTGCCCCCTGCAGGCCCGGGCTCAGCCGGGAGCCGCCTTGCCCCACCTGCAGCTGCTTGACTGTGGGGCCAGAAAGACCAGGCCCCTTTGGGGGAGCCACTTCGGGGGTGGCACAAGGGCGAGGGCCTGTCCCCCTGCTGCTGGTGATATAGGTGGGGCTGGGAGTTTTTAAGAGGCCCTTCTTTTTTGAAGGGCTGGGGCTTTTTAGGGGTTGATTTTAGGGGTGGGTCTCCCGCCTGACTGGCAGAAGCGAGGGGGCATGTGTCTCTCCCAGGGAGATAGTGGGGGGAGTTCTGGGGGGCAAACGGTACCAACGTTGAGCGGCAGGCGTTGGCAGAGCGCTAGGGGCAGGCCACGCCGAGTAAGGGGAACAAGGGATCGATGCTTAATATCTATCCCTTGTTCCGGGCCTGCCCAGAGCCAAGGGATAACTGGGGGATGTGTTGCTCCTCCCCCCACCCTGCGTTTGCTGTTGTGCAATGCCAGGTCCGTTACCCAAAAAACATCTCTCATCCATGACTTGATCATGGATGAGGGTGCGGACCTGGCATGTGTTACGGAAACCTGGCTGGACGAGGCCACTGCTCCTACTCTGGCGGCCTTGTGTCCGGCCGGTTTCTCGTATGCCCAGCAGCCAAGGGTTGGGGGACGGGGAGGGGGAGTGGCTGTTATCTACCGGGAGTCCTTGGTCCTCACCAGACTCCCTCTCCGGGAGACCAAGTTTATTGAGTGCATGTACTGGAGGTTGGGTCCAAAGGGCAGCCTGGGGATTCTGCTCGTGTACCGTCCACCCCGCTGCACGACAGACTCCCTGGCCGAGGTGCTGGAGGTGGTCTCCGATGTGCGTGTGTTGTCCCCCAGGCTATTGGTGTTGGGGGACTTCAACGTGCATTCGGGGGCTGCCCTCACGGGGGCACCTCGGGACTTCATGGAGACCATGGCTTCCTGGGAGCTGCACCCTGTATTAACTGGACCTACCCATGTAGCCGGTCATGCACTGGACTTGGTTTTTGTTTCCGGAGAGGGGGGAAATGATCTGGAGATCGGGGGTATATCCACCACCCCCTTGTCATGGTCAGATCACTATCTGGTGGGGTTGGATTTCTCGGTGCCACAACCCCTCTGCAGGGGTGAGGGACCTATTAGAATGGTCCGCCCCAGGCGTCTTATGGATCCAGATGAATTCCTGAACGCGCTTGGGGAATTGGAGCACACAAACGGTAGCTCGGTCGAGACCCTGGTGGATGACTGGAATGCTGCAATCACCAGGGCATTAGACCGAGTTGCCCCGAAGCGCCCTCTTCGCCTAAACAGAGCTCGCGCAGCGCCATGGTTCACTCCGTCGCTGCGAGCTCTGAAACAAGAGGTGAGAAGGCTAGAGCGCCGATGGCGAAATTCCCGCTCCGAAGACGATCGAACACGGGTTAGAGCTGCATCTTCAGCCTACCGGGTGGCGGTGAAGGCAGCAAAAAAGAATTTCTATGCTGCCTCCATTGCGTCTGCAGAGTGCTGCCCCAGGAGGCTGTTCCAAGTGGTCCGGAGTCTGGTCGGTCCAGTTGCTCCGGACCCACTGGAACAGTCAAAAGCCTCCTGTGAGGCTTTAGCGAAGCACTTCGCAGATAAAATCGATCGGATTAGGAGTGGGATATCGTACGTCGTGGACACAGGGAGTGAGCGGGAGGAGGCCAATGGCAGACCGGTTTTGTGGGATCGGTTTTGGCTTCTTCCTTCTGATGAAGTGGACAAGGTGCTTTCATCTGTGAGGCCGACCACCTGCTTGCTTGACCCTTGCCCGTCCTGGCTCATCATGAGCTGCAGGGAGAGACTGGGTGAGGGGATCAAGGCGGTGGTGAATGCCTCCCTCGAGGAGGGAGTGATGCCATCAGCCCTCAAGGAGGCAGTAATAAGACCGCTTCTAAAGAAGCCCTCCTTGGATCCCCAGGATTTAAACAACTTTCGCCCAGTCTCCAATTTACCATTTCTGGGCAAGGTGATCGAGCGGGTGGTGGGTGCTCAGTTGAAGGCACACTTGGATGAAGCCGATTATTTAGATCCGTGCCAGTCGGGCTTCAGGTCTGGACATGGGACGGAGACGGCCTTGGTCGCCTTGGTGGATGATATGAGGAGGGCTTTGGATAGGGGCGAATGCTCCTTTCTAGTCCTCCTCGATCTCTCAGCGGCTTTTGATACCGTTGACCACGGTGTCCTCCTGGACCGTCTGGAGGGGTTGGGCTTGGGAGGCACTGTATTGCAGTGGTTCCGGTCCTTCCTCTCTGGAAGGTATCAGAGGGTAGTTCTTGGGGAGGAGGCTTCGGACCCTCGGCTGCTCACTTGTGGAGTGCCGCAGGGTTCCATCCTCTCCCCGATGTTATTCAACATCTACCTCAAGCCGCTGGGAGCTATCATCAGGAGGTTTGGGGTGCAGTGTCATCAGTATGCGGATGACACGCAGCTCTACCTCTGTTTTAAGTCCTCACCGAGGTTGGCCGTTGAGACCCTGTCCAAGTGCCTGGAGTCAGTGGCTGGCTGGATGGGAAGGAACATGCTGAAACTGAACCCCGACAAGACCGAGGTACTTCTGGTGGGGGACAAGGGAAGGTTAGGGGATGTTGAGCTGGTGCTGAATGGGGTACATCTACCCCTGAAGGACCAGGTCCGCAGCTTGGGGGTCATTCTAGACTCCCAGCTGTCCATGGAGGCTCAGGTGGCAGCTGTGAGCCGGGCGGCGCTGTATCAACTCCATCTGATACGGCAGCTGCGCCCCTACCTTCCTAATCACCTGCTCCCATCAGTGGTTCATGCCTTGGTCTCCTCTCGCCTAGACTACTGTAATGCGCTCTACGTGGGGTTACCCTTGAAGACGGTCCGGAAGCTTCAGCTGGTACAGAACGCAGGCGGCTCGCCTGATTAAGGGCAGCCGCCGGCATGATCACATCACGCCAGTGCTTAATGAGTTGCACTGGCTACCAGTTGCTTGCCGAGCCGAATTCAAGGTGTTGGTTTTGACCTTTAAAACCCTACACGGCTCCGGCCCAGCTTATCTCAAGGAGCGCCTCCAGCAACATCAAGTAGGCCGCTCAACAAGGTCTGCCACGGACGGCCTTCTCCTTATCCCATCAGCCAGAGCAGCCAGGCTGGTGGGGACTAGGAAGAGGGCCTTCTCTGTGGCGGCCCCCACATTATGGAACTCCCTCCCTAGTGACCTTCGCCATGCCCCCTCCGTGATGAGCTTCCGCTGTACATTAAAAACATGGCTGTTCAGGCGGGAATATGGGGTGGGTTAGGTTTTTAATGAGAATTTTTTATATTGTTTTAATTGTTATATTTTATTGTGTTTTATTGTATTTTAATTGTACATCGCCCAGGGTGGCCGGGTGACCGGCCAGATGGGCGATTGATAAATATAATAAATAAATAAATAAATAAAAAGTTGTGGAGGAAGGGGGGGGCTGGCTGGCCCGCCACACCCCCACCCTTTCCTACTCCAAAGGAACCAAGACCCCCAGAGATCTCAAGGTACCAGATTGCCAGCCTCAGCTGTCTGCAATCCTACTTGGTTCTCTGTTGAGGGACTCGCCTTTAATTCTGTAACTTGGATTTAGATACTGAACCAAGCAGAGCAATCCACAAACACCATGTGGGGTAAAACCAAGACAAGGTTTATTCTGGTAGCATTTTACAACAAGATTAGGGAAATGAGAGAAGCACACAAAATAAAGAGAGAGACACTTTAGTACACAGTAAAGCTGCAAAACAATAAAACCTGGGCTCCAGGGGCTTCAAGCACCCCTGCACTTGGGAGTCTTTCCTGTGCTTTAAGTTTGGAACTCTGTCTGAAGCTCTGCCTGCACGCTGAGCATTGATAGGGCTTCTCCCCTGAGTGAATTCTCTGATGGGAGTTAAGTTCAGAGTTTGAGAGGAAGCTCCTTCCACAATCCGAACATTTTACAGGCTTCCCTCCCTTAGTGGATTCTTTGATGTCGTTTAAGTTTAGAACTCGGAGTGAAGCTCTTCCCACACTGGGAGCATTCATAGGGCTGCCCCCCAACCCCCCCATGTGAAGTCTTTGGTGTTGTTTAAGGCTAGAACTGTGACTAAAGCTCTTCCAACACTGGGAGCATTCATAGGGCTTCCCCCCCCCCCCCGTGTGAATTCTGTGATGTGAGTTAAGGTCAGAGCTCGAAATGAAGCTCTGCCCACACTCTGAGCATTTGATGGAAGCATTCTAGCACAAAGCCAACAGAACAGAGAGAACCAAAAACACACACCCCTCAATGCAGATTTCAAGAAGCAAACTATTTATTTTATGTATTATTCATATTGATATACCACCTTATCTGCTAAGAAGCCAAGAAGATGATGTAAAAGAATTTAAAATGAGAAAACATTGAAATAATAAAAACAGGATAATTAAAAAAAGTAAATACAGTAATACCTTGGATTGCAAGTAACTTGGTTTGAGAGAGTTTTGCAAGACAAGCAAATTTTTAAATATTTATTTATTTATTACTTGATATACAAGCGACGTCTTGCAATACAAGTACTGTAGTACGGCTTAAATTAAAAATCTCTGTACCAATTTTTTTGGGGGGATTTCGTTTTGATATAAGAGTGTTTTGGATTACAAGCACGTTTCCGGAACGAATTATGCTCTCAATCCAAGGCATGACTATACAGGAAGGGCTGGGTTCCACTGGAGGGGCATTCCACATTCCCGCTACAGGATGCTTCCTTCCGTGTGCTGATATATGTGACTCCAAGCATTTGCTTCGAAGAACACTCTTTCCACAAAGAGAATTTCTAGCTCTTCTCCCCTGTGTGAAGTATTTGGTGTTGTTTAAGGTGGGAGCTCTGACTGAAGCTCTTCCCACACTCTGAGCATTTATACGGCTTTTCCCGTGTGACGTCTTTGGTGTTGTTTAAGGCTAGAACTGTGACTGAAGCTCTGCCCACACTGGGAGCATTCATAGGGCTTTTCCCCCGTGTGAATTCTATGATGTGAGTTAAGACCAGAGCTCGAGATGAAGCTCTTCCCACACTCTGAGCATTTATAGGGCTTTTCTCCTGTGTGAAGTCTTTGGTGAAGTTTAAGGGCAGAACTATGACTGAAGCTCTTCCCACACTCTGAGCATTTAAAGGGCTTCTCACCTGTGTGCAGTCTCTGATGTCTTTTAAGCTTAGAGTTATTAGTGAAGCTCTTCTCACACTCTGAGCATTTAAAGGGCTTCTCGCCTGTGTGCAGTCTCTGATGTCTTTTAAGCTTAGAGTTATTAGTGAAGCTCTTCCCACACTCTGAGCATTTAAAGGGCTTTTCCCCCGTGTGAATTCTGTAATGGGAGTCAAGGGTGGAGCTCTGACTGAAGCTCTTCCCACACTCTGAGCATTTATACGGCTTTTCCCCTGTGTGACGTCTTTGGTGTTTTTTAAGGCTAGAACTCTGACTGAAGCTCTGCCCACACTGGGAGCATTCATAGGGCTTTTCCCCCGTGTGAATTCTATGATGTGAATTAAGATCAGAGCTCGAGAGGAAGCTCTTTCTACACTCTGAACATTTAAACGGCTTCTCCCCCGTGTGAATTTTAAGATGTAAGTTAAGGTGGGAGCTCTGTCTGAAGCTCTTCCCACACTCTGAGCATTTATAGGGCTTTTCTCCTGTGTGAATTCTATGATGTGAGTTAAGATCAGAGCTCGAGAGAAAGCTCTTTCTACACTCTGAACATTTAAAGGGCTTCTCCCCCGTGTGAATTTTAAGATGAAAGTTAAGATGGGAGCTCGAGATGAAGCTCTTCCCACACTCTGAGCATTTAAAGGGCTTCTCCCCTGTGTGAAGTCTTTGGTGATGTTTAAGGACAGAAATATGACTGAAGCTCTTCTCACACACTGAGCATTTAAAGGGCTTCTCCCCTGTGTGAAGTCTTTGGTGACGTTTAAGGGCAGAAATATGACTGAAGCTCTTCCCACACTCCGAGCATTTAAAGGGCTTTTTCCCTGTGTGAATTCTGTAATGGGAGTCAAGGGCGGAGCTCTGACTGAAGCTCTTCCCACACTCTGAGCATTTATATGGCTTTTCCCCTGTGTGACGTCTCTGATGTCTTTTAAGCTTAGAGTTATTAGTGAAGCTCTTCCCACACTCTGAGCATTTAAAGGGCTTTTCCCCCGTGTGAATTCTGTAATGAGAGTCAAGGGTGGAGCTCTGACTGAAGCTCTTCCCACACTCTGAGCATTTATACGGCTTTTCCCCTGTGTGACATCTTTGGTGTTGTTTAAGGCTATAACTCTGACTGAAGCTTTGCCCACACTGGGAGCATTCATAGGGCTTTTCCCCTGTGTGAATTCTGTAATGGGAGTCAAGGGTGGAGCTCTGACTAAAGCTCTTCCCACACTCTGAGCATTTATACGGCTTTTCCCCTGTGTGCAGTCTCTGATGTCTTTTAAGCTTAGAGTTAGTAGTGAAGCTCTTCCCACACTCTGAGCATTTAAAGGGCTTCTCACCTGTGTGCAGTCTCTGATGGTTTTTAAGGGTGGAGTCATTAGTGAAGCTCCTTCCACAATCTGAACATTTAAAGGGCTTCTCCCCTGTGTGAAGTCTTTGGTGTCGTTTAAGGCTAGAACTCTGACTGAAGCTCTGCCCACACTGGGAGCATTCATAGGGCTTTTCCCCTGTGTGAATTCTGTGATGTGAGTTAAGGTGGGAGCTCGAGATGAAGCTCTTCCCACACTCTGAGCATTTATACGGCTTTCCCCCCGTGTGAAGACTTTGGTGTTGTTTAAGGATAGAACTGTGACTGAAGCTCTGCCCACACTCTGAGCATTTAAAGGGCTTCTCCCCTTTGTGAAGACTTAGGTGTTTTTTAAGGTTGGAACCGTATTTGAAGTTCTTTCCACATTCTGAGCATGTATAATCCGAGTTCTTACCTGTGTGACTACTATGATGCAAGGTAAGCCCTGAGCTGGAGCTTAATTGCTTTTCACACTCAAAGCATTTATATGTTTCCACTTCTGAGTGAATTCTGTGATGTTCAGTAAGGTATGTCCACTGAATCAAGTTCTTTCCACACTGAGAACATTTCCGCACTTTCTCTCCATTCTGAACCATTGTTATATTTCCTTCGAAAGATTCTTCTAGCATTGCCATTTCGTGGAAGTCCACCTCTTCAAAAGATGTGAATTTGATCTGCCACTTCTGTTCACCTTCAGTTTTCCTTTCCTGCTGCTGGCAGTTTTTATGAATTTCTCTCCCATCAGCTGAAAGAATGAAAAAAGAGACTTTAATAGTTTAATTAAACAGTATTAAATAGAAATTTAAGAGGGATCAAGGCCATGTGCTGCACCTAGGAAAAAGAAACCAAATGCACATTTACAGGATGGGGGATACTTGGCTCAACAATACTACAAGCGAGAAGGATCTTGGAATTCTTGTAGATCACACAAGCTGAATATGAGCCGGCAATGTGATGTGGCTGCAAAAAAGGCAAATCCTCTTTTGGGCTGCATTAATAGAAGTACAGCTTCCAAATCATGTAAAGTACTAGTTCCCCTCTACACAGCACTGGCTGAATAAAGCAGCACATTCTGGAGAAACCACCCGCCCTCCCGGCACATGCCCCAGGCATCCACTCTCCACTTGATCTACCTCACAGGGTTGATACAAGGATAAAATGGAGACGAGGAGGTGGACCATGAAAGCCCCCTTGCATTTTGTGCAAGAGGGAAAACGTTGGGATATACTGTAATCAAAAAATCATGTAACAAAATAAAATGAGGGTATGGTCCTTTAGGACTGGTATTCGATAGATGTCTTCCCCACATAGTAGACACAAACTAGCCTTTTCCCAGTTGACCGAGTCCCTCTAGCTATTCCCTGGCTATTTCTCTGTGAGATCTCCTGGAGAGCACATGGGAGTTTTGTGCAAACATAGGAAACATTTCGTAGGAGAACACACAGCCCATGGACTCCAGCCAGAGCTAAGCACCCACCTGCTGGTCTCACCCCTTCCTCAGAGCCCTGGATAATGGGGTCATCTGCTTCTCCCTGGCAGAAGATGGCATCAGATGTGGGAACGGGAAGCCCTTTTGCAGAGGATAGAAAGAGAGGAATTACTTCCGGCACTCCTGATTATTAAATTGTTTAGGGAGTTCAAACCACCCAGGCTGAAGCGTCCCCCGCCCCGCCCCTGTTCTCACCAGACCCATCAAGGTCAGAGAGGTTGGGCAGGTCTTGGAACTTCTCCACATGGGAGTGCAAGAGAGCTGGTGAGTCACAGGTTCCTGCATGGACCAAGAAGCCTCAATCTAGGACCCCAGGAAACTGAACAGCCAGGAAATGACCCACAAATGGAGGGACACAGATAAATGCAGGTGCAATGCCTCCTTACAGGATGCCTCAGCCGAGGGAAAGAGCGAGCCTTACCCAGCGAGGCCAAATTCCTGCAATTCTCCTCCATGACTTCCCTGTGCAGAGCCCTCTGGCCTGGATCCAGCAGAGCCTCTTCCTCCTCCGTGAAACGCACAGCCACCTCCTCAAAGGACACCGGAGCCTGCAAGAGGGAGAAGAAGAGGAAGGGTTTCTCTGAGCAGAGAATGCAAAAGGGGCAGCGAAGGGGAGGCCCTCCTGCAGGATCCGGGCTCCAGGAGCAACAGTCAGAGCCCTCTTGGCAGCCACCTGGGAGGGACGATCCTGTCAGGCCTAGAGAGACGTGCATGGGACTGAGCCCCCAGCCCCCGTACCTGTTCCGGCTTCCCAGAAGCTCTTTCTACTCCAGCACCAAGAGGAGACCGAGAAGACGTCCCCAGTGTCCTCCCACTGTCTCCAAGAGTCATCCGATTTCCTAAGAGGAAGAACAAGAAAGTGAGGAGATACTTGTTACTTCATACACACTTTGCAATTATTTCCTTGTGTGAAGCCAGCCAGTGTCCACACTGGTTTGGGGCATAATTCAAAGTTCCAGTTTAGATTTAGACGAAGTCTTCATTGATTGAAAGAAATCACCTTTTTTCACATGTTAGAAATCCCATTTCTCCTTCCCACAGAGCCTCAAGGGGAATGCAAAAGCAGCCCATGGAAGTCAAGCAGAGGTGTCAGAGGGAGACCATCTTCAAACTTCCCCCTTGATCCTTACCCTGAGAGGAGACACCCCCGTCGGAGCCTTCTCCGCTTCTCCAGAGTCGGTGATCACGTGGGCCTCCATCCCCTGGACTATTTGTTTGTTCTGAGGGAGACTTACTAAGAATCTTTGGTTCATACCAACTACCACAGCAAAGGGGGAAGCGTCAGACCAAGAAACAAGCTAGAGACACTTGGAGGAGATTGGGGGCGGTGGGTGTGGGAGGGACATCAAATGTAAACCTACAGAAAGTGCCTACAGATGAACATTTTTAGCACCCATATGAATATATGAACCAGTGTGGCGTAGTGGTGAGAGTGTTGGACTGGGACTCAGAAGATCCGGGTTCTAGTCCCCACTCGGCCATGAAATTCACTGGGTGACTTTGGGCCAGTCACTGACTCTCAGCCTAACCTACCTCACAGGGTTGTTGTGAGGATAAAACGGAGAGGAGGATTATGTAAGCCGCCTTGGGTTCCTTGCGGGGGGAAAGGCAGGGTATAAATATAATAAATAAATAAATGAAATAATTCCAAAAGAATTGTCATCTCTTTCGACCCAAATCACCATTTACCAAATTGTTATATTGGCACTGTGTTAAGTTACCACTTGGTAAATGGTAAATCTGTTGCCACCCCAAAAGTGCAGGGATCGGCGTATTTTCCTATGTGACTCATTTACCCTGAAGGGCAGCCATAAGAGGCCCGTTTGTCTGAAGAAGCTCCCGGTAGAGACGGCCCTGCTTTCTTCTGGGCCAGCTTGGCACCAGCTGAAGAAGCGTCTTCATCTTCCCTGCATCTGTCTCCTCAGCCATGATGTTGCGATATTCATCAGCACTCAGGATCCTACCAAGTAACTGAAACAGTACCAGGTCCATCCCAGAAGCTTCTTGGATCAGCTCTTCTTGGTGTCGTTCTACAAAATGTTCTGGGAACAAGAACACGATTAACTCTTCTGATGGCTCTTTTTATAGGTCTGTTAATCATAGAATCATAGAAAAGTAGAGTTGGAAGGGGCCTACAAGGCCATCGAGTCCAACCCCCTGCTCAATGCAGGAATCTAGGTGAAAGCATTCCTGACAGATGGCTGTCCAGCTGCACCTTGAATGCCTCCAGAGTGGGGGAGCCCACCACCTCCCTAGGTAGTTGGTTCCATTGTCTTATTGCTCTGACAGTCAGGAAATTTTTCCTGATGTTTAGGTGGAATCTCGGTTCCTGTAACTTGAGCCCATTATTCCGTGTCCTGCAAACTGGGATGATTGAGAAGAGATCCTGGCCCTCCTCTGCGTGACAACCCTTTAAGTATTGGAAGAGTGCGATCATATCTCCCCTCAGTCTCCTCTTCTGAAGGCTAAACATGCCCAATTCTTTCAGTCTCTCCTCATAGGACCTTGTTTCCAGTCCCTTTATCATCCTTGTTGCCCTCCTCTGAACCCTCTCCAGTTTGTCTACGTACTTCTGAAAGTGTGGTGCCCAGAACTGGACACAGTACTCAAGATGAGGCCTAACTAGTGCTGAGTAAAGGGGAATTATCACTTCACGCGATTTGGAAGCTATACTTCTATTAATGCAGCCCAAAATAGCATTTGCCTTCTTTGCAGCCACATCACATTGCTGGCTCATAGTTTGTGATCTACCACAATTCCAAGACCCACAAAGGTCACGTAACCCATCCCCCTTTCCTGAAAACACATCCACACTCAAGGGTGCAGCCAAAACTTTTTAGAGCCTGGACATGCTGCATTAAGCACACCGTCGACATTTCCAGCCTCGGTCCTGCACTCCCCAGCCATTCTACATATCTGGTAGATTAGAGCAAAAAATAAAAATAGAATCTGCTTGCACACCCTTATTTTGTTAAGACTCTGAACATGTGCAGTTTCATATTTTAAACTCACTGAAATCACAGCACCATTATGAGCACAAGAATAAAATGTTGTTTCCTTCTGCTGCCATGGTGTGAAAAAGCCGCATTGTAAAAACAAAGCAAATATTTTGATTATACAGTATATCTTGACAGCCAGCATGGTGTAGTGGTTAGAGCACTTGAATGGGACTTCCGAGATCCAGGTTCTAGTCCCCACTCAGCCATGAAGTTCACTGGGTGACTTTGAACCAGTCACTAACACTTAGCCTAACCGACCCCACAGGGTTGTTGTGAGGATGAATTGGAGGGAGGGGGGGCTATGTAAGCAGGCTTGGGTTCCTTGAAAGAGGGGAAAGGGTGGGGCATAGATGTAACAATAAAAGATAATATTTAAAATGAAAATAATGAAATGAACAGGTGTCCTCTGACTAGAAAATGTTTTTTACAAAAAAAAAAGAAAGAAGAAAGCAAGGATGCTGGGAAGCAGCATCAGCCACGGTGAGCCCCAGCACGCCCCTAGAATCTCGGGGGTCTCCAATACCACACTCGGCGCCAGTTCGGCAAGTTCGGTCAGGGAGACTGTTGGGCAGCAGGGTGGGCGGTATACCCACAACATTTCCGATCGGTCTCACTGGCCCATTGCCAAGCACAGGCCCAGGGGAGGAAGATCGTATTCTTACGGACCCCAGTGAATCCCCCATGTCACAACCCTCTAACCGGGGTTGATACTGCACCCAACACCCTAGGGGGCAGAGCTGGGTCAAATCAACCTCCCCTGCTCACTCACAAAGGTTTCGGTGATGCAAGCCAGATTGGATCCCTCATCCATAATCCGACCACAGAGGAAAGAGGTCTTTTTGTGAACAAATCAGCCACTGAGCAACAAGAACACCAGGAGCGAGGGGCCAGTAGCCAGGCCACCAGATGCCTGTAAAGTGTAATGAAGAGAAGGGTCAGCAGGGGAGATGGCCTGCACCCACCTGTCTCCTCTGCACGGCTGACTCCTCCTGTGCCACCCCTGACCTGCAATCACCCCTATGTTGTGAGTTGCTGGTAACTAACTGAATGTCGCCATGTAATACCCCCAGGTTGGGCCGTCCCGGTAGTGGTGCCCACCCTGTGGAAAACCCTCCCCCACGCAGCTCGGGAGGCAGGAAATGTGGCATGTTTTAAATGCCTCCTGAGAACACACTTTCTCCCCCATATTTTCTCTGCGTCAGAACTTGTCTAATCCTCTTTTAACATGATTAAGTTGGTGGCCATCACAATCAATCTGCGAGGTCCTTTCCCTAAGAATGAACTTGTTTGTCAATATAGTTCGGTGCTACCTGCAAACACCCTTCCCTGCCCGCAATCAGTGTGGTGGCTTCTTCTCTACAACTTCTCTGAGGGTAAGGCTTACTTAATTAAATGGGGGTTTCTTCTGAGAAGATGATAGGATTGCACTGTTAAAGCTACTAGAGCAGTAGCTTCATTAGGCCAACTCAAAGGTCACGAAAATGTTGATCTACTGATCTCTTCATCAGGAAAGATGTTACAAAAAGGAGATTAGGAAGGGGAGAAGAGAAATAAAAAAAGTCTGGCTCCTTTCAAGAAAATAACTAATATGAAGGCCTCAAATGGGCCCGATTGGCACTACTGCTGCAACAAAGTCCCATTGAATAGCTGTCTGCCACGATGTTTTGGATCCTAAGGGGGTTCTGCTTTATTGCCAATAAAAAAAGAAAAAGGACTAGAGGTGTAATCTTGTTTTGAGTGCATTTCTAATTCCCTCTTTTTCTTTCAAGCCACGGATTTATTTACGTATTGCTCGCAAGGGTCCTTCTCCCCTCCCTGCCCTCGCAGACCTGCTTTCCTGCGGTGCGAAGGAAGAGGGGGGCCTCGCTCTCTCCCTCCCTCCCTCCCTCCCGGGGTTTCTGCAGTCCGGCTCCGGACCGAGCACAGGTGCCGGATCAGCAGGCACTGGCGGGCACTCCGGCTGTCCCGGGTCGCCTCGCTTCTTATTCCAGCCCAACGTGGCCAGCCGCGGCTTCCCTGGTCCCGACGGCGTCCCGCGCGTGGAGCTCCTTCGGGCAGCCCCCTCCCCCCCGCCCAGCCGCTCACCTGGGGGCTCCGCCTCGGTCTCCCGCCTCTCCCGGTCCCCGGCCGGGTCCCCCGAAGCCCCCCGCCGCAGCTTCACCCCCGCCACGTCGCCCCAGGAGAGCGGCCGGGCGCGCGGGCGGAGGGGGGGCGCGTGTTCCGCGGGGCCCTTCGTGGGGGGTGTGCGTCTAGTGGGCGCCCCGGCGGATCCCTTCCTCGCGGGGAGAGGCGCCCAGGCGGGGCTCGGGTCCCTCGAATGGGGCTGACCACCTCCTTCTTCCGAGGCAGCTTCGCTTTCCTCCTTTTCCGCGTCTTCTGAAGGGCCCCAAGCCTGGTTTCCGGAGCTCCTTCTCCTCAGAGGCTCTCGCTTTACCAGGCAGCCTCGTGGCGTGACTGGTTCACGCGGTCAGTGACACGTGTTCCATTGAAGGCTACACGTGTCCATGCCCCACAGTGGGCACACAGGAAAGGGCACATTCACGCGTAAACCTGTACCGGGGACGAAAGGAAGCTTCTCTCGCGCGGCCGTTTCCTTCTTACAAACCAGATACCCGGATGTTCCTCAGCACGCCTCGCCTAGTTGCCCAGAGAAGGGCATGGCTTCAACGACGCTTAATAGGGAGTGGGTCGCTGAGGCCATGCCTTTCTCCTGGCAGCAGGGCGAGCGACGCTGGGTCTGAAGAAGCTTCCTGCTCAGCGCCTGTTTAAAACTAAAACACCAATTTCTTTTAACTACCAATATTATACCTATTAGAATATTTTAATACATAATTCTCACACTACAAAATGCTTTTCTGTTGTTCTGCTGCTGCTGTTGTTTCTTGAGGCACTGCAACATCGTGTCCACACAATTTGTTCCTGTTAGGTGTTTTATTGCAAAGAAATTCGGATAATTCTAGTGCCATTTGTGCAATTGCGCTAGAACCACGTGGCTTTCAGCACCTGATTTTGTGAAAATCTTAGCGACGGAAGTCCGTGGGCTGGCTGGACTTGCACCACAGTGAGTCGGTGCAAGCACAGGGCTGGCAAACCAGAATCTGGGGGGCTGAATCATGAAAATCCGTTGGATTTTCACACACACGGCTTGTTCGCACGACACAGGAACCGCAAGTCCCCCGCGGTTCCCGTGTCATGTGAATGCCAACCGGGGGCGCCCCCGCGGGACGGCTCCGTACGGGACGCACGTAAAGTGACCATGGTTGGTAGAGGGGTAAGCCCCTACCGCGCATGGCCACCCTGCCGTGCGAATAGCGGGCGTCCGTCCCGTGGGGGCCACACAGAGGCGGCGGCCGGAGCTGCGGCCACTCCAGCCTGAAGGGGCAAACAGCCCCTCTGGGCATCCCGGGACCCGCCCCCTAGCGCCGGGAGACCCGCACTGCGGCGCGGAGCGCAGGTTGACTGTGGCGGCGCCCCGCTGAACCCTGCAGACAGCCTCGTGGTGCCTCCCCCGCTCACAGCCTGGGTTGTGGAAGCAGACGCCTAACTCAACTAACTCTGACATCACTCAAACACTCCTTATAGACTCCTCCCCCCACCCTTTCCAAGACATCACAAACCACACCCACTCAGTTCAACATTCTATACTCACTAAATATACTAAAGCAGACATACACCAGGGAACTGAATTGTGGGGTTACGCCACACCCACCATTTCAATTAAACCTTGTTTTCAATGTATTGTTTTTGTTTCTTTGATCTGTTTTTATCTTTTTATTATTCACCACTCCCCGATGTGCTTAGATATGGAGTGTTAACAACAATCCTGTAAACAAATTCAGCTGCTGGATCAGGAAAGTGGTTTGTGTTCTGCAACAATACTGGATTTCGGCTGGGCAGAGAAAAGCTCACCAATGTTTTAAAAGGACCACAGAAGGCAGAGTCCAGGGTGTGTGAAGGGTTACTCTCAGTTTATTTATTTATTTATGTGCAATGTTAATTTAACATTTTCAAACGTGGAAATTCATCCCTGGCGTCAGTTGAGCCCTAACTGAATAGAATCAAAGTGGCTTCTTATTCCACTCCAGCCATTTCATTCTGGAGCCTGCCTTGACCTGTCGGACTGTCAACATAGGAGGACCTTTGGGTCAGCAGCAGAGCACCCAAGGAGGCGGATGTGGCAGGGGTTCCCCTGCCACATGGCGGCAGCCCCCTGCCCTGCACAGCATGCCATTCTGGAAGGCCCCTCAGTCATTCTGAGTTGGTTGGTGGTGGGGTGTGAGGGGCTGCAGTGGGCAGCGGGTGAGTGGGGAAGCCCCGAGATGAGTCATCATCCCCAACCCTCTTTGCTTCCAGACTTCTATTTCCTTCTTCATTTGTGTACTTCACTGTGCATTTTCATCTTTTCTCCTGTCTTTTCCCTCAAAGCACTCATCAGTCAGCCCTTCCAGCACCAAGTCCCACAAGGGGATAAACTCTTTTGAGCATTAAAACTGCAATCCTCACCCCTGACTTCTAGGGGAGGGGCTGTGGCTGAGTGGTAGAGTCCTTGCTTTGCATGCAAGTAGTCCGAGGTTGAGTCTCCAGCAGCATCTCCAGGCAGGGCTGGGAAAGGCCTCTCCGTCTGCCTGAATCCCTGGAGAGCGGCTGCCAGTGAGGGTGGACCAGGGATTGGCAGCCTCATGGCCTCCTGATGCCTTGAACTATGGTTCCCATCATCCCTGAGCATTGGGCATGCTGTCTGAGGCTTATGGGATTTGTAGCCCAAAACATTTAAACAGCACCACACTGCCACACTGTTGGTGCAGACAATGCTGAGCAAGGTGAACCAGGGTCTGACTCAGTGTGAGGCCGCTTCCTGTGCACGGTTGCAGCCTGTGGCCCTCCAATGTGTAGGGACCTATAAATGGTTAGTGAGACAGGACTTAGCTTAGCGGAAGCCATGCTGGTTCTTCCTTAGTAGGGCCTGTCCTTCTATATGGTGACTAATTTTATCTTTAATAACGCTTTCAACCAATTTACCAGGAACAGATGTTAAACTAACCAGGCTGAATTCCCGGATCCCCCCTGGATCCTATTTAAAAATTGGTGTTACATTGGCTGTTCTCCAGTCCTCTGGTACAGAGGCTGATCTTAGGGACGTGTTACATATTTTTGTTAGAAGATCAGGAATTTCATATTTGAGTTCTTCAAGAACTCCAGGATGGATACCTATGGGACTATGTGATGACATGATCCAGGAAGTGCTGGGGCTTTTGAATGAGAAAAAAGGAAGAAAAGCCCCTCAGCATCCTCCCCTCCTGAAGTCAGTTTAAGTAGGCACACCCTCCAGAGGGCTCCCTCCCTGAGAGGAGCCGCTTGCCTGGGGGAATTCTCTCTTCCCTGCTCCATTTCCAGTCCCAGTTCTTCTTTTCCTCTTCTTCGCTGCCCTATCCTGGCCTGTCTTTCTCTTTATTCCACCCAGAGCACTTTGTCTTGGGGAATTCTCAGGAGGGGAGGGTGGTGGGCAAGAGGCCTTCTGAACTGGATTTGACTTGACACACAGAGAGGAGGAAGGAGGATTTTTCTCCTTCTGCGCCTCACACAGGCCTTCACCCATTTTCAGAGGAAGGAGTCAGGGGCTTTTTCGTTTGTCAGCTGCCATTTCCCGGCTATAGGAAGGGCCACACAGCCCACACCCTTGGCATGCAGAAGGTCCCGGGTTCCATTCAGAGCTATGAGGGGAAAGAAGGCAAAGCTCTGAGAAAAGCCCCACCCCCCTCCATTAGCTTTCCCCATTTGCCCTGCAGAAGCTGGTTCTGAGATACTGTTTTATTGGGACGACATTCAAAAAAGATCCCAAGAAAGAGGAGATCCCTGTTGCAAGATGTTGACTTCTTGGGTGACTTTTAGGGTCTCTTTTTGCACGGGCTGCTCCAAGGATTCGTGCTAAGAGTTTCATCAGAGATTGCTTAAAATTCTCATGATATAATGATTTTATTACCTATTTGATTGTTTTCTTTGAAGCTTTGTTTTATTGCTTTTTTGGTTCTTTTGACTCTGGCTTTTATTTACCGTGCATTTACTGTCGCTGTCAGTGGCTGAAGTTGGAACGGTGCCCCAAGAGGCAGATCCTGGACCCAGTGATCCTGGAGCTGTTCCTGGCCGTCCTACCTCCGGAGGTGGGGAGCTGGGTCCGGGAGTGCTTTTGCATTCCCCTTGAGGCTCTGTGGAAAGGTGAAATGTGTTTCTAAGATGTGGGAAAGGGTGATTTCTTTCAATAGATTAAGACTTCATCTAAATCTAAACTGGAACTTCGAATGATGCCCGAAACCAGTGTGGAGACTGGCTGACCTCACACAAGGAAATAATTGCAAAATGTGTATGAACTAACAAGTATCTCCCCACCTTCTTTCTTGGTCTTTCAGGTTCACCATGCATTCTGGGTATCTGATATTAAAAACTAATTGGCAAGGCCACTTGGATATCTCAGAGAAAAATGCTGAGTTTAAGCTCTTCACTCAAGATGCACAGGGTTACATGAGGGAGGAGGAAGAGGTGTTGGACTGTCTCATTCGGGGTGGAAGGTGCAGTTTTCACTGCCACCGGTCTTTTCCTGCAAGGTGCGAGTAGTTTCCGCTTTTGACAGCCCGGAGTGCTCTGCCTGCGATTCCCAATTTAGATCGGCAATAAACACTGGAATCTAGCACTTAGTCAAAGCGAAACCACTTCTAGGCAAAACTGAAAGTATCTTTATTTGATAGTAAACAAATACAAACTGAAAAGGGAGATAAAGGAAAGTGAAACTAGCAGAAAAGGAAGCGCTCTATAACACAGTCAGACCTACAAAACAACAAAGACTATACACTAGTCTAGCTGACATCAGAGCTTCTGATCTAGTCTAACACTAGAAACTGAATGAACTTACAGCAATGTACTCAGGCGCTCCGCTTGGGGGTTGAGTGACCGGACTGGCCTGAGTCAGGGTCTCATTTTGTGCTCTGCAGCACCTTTCTCCCAACAGCATACAGAAGCCTTGGCTGCTTCTTTTACCCCCTCACTTGCCTCCCCTCTTGATCCCCCGACCCCTCTCCTGACAGGGCAAACCAGTTAGGCCAGGCGGGAAGGGTGCTGAGGTTTCAGCACCACTTTTTCCATGGTCCCTTGATGGTGCTTGGAAGGGTGTTTGCGTGTACTTGACAACCCATTGAGGGCGTCTGGGGAAATCCATCTAACTGTAAATGCGTGTGTCCCAGACTTGGCAGCTCATTGAGGGTGTTTGGTGAAACAGGGACTGAGCTCTCCTGCCCTGGGCAGGGATTATGCCGGGGAAATAGGGCAAAGTGTATCTTGGTCAGGCTTTCTCGCCACATCCCCCCTTTGGGAAGAAGAAATCGGGGTTTCTGAACACCCCAAATTCCATCTAGCTTCATGTTGAGAAAGCCCGTGACAGCCCCGTACCAGGCTCCCAAGGGCCTCCAGCTTCCTCTGTGAGGGGGGCTGCCATGGGCCCACTCCTTCAAGCACACACTCGGGCAACCTGACTCAGGACACCCCAAATCAGTGAGACCTTTTTTATTGTAGCAAATCCTACGGGAAAGCTTAATGGTTTTGCTCTTTCGGAAAGCACATGACTGATGGTCATGAGCGAGAAGCTCCATGTAATTCCATAACAGTCAAAAGCTAATAACTATCGCCGAGTCAGTGATCCATACGACTTTTGTTTTCCTGCTGCAAGCACTATGGCTCAGCATCCAGGCCGAGGGGCTGGAAAGATTCCTGGCATAACCCATCCCAGGCAATCAAAGGCAAGAGGTCTAGAAAAAGACCAAAACAAACCCAGATACGCAGAGATGGGAGTCCAGCCTTGAAATCTTCACTGGAACCTCAGCACAAAAAGGGTCAAGACCTATGAAATCCAAGAGTCCAAACACAGGTTCAAGAGTAAGTCCAGAGCAATCCCACACATGCAGAGAGTTGGACGACCGTAGCTTCCACTTTGGGGTCTCCACACTCCATTGGTCCAGGCATAGAAAACTCGCAGAGTCAGATCAGTCCAAGCCAGTGGGCAACTCTCGGCTATCGACAATGAAGATCCAGAATCCATTTGTATCAGTCCAAGTCAGCGGGCAACTCTGGGCTATCGACAATGAAGATCCAGAATCCATTTGTATCAGTCCAAGTCAGCGGGCAACTCTGGGCTATCGACAATGAAGATCCAGAATCCATATATATCGGCCACAACTGTGGGCCTGTCAAGATCTTGATTCCCAGGGAAGGATAGGTCAGCACCAGGTTTGCTTACGAGGAGACAAATTTATTGAGCAGCTTTCAACATACATGTGCACTAAGCAAACAAGCGAGTTGGGACGGACCAATGCGTGGCTCTCTGGCAGGCATCGCCCAAAGTCCAAACATGGAACAAAGCAGACATTAGCATCTTCTACATTTTTGCAATTTACACTTGATATTCGCAGCTGGGCTACACATCATGACTATTGTTTGAAGCTAACAGTTAAGCAAAACATTACCACTAAGCTAATGAGCAGGGTGAGGAATGTTGGCACAAGCGTGCGTGCTGCGTATCTACACTTCCCATCATGGCTGGCTATTGAGCAGTGAGAAGCACACACCTGGTACAGGTCCTCAGCAAAGTAGGCCCAAACCCAGTGATAAGTGCAGACACCTCTTCCTTTCATACTGTATGCCAGTAATTCATTAACTTCTCTGTTCTTTGACCCGTCCCTTATGCTAGGAGCCAAAGCAGCTTCCCACGGGACAGGCATGCAGGGTAGGAAGAGATGCTAAGATGCTTTTTAGGCCTCTCTCAGCCCAAGGAAAATGGAAGTCACTTTCTGGTTCAAAATTCTCACAGGCGGCCCTACACCATAGCAAACAAGAATTCAAGGTCTATGAAAAGTAGAGCAATACCTTTCATGGCAGGTTCTTCACAATACACAAAGAGACAAGGTTCCAAATTAGATGGGGAGTCCATGTGAACATTGCCCAAAGAAGCTCAGAGAGTACTAAGTCCGTACAGAGAGGATTTGGGGGAGAAAAGACAAGAATCCCACTAGCAAAGGCTCCCAGCCTTGGCATCTGCTCCAGAGCAAAGGTGTGGCTGTGATATCCCTCTGGATATCCCTCCCCCCAAACCACTCACTGACAAGGGATTTTAGCCCATCAAAGAGGTCCCTGCCCAAACAGGGCATCTCCATTCTGCCCTCCTGGGGTGACATTTCAACTGTGACACATCTGAGCCCCCACCCTTCTGTTAGGTTCTCCCTACCAAAGTCAAAGCTGGCACCTGGATGGGAGAAAGACCCAATCTGTGTTGCTGGAAGAAGGAACCATCTGCAGAAAACACAGAGGCTCATGTTGCTGTGGCAAAGGCTGGAGTGTAGAGGAAGCCCTCCTATAGGGCCTCCAGCAGCTCCCAATTGGTGTGCATTAGCAGTACTGGTGCATTTCGTAACTGATGGGGGGGGGGCGAATCCTCTCGATTCTTTGCGCAGCCCCCCCCTGCCCGATTTCTCCATGGCGCGGAGAGCCACTCCGGCTGCTCTCTGCGCCGTTCGGGCAGGCTGGTCGGAAGTGACGCAACGGGCCTTGCGCCAACACGGCAGAACCCTGTTGCTGCGGTTTTGGCGTAGAAACCAGGGCAACAGGGCTTTAAAGGGCCTGTTTTAAGCCCTGTTGCCCTGGTTTCTACGCCAAAACTGCAGCAACAGGGTTCAGCCGCATCGGTGCAGGGCTCATTACATCACAGCCGGAAATGACGCAATGGAGCCCGAGCAGGCGGCGCAGCATGGGCCGAGCAGCTCGGCAGGTAAGCCCGCGAGTCACCCCAAATATCGGGGGGCTACAAGCGGGCCAATATTGGCCCATTCAAGCCCCCCGATATTCGGGGTAACATTCCTAAGCAGGCCTGAGAGCAGCTGGAGGTTTGGGACAGGATTCTGTGAAGAAAGCAGTGAGCTGGGCTGCTGTCTGGGAAGCAGCCACTAGATGGAGCTGTGGCGCTGTGCTGACTGAGCAGATCCTGACACCCGGAGCTCCAGGGGATTGAGGCGACTTTGCACTGTCTAACCATGCATAGGATTGCACCCTAAGAGACATTTAAGCCCAAACTAGACATGGTATGCCATCACATGTATTTTTCAGTCCAGCATGCACAATATATACCCCAAACTACTAAGTAGATTGAAGCAGGAGTGTTTCATGTGCTTTAAGTTTGGGACTCTGTCTGAAGCTCTGCCCGCACTCTGAGCAGTTACAGTAATACCTTGGATTGCAAGTAACTTGGTTTGAGAGGGTTTTGCAAGACAAGCAAATGTTTAAATATTTATTTATTTATTTACTTGATATACAAGCGATGTCTTGCAATACAAGTACTGTAGTACGGCTTAAATTAAAAATCTCTGTACAATTTTTTGGGGGGGGATTTCGTTTTGATATAAGAGTGTTTTGGATTACAAGCATGTTTCCAGAACGAATTATGCTCTCAATCCAAGGCATGACTGTATAGGGCTTCTCCCGAGTGAATT
The DNA here is from genome assembly GCA_021292165.1 of Shinisaurus crocodilurus. Lineage (NCBI taxonomy): Eukaryota > Metazoa > Chordata > Lepidosauria > Squamata > Shinisauridae > Shinisaurus > Shinisaurus crocodilurus. Next base: position 729,296 of record CM037891.1, read on the forward strand.
ATTTGATGAGAGTTAAGCTCGGAGCTCGAGATAAAGCTCCTTCTACAATCCGAACATTTAAAAGGCTTCTCCCCCTGAGTGGATTCTTTGATGCCTTTTAAGGCTAGAACTCTGACTGAAGCTCTGCCCACACTGGGAGCATTCATAGGGCTTTCACCCCATGTGAATTCTGTAATGTGAGTTAAGGTGGGAGCACTGACTGAAGCTTTTCCCACACTGGGAGCATTTATAGGGCTTTTCTCCCGTGTGAATTCTATGATGTGAGTTAAGATGGGAAGCCTGACTGAAGCTCTTCCCACACTCTGAGCATTTAAAGGGCTTTTCCCCTGTGTGAATTCTCTGATGTGAGTTAAGGTAGGATCTCTGAGGGAAGCTCTGCCCACACTGAGAGCATTCATAGGGCTTCGCCCCCGTGTGAATTTTATAATGCGAGGTAAGGTTGGAGCTCTGACTGAAGCTCTTCCCACACTCTGAGCATTTAAAGGGCTTCTCCCCTGTGTGACGTCTTTGGTGTTGTTTAAGGCTAGAACTCTGACTGAAGCTCTGCCCACACTGGCAGCATTCATAGGGCTTCTCCCCCGTGTGAATTCTGTGATGTAAGTTAAGGAGGGAGCTCTGACTGAAGCTCTTCCCACACTCTGAGCATTTAAAGGGCTTCTCACCTGTGTGCAGTCTCTGATGGTTTTTAAGGTTGGAGTTATTAGTGAAGCTCTTCCCACACTCTGAGCATGTATAGGGCTTTTCCCCCGTGTGAATTCTGTGATGTGAGTCAAGGGTGGAGCTCCGACTGAAGCTCTGCCCACACTCTGAACATTTAAAGGGTTTCTCACCTGTGTGCAGTCTCTGATGTCTTTTAAGGGCGGAGGTCCCAGTGAAGCTCTCCCCACACTCTGAGCATTTAAAGGGCTTCTCCCCTGTGTGGCCTCTTTGGTGTTGTTTAAGGCTAGAACTCTGACTGAAGCTCTTCCCACACTGGGAGCATTCATAGGGCTTCTCCCCCGTGTGAATTCTGTGATGTAAGTTAAGGAGGGAGCTCTGACTGAAGCTCTTCCCACACTCTGAGCATTTAAAGGGCTTCTCACCTGTGTGCAGTCTCTGATGGTTTTTAAGGTTGGACTTATTACTGAAGCTCTGTCCACACTCTGAGCATTTAAAGGGCTTCTCCCCTGTGTGAATTTTGCGATGTGAGTCAAGGGTGGAGCTCTGACCAAAGCTCTTCCCACACTCTGAGCATTTAAAGGGCTTCTCACCTGTGTGCAGTCTCTGATGGTTTTTAAGGGTGGAGTCATTAGTGAAGCTCCTTCCACAATCTGAACATTTAAAGGGCTTCTCCCCTGTGTGAAGTCTTTGGTGTCGTTTAAGGCTGGAACTCTGACTGAAACTCTGCCCACACTGGGTGCATTCATAGGGCTTTTCCCCCGTGTGAATTCTGTGATGTGACTTAAGGTCGGAGCTCGAGATGAAGCTCTTCCCACACTCTGAGCATTTATATGGCTTTCCCCCCGTGTGAATTCTGTGATGTGAGTTAAGGTCAGAGCTCGAGATGAAGCTCTGCCCACACTCTGAGCATTTAAAGGGCTTCTCACCTGTGTGAAGTCTTTGATGTCGTTTAAGGTTGGAGCTGTATTTGAAGTTCTTTCCACATTCTGAGCATGTATAATGTGAGTTCTCCCCTGTGTGAGTACTTTGATGCAAGGTAAGGCCTGAGCTGGAACTTAATTGCATTTCACACTCAAAGCATTTATATGTTTCTACTTCAGAGTGAATTCTGTGATGTTCAGTAAGGTATATCCACTGACTCAAGTTCTTTCCACACTGAGAACATTTCCGCACTCTCTCTCCATTCTGAATAATGGGTTTGTTTCCTTCGAAAGATTCTTCTAGCATTGCCATTTCGTGGAAGTCCACCTCTCCAAAGGATGTGAATTTGATCTCCCACTTCTGTTCACCTTCAGTTTTCTTTTCCTGCTGTTTGCAGTTCTTATGACTTTCTCTCCCATCAGCTGAAAGAAGGAAAGAGAGACTTTTAAAATAGAATTTAATTACATAGAAATTTATTAGGGATCAAGGCCAAGTGCTGCCCCTAGGAAAAAGAAACCAAATGCACAGTTACAGGATGGGGGATAGCGAGAATATTACACGTGACAAGGATCTTGGAATTGTTGCAGATCACACAAGCTGAATGTGAGCCTGCAATGTGATGTGGCTACAAAAAAGGCAAATGCTCTTAGCAGCTGCATTACTAGAAGTATAGCTTCCAAATCACATGAAATACTAGTTCCCCTCTCTCAGCACTGGTTGAAAGCAGCAGGACTTTCTGGAGAAAGCACCCGCCCTCCCGGCACATGCCCCAGTCATCTGCTCTCCACCTGATCTACCTCACAGGGTTGATGCGAGGATAAAATGGAGTGGGGGTGGACCATGTAAGCCCCCTTGCGTTTCGTTCAAGAGGGAAAAAGTGGGAATATACTGTAATGAAAAAAATCGTGTAACGTAAAATAAAATGAGGGAATGGTCCTTCAGGACTGGTATTCAATTGATGTCTTCCCCACACGTTAGACACAAACTAGCCTGTTCCCAGTTGACTCCAGCTATTCCCTGGCTATTCTTTTGTCAGATCTCTTGAAGAGCACATGGGAGTTGTGTGCAAACATTGGAAACATCTCATAGGAGAACACACAGCCAATGGACAAAGGGTCCAGCCAGAGCGAAGCACCCACCTGCTGGTCTCTCCCTTTCCTCAGAGCTCTGGAAAAAGGGGTCATTTGCTTCTCCCTGGCAGAAGATGACATCAGATCTGGGAACAGGAACCCCTTTTGCAAAGGATAGAAAGAGAGGAATTACTTCCGGCATTCCTGATTATTAAATCTGTTTAGGGATTACAAACCACCCAGGCTGAAGCCTCCCCCCCCCCCCCCCCATGTTCTCACCATACCCATCAAGGTCAAAAAGAGGTTGGGCAGGTCTTGGAATTCCTCCACATGGGAGTGCAAGAGAGCTGTGGAGTCACAGGTTCCTGCTTGGACCAAGAAGCCTCAGTCTGGCACCCCAGGAAAATGAACAGCCAGGAAATCCCCCACAAATGGAGGGAAACAGATAAAAACAGGTGCAATGCCTCCTTCCAGGATGCCTCAGCGGAGGGAAAGAGTGAACCTTACCCAGAGAGGCCAAATTCCTGCAATTCTCCTCCATGACTTCCCTGTGCAGAGCCCTCTGGCCTGGATCCAGCAGAGCCTCTTCCTCCTCCGTGAAACGCACAGCCACCTCCTCAAAGGACACCGGGGCCTGCAAGAGGGAGAGGGAGAGGAAGGGTTTCTCTGAGCAGAGCATGCAAAAGGGGCAGCAAAGGGGAGGCCCTCCTGCAGGATCCGAGCTCCAGGAGCAACAGCCAGAGCCCTCTTGGTAGCCACGTGTGAGGGACGATCCGGTCAGGCCCAGAGAGACGTGCATGGGACTGAGCCCCCAGCCCCCGTACCTGTTCCAGCTTTCCAGAAGCTCTTTCCACTCCAGCACCAAGAGGAGACCGAGAAGGCGCCCCCAGTGTCCTCCCACTGTCTCCAAGAGTCATCCCATTTCCTAAGAGGAAGAACAAGAAAGTGGGGAGATACTTGTTACTTCATACACACTTTGCAATTATTTCCTTGTGTGAAGCCAGCCAGTGTCCACACTGGTTTGGGGCATAATTCGAAGTTCCAGTTTAGATTTAGATGAAGTTATTATTTATTTTATTATTATATTTATATTTAATCGATTGAAAGAAATCACCTTTTTTCACATGTTAGAAATCCATTTCTCCTTCCCACAGAGCCTCAAGGGGAACACAAAAGCAGCCCATGGAAGTCAAGCAGAGGTGTCAGAGGGAGACCATCTTCAAACTTCCCCCTTGATCCTTAGCCTGAGAGGAGTCACCTCCGTCCCCGGACTAAACCTTCTCCGCTTCTCCAGAGTCGGTGATCACGTGGGCCTCCATCCCCTGGACTATTTGTTTATTCTGAGGGAGACTCACTAAGAATCTTTGGTTCATACCAACTACCACAGCAAAGAGGGAAGCTTCAGACCAAGAAACAAGCTAGAGACACTTGGGAGGAGATTGGGTGCGGTGGGTGCGGGAGGGACATCAAATGTAAACCTACAGAAAGTGCCTACAGATGAACATTTTTATCACTCATATGAATATGAAGGATAATTTCAAAAGAATTGTCATATCTTTCAACCCAAATCACCAGTTACCAAATTGTTATATTGGCACTGTGTTAAGTTACCACTTGGTAAATGGTAAATCTTGGTAAATCTCCAAAAGTGCAGAGATCGGCGTATTTTCCTATGTGACTCATTTAGGAATCATAGAAAGCATAGAAAGGTAGAATTGGAAGGGGCGTACAAGGCCATCGAGTCCAACCCCCTGCTCAATGCAGGAATCCAGGTCAAAGCATCCCTGACAGATGGCTGTCCAGCTGCACCTTGAATGCCTCCAGATTGGGAAAGCCCACCACCTCCATAGGTAGTTGATTCCATTGTCTTATCGCTCTGACAGTCAGGAAATTTTAGCGTATTTACCCTGAAGGGCAGCCATAAGAGACCCGTTTGTTTGAAGAAGCTCCCGGTAGAGACGGCCCTGCTTTCTTCTGGGCCAGCTTGGCACCACCTGAAGAAGCGTCTTCATCTTCCCTGCATCTGTCTCCTCAGCCATCATGTTGCGATATTCATCAGTACTCAGGATCCTACCAAGTAACTGAAACAGTACCAGGTCCAGCTTGGTGTCGTTCTACAAGATGTTCTGGGAACAAGAACACGATTAACTCTTCTGATGACTCTGAGCATGTGCAGTTTCATATTTTAAACTCACTGAAATCACAGCACCATTATGAGCACAAGAATAAAATGTCCTTTCCTTCAGCTGCCATGGTGTGAAAAAGCAGCATTGTAAAAACAAAGCAAATATTTTGATTATACAGTATATCTGACAGCCAGCATGGTGTAGTGGTTAGAGAACTCGAATGGGACTTCCGAGATGCAGGTTCTAGTCCCCACTCAGCCATGAAGTTCACTGGGAGACTTTGAACCAGTCACTAACACTTAGCCTAACCGACCCCACAGGGTTGTTGTGAGGATGAATTGGAGGGAAGGGGGGCTATGTAAGCAGGCTTGGGTTCCTTGCAAGAGGGGAAAGGGTGGGGCATAGATGTAACAATAAAAGATAATATTTAAAATAAAAATAATGAAATGAACAGGTGTCCTCTGACTAGAAAATGTTTTTTACAAAAAAGAAGGAAGAAAGCAAGGATGCTGGGAAGCAGCATCAGCCACGGTGGGCCCCAGCACGCCCCTAGAATCTCGGGGGTCTCCAATACCACACTCGGTGCCAGTTCAGCAAGTTCGGTCAGGGAGACTGTTGGGCAGCAGGGTGGGCGGTATACCCACAACATTTCCGATCGGTCTCACTGGCCCATTGCCAAGCATAGGCCCAGGGGAGGAAGATCATATTCTTACGGACCCCAGTGAATCCCCCATGTCACAACCCTCTAACCGGGGTTGATATTGCACCCAACAGGGCAGAGCTGGGTCAGATCAACCCCACCCAGCTCCCTCACACAGGTTACTGTGATGCATGCTAGATTGGATCCCTCATCCATAATCCGACCACAGAGGAAAGAGGTCTTATTGTGCACAAATCAGCCACTGAGCAACAAGAACACCAGGCACGAGGGGCCAGTAGCCAGGCCACCAGATGCCTGTAAAGTGTCAATGAAGAGAAGGGTCAGCAGGGGAGATGCCCTGCACCCACCTGTCTCCTCTGCACGGCTGACTCCTCCTTCTCCATCTCTCATGCCACCCCTGACCTGCAATCACCCCTATGTTGTGAGTTGCTGGTAACTAACTGAATGTCGCCATGTAATACCTCCAGGTTGGGCTGTCCTGGTAGTGGTGCCCACCCTGTGGAAAACCCTCCCCCACGCAGCTCGGGAGGCAGGAAATGTGGCATACTTTAAATGCCTCCTGAGAACATACTTTCTCACCCAGACTTTCTCTGGGTCAGAATTTGTCTAATCCTCTTTTAGTGTCATTAAGTTGGTGGCCATCACAATCAATCTGCGAGGTCTTTTCCCTAAGAATGAACTTGTTTGTCAATATAGTTCGGTGCTACCTGCAAACACCCTTCCCTGCCCGCAATCAGTGTGGTGGCTTCTTCTCTGCAACCTGCGCACTTGAGTTAAGGACGTGGATGAGTTGGCTTGTGTTTGCTAAACAGTTACCGTACTTTAGGCAGCAACCCTAATACAATTACCTGGGACTTCTCTGAGGATAAGGCCTTATTTAATTAAATGGGGTTTTCTTCTGAGAAGATGTGCATAGGATTGCACTGTTAACGCTACTAGAGCAATAGCGTCATTAGGCCAACTCAAAGGTCATGAAAATGTTTCAGTTTCTGAGATCTTCTGATCTCTTCTTTAGGGAAGATGTTACAAAAAGGAGATTAGGAAGGGCAGAAGAGAAATAAAAAAAACCTGGCTCCTTTCAAGGAAATAACTAATATGAAGGCCTCTGAAGGGCCCGATTGCAATTGCTGCAACAACGTCCCATTGAATAGCTTTCTGATATGGGGTTCTGCTTTATTGCCAATAAAAAAAGAAAAAGGACTAGAGGTGTAATCTTGTTTTGAGTGCATTTCTAATTCCCTCTTTTTCTTTCAAGCCACGGATTTATTTACGTATTGCTCGCAAGGGTCCTTCTCCCCTCCCTGCCCTCGCAGACCTGCTTTCCTGCGGTGCGAAGGAAGAGGGGGTTCCTCGCTCCCTCCCTCCCGGGGTTTCTGCAGTCCGGCTCCGGACCGAGCACAGGTGCCGGATCAGCAGGCACTGGCGGGCACTCCGGCTGTCCCGGGTCGCCTCGCTTCTTATTCCAGCCCAACGTGGCCAGCCGCGGCTTCCCTGGTCCCGACGGCGTCCCGCGCGTGGAGCTCCTTCGGGCAGCCCCCTCCCCCCCGCCCAGCCGCTCACCTGGGGGCTCCGCCTCGGTCTCCCGCCTCTCCCGGTCCCCGGCCGGGTCCCCCGAAGCCCCCCGCCGCAGCTTCACCCCCGCCACGTCGCCCCAGGAGAGCGGCCGGGCGCGCGGGCGGAGGGGGGGCGCGTGTTCCGCGGGGCCCTTCGTGGGGGGTGTGCGTCTCGTGGGCGCCCCGGCGGAGCCCTTCCTCGCGGGGAGAGGCGCCCAGGCGGGGCTCGGGTCCCTCGAATGGGGCTGACCACCTCCTTCTTCCGAGGCAGCTTCGCTTTCCTCCTTTTCCGCGTCTTCTGAAGGGCCCCAAGCCTGGTTTCCGGAGCTCCTTCTCCTCAGAGGCTCTCGCTTTACCAGGCAGCCTCGTGGCGTGACTGGTTCACGCGTTCAGTGACACGTGTTCCATTGAAGCCTACACGTGTCCATACCCCACACTGGGTCCACAGGAAAGGGCACATTCACACGTAAACTTGTACAGCCGACGAAAAGAAGCTTCTCTCTCGCGTCCGTTGCCTCTTACAAACCAGATACCCGGATGTCCCTCAGCACGCCTCGCCTGGTTGCCAAGAGAAGGGCATGGCTTCAATGACGCTTAATAGGAAGTGGGTCGCTGAGGCCATGCCTTTCTCCTGGTAGCAGGCCGAGCGACGCCGCGTCTGAGACACTTCTTGCTCAGCGCCTTTTTAAAACTAAAACACCAATTTCGTTTAACTACCATTATTATACCTATTAGAATATTTTAATACATAATTCTCACACTACAAATGCTTTTCTGTCGTTTTACTGTTGTTGCTTGAGATTATTGTTAAGTCTCTACTTGAAGACTTCCAATGAGAGAAAGCCCACCCATCCCAACCATTACAGCAGGCTGAGAGGAGGGAGACGAGAGGGGGAGCCTTTCCACCAGCCCTGCCAGGAGTATTAATATTCCTCCTTCTTCCCTCCCCATTCCTTTTTCCTTGTGTGTCATGTCTTTTTAGATTGTAAGCCTGCGGGCAGGGACTGTCTTGTTAATTGTAAACCCACCAGAGAGCTTCGGCTATTGGGCGGTATAAAAACGAAATAAATAAACATCGTATCCACAGAATTTGTTCCTGTTAGGTGTTTTATTGCAAGGAAATTCTGATAATTCTAGTGCCAATTGTGCTAGAACCACGTGACTTTCAGCACCTGATTCTGTGCAAATTGTTTTGGCAGTTGGTTTTTTTAAATGTGCAAATTGTGGCCCATCGTAGCAATGCAAGTCCGTGGGGCTGGCTGGACTTGCACCACAGTGAGTCAGTGCCAGCGCAGGGCTGGCCTGGCAAACCAGAATTTGGGGGTCTGAATCATGAAAATCCGTTCGATTTTCACACACACACCCAATCACATGCCTCACACATCTCTAGCGCAGCAGTATGGCTCCTGCTCTGGCCTTCCTTGACAATGGACCAGTTCCACGTTTTTGGTGGGTCTATCCTAGAAATTGCCATTGATGGGAGAGCTTTAGGATTCAAAATGGCAAACCTGGAGTATTTTGAAATTCTGGAGTTCTCTTTTAAATTTTTAGAAAAGGTATATATGCACTGGTGTACAAAATACCTGCATGTGTGCTCAGAACAACAGGTGCCTTTGAGGGCGTAACGAGGGAAGGGGTGGGAGGGAAGAGAGGTTGAGGTAGATGGGACAAACACGTAGAAGTCCTGAATACATGCTACCCTGATCTCCCCCCTCCTATGGAAGGGAAGGTCTCTTTGCAATAACCCTGTGCAGGTTCTCAGGGGAGTTTTTTGCTTCTGGGAGAGGGTCCTCACGCTCAATATGCCATCCCCTCTGCCAGGACAGCAGGAGGCCTCTGAGGAGGGTTTGCTTAGAAAGATCCCCTCAAGACCCACCATTGCAATGATACCTTATTTTCAATGTATTGTTTTTGTTTCTTTGATCTGTTTTATTGTTCACCGCTCCCGGATCTGCTTAGATATGGAGTGTTATACCAATCCTGTAAACAAATAAATAAATGAGTAGAGGTCAGTTCAGCTGCTGGATCAGGAAAGCAGTTTGTGTTCTGCAACAATACTGGATTTCGGCTGGGCAGAGAAAAGCTTACCAATGTTTTAAAAGACCACAGAAGCCAGAGTCCAGGGTGTATGAAGGGTTACCCTCAGTTTATTTATTCATTTATTTATTTATCTGCAATGTTAATTTAACATTTCGAAAGGTGGAAATCCATCCCTGGCCTCGATTAAGCCCTAACTGAACAGAATCAAAGTGGCTTCTTATTCCAGTCCAGCCATTTCATTCTGGAGCCTGCCTTGACAGTCGGACTGTCAACATAGGAGGACCTTTGGGTCAGCAGCAGAGCACCCAAGGAGGCGGATGTGGTCGGGGGTCCCCCTCACTTGGCAGCAGCCCCCTGCCCTGCACAGCATGCCCTTCTGGAAGGCCCCTCAGTCATTCTGAGGGTGGCCGGGTGACCGGCCAGATGGGCGATTAATAAATATAATAAATAAATAAATAAATTCTGAGTCGGTTGGTGGTGGGGTGTGAGGGGCTGCAGTGGGCAGGGGGTGAGTGGGGAAGCCCCCAGATAAGACATCATCCCCAACCCTCTTTGCTTCCAGGCTTCTTCTTTTTTTAAATATGTTTTATTGAATTTTTCCAATCATACAACTAATAATGAATAAAACAAAAATACAACATAAACATTGTGCACTCCCCACCTCTTGGGACCAATTATATTTCCCCCCATATATATATATATATATATATATATATAATATTCTATATTCCAAAAATGTAACAAATCTTGAAAGATTTGTTCCCCTTCCCCTTCACCAACACATACTAATCCAAAAATTTTCCCCAAATGTTCACAAAAGTGTCTTTCTCCAATTGTCCTTTTTGGCACTTAATATTACAGGTTAATTTATCATTTAGCGCGATATCCCATACCTCTTTATACCACTCAGTAATTGAAAAGACATGTCGAGCTTTCCATTTCCTAGCTATCATTAATTTAGCTGCTGTTAACAAATTCACAATCAATTCTTTAGTATTTTTTAAACATACTTTTTCTGTTATTGTTAACAATGCTAATTTTGGGCAGACCTCTAATTGCATTCCAATTATTTCTGATATTTCTGTCAACACTTTCTACCAAAATTCCAGTGGAGAAGCCCCCAGATGAGTCATCATCCTCAACCCTCTTTGCTTCCAGACTTCTACTTCCCTCTTCATTTGTGTACTTCACTGTGCATTTTCATCTTCTTTTCTCCTGTCTTTTCCCCAACAGCACTCATCAGCCAGCCCTTCCAGTGCCAAGTCCCACATGGGGATAAATTCTTTTGAGAATTAAAACAGCCGTTGCCCGTTGCTGAAGTAACAGGAAATCACAATGTTAAATCGAATGGCATTGAAGAAAAACCTCAGCTTTGACTTCTAGGTGAGGGGCTGTGGCTGAGTGATAGAGTCCTTGCTTTGCATGCAAGAAGTCCGAGGTTGAGTCTCCAGCAGCATGTCCAGGCAGGGCTGGGAAAGGCCTCACCATCTGCCTGAATCCCTGGAGAGCGGCTGCCAGTCAGGGTGGACCAGGGGTTGGCAGCCTCATCATCCTTGAGCATTGGCCATGTTGTCTGGGGCTTATGGGATTTGTAGTCCAAAACATTTAAACAGCACCACACTGCCTCCTGTTGGTGCAGGCAATACTGAGCAAGGCGAACCAGGGTCTGACTTGGTGTGAGGCCGCTTCCTGTGTACTATTGCAGCCTGTGGCCCTCCAATGTGTAGGACTATGAGTCCTATCATCCACATCCTGCACAGGCACTGGGGCTGATGGGACTTGTAGTACAACACTTCTGGCCAGCCCAACACAGCTGGAGAACGGTGTACTTTTGTTTCCAAAATGTGTATCATTGATCCCCTTTCACTTTGTGCAGAGAGGAATAGTTTTCAGTTTCCTTATTATGAGCAAACATTCTAACAAAAAAAGAACACTTGGGAGGGGGGAGCTGCATGTGTCACTTTGAGCAAAGCAGGATTTGTCTTTGGGAAAAGGTGGAGGGGGTCTGAGGGGAGGAGGAGGGGGAGGAGGAGGAGGAGAACGAGGCGGGAGGGGCACTGATGTTCTCCCTCCCTCGATACTGAAACATACAGTGGTGGGGTGCAGAAGGCCATGGAATCAGGGCCCCCTTGATCCTGTGGGGTGCCCCCCCCCAGCCTGGAGAAAGGGTGGTGTGGAGGGAGGGAAGCTCCTAGCATCACAGGCTCCTAGATTTGGGCAGGACCTCAGAGGTCATCTAGTCTAGCCCACTACCCCCTCTTGCTGGTGTACGGAATCCATGGTTACAGCACCCTCTCCCCCCACCTGACTGGTGGTCGCTTGCTTAAAGGCCTCTAACCAAAGGGAGACCCCCACCCATTGAGCAGCTCCTGCTGCCAGGAGGTACTTCCTGAAGCTCCGTCTAAATCCCTTGTCACTTCAGCCCCCTGGTTCCAGCTCTACCCTCTGGAGCAGCAGGAAAGGAAATTGCCCCCTCATCTGTGGGACTGACAGCCTTGCAAATACCTGAAGACGGGGATCCTCAGATCGCCTCCTCTCCAGGCTCAACATATCCACCTCCTTCAACCTTTCCTCTCCTCTCGGTCTCCACTTTGACCCCCCCGCCCCTTCTTTCTCACTAGGTCCCTCTAGGGTGGGGCTGCAAGGTGTGCTTTCTAGCTGTGGGGAGCAACCCACCGTTCCTGCCCTCCTCCTCAACCTGGGCAGCCTCCCTCACTCCCTCAGCAAGAGGGTCTCCTCCTTTTGGCAGCAGCCGTGGGATTACTCTGAGCCCCCCCACACACACACACGAAGAGAGCCCAGGGAGCCCAAAGAGAGCCGAGGAGGGGCATTCCCCAGCATCGCCCACCCCCCAGCACCTGCAGATTGGGAAATGCCGAATGCGCCCCTCCCTCCAGCCTTCTTGTCCCAGGGAATTTGATCTCCACACCTGACGTTCAACTGCTAATATATTAGGGAGCAATGAATTATGGAGGAAAGCTGACAGCTAGTCCATCCTAATAAAAGAGGGGGGGGGAGTCTGGGATTACAAGCAGCCCACCGGCATCCCAGAGAGAGAAAGTGACAATCCCCCATTATCTGCGCTGGAGGATTTGGTCAAATTAGCAGCACTTTTATAGGGATTTTGGTTTTATACCTCCTGGAGCACTCTCTTTCTAGGTGGGGTGGAGGGTATGTTGCAAAAAATATGCTAGATCCTAATGTACCCAGTTCAAATCATACACATTAGGGAGGAGAAAAAGTCAGGCAGTGGTCCAACATTGTTTATTCTATAGAATATGGAGATATGGGAGTGTAACACTGCAAAGCCGTATCTCAAAATGGATACAGAAATCTTATCAATTTATACAGTATCTTCTGACACAGTTCCATGCATGTGCCTTACTAAGAGAAATTTCTCACCAGTGTGCATTCTCTGATGTCTTTTAAGCTTAAAGTTATTAGTGAAACTCTTCCCACACTCTGAGCATTTAAAGGGCTTCTCACCTGTGTGAATTCTGTGATGTGAGTAAAGGGTGGAGCTCTGACTGAAGCTCTTCTCACACTCTGAGCATTTAAAGGGTTTCTCACCTGTGTGCAGTCTCCGATGGTTTTTAAGGTTAGAGTTATTAGTGAAGCTCTTCCCACACTCTGAGCATTTAAAGGGCTTCTCCCCTGTGTGAAGCCTTTGGTGTTTTTTAAGGTTGGAGCTCCGACTGAAGATCTTCCCACACTGGGAGCATTTATATGGCTTTTCCCCTGTGTGAATTCTTTGATGTGAGTTAAGTTTGGAGCTGTGAATGAAGCTCTTCCCACACTCTAAGCATTCAAAGGGCTTTTCCCCCGTGTGAATACTGTGATGTAATTTAAGCTGGGAGCTCCGACTGAAGCTCTGCCCACACTGGGAGCATTTATAGGGCTTTTCCCCCGTGTGAATTCTATGATGTGAGCTAAGGGTGGAGCTCCGACTGAAGCTCTTCCCACACTCTGAGCATTTAAAGGGCTTCTCACCTGTGTGCAGTCTCTGATGTCTTTTAAGGTTGAAGTTATTAGTGAAGCTCTGCCCACACTCTGAGCATTCATAGGGCTTTTCCCCTGTGTGAATTCTGTGATGTGAGTTAAGGTGGGAGCTCGAGATGAAGCTCTTCCCACACTCTGAGCATTTATACGGCTTTCCCCCCATGTGAAGACTTTGGTGTTGTTTAAGGATAGAACTGTGACTGAAGCTCTTCCCACACTCTGAGCATGTATAGGGCTTTTCCCCTGTGTGAAATCTATGATGTGAGTTAAGGTGGGAGCGCTGAGTGAAGCTCTGCCCACACTCTGAGCATTTAAAGGGCTTCTCCCCTGTGTGAAGTCTTTGGTGTTGTTTAAGGTTAGAACTGTTAACAAAGCTCTTCCCACACTGGGAGCATTTAAAGGGCTTTTCCCCCGTGTGAAGTCTTTGGTGTTGTTTAAGGCGAGAACTGTGACTGAAGCTCTTCCCACACTCTGAGCATGTATAGGGCTTTTCCCCTGTGTGAAATCTATGATGTGAGTTAAGGTGGGAGCGCTGAGTGAAGCTCTGCCCACACTCTGAGCATTTAAAGGGCTTCTCCCCTGTGTGAAGTCTTTGGTGTTGTTTAAGGATAGAACTGTTAACAAAGCTCTTCCCACACTGGGAGCATTTAAAGGGCTTTTCCCCCGTGTGAAGTCTTTGGTGTTGTTTAAGGCGAGAACTGTGACTGAAGCTCTGCCCACACTGAGAGCATTCATAGGGCTTTCCCCCCATGTGAATTCTGCGGTGTGAGTTAAGGAGGGAGCTCCGACTGAAGCTCTGCCCACACTCTGAGCATTTAAAGGGCTTTTCCCCCGTGTGAATTCTGTGATGTGACTTAAGGTCGGAGCTCGAGATGAAGCTCTTCCCACACTCTGAGCATTTATATGGCTTTCCCCCCGTGTGAATTCTGTGATGTGAGTTAAGGTCAGAGCTCGAGATGAAGCTCTGCCCACACTCTGAGCATTTAAAGGGCTTTTCACCTGTGTGAAGACTTTGGTGTTTTTTAAGATTGGAACCGTATTTGAAGTTCTTTCCACATTCTGAGCATGTATAATCCGAGTTCTCACCTGTGTGGCTACTTTGATGCAAGGTAAGCCCTGAGCTGGAGCTTAATTGCTTTTCACACTCAAAGCATTTATATGTTTCCACTTCTGGGTGAATTCTGTGATGTTCAGTAAGGTATATCCACTGACTCAAGCTCTTTCCACACTGAGAACATTTCCGCACTTTCTCTTCATTCTGAACAATCGTTTTCTTTCCTTCGAAAGATTCTTCTAGCATTGCCATGTCGTGGAAGTCCACCTCTTCAAAGGATGTGAATTTGATCTGCCACTTCTGTTCATCTTCAGTTTTCCTTTCCTGCTGTTTACAGTTTTTATTACTTTCTCTCCCATCAGCTGAAAGGAGGAAAAAAGAGACTTGAATAGTTTAATTAAATTGAATTAAACAGAAAGTCCAAGTACTGCACCTAGGAAAAAGAGGACAAAAGCACAGTTACAGGATGCGGGATACTTGGTTCAACAATACTACAAGCGAGAAGGATCTTGGAATTCTTGTAGATCACACAAGCTGAATATGAGCCGGCAATGTGATGTGGCTGCAAAAAAGGCAAATGTTCTTTTCAGCTGCAGTAAGAGAAGTATAGCTTCCAAATCATGTAAAGTACTAGTTCCCCTCTACTCAGCACTGGCTGAAGGCAGCAGGACATTCTGAGAAACCACCCGCCATCCCGGCACATGCCACAGTCATTCACTCTCTGCCTGATCTACCCCACAGGGTTGATGCAAGGATAAAATGGAGAGGTGGTGGACCATGTAAGCCCCTTGCATTTTGTGCAAGAGGGAAAACGTTGGGATATACTGTAATCAAAAAATAATGTAACAAAATAAAATAACGGTATGGTCCTTCAGGACTGGTATTCAATAGATGTCTTCCCCCACAGGTTAGACACAAACAAGCCTTTTCCCAGTTGACTGAGTCCCTCCAGCTATTCCCTGGCTATTTCTCTTTCAGATCTCTTGAAGAGCACATAGGAGTTGTGTGCAAACATAAGAAATATCTCGTAGGGTCCAGCCAGAGCGAAGCACCCACCTGCTGGTCTCACCCCTTCCTCAGAGCCCTGGACAAAGGGGTCATCTGCTTCTCCCTGGCAGAAGATGACATCAGATCTGGGAACTGGCAGCCCTTTTGCAGAGGGTTGAAAGAATGGAGTTACTTCCAGCACTTCTGATTATTAAATTTGTTTAGGGACTTCAGATGACCCAGGCTGAAGCCTCCCCCCACCCCTGTTCTCACCAGACCTATCAAAGTCAAAGAGAGGTTGGGCAGGTCTTGGAACTTCTCCACATGGGAGCGCAAGAGAGCTGGTGAGTCACAGGTTCCTGCTTCGACCAAGAAGCCTCAGTCTAGGACCCCAGGAAACTGAACAGCCAGGAAATGCCCCACAAATGGAGGGACACAGATAAAAATAGGTACAATGCCTCCTTCCAGGATGCCTCAGCCGAGGGAAAGAGCGAGCCTTACCCAGAGAGGCCAAATTCCTGCAATTCTCCTCCATGACTTCCCTGTGCAGAGCCCTCTGGGCTGGATCCAGCAGAGCCTCCTCCTCCTCCGTGAAACGCACAGCCACCTCCTCAAAGGACACCGGAGCCTGCAAGAGGGAGAGGAAGAGGAAGGGTTTCTCCGAGCAGAGCATGCAAAAGGGGCAGCGAAGGGGAGGCAAAGGGGAGGCCCTCCTGCAGGATCCAGGAGCAACATTCAGAGCCCTCTTGGCAGCCACCTGGGAGGGACAATCCTGTCAGGCACAGAGAGATGTGCAGGGGACTGAGCCCCCAGGCGCCCCCCTGTACCTGTTCCATCTGCCCAGCAGCTCTTTCCACTCCAGCACCAAGAGGAGGAGGTCGAGAAGATGCCCCCAGTGTCCTCCCACTTTCTCTGAGAGTCCTCCCATTTCCTAAGAGGAAGACCAAGAAAGAAGGTGGGGAGATACTTGTTAGTTCAGACACACTTTGCAATTATTTCCTTGTGTGAAGCCAGCCAGTCTCCACACTGGTTTGGGGTATAATTCGAAGTTCCCGTTTAGAGTTAGATGAAGTCTATCTATTGAAAGTAACCACCTTTTTTCACATGTTAGAAATACATTTCTGCTCTCCACATAGCATCAAGGGGAATGCAAAAGCAGCCCATGGAAGTCAAGTGGAGGTGTCAGAGGGAGACTATCTTCGAACTTCCCCATTGATCCTTACCCTGAGAGGAGACACCTCTGTCCCCCAACGGGGCCTTCTCTGCTTCTCCAGAATCCGTGGTTACGTGGGCCTCCATCCTCTGGTCCTGCAAGAGGAGGGAGGAGACCAAGTGAGGAAGTCTGATTATGGTGTTAGTGTGCAAGGAGTGGGGCGGGAAGAGGCCAGAGGCCACAGGCGGCAGCGTTTCCAAGTCTCTCTGCCCTCAGGCCTCCTCCTGCACTCATTCTGCCTCCCAAGCCCCGCAGCCCCCTCACAGCCGGGTCTTTGGCAAGTGGGCACACAAGGAACTCTGGACCCGAAAAGTCACCATCTCGCAACAGGGAACTCCTCTTTTCTGGGATAGTTTTTTGAATGTCGTCCCTATAAAACAGTGTCTCAGAACCAGCTTCTGCAATGGAAATGGGAAAAGCTAGCGGAAGGGGGGCGGGGTTAGGTCTTCCTAATATGAAGTGGTATTATTCAGCCAACCAATTAAGACATATTTTGAATACTATAGCAGGGTGAGAAAATTTGGTTGGAACTGGAATCACAAGAATTAGGAAATATGATGGTGAATTTATTTTTTAAGAAATATATAAATAATATTATAAAAGGATTAGAAAATCCCATTTTGAGAAGGTTGTTACGAGAGTTGGAGCAGCAAGAGGAAAATTTTCATACCAGAGGTATCTCTGTTAACTCCGGCAGTGGCAATGGAAGACTTTCCAGAAAATGTAAGACATTTAGAAGCTATACTAAGAAAGAAAAAGGAGATTAAATGAATGGATTGGGTAGAAAAACTGAAGACTAGAGAACATATAATAGAAATAGTAGAAAGAGGAAGAATTTCATGGTTTAGTGCATCTGGGACTGTGGTTAAAGAAATGGAGGACAAGATTTGTTAGTGAAAGAGAATTAACTAATTTTGAAAAGATAGTTTTGACTAGAGAAGCTATAGAAGGAAATGTTTCAACAAGCGGTACAACAAAGGTTTTATATTCAATGTTACAAAAAGCAGAAAACAAAGATTCTCTTGGTATGGGATAATGAATTTGATGAGATACCGAAACAAAGTTGGAGAAATATTTGGAACAGACGTATCGTAAGAGTTATGTCAACAAGGATAAAAGAGAATTTTTACAACGTGGTCTGGAGATGGTATCTAACTTCAGTAAGATTAAATTTTATAAATAACTAGTTTTTTTACCCGGTGTTGCACGGGTCGTCATTTTCCTATAAACAATATTTGTTCGAAATTCCTTAAGGTAGCTGTCCGCTGTTTTGAATCCCTCCATAGGAAAGTTCCCCAGGGACTACATAATGGAATCCCAGCTCCCCTGGTACTACCAGCTCCCCCGGGACTGCACAATGAAATCCCTGCGCCGCCGCCGCCCCCCCCCCCCCCCCCCGTAGGCCCTGGCTGCAGTTCATATGAACATTCTGTTCTGACACTGGAGAGATTTGCATATCCTCCTCCGATTGGGCCCCGGTGGCGGCAGTAGATATGAACATTCTATATTGTGAAGGAAAAAGCCTCAAGAGTTTCCTGCACCACACACACACACACACACACACCTCAATACCTGTAAACACGAGATAATCCCAGCTGGGGGCTAAGAGTCATGCAAATGTACATAGTTACTCTGATGGCGCTGGTGCCACAGCTATTCGCATGCATATGGGTCTAGCCCTCTAGTCATGAGCCACCCCCCCTGCCTGGCCAGATGGAAGTTTATCCTGATTGGCTAAAGACATCTGGGCTACTGAAAGGAGGGGTGGGAAGAATCTATATTGCCTGCCTTGGCATGTGGGGATTCATTGTTGGGGTTTGCACGTGAAGAAGCACGGGGGAGGGCTTTTGCTGAGGCAAGCCCTGAAGAGGACCAAAAAAACCCCAGGTAAAGAGAGTAAGGCCTGGGTAGTGATATAGTAAAGGAACTAGCTTTGTTGTTTTATAGCTCTACTGTGTATACCAAAGTGTCTCCCCACCTTTTCCCCTTCCCTCGTTTCCCACCTTTTGTTGTAATCTGTTTACCTTAAATAAACTTTCCTGGTTTTACCCCACACGGAGTGTGTGGTTCCTCTGTGGTTCAGTGTTAAATCTAGTGTATAGACAAGGGCAAGGCCCTATAGAGAATCAGGTCAAGACGGCAGGGCTAAGGCTGGCAGTTTTGCACCTTTGATCTCTGGTCTTGAGAAAAGGACCAGTTGGCAGTCTTTTCACATATATGTTGTTGGAGTGATTTGCATAACTGCTCCTGATTGGCCCCTGCGAACATTCCAAGTGACGCCATTGGCTCTCATCTGTTTTGGGCAGTACAGGCGCAGCGAGGTTGTTGTTGTTGTGGTTTTTTTGGAGATTTGAACCCACCAGTCTTTGTCCTTGGGTGATGGAGAGTATGCGTGCCAAGTTTGGGGCGGATCCGTCCAACTGTGTAGGAGCCTATGCGACGCACGCAAATGCCCGTACACACACAAACACGGACACACAGACAAACTTTCACATTTATATAGTAGACTAGCTGTTGCCCGCGTGGATTTTAGGATTTAGTACAATGGAAAAGATACAGTGTCTCTGACTGAAAGTGTAACGTTTAGTCTGAGTGCTGGCAACAGAAAACTTTTCTGACAGAAATATCTGATCTTAAAGCCTATGTCAGTCATTTAAAAAGTTTCCCTCCCTTTTCACCCCCTCAGAGAACATTCTAAATGGCCTAGGGGAGATTTGCATACCCAGCCCTATTGGCCCCTGCAGGAATTCATACAAACATTCTAAGTGCCCTATGGGCTATTTGCATAACTGCTCCCATTGGCTCCTGCAGCAATTATGAGGTGAGGCCGATTTGCATAACTGCTGCCCTGTTATTTTGCCCATAGAATATGAGAGTGGGGCGATTTTGCCCCCTTTTTTCACCCCCTTAGGGACGGAATTTCCAAAAATCCTTCCTTAGTGGGTGTCTACGTCATAAAAACTATGTTCCTTCAAAATTTCACATTCCTAGATTAAACGGTTTGAGCTGGGCATTGATGAGTCAGTCAATCAGTCAGTCAGTCAGGACTAGTCAGTCAGGACTTCTTTTATATATATAGATAACTGCTCCACACTGTGTTGGAGAAGGGTGTAAAGAAACAGATACATATGCACATATTTGGTGGAGCTGCAAAAATGTTCTGGAATGCTGGCAGAAAGTGTTTGCAGAAATTTCTGAAATAATTGGAATGGAACTAGAGGTCTGCCCCAAATTAGCATTGTTATCAATAACAGAAAGGGTAGTTTGTTTAAAAAATACTTTAAAAAAAGATTGTGAATCTGTTAACAGCGGCTAAATTAATGACAGTCAGGAAATGGAAAGTTAAACATATCTTTTCAATTACTGAGTGGCACAAAGAGGTATGGGATATCGCGCTAAATGATAAATTAACCTGACATATCAAATGTCAAAAAGGACAATTGGAGAAAAACACTTTTGTAAGCATTTGGGGTAATTTTTTTGATTTTGCTGGTAAGGGGGAAGGAGAATGAACCTTGTCAAGATTTGTTAAGTTTTTGGAAAACAGAATAATATTTGATATCTTTTGCGGAATATAGCTTGGTCCCAAGAGGGTAGGGGGTGCACAATGTTAACATGGTATTTATTATTTTGTTATTATTTGCGATAATTTGTCGTATATACTCAAGTATAAGTCTAGTTTTTCAGCACATTTTTTGTGCTGAAAAATGCCCCCTCGACTTATACCTGGGTCAGCGCCCCCCCAGGACCCCTGCCGCCACCGCCAGGCACCCCCCTCCACCCCCAGGACCCCTGCTGCCACCCCCAGACACCCCACCCCCACCCCCGTACCTGCACCCGCCGCCGCCGAAGCCCCTCCCCTGCCGAAGCCCCGCCGCGCCGAAGCCCCCTCAGACACCCCCAGACACCCCCACGCCACCCTACCTGCACCCGCCACCGAAGCCCCGTTGCCGCGGAAAAGCCTCGGTGCCGCCGAAGCCTCGGTGCCGCCGAAGCCCCTCCCCCGCTGAAGCCGCGCCGCAGCTTCCCCAGACACCCCCACGCCACCCCCAAACACCCCCACGCCACGCTGTTCCTCTCCGCTCGCTCTTTAAAATTATTTTCCTCCTCCCCCATACCTTTACCAGCAGCCGCTCGCTCTGCTGGCGCCGGCGCTGCCATGCCGGCTCCTAGGCAGGGAAGCGGCACAGCAGCGCGAGGCGCCCTTAGAGCGAGTGGCTGGGATGTGTCTCCCTGGCAGGGAGACATGTGGAGCCACTCCGCTGTTCCTCTCCGCTCGCTCTTTAAAATTATTTCCCCCCCCCCATACCTTTACCAGCAGCCGCTCGCTCTGCTGGCGCCTCGCGCGCTGCCATGCTGCTTCGTTCCCGGGACCCACGTGGAGCTGCTCCACCATTCCCTACTTTTCTCTTTGTCAGCGGCGGCTTGCCGCGCTGCCGGTGCCGTCCTCGTCACATCCGGCCCCGGAAGTGATGCGTACGGGTGCAGGTACGGGGGTGGGGGGGGTGGGGGTGTCTGGGGGTGGCGGCGGGGGTCCTGGGGGGGCTTTGGCAGTGGCGGGGCTTCGGCGGCAGCGGGTGCAGGTACGGGGGTGGGGGGTGTCTGGGGTTGGCGGCGGGGGTCCTGGGGGGGCTTTGGCAGTGGCGGGGCTTCGGCGGCAGCAAGTGCAGGCATGGGGGTGGGGGGTGTCTGGGGGTGGCGGTGGGGGTCCTGGGGGGGCTTTGGCAGTGGCGGGGCTTCGGCGGCGGCAGGTGCAGGTACGGTGGCGGGGGGTGTCTGGGGGTGGCGGCGGGATTCTCCCCTCATACATTTCCCACCCTAGACTTATACTGGGGGCAATAAGTTTTCCCAGTTTTGGGGGGTGAAATTAGGGGCCACGACTTATATTAGGGCCGACCTATACTTGAGTATTTACGGGTAATTTGTTTTGGAAAAAATAGCAGACGGGGGGGGGGAGCTTTTCTCAGAGCTTTGCCTTCTTTCCCCTAATAGCTCTGAATGGAACCCAGGACCTTCTGCATGACAAGGGTGTGGGCTGTGACCCTTCCTATAGCTGGAAAATGGCAGCTGACAAAGGAAATGGCCCCAGACTCCTACCTCTGCAAACAGGGTAAGCCACTTCCCACAAAGGCCTGCGTAAGGCAGAGGAGAAAAATCCTCCTTCCTCCTCTCTCGGTGTCAAGTCAAATCCAGTTCAGAAGGCCTCTTACCCACTACCCTACCCTCCTGAGAATTCCCCCTGACAAAGTGCTCTGGGTAGACTTGTGCCATCGAGCCTTGCGCGGGCAAAACGGGGCCGAAATCGGCCCCACTCACACCAGTGCGAGGCCTTACCTTCTCTTCAGGGTGGCTTGCCTCTCCGTGGCTCGCCGCCCGCACAGCCCACTCCAGTCCCGTCGCGTCACTTCCGGCACAGGAAATGATGCAATGGGACCCTGCGCAGGCGCGCTGGACCCCCATGCTGCGTACTGCGCCTGCGCAGGGTCCCGTCGCGTCATTTCCGGTGCCGGAAGTGACGTGACCAGAGACAGTGGGTCGAGCGGCCCGGAGAACTGATCCGCGCCACTCAGAGATCGAGGTGGGGGACCTGCCCCCCCCCCAGGTTCAACTGCATGCCTAGCTCTGGGTGGAATAAAGAGAAAGAGAAAGGGCAGGGAAGAAGAGGAAAAGAAGAACTGCGACTGGAAATGGAGCAGGGAGAGAGAATTCTCCCAGGCAAGCGGCCCCTTTCAGGGAGGGAGCCCTGTGGAGGGTATGCATACTTAAACTGACTTCAGGAGTGGAGGATGCTGAGGGGCTTTTCTTCCATTTTTCTTATTTGAAAGCCCCAGCACTTCCTGTATCATGTCATCAGTCCCATAGGTATCCATCCTAGAATTCTTGAAGAACTCGCATATGAAATTCCTAATCTTCTAACAAAAATATGTAACAGTGGAAGACCGTCAACCTGGTCTTCTGCGCGGGTTCAATACTAAGGGGGTAGCGAGTCCTGGGGGCGGGCCTTCTCCGAGGTCCCCCAGCGACTATCACCCTTAGCCTAGAACAAAGGGATAACTTATAGCCACAAAAGTATCTTTTATAAAACAAGTTTATTTACAAAATGACCTTCACAAACCCAGACACACGCCAGCAATACAGCTTATCAGTACAGCACAAAGTAGCAAGCAAGAAGTCTCAAGGACACCGTGATTTCAGGGCTCTCAGCTAGTTAGTTCAGCTCGGGCTCCAGCAGAAGCCCGGTCAACCGCATGCTGCTAGCTGGGTTCCCGGCGGAGGTCCGGTCTACCCAAGCGGCTAGTGAGTGATTTCAGCTTGGTTGCCCGGGGGTCCGGTCAACCCAAGCGGCCAGTGACTTCAGCTTGGTTTCCCGGGGGTCCGGTCAACCCAAGCGGCCAGTGATTTCAGCTAGCTGGAGCACGCCGGGTGCTGCTACCCGGGGTTGCCGATCCCTTCGTTCCCTTACCCCAAGCATGGGGCAAGGCTGCTGATCAGGTCCAACAACTCAGTTCCTTTGCGCAGGGTGTTTTATACCTTGGGTTTCAGGTAGCCCCTCCCTCTGCAATCAGGTGGGTGGCCAATCAGGTGGGTTGCCACCCTCTTCAGGTGGACGGCCAATCAGGTGGGTTGCCACCCTCCTCAGGTGGACGGCCAATCAGGTGGGTTGCCACCCTCCTCAGGTGGATGGCCAATCAGGTGGGTTGCCACCCTCCTCAGGTGGGTGGCCAATCAGGTGGGTTGCCACCTTCCCCCTGTGGGGTGGGGTCCCTTTGAAGCCACTTGCTTAATGGTCCCATCCTGTGGTGTTGAATGGCCCTTTCTTATGGTGCCGAAGTGTCTGCTCTGGCAAGGAATTCAAGTCTTATGTAGATGGGGCTGATATAGGAGAGCATTGAGGAACCTGGGGATGCTTCCTGCCTTCCCCCCTGGGGTGATTCTATGCAGATGTTGTTTGTCCCCTTTTGCATCTGTGGAGACTGGCTGTCTCCCCTCCCTGGGCCTCCTTCCCCCCTCCTTGGTGAGTGTGTGTGTGTCAGACAGGGGTTTTAGGTTGGCTTTCTCCACAGTAACATGTCCTAAGATCAGCCTCTGTACCAGAGGACTGGAGAATAGCCAATGTAACACCAATTTTTAAAAAGGATCCAGGGGGGATCTGGGAATTTACAGTTCGGTTAGTTTAACATCTGTTCCTGGTAAATTGGTTGAAAGCGTTATTAAAGATAAAATTAGTCAGCATATAGAAGGACAGGCCCTACTGAGGAAGAATCAGCATGGCTTCCGCTAAGGTAAGGCCTGTCTCACTAACCACTTAAGAGTTCTCTGACAGTTTCCATAAACATGTGGACAGGGGTGATCCAATACATTGTTTACTTGGGCTTCCAATATTTTTGACAAAAAAGGTTATAGTAACTGGGATTGTTTAATTTAGGAAAAAGGCGAGTGAGGGGAGACATGTGATAGAAGTGTACAGAACGATGCCTGGTGTGGAGAAAGTGATCTGGGAGACATTTTTCTCCCTCTCTCATAATACTAGAATCCAGCTGGGTCATCCCATGAAGCTGACTGGTGGGGGATTCAGGACAGATCAAAGGAAGTCCTTCTTCTCACACATCACACAGTTAAACTATGGAATCCACTTCCACAAGATGTAGTGATGGCCACCCATTGGGAGGGCTTTAAAAGGGGACTGGACAAATTCATGGAGGAGGAGAAGGCTAGCCATAGTTACTACTCCTGATGGCTATGTGCTACCTCCAGGACCAGAGGCAGAATGCCTACGTACACCAGTTGCTGGGGAACATGGGCAGGAGGGTGCTGTGGCTCCCATGTCCTGCTAGTGGATTTCCCATTGGGGCATCTGCTTGGCCACTGTGTGGACAGAACGCTGGATCAGATGGATAGATGGATTCACTTTGGTCTGATCCAGCAACAGGGCTCTTCCCATGTTGTTATGTTCTTATTCCATCCCAGCCCGCAGCTGCCTTTGGACAGCCATGAGTACTACTTCAGTTGTGAGACCCAAGATTAACGCTCCCCCCCACGCTGTTTGCAAGCCCTACTTTAAAAAATAATAATACCCTGAGCATGTGTAATTTTGCATTTACTTAAATCCTGTCACCATGAGGACTGCAGGAATGAAATGGAGTTTTTTGCTTCTGCTGTCCTGATGCTGAACACGGTTTCCTCAGAATAAGCCCCCATTTTCTTCTAGAAAAGGATAATATAGTTTACAAAAGAAATGTTTTTACTGGTTAGAAATGGCCTGTTTGTATACTTTTGTAATATGCCACCTTGTGAAAGTTTTACCCTTAAAGCCGGCCTAAGAAGGCCATTCCAGCAGGCTGTGCTGGGGGACATGAGAAGAGCAGGCAGGACCCTTCCATACACCCTACTGGGAGACTTAGGATGCACTCCCTATGCCGGTTTAAACAGAAATAAGTCCTACAACTCCCAGAATTCCACAGCCAGCATGGGCAGCTGGGAGATGCTGAGAGTTGTAGGACTTCTGTCTAGGCATGCGCAGGATTGCATCATTATCTTTCCCCCTCATCCCTCCCTATTCCTTTTTGCTTGTGTGCCATGTCTCTTCAGACTGTAAGCCTGCAGGCAAGGACTGTCTTCTGTTCCTGATCATATGTCAGCTGCTCCAGGAGCCTTTTTGACTTAGGAGTGGGATAAAAATACTGCAAAATAAATTAAGTAAATAATTAGTTCGAAATAAATAGTTAAAAAATACAAAGATGAGCATCTATAACTGTGCACCTGCCCATACAGGTGCTCCCAGAGCACAGAATATTTTTTAGAAAAAGAAGGAAGAAAAGGTGCTGCAGCAACCAGCACCAACCTGCCTCCTGAGCAGGATACTGCAGTGGGCTTGGGAAAGGCGTCTGGAAAAAGTCCCCAAGAAGACCCTTGCAAATATTTCACTCAGAGGAAATGCTACTGCCCCACAACCCCCACACCACGTCTGGCTCAGACCTTTTTTAAAAAAAACGGCCCACAACCACCACCTCTTGCCCAAAGAAATTAAAAAATGACCCACAACGACCAGACTTTGCTGAGAAAACCTAAGAGATGTCTCTAAGCTTCGGGAGGAGCAGAAAGAGGCCCGGAGGCCACGCGGGCGCTCTTCGGGTCAGCGAAATCCTGCTTGAACCGCACAAGCCAGCGCAGCTTAAACCACACAACCGTCAGCTGCCCCACAGCAGCCCCCCCACCACCAAAGCACCCCCCCCCGCCCCACAACCCGCGAACGCCTGAGCCTTGCCTGGTGGGCCCCTCAGTCTGGGAAGGGGGCGGGAGGAAGACGCTGCTCTCTCTCTCTCTCTCTCTCTCTCTCGCTCGCTCTTGCAGCCTTCTCTTCAAAAAGTAAAATAAAAATAATTTTTAAAAAGCTGCTCCGGTCTGAAGGGGAAAAAAACCTTCTGCAACTCCACACAGGCCATCCGGTGCTGCCGAAAGTGCTCGTCTCTTCACGACTTTGATTGGGCCAATAATGGTCACCTGACCCGGTTGCCATAAAACCTCTCCCCCCCCATCCCCCCCCGCCCGCTTGCCTCGGCCCCAACCCAACGGAGGGATTTTTAAAGGGGTGAATATGGGTCTCTGGCGGGAATGGATTTTCTTCGGAAGTTCTTTGCGCTGAGGGAAGTGGCCCACCCCTGTGAGGAAAATGGCCCCTCCCCGTTTTCAGCAGCCCCCAGTGGCAAGAAACTGGAGAAAAATGAGGGGGATCATCTAGATCAGTGGTCCCCAACCTTTTTGGCACCAGGGACCGGTTTCGTGGAAGACAATTTTTCCACGGGGGGGGGGGGCTTGGTCTCGGGATGATTCAAGCGCATTACATTTATTACATCCACTTTCCCAGTACCTCTGATGCAGACGTCAGCACAAATTCTGCTTTAGATGAATATCATCTATTCAAGTCATGTGTTTAGCATGTCATAGCCTTTGATAAAAATCTGGAGAGAGACAGGCTGCAAGTTGACTTAATAAGGACTTCACTGGCACTGCTTTATCCAGTTCTGCTTCCTGGCTAATCTTAAACTTCTTTTTATAATTTTTTTAATCTTAGATTTATACCCCACCTTTTTTCCTGCAAGGAACCCAAGGTGGCTTACATAATCCTCTCCACTTCATCCTCACAACAACCCTGTGAGGTAGGTTAGGCTGAGAGTCAGTGACTGGCCCAAAGTCACCCTGTGAGTTTCATGGCCGAGCGGGGACTAGAACCCGGATCTCCCGAGTCCCAGTCCAACACGCTCACCACTATTGCAACTGAGGCTGCCATCAGAAGTAGTAAATCTCTGTGAACACAACAGGATTTTCTTATGATTAAACAAGCTTTGGATCAATCTGTAAGAGTAGTCAGAAGAATCACGTAAAAGCTAGATACCCCATTTTGCTCAAGAGAGTGTTTTCTTACAAAACCCCCTTCATCTTATGGAAAACTAAACTACAAAGAAAGATTCCTCAGGAACATCCTTTTAAATGAAAATGTTAAATGAAAATAAACAGCATCACAGAATTATGATCTGGGTCTCTCTTTCTTGCCTTTGTACAACGCTAACAGAGAAACATTGGCTACTTTAACAACTTTGAAGCGAACTCCTGGAATGTCACCAACAGCATGACCCTTCCGACCAAATTCAGCAACCAAGACCTCATCGTTCTCCTCAATGAAGTTCAAACAGCCATCATTAGGAACAAAGGCTGTTATTTTCTTGCCATTCTTGATGAGCTGGACTCGGACACACTTCCTGATGGCAGAATTTGGCTGCTTAGCTTCTACAACTTTTCCCAGGACAATTCCTTTGGCGTGGGAAGCTCCCCCAAAAGGGCTGGCCTTCAAAGCAGTACCCAGATGGGCCTTCTTATATTGTTTGTCATGCCACTTCTGATCACGTCAGCGACTGCGCAGTTTCCTGGCTGTACAAAGCCCACAGCACTTGCCCATCCTGCTGCTGGTAACCGGGCCAGAAGGTACCGGTGAGCAGGGCCGGTGCTACCATTAGGCCAACTAGGCAGCTGCCTAGGGCGCAGGGCTAAAGGGGGCGCCAGAAACGTTTTGAAAAAAAAATACAGCGTTCTCAAGTGGGAAGGGGGGGGCACTAAATATCTGATCTTGCCTAGGGCACCGAACTGCCTTGCACCGGTCCTGCCGGTGAGGTACCAAACTGGGGGGCTTACGAGCATCCTATGCAGGGCAGGAGGAGCGGCGGAGGGGATCTTTGTCCTCTGGCCCTGCATTTCTGCTAGACAGGCTTTTGGACCCATCTAGCAACAGCGTTTCAGAAGGGGAGGGAGGCAGGCTCAGGAAGACTCGGGATAACTCTATCCTGGCTTCTCCAGTCTCCACCCCTCCTTTCCCAACCTTGTGGTTCTTTCTGTGCCGGCTGCGAGGGGGACGGGATTGGAGCTTGCATTCAAATAGTGGAGGAGAGACCAAAAAATAATCCAGCCTAAAACCATGTCGATGCACAGCCATTTAAAAAAAAAAAAGAGCATGTTCCCACCCCGGAAGGATGTAAGATGCAGACACAGAGGAGTTGCACCAATGATGGGGCGATGGCAAGATGGGCCGAGTCCTCAGAGGTTGGTGTCAGGAAGCAAAAAGAGGGACCGGCACAAAGAAAATCACAGCTGGTTGCCCTGAAATCCAAGGTGATCATGCGGGAATTGTACAATTGATCATGATGTTCCGCAAGGATATTTGTGATGGGAAAGGTAATACCTGCCATGGCTGTAAATTTTGAACCTGCAGTCTGGCTCCACCCTCCACCTCCATCCTCTTGGGTCTGGACTTACAAACAGCATCCAAGGCACGGGCCACAGCCCTCTCAAACTCCTCTTCCTTTTAGGTTTTCCTGCCATAGAATCCTACTTAGCATTGCTCTGAGTTTATAAACACCAGCCATTAGACATATAAACTTGTTCTACAGTCTGGGCCTGGTCTTATGTCTGGCAAAAGAAGGACGGCAACTTCAGGGCCCTGTGAAAGGTTGTCTCTGGCAGGGTTCTAGGCCTTCAGCAGCTGTGTGACGGCAGCAAAGGAACACCGTTGTTTTAGTGGATGATTATTGACTGCCTGATATAGCACCATATGTGCATGAGTACAGAGTACAAGAGAGCAGGTCTCTGCCCTAAGGAACATACAAGGAAGGGAAGCGGGGGCTGGGATACAGGGGAAGAACATGCAATTAAATTCAGGAGGCATTATCCAGGAGTGAGTTAGTCCTCTCACTTGCCTTGTTTGTTTGTTCTGAAGGTTTATACCCTGCTCTTTCATCAAAAGATCCTCAAGGTGGCCTACAATAGATTCTAATACAAAACCAACCCACCCCCCCCCCCCCGTGCATACACAAAACCCAGGAGCCCGTTGTCCTCTGGGCCAGAGTGTGTTTCTTTTCAGCTCAGCAGTCCAAGGGCAACTTAAGTACCGTAGCCCAGGGCAGGGCTATTAGGATGGCCACTTTCCAAAAGAGGAAACATATCACCAAAAAGAGAGGATATAGCTTTGCATAAAATCTGCATGTGTTATAGAAATAATGACAATAATTTAACCAAAGATACATGATGTCACCATAGTGGGCAAAATTGTGACCAGGTGACCTGTGCGCCTTGCTCGGCCTGTGGTCCACATGCTGCCAATGGGCAACTTCCAGGACCCTGCTCTTTCTCCTTAGGGTTCAGTATATGTAAACTGAACTTGGACTGGGCAGCCCTTCGAACATAAGATTGTCTCCCAAGTATAAAATAGTCTGAGAAAAACCCATTAGTCTTAACTCTCGTTCTTGGGTTTGAATATCAAATTTTTAACCTTCTAGCATTTAGGTTTTATACACTCAAGCTTTTACCTGTATATTGTGACACGTATGCCTTTGTTACAATGTTTTTAACATTTGCACTTTTTAATATTAAACCATTTCCTTACGCATACTCATGTCCCGTAGCTCAGGATTTTGTTAAATTCACACATCCCCTCCTGCCCCGGGGCTGCCCAGATCAAAAGTGGCGAGCAGGCAGGTCTAGCGTCAGGGGTAGGCATGGTTGGGCAGCTGCCAAGGCCCACACCCCAGCCGGGGTGGGGGGGGGAGGCTAGCCCTGCTTTGCTTTCTCCAAGGAATTTATTCAGAAAATACATCCTATCATACTTCATGCCAGAAATTAACAAAAAATGTACTTTCATACAAAGGAAACAAGAGAAGATTTGTCTGTGGCCTCCTGGTACTGAACGAATAGCTGTGAAAAGCTAATTGTTTAAAGCCCAGTGCACAGCTTCTCTTACAGTCTGCGGACAGAGCATTAGATAATGTGAACTCTATACAAAGTATTGTAGATAATGAGAGACTGTTTATACTTATGATTATTTTCCGGTATTGAAATGCTGAAGACTTAAGTAATTTCGTATTTTTTTAAATCAGTACTTTTACACCAGCAGTTTGTGTTCACAAGGCTAGAAGTAAATTACTCTAGGAGAAATATGAAGCTTCAAGAGCAAACTTAAAGCAGAGGAACAAGTTTGTCAAAAGTCTAGCAGAATTAAAATCAGCCTAAAATAGTATTGGCACATAACCACAGAATACTTTAAACCAGGTTCCCGGTTGATCCGTAATGTGCAGTCTTAAGCAGGTTTACTCAGGAATCCCATTGAGTTCAAATGGAATGAATGAATGAATTCTTTATTTGCATCAGCCACTGGCCTTAGCATGAAGTAAAATATATAGAAATGGAAAACAAAATTATACTTGACTAAAATTACCTTAGTTGCGTTCTTAAAATTTGCACTGAACAAAAATGCCATGATTAATACATAAATACATAGTCCTTCAGACATAAATAGAATCAATAAAACAACAAATAAATAGAATCAATAAAAGAACTTCTGCTCAGTCAAGAAGCTATGAATAATTAGGTCTCTAATAAGTTGGTAGATCTTATTTTAATTGCCCCGGCTAAAAAATTGGCAGTTTTTACTGTGATCTGTTTGTTTTGGTCTGTGAGGAGAAAAGACACAGAAGCAGTAACTGACCGCCCTGGAATAGATGACAGTAGTGGAGAAATCACCTCTTTCCTTAGATCTTTATAGAAAGCACAAGATAATAATACATGATCTATTGTTTCAATACTGCCATCTCCGCCTGGGCATAAGCGATTCTGCAATGGAGTTCTTTTTAAACGGCCCTCCAGTACAGCTGATGGCAGTATGTTCAGTCTTAAGGCTAGCCCTGCTCTCCTCCTCCTTGCTGCCTCTGCCTCTTCACTTGTACTCTCTGAGCCCTGCAAACGGTGACATGAGAGAGGAACAAGAGCCGTGCCTTCCACTCGCCTTGCGCTCCAGACAGTTGCACAGACCGGGCAGGCAAATGGCTTGCAGCGACTGCTGGTGAGCCCATTCAAGAACAGCTGCACCCAAGGCCCCCACAGAACCTGAAGCCAGCACTGCATGCCAGGGTGCGTCTTAGTACAGGACAGGGGCCCCCAGGGCCGGATTAACATAGGGGCGATTGGAGCGGCCGCTCCAGGCCCAAAGCAGACAATAGGCCCACAATATAGGGACACGCGGCACGATTTGAGTTAGCTCTGATCGTTATCATTCAGCATAATTAATGATTTTTTCAAGATTAGAAAGGTGTTCTAAGCACATCTGCATTACAGGCTTGAGGCAAGACCTAGCAAGAACTGTTGTTCTCAAATTAGCATGGTAGGTTTTTGCATTTCAATCACTGTTACTACATTTCTTTGAAGCACATGGGGGCTTGCTAGGGTCTGTAATATTCAGATTTAGAAGGGACCTCTCTCTCCAGCCTCGAGCAAAAGATCTTTCTGATTCGCAGCTCAATTGTTCAAATGCTAGTTTAACAAAAAAACAAAACAAAAACGAAACAAAGCAACAAGAACAACACAATTATTCTTGGTCAAGCAAAGCTTCCTGGCTTTTTGTTGTTGCTGCTTTTTCTTTTTAATAAATAAATTTGGGGGAAATTGGGAAGACCCTTACTGATGAGCTGCAGGAGTTGCACTTTAATGGTAAAAAGAGAGTGGTCCCTGTTTTTAAAATCCTCTTCTTTTTCATTGGGCCACCAGTCTCAGCACAGGGGCCTTAACCAGGGGGCCCCCCGCCATTGGAAAAGAGAGTGAGTCCAGGAATTTCCTTTCCAGCTGGTGATTTCCCAATCTGGTTTGGGCAGCAGTAGCAGTTGGGAACAAGCAGGGCCAGACGGGTGTGGCCCCTGACGCGCCAGGGCAACCCTACACTTGTGTGTGGCGCCCAGAGGGGAAGGGGGTTTCTCCCAAGGGCTACGGGTGGATTGTGTTCTGCAGGCTGAGCTGTACGAGCAGAAGGCAGCAGCTCTCCTCCAGCTCTGTGACTTCCAGTCTGCAGCGATGCACCTCTGGAAGGCCTGTATCACGTTGTGATGAAAGGGTTAACATTTAGTATTGCCAGGCAGAGTTGATGTGCCCAACAACCTATCAGGGCTCACCTGTATAAAGTTCTGATGGGAGGGGGAGCTCTGTATATAGTATGTGCCTGTGTGTGAGAGGGTTTTAGTTAGAGGTTAGTGTCAGAGTTGGAGGTTAGAGTGTCAGAGTAGGTGTTTAGAGAGTCAGAGTTA
The DNA here is from genome assembly GCA_021292165.1 of Shinisaurus crocodilurus. NCBI lineage: Eukaryota > Metazoa > Chordata > Lepidosauria > Squamata > Shinisauridae > Shinisaurus > Shinisaurus crocodilurus. Next base: position 761,194 of record CM037891.1, read on the forward strand.
GTGAGTTAGAGTGTCAGAGTGTTAGAGAAAAGAGGTTGTTCCTGTTTAAAGAAATGTTTTACTTAAGAAAATAAAGAACTATTTGTTGGGTTACTGAAGAGACTGTCTGGTAACTGTTTCCATGCTGAAGTTCACTCACCTAGTCACTTGGTACAGCTGCTAAGAGCAAGATAATATCTACCCAGCATAAACACAATAACCAGCCATGGTATTTTTATAGTTTATCTCCCACAGATTGTCCGCTTGGGTTTGTCTGGGAGTGAGTGAAAACTTGTGACAGAGTGGGAAACAGGGATAGTTTAAAATAGGGTGAACTAATACCCTGGAGCTACCATATCTCAGCCACTGGGTTAGTAAAGAAAGTGAACTAACAGCCAGGTGGTAGTGAGAGAAATAAAAATGAATAACCGGCCACGTTATCGTCACACACACGTCGCCCACAAAGGAGAGCGCTGGAGCCCGCCTTGCCTTTGTTTTTCACCTGCAGGTGAACTGTGTATATAGACACACCTTCCCAACAACTCAGTCAGTCAGTGCTCGACTCCCCAACATGCATATCTATCTCCCTTACCCACGAAACCAATATAGCCAAAATCCTGGGGGGGGCACTCTGGGAAGTGGAATTTTCTGCTTATCTGTGGTTAGGTTAAAATAAAGCCTCTCGTTTTTACTAAAGGTTTTCAACAGCAGCAATTAAAGAGTGATCTAGGAAAAACAAGAGAGATTTTAAAAACAGTTTTAGCAGGAGACCATGAGAGCCATTGAGAGCAATTAAGATTTAGGAGGGGGGGGGGCGTGCCTCAGTGATAAGAGCACTTGCTTTGCACGCAGGCGCTCCCAGGTTCGATCCCCCAGGTTCGATCCCCGGCAGCTGCTCCAGGTTGGGCTGCGAATATCCCTGCCTGAAACCCAGGAGTGCTGCTGCCAGTCAGTGTCAACAATACTGGGCTAGACGGACCCAGGGTCTGACTCGGGATAAGGCAGCTTCCCATGTCCTATTTCCCTATGTTAGGACAGATAATCTGGGCAGTGGATTCCCTCTAAGGAGACTTACCCTATTGCAAAAGGTTTGGCTGAAGTAAAAAACACGCAGTTGGGTGAAGTATGTGCTTTGCCCTTTAACACTAAACATAGACTTGACAAACTAACACTGGACTTGAGACACAACACGTTTAGAAGGAAAGAAGAGCTGTTTATTTAAGAAGAACTTTGGAGCAGGTACAGTGTCTTAGTTCTTGGTCTTACAATGTTTCAAGCAGCAAAATATACCTATTGCATCTCCAATCTCGCTCTATAATTCTAGAGAAGAAAAGACCCCTGTGCCTTTTGGTGGCCTATGGACAGCCGGGGGGGGGGGGGGAGGCCCCCACCCAATGCTGGCAAGGAAATGAAAGGAGGAAAGAAGTCATAGCTACCTGATTTGTTGTTGGTCTCGAGCTAGAAGGGGTCCTGCGAGGCAGAGGGAAGCAAGAGATACGCGCATTCCTGCTTGCTGACTTCTATGGGCTAAGTTTGAATTCTTACACCTTTTCTGTTGCACCTCTTGCTACATGGAGGGGCAAAGGTTCTTGTGTGTGCTTGTGTCTGTCTTTGACTGCGGCTGGGGCCCTTGATGGGCGTCTTAGGAAAACCTTTCCTGGGTTCTCTTACCTTGATGGGTTTAAGAGTCGGATTGAATCTTTCTATTGGGGAAGGCCATTTCCTTTCAGGGATATTTTAGATTTGTTTTCAGGGGATGTCCTCTTGTGCCTTTGGTCTATCTCTGAGCATTGCAAGACTAGGCCATGGCCTATTCATCAGGGTCTGAGTCACTCTCCATTCAGACCTTCCTTTGCATCTCCTTTTTCACCTGGCCAGTCCAGTGAAGGGTTTAGCTAATCATTTCTATGAACCCAAGCTTACCCAACCCCTCTTGGGGTCTGCTGTGGCCTTCCTTGTGAGCCATAGTTATAACCGGATGATTATAACTATATCTCCTCATTAACACCTATGTCCCGAAGATATGAAAATGACATGGAAAAATCTGGCATGCCATGTGATCTCCACCTCTGCTGTACTGGGGCCATTCACTGCCATTTCTGGGGGAAACCATCTACAGTAATACCTTGGATTGCAAGTAACTTGGTGTGAGAGCATTTTGCAGGACAAGCAAAAATTTTTGACTTGATAAACAAGCAAGGTCTTGCAAGACAAGTCACATAGGGATGTAACCACTCGCCTCAAGCGGGCATAGTGGGCCGAAATCGGCCCCTCTCACGCCCACCAGAGACTCGCTTTGATATAAGAGTGTTTTGGATTACAAGCACGGTTCCGGAACAAATTATGCATGCAATCCAAGGTATTACTGTAAATGTAAATGACTTAGCAGCTCATTGAGGGTGTTGATTGATTGATTGACGGTCAAAGACCAAAACCAATTTATACAAAATCGTACAGATTCATACGTAATCTACAATAGTGCATAACAAAATCTATTAACATGCAAGAAGTAAAAATTTAAAATCTATCATAAATATTAAAAAAATAAAACTAAAAGGAAGCAATATAAGATTAAAACTAGATAATATAACAACAATTTTACAATTCTACACTTGGGACTGCTTCCCATCATGGCTGGTTATTGAGCAGTGAGAAGCACACACCTGGTGCTGGTCCTCAGCATAGCAGGCCCAAGCCCAATGATGAGCGTGGACCCGCCTTCCTCTCGCACTGCATGCAGAGAATTCATGAGCTTCTCTGTTCTTTGACCCATCCCTCATGCTGAGAGCCAAAGCAGCTTCCCACGGGACATACATGCAGGGTAAAGAGAGATGCAAAGAGAGATGCAAAAACACTTTTGTAAGCATTTGGGGTAAATTTTTTGATTTTGCTGGTAAGGGGGAAGGAGAATGAACCTTGTCAAGATTTGTTTAAGTTTTTGGAAAACAGAATAATATTTGATATCTTTTGCGGAATATAGCTTGGTCCCAAGAGGGTAGGGGGTGCACAATGTTAACATGGTATTTATTATTTTGTTATTATTTGCGATAATTTGTAATTAATTTGTTTTGGAAAAAATAGCAGACGGGGGGGGGGGGGGGCAGCTTTTCTCAGAGCTTTGCCTTCTTTCCCCTAATAGCTCTGAATGGAACCCGGGACCTTCTGAATGACAAGGGTGTGGGCTGTGACCCTTCCTATAGCTGGAAAATGGCAGCTTACAAAGGAAATGGCCCCAGACTCCTACCTCTTCTCCCCTTTCAAGACCTCTCTCAGGCCAAGGAAAATGGAAGACGCTTTCTGGTTCAAAATGGATTCTCACAGGCGGCCCTACACCATAGCAAACAAGAATTCAAGGTCTATGAAAAGTAGAGCAATACCTTTCATGGCAGGTTCTTCATAATACACAGTTCAAAGAGACGAGGGTCCAAATTGGATGGGGAGTCCATGTGAAGAGTGCCCGAAGAAGCTCAGATGGTAGTATGTGCAGACAGAGAGGATTTGGGGCAGTAACAACGAGAATCCCACTAGCAAAGGCTCCCAGCCTGGGCCTCTGCTTCAGAGCGACGTTGTGGCTGTGAGAGCCCTCCACCCAAACCACTCACTGACAAGGGATTTTAGCCCTTCAAGGAGGCTCCTGCCCAAACAGGGCATCACCATTCTGCCCTCCTGAGGTGACACTTCAACCATGACACATCTGACACACACACCCCATCTGACAGGTTCTCACAGAGAAGCTGCCAGCTTCCATCCATACCAAAGTCAAAGCTGGCACCTGGATGGGACAAAGGCTCAAGGTTGGTTGCTGGAAGCAGGAACAGACTGCAGAAAACACTGAGGCTTGTGTTGCTGTGGCAAAGGCTGGAGTGCAGAGGAAGTCCTTATGTAGGGCTTCCTGCAGCTCCCAACCGGCCCGCATGAGTAGGCCTGAGAGCAGCTGGAGGTTTGGGACAGGATTCTGGGAAGATAGCAGAGCTGGGCTGCTGTCTGGGAAGCCGCCACTAGATGGAGGGCTGGGAAGCCGCCACTGTGCTGATGGAGTAGATCCTGACATCTGGAGCTCCAGGCAACCCTGCACTTGGGAGTCTTTCAAGTGCTTTAAGTTTGGAACTCTGTCTGAAGCTCTGCCCGCACTCTGAGCATTTACAGGGCTTCTCCCCCTGAGTGAATTCTTTGATGAAGTTTAAGTTTAGACCTCTTGAGTGAAGCTCTGCCCACACTGGGAGCATTCATAGAGCTTTTCCCCCCCGCGTGAAGTCTTCGGTGTTGTTTAAGGTTAGAACAGTGACTGAAGCTCTTCCCACACTCTGAGCATGTATAGGGCTTTTCCCCTGTATGAAATCTATGATGTGAGTTAAGGTGGGAGCGCTGAGTGAAGCTCTGCCCACACTCTGAACATTTAAAGGGCTTCTCCCCTGTGTGAAGTCTTTGGTGTTGTTTAAGGTTAGAACTGTTAACAAAGCTCTTCCCACACTGGGAGCATTTAAAGGGCTTTTCCCCCGTGTGAAGTCTTTGGTGTTGTTTAAGGCGAGAACTGTGACTGAAGCTCTGCCCACACTGAGAGCATTCATAGGGCTTTCCCCCCATGTGAATTCTGCGGTGTGAGTTAAGGAGGGAGCTCCGACTGAAGCTCTGCCCACACTCTGAGCATTTAAAGGGCTTTTCCCCTGTGTGAATTATATGATGTGAGTTAAGGTCAGAGCTCCGACTGAAGCTCTTCCCACACTCTGAGCATTGAAAGGGCTTCTCCCCTGTGTGAAGTCTTTGGTGTTGTTTAAGGTTAGAACTGTTAATGAAGCTCTTCCCACACTGGGAACATGTATAGGGCTTTTCCCCCGTGTGAATTCTGTGATGTATGTTAAGGTGGGAGCTCTGCCTGAAACTCTGCCCACACTCTGAGCATTTAAAGGGCTTCTCCCCTGTGTGTAATCTCTGATGTCTTTTAAGGTAGGAGCTCTGACTGAAGCTCTGCCCACACTCTGAACATTTAAAGGGCTTCTCCCCTGTGTGAATACTGTGATGTTTTTTAAGGTAGGAGCTCCGACTGAAGCTCTGCCCACACTCTGAGCATTTAAAGGGCTTCTCACCTGTGTGAATACTGCGATGTAAGTTAAGGCAGGAGCTCAGACTGAAGCTCTTCCCACACTCTGAGCATTCATAGGGCTTTTCGCCCTTGTGAATTCTGTGATGTAAGTTAAGGCAGGAGCACAGACTGAAGCACTTCCCACACTCTGAGCATTCATAGGGCTTTTCGCCCATGTGAATTCTGTGATGTGTGTTAAGGTAGGAGCTCTGACTGAAGCTCTTTCCACACTCTGAGCATTCATAGGGCTTTTCGCCTGTGTGAATTCTGTGATGTGATTTAAGGTGGGAGCTTGAGATGAAGCTCTTCCCACACTCTGAGCATTTATAGGGCTTTTCCCCCGTGTGAAGTCTTTGGTGTTGTTTAAGGCTAGAACTCTGACTGAAGCTCTTCCCACACTGGGAGCATTTATAGGGCTTTTCCCCTGTGTGAATTCTGTGATGTGTGTTAAGGTAGGAGCTCTGCCTGAAGCTCTTCCCACACTCTGAGCATTTAAAGGGCTTCTCACCTGTGTGAACTCTTTGGTGTTGTTTAAGGTTGGAGCTGTATTTGAAGTTCTTTCTACATTCTGAGCATGTATAATCCAAGTTCTCCCCTGTGTGAGTACTTTGATGCAAGGTAAGCCCTGAGCTGGAACTTAATTGCTTTTCACACTCAAAGCATTTATATGTTTCCACTTCTGTGTGATTTCTGTGATGCTCAGTAAGGTATATCCACTGACTTAAGCTCTTTCCACACTGAGAACATTTCCGCACTTTCTCTCCATTCTGATCAATTGTTTTGTTTCCTTCGAAAGATTCTTCTAGCATTGCCATTTCATGGAAGTCCACCTCTTTAAAAGATGTGAATTTGATCTGCCACTTTTGTTCACCTTCAATTTTCCTTTCCTGCTGTTTGCAGTTTTCATGACTTTCTCTCCCATCAGCTGAAAGAATGAAAAAGATGTAACATAAAATAAAATGAGGGTATGGTCCTTCAGGACTGGTATTCAATAGATGTCTTCCCCACACGTTAGGCACAAACTAGCCTTTTCCCAGTTGACCAAGTCCCTCCAGCTATTCCCTGGCTATTTCTCTGACAGATCTCCTGGAGAGCACATGGGAGTTGTGTGCAAACATAGGAAACCTCCCGTAGAAGAACACACAACCAACGGACGAAGGGTCCAGCCAGAGCTAAGCACCCACCTGCTGGTCTCTCCCCTTCCTCAGAGCCCCAGACAAAGGGGCCATCTGCTTCTCCCTGGCAGAAGATGACATCAGAACTGGGAACTGGCAGCCCTTTTGTAGAGAATAGAAAGAGACGAATTACTTCCAGCACTCCTGATTATTAAATTTATTTTGGGACTTCAAACCACCCAGGCTGTAGCCTCCCCCGCCCGTTCTCACCAGACCCATCAAGGTAAAAGAGAGGTTGGGCAGGTCTTGGAACTCCTCCACATGGGAGTGCAAGAGAGCTGGGGAGTCACAGGTTCCTGTTAGGACCAAGACGCCTCAGTCTAGAACCCCAGGAAACTGAACAGCCAGAAAATCCCCCACAAATGGAGGGACACAGATAAAAAAAAGTGGCTATGCCTCTTTGCGGGATGCATCAGCCAAGGGAGAGAGTGAGCCTTACCCAGAGAGGCCAAATTCCTGCAATTCTCCTCCATGACTTCCCTGTGCAGGGCCCTCTGGCCTGGATGCAGCAGAGCCACCTCCTCCTCCGTGAAACGCACAGCGACCTCCTCAAAGGACACCAGAGCCTGCAAGAGGGAGAGGAAGAGGAAGGGTTTCTCTCAGCAGAGCATGCAAAAGGGGCAGCAAAGGGGAGGCTCTCCTGCAGGATCCGGGCTCCATGAGCGACAGTCAGAGCCCTCTTGGCAGCCACCTGGGAGGGACGATCCTGTCAGGCCCAGAAAGACGTGCAGGGGACTCAGCCCCCAGCTCCCAGCCCCCGTACCTGTTCCAGCTGCCCAGAAGCTCTTTCTACTCCAGCACCAAGAGAAGGAGGGCGAGAAGGCGCCCCCAGTGTCCTCCCACTGTCTCCGAGAGTCCTCCCATCTCCTAAGAGGAAGACCAAGAAAGAAGGTGGGGAGATACTTGTTAATTTATACACAATTTGCAATCATTTCCTTGTGTGAAGCCAGCCAGTGTCCACACTGGTTTGGGGCATAATTCGAAGTTCCAGTTTAATTTAGATGAAGTCTTACTCTATTGAAAGAAATCACCTTTTTTCACATCTTAGAAACACATTTCTCCTTCCCACAGAGCCTCAAGGGGAATGCAAAAGCAGCCCATGGAAGTCAAGCAGAGGTGTCAGAGGGAGACCATCTTCAAACTTCCCCCTTGATTCTTACCCTGAGAGGAGACACCTCCGTCCCCCGACAGAGCCATCTCTGCTTCTCCAGAATCCGTGGTCACGTGGGCCTCCATCCCCTGGACCTGGAAGAGGAGGAAGGAGACCAGGCGAGGAAGTCTGATTATGGTGTTAGCGTGCAAGGAGTGGGGCTTCCTCCTGCACTCATTCTGCCTCCCAAGCCCTGCAGCTCCCTCACAGCTGGGTCTTTGGCAAGTGAGCACACAAGGAACTCTAGACTGAGGCCAGTAAACCACCCTTGCATTAGAAAAGGACTAGAACAGGGTGTATTAAATCCGCTCCTTTAATCAACCAGGAAGAAACCTTGAAGCTGCCAGCTGTTCCCTTTCTGCTGGGAGGACTATATCGCTAGTGAAGAAAGATCCCCTCCCTCCCTGGAACTTCCCAGCCCCCTTTAACTGTCCTGTGATCCCTGCAAGGTGGGCCAGATCCACACATTCTGAACCACGATAGAACCATTCAGTGAGGTGGGATGAGACATGCTTCTCTTGGGCTGCTGCTGGGGATTTTTAAGGTGTGGAAGTATTGTTGGGGATTTTTAAGATCTCCGCCCCTTGGAACTTCCAGGAAAAAAGCCTCTCCCACCTGGCACTGGTCCTCTGCCTGGCTCAGGAGGAAGCTTTCCGCCAGGACCTTGAGACAGGAAGGTGCTCACATCCTGCAAAGATCACAAGCCCTGGCTAAGGAAGAGAGGAGAAGACCCATACTCCAGGGGAGATGGGGGTGGGAGTTGTTCCCCCTGAGTCTGACTGAGGACCGAAGAGGATCAGGCCCAAACCTTGTCCGGTTCATGAGCGGCTCTCTGGACGGGGCATCTCTAGTGCTCCTGCCTCCAACTCCCCCTCCCCTTGAGACCCTTTGCCCAGAGCAGATTCACCCTCTTGCTCCCTCCCAAAGCCCCCTCCCCGATTCCTCCTCCTCTTCCAGCCCTACACTTATCCTGCCCCAAGATGCTGGTGCTGGGACCTCCTGCCTGGCCCTTACTGTAGGACCCTGTAACTATCAGACTGGCAGGATGGAACTCTGACCTGCTGCAGGGAAACAGCCAGTACTGATACCACCAAGTGCTTTGCTCCACTGGACCCTGAAACCCAGCCGCCCACCCAGACTTCTCAGAGGAGCTTGGTTTCTCCCTTTGCCCTTTCACTAGTCTATAACAGTCTTTCTTAACCCTGAACTGGGCAGTCTACTTAAAAACCTGCCCTGCAGGGTGGACAGCTTCTCACCACACACTTGCTGATGGCCGAGGGCAAAACTTCAGGGACACTCAAGTCTAAATGAAATAAATCCCAGTTGCAAATACAGTTACTCACATTGTAAAGCATGGTAAATAAAAGCCAGAGTTAAAAGAACTAAAAAATCATTAAAACAAAGTTTCAAAGAAAACAATCAAACAGGAAGTAAAATCATGAATTTTAAGCAATCTCTGATGACACTCTTTGCACGGATTCTTGGAGCAGCCCGTGCAAAAAGAGACCCTAAAAGTCACCAAAAAGTCAACATCTCGCAACAGGGAACTCTTTTCTGGGATCATTTTTTCAATGTCGTCCCAATAAAATAGTATCTCAGAACCAGCTTCAGCAAGGCAAATGGGAAAAGCTAGCAGAAGGGGGGAGGGCTTTTCTCAGAGCTTTGCCTTCTTTCCCCTCATAGCTCTGAATGGAACCCGTGACCTTCTGCATGCCAAGGGTGTGGGCTGTGGCCCTTCCTATAGCTGGAAAATGACAGCTGACAAATGAAACTGCCCCAGACTCCTTCTTCTGCAAACAGGGGGGGAAGCCACTTTCCCCAAAGGCCTGCCTGAGGCGGAGAAGGAGAAAACTCCTCCCTCCTCCTCTCTCTGTGTCAAGTCAAATCCAGTTCAGAAGGCCTCTTGCCCACCTCCCTTCCCTCCTGAGAATTCACCCAGACAAAGTGCTCCGGGTGGAATAAAGAGAAAGACAGACCAGGATAGGGCAGGGAAGAAGAGGAAAAGAAGAACTGGAAATGGAAATGGAGCAGAGAGAGAATTCCCCCAGGCAAGCGGCATCCTTTCAGGTAGGGAGCCCTGTGGAGGGTGTGCCTACTTAAATTCACTTCAGGAGTGGAGGATGCTGAGGGGCTTTTCTTCCATTTTTCTCATTCAAAAGCCCCAGCACTTCCTGGATCATGTCATCACATAGTCCCATAGGTATGCATCCTAGAGTTCTTGAAGAACCCAAATATGAAATTCCTAATCTTCTAACAAAAATATGTAACATGTCCCTGGGATCAGCCTCTGTACCAGAGGACTGGAGAATAGCCAATGTAACACCAATTTTTAAAAAGGATCTGGGGGGGATCCGGGAAATTACAGCCCGGTTAGTTTAACACCCGTTCCTGGTAAATTGGTTGAAAGCATTATTAAAGATAAAATTAGTCAGCATATAGAAGGACAGGCCCTACTGAGGAAGAATCAGCATGGCTTCCGCTAAGGTAAGTCCTGTCTCACTAACCATTTAGAGGTCTCTGACAGTTTCCATAAACATGTGGACAGCGGAGATCCATACACTGTTCACTGGTTCTTTCAAAAGACTTTTGACAAAAATGGTTACAGCAACTGGGATTGTTTAACTTAGGAAAAAGGTGAGTGAGGGGAGACATATCATAGAGGTGTATAGAATGATGCCTGGTGTGGAGAAAGTGAACAGGGATACATTTTTCTCCCTCTCTCATAATACTAGAACCCAGCTGGGTCATCCCATGAAGCTGACTGGTGGGGGATTCAGGACAGATCAAAGGAAGTCCTTCACACACATCACACAGTTAAAGTATGGAATCCACTTCCACAAGATTTAGTGATGGCCACCCATTGGGAGGGCTTTAAAAGGGGATTGGACAAATTCATGGAGGAGGAGAAGGCTAGCCATGGCTACTGCTCCTGATGGCTATGTGCTATCTCCAGGACCAGAGGCAGAATGCCTGTGTATACCAGTTGCTGGGGAACATGGGTGGGAGGGTGCTGTGGCTCCCATGTCCTGCTAGTGGGTTTCCCATTGGGGCATCTGGCTGGCCACTCTGCGGACGAGACGGAGCCACTTTGGTCTGATCCAGCATCAGGGCTCTTCCCATGTTGTTATGTTCTTACTCCATCCCAGCCCGCAGCTGCCTTTGGACAGCCATGAGTACTACTTCAATTGTGAGACCCAAGATTAACGCTCCCCCCCCCATGCTGTACAACTGTTTGCCAGCCCTGCTTAAAAAAAAACAAAACCTGAGCATGTGTAATTTGGCATTTACTTAAATCCTGTCACCATGAGGACTGCAGGAATGAAATGGAGTTGTTTGCTTCTGCTGCCCTGATGCTGAATACGGTTTCCTCAGAATAAGCCCCCATTTTCTTTAAGAAAGGGATAATATAGTTTACAAATAAAATGTTTAGAAATGGCCCGTTTGTATACTTTGGAAATGTCTATCCTGTATGCCACCTTGTGAAAGTTTTACCCTTCAGTCAGTCGCCGGCCTAAGAAGGCCATTCCAGCAGGCTCTGCTGAGGAACATGAGAAGGGCAGGCAGGACCCTTCCATATACCCTACTGGGAGACTTAGGATGCACTCCTATGCAGGTTCAGACAGAAATAAGTCCTTCTACTCCCAGAATTCCCCAGCCAGCATGGGCAGCTGGGAGATGCTGAGAGTTGTGGGACTTCTGTCTAGGCATGCGTAGGATTGCATCGTCATTTTTTTCTCATTCCTCGCTACTCCTTTTTGCTTGTGTGCATGTCTCTTTAGACCAGTGTTCTCCAACCTTGGGCCCCCAGATGTTTTTGGCCTACAACTATGCTATGCTGGCTGGGGCATGCTGGGAGTTGTAGGCCAAAAACATCTGGGGACCCAAGGTTGGAGAACACTGCTTTAGACTGTAAGCCTGCAGGCAGGGACTGTCTTCTTTTCCTGATCATATGTCAGCCGCTCCAGGAGCCTTTTTGACTGAGGAGAGGGATAAAAAATACTCCAAAATAAATAAAGTAAATAATTAGTTCGAAATAAATATTTAAAAGATGAGCATCTATAACCGTGCACCTGCCCATACAGGGGCTCCCAGAGCATATAATTATTATTTTTTTAAATGAGGAAGAAAAGGTGCTGCAGCAAACAGCAGCAACCTCGATGGGCCCCAGCCTGTCTCCTGAGCAGGATACTGCAGTGGGCTTGGGAAAGGCGTCTGGAAAAAGTCCTCAAGCCCCCTGCAAATATTTCACTCAGAGGAAATGCTACTGCCCCACCACAACCCCCACACCACGTCTTGCTCGATTTTTTTTTTAAACCGGCCCACAACCACCACCTCTTGCTCAAAGAAATTCAAAAATGGCCCTCAACTACCAGAATCTGCAGAGAAAACCTAAGAAATGACCCCGTCTCTAAGCTATGGGAGGAGCAGGAAGAGGCCCCGATGCCATGCGGGCGCTCTTTGGGCCAGCGAGATCCTGCTTGAATCGCACAAGCCACCGCAGCTTAAACCAGGCAACCTGCAAGCTGCCCCACTGCCGCCCCACCGCCACAGCACCCCCCACCCCACGGCGCGCGATCGCCTGTCCCTTGCCTGGCGGGCCCCTCAGTCTGGGGGTGGCGAAAGACACTGCTCGCTCCCTCGCTCGCTCTTGCAGCCTTCTCTTCAAAAAATAAAATAATAATAATAATAATTTTTTAAAAGCTGCTCGGTCTGAAGGGGGGGGGAGGAGACCGACTGCAGCTGCTGCTGTTCCTCGCGGTTTGCTCCGGAGCTGCGCCTTCCCACAGAGGCCATCCGGTGCTGCAGGAAGGGCAACCTCCCCCCGCCCGCCCCGCCCCCGCCCCCGCCCCTCTTGCCTCGGCCACAACCCCCGGAGGGATTTTTAAAGGGGTGAATATGGGTCTCTGGCGGGAATGGATTTCCTTCGGAAGTTCTTTGCGCTGAGGGAAATGGCCCACCCCTGTGAGGAAAATGGCCCCTCCCCGTTTCCAGCAGCCCCCAGTGGCAGGAGACAGCGAGGGATTGTGAAAGGGGTGGGTGAATGTGGGACTCAGTCAGGCGGGAATGGATTTCCTGTGGAAGTTCTTTGCACTGAAGGAAATGCTGCCCCCCCCCCTGCAGGGAAATGCCCCCTCCCCGTTTTCAGCAGCCCCCAGTGGCAGGAGACAGCGAAGAAAGAGGAGGAGGAGGCTCTCCTGGGAAGTGCGTGTCTCCCCATCCAAGTAATAAACCAGGCCTGACCCTGCTTAGCTTTCCACGCTCAGTTAATTAATGGTAATTAATACTACTACTAATAATAATTAATAATGTGGTTATTCTCAGATACCGATCAGCTGGGGAAAATATGACCATGGGGGGGAAAGTTACATGGAAACCCATGAAAATGAATATATTATTCCTCATTAGTGGGAGACAGACATCACAGATACTTGGAAGGAGCAGCACATGGAGAAAATCTAGTTGCAGCAGCGCATGCGCATACAGGCCAGATTGGGGTGGGGGAGAAAGTGTATTGAGATGAAGGGGGGAGATGGTTTGGCTTCCTGCAGGGTGTTTGCGAGGGGAGGGGGCCAGCTGTGCTGCCCAAAGTGAAAAGAACGGATCCAGAGCCTTGCTCTCTCCTGAACATCATGTTGGAAGAGGAGGAGAACTAGGCAGGAGGGACCGTGAACTCCTCCTCCTCCCTCCCTCAGTAGTGCAACATGCAGCTGATGGTGGAGGCCACGGAATCAGGGTCCCCATCGATCCTGTGGGGTGCGCCCCCCAGCCTGGAGAAGCAGAAGGGGTGGCAGGAGGGAGGTGTGATGTTGTTTCATTTGGGTTTAAATTTAAAGTGCATAGGTGGTGAGTGTGATGTGTTTGTGTGTTAAGTGTGAGCCCGTATTATTCCTGCTGCATCTGGGTGAGTGAGAAAGGATGGGCAGGAAGAAGGTGTATCTGCATATGTGACATGATTGGTTGAGAGAGTGAGAAGGGGGTGGAGCCTGGGTTATATAAACTGTGGGTGGTGCTGTCCAGGCAGGAGTGCGTGGGGAAGAGAGTGGCATGCAGGAGTATGAGTGTGTGTGAGAGAGAGAGAGAGAGAGAGAGAGAGAGAGAGAGAGAGAGGGAGAAATGCAGAAATGCAGGAGGGCTGCTTGGGAGTCTCTGAAGCTGACTGGAGAGGCCTGAGAGATTACCGTATATTAGGATTGTTAGGAGATTAGTTAGCGAGTGCAGGGATTAATATTTTGGGAACAGTTGATGAGGGAGGATTGGTACTAGCATAAGATAGTTCATTGTGGAGGGAGGAGCCTGCCAGCATGGCTGACTAGTCACTTTCCGGGGACCTCCCGTGTTTGAAGGCGCTGAAAGCAAAAATCCATCCAGTTTTTGATCTAATTTTGGTAAGAACATGCTAGTTACGTAATGGAATGAGCTACGCTGACCCCTGGTGAGAGTTTTGCAGGGATGTTGAAGAGTCCTTGGTCACGAGTCTTTGGACCCGAGTCTCGAGTCCGAGTCCGAGTCCTTGGTCCAAAATGGTGACTCACGAGTCACGAGTCCTGAGTCACTCCCAAAACTGACTCCACGAGTCCCTATTAAAATCAGTGGGGTTTCCACCCAACAAAATAAGGCTACTTCAGATGTGTGGCTTAAATAAATTCTAGGCACAAGTGTGCCTTTTTATTTCAAAACTCTGCAACTGATTTTGGCAAGAACAGACCAGGCAGACAAACCCAAAATAACCAGGCAGGCAGAGGAGGCAGGGAACCCCAAAGCAGGCAGGCAGAGGCCTTTGTCTTGGACAATTCAACTGCTGAACAGGTCAAGAAGAGACCAGGCAGGCAGAGGAGGCTGGGAACCCCAAACAGGCAGGCAGAGGCAGCCAAACCCAAAATGTCTGACCCCAACCCAAACCCCCCACAACAAAACATCAATCAAAATAAATCTCAACACATCGTTGGGGCTGCACTCCTGGTAGCTGTCCATAGTGGCCGAGCAGCGGCACGCCTCGCTTCCATGCGCTCTTCACCGGTGATCGCGCTCCTTCTGGCACAGCCAGAAGACTCGTCAACAGCCCAGGGATGTTGACGAGTCCTTGGTCTCGAGTCCCGAGTCGAGTCTCGAGTCCCATTAAAAATATTGGGACTCGAGTCCGAGTCGAGTCAGAGGGGGGACTCAGTCCGACTCACGAGTCGAGTCCTCGAGTCCGAGTCCCCATCCCTGGAGTTTTGCTGTCTTTTATGGGATTTATTGCCTGTTTACAACTTTGATTCGGTGTCTCGCAGTAAAGGGGGGGAGCCACTTAGGGATGTACCACGAGCCTTAAGTAGGCTCGTGGTTCTCCACAGTTCGGCCCTCCGCGGCGGCGGCCCGATCCCGCTCTTCAGAGCGGTGCGGAGCGTTCTCCACACCGCTCGAGCCGCTGCCGCCACCGGAGAGCCCCCAGCCCCCCCCACCGTCCTACCTGGTCTCCTGCGCGCTGCTGCCGCTGCCGCCTCCTCCTCCTCCGCCCAAGTACGCCGCCACCGGAGCTGCTCCGTCGCGTTCAGCCTGGATGCCGGACCCCGCCCGTGCTCAGTTTTGGTGGGGGGAACCAGGGCAACAGGGGTTAAACAGCCCTGTTGCCCTGGTTTTCCCCACCAAAAACAGAGCACGGGGGTCCAGCGCGACGGAGCAGGGTCCCGTCGCGTCACTTCCGCTGTGTTGGAAGTGACGGGACGGGACCAGCGAGCAGAGAGCCTCAAGGCAAAGCCCGCGCGGGTGGCTGAGAGCCCGTGCGAACACGAGCAGGCCCAGTTCGGGCCTTGCTCGTGTCCGCGCCTGCGCTCAGCTACATCCCTAGCAAAGTCTGCTTGGATTGCAGCCAAGTTTAACTTTAAAAGATCAGAGGAGTTTATCTTTTAAAGGATAGCAGATTAGTAAAGTAAGGAGTGATGATTCCCCTATTGCTTAATTTTTAAATGCGGAGTGGAAGACTGAGAGGAATAAAGGAGGAAACTCCTAAGTGGACCTGGCTAGAAAGAAAACATTCTTCAGATCAAAGTCTTTCCAGAGTTGAGAGGCTGATCAGGCCTGGTTTGGCAGAGTGTGAAGGGGGAAAAGAACCCTCCGTAAGTGGAATAAGTGTAAAAAGGGGAAAGGATTCAAAAACAGCAGGCTCACGTCATTACGGAAGATGAGACAAACTATGAGTGACAAAAAGAGTGGCAAATCAGGAGGCAAGGCAGCGGATGCCAGGGAGACAACACCACCTTCCCCTGGTATAACCCTGAGGGTATGCAGATGTGGTCACCACGTACAACCAGTCTGACCAGAACTGTGTCTCCTTCCCCTACTAAGAAAGGCTTCACAGAAGCTCAGAGTTTGGAGCTTGAGTCGATTTTTTCTCGCTTTGTAGATAAGATCAGTGGGGAAATGTCTCAAGTCAAGCAGGAACTGGGTTCCAGAAAGTTCAAGATGATATTTAAAAAAATCAGGAAAGAGGTTAAAAGTCTGGATGACAAGGTGGATGCAGTTGAACAGGAGCTCCAAGATAAAATCCAGAAGCAAGATTTAAGGTTTGATTTATTGGAGTTGCAAATAATCAGCAGGCAGGACCGAGAAAGACGTTCTAACATTCGCCTGAGGCTTTTTCCACATGGTGGTGCTGAGGATGGCAAAAACTTGAGAGGAAGAATACTGGACTGGTTTAAGAAAATTGTTCCTGAGCTGGACTGGAAGGAGGAAGATGTGCACAGAGTTCATAGTGTATCAAAGAGAAGCAGGGGTTACCCCCAGTGATAGTGTGTTGAGATTTGCCAGTTTCTATTAAAAAAAGATATGTTTATGCAAGCAATAAAGAAACGCGAAGGGCAACTGCAATATCAAAATACTTCAGTCCACATTTATAATGATGTGTGCCAGCAAAAGATTGAATGGAGACACAGCGTGAAGCTATGTACCGCCGTCTTGTCCAAGAATGGAACCAGATCTAATTGGGGGGAACCTTTGATGTGTTTTTTTATACTGAATAATAAGAAATACATGATAGCATCTTGCAAACAAGGAATGGATCTTCTGGATGAACTGGGACTTCTGGCAGGGACGGCGAAAGGAGCAATGGCCGAACAGCAGGAGCTGGAGGGCGCAGCCAAGTAAAACTTTATTTCTGGAAGGAGGATGCCAGGAGAGAAGAGGAACATTTAAGAATGAGGAAGGAAGAGAAAAGAAGCTGGTTTCTCAATGTGTGATTGTTTTTATTTTATTTATTTATTTATTTATTTATTATATTTATACCCCGCCTTTTTTCCAGAAAGGAACCCAAGGCAGCTTACATAATCCTCCTCCTCTCCATTTTATCCTCACAACAAGCCTGTGAGGTAGGTTAGGCTGAAGTCAGTGACTGGCCCAAAGTCACCCAGTGAGTTTCATGGCTGAGCGGGGAATAGAACCCGGATCTCCCGAGTCCCAGTCCAACACTCTCACCACTATGCCATTATTATTATTTTCCTCTTTCTCCTGTAAGAGAAATTCCTTACTCTACTTTTCTATGATTCTATGATACCTCGTCCTCTTAGCACGTTCAGTTCACCCAGATAGCTTTGATCTGCTCTGAATCTCCCATTGTGTTCTAGTATTATGAGGGAAAAATATATTTCTCTTTCTCCACACCAGGCACAGTCTTATACGCCTCTATCATTCTACCCTCCTTTACTCACCTCCACTAAAAAAACCCAAACTTCAAACCCTTTTTGCTTATGGGAGAGGAGTTGCTCCAGCCCCTTGATACTTTGGGCTGCCCTTTTCTGCACCTGTTCCAGCTCCACAATGCCCTGTCCGAAGTGTGGTGGCCAGAACCGCGCCTGCTGTTCCCCTTCCTCTGCCTCCCATGTCGATTTTTAGACTGCAAGCTCCTGTCCTTGTGCAATTTGGAATGTGCGTTGCACCCTGATGGCACTATAGGAATCACCATCATCATCATCATGACCACAACAGGACCTCCTAGATGATCATCAGGAATGTGGCAGGGGAACAGCTCCAGGCTTTGGCACTTGTGAAGAACATCTATGAGGACGGGACACTTCCTGGGTAGTATCGGAGCCTCCCTGCATCCCTACAAGGTCAGGGTTGCAACAGGAAAGGGGAAATCACCACCCCCTTTGCAGGATTGTGTCTCAAGAAGGAAGGAGGATTATACCCCACTGCACGGTGATGGTGGCAGGTGTAGACATCTCCCCGCTTGGGCGTCGTGTCCAGCATCTCCCGGGTCTGGTAAGTCCAGTCCCTGTTCCGGAGCTCTTCTCCATGCAAGACCCCTTTCTTCTCCTCCCGCCCGCACTTCAGTCACTTGATCTCAAGGAGGGGACAGAAACTCACCGCAGCGCAAAGCAGGAGGGTGTGTGGGGAGAGGGGGGCTTCCTTGGTGGGGGAGATGCTGCCTGTGGCCTTAACTGGAGGGAAAGAAGAAGGATGTGCATGAGAGACGGGAGAGAACAGCATTAGCTGAGAGAGATCAAGAAATAGGAGGAGGGTTTTCCTGGCAGACCAATCAATACCAGCATTCTCTTCCCATCTAAAGCCAGCCAGAAGCCCTAAGGCAGCTGTACATGATGAAAAAACTGGAAAGGTGAACAAGTAAAAACTACAAGGTGCACTGTTTTCACTTATCCATTAATGAACAAAAAATATTGTGCAAGGCATAAACATGAAAAAGCTTGAAATGAAGATGGCAAGAAAATATTACATACCGTACTTTGGTTTAGTCAAGGTTGAGTAAGGAGTTGTTTTCTCAGAGATAAACTTTTTAAAAACCACCCTGTATCATCCAGCCTGAAAGAAGAATGTTTAAGCCTCCTTTGTATGTTTTAATATCATGGGAATCTTCTAGGAGTTGAGACTCTGAGCCCAAATTTATGGGGGCTTGTGCCAAAGCACTGGTCTTTTCCTGCAAAGCGCAGCAATAAACACTGGAATCTAGCACTTAGTCAAAGTGAAACGACTTCTAGGCAAAATTGAAAGTATCTTTATTTGATAGTAAACAAATACAAAGTGAAAAGGGAGATAAGGGAAAGTTAAACTAGCAGAAAAAGAAGCGCTCTATTGCACAATCAGACCTACAAAACAACACTATTAAGACTATACACTGGTCTAGCTGACATCAGAAATTCTAACCTAGTCTTAACACTAGAAACTGAACCAACTTACAGCAATGTCCCCAGGCGCTCCGCTTGGGGGTCGAGTGACCAGACTGGCCTGAGCCGGGGTCACGTTTCGTGCTCTGCAGCACCTTGCTCCCAACAACCGACAGAAGCCTTGGCAGCTTCTTTTACCCCCTCACTCACCCCCCTCTTGATCCCTCGACCCCTCCCTCTCCTGACAGGACAAACCAGTTCGGCCAGGCAGGAAGCTTGCTGAGAAGGGTGATTGCAGGTACTTGACAACCCATTGAGGGTGTGTGTGTGTGGGGGGGAACCATCTAAATGTAAATGCCTGTGTCTCAGACCTGCCAGCTCATTGAGGGTGTTTGGTGGAACCCATCCGAATGCAGATGTGTGTCTCGGACTGAGCTCTCCTGCCCTGGGCAGGGATTATGCCAGGGAAATGGAGCAAAGTGTATCTTGGTCAGGCTTTCTCTCCACACACCCCCTTTGGGAAGATGAAATCAGGGTTTCTGAACACCCCAAATTCCATCAAGCTTCATCTTGATGGAAAGCCCGTGACAACCCACACCAGGCGCCCAAGCACATGACTGATGGAAATTAGCGAGAAGCTTCATGTAATTCCAGAACATTCAAAAGCTAATAACTATTGCCGTATCAGTGATCCATACAACTTGGTTTCCGCTACGGCTCAGCATCCAGGCCAAGGGGCTGGAAAGATTCCTGGCATAATCCATCCCAGGCAATCAAAGGCAAGAGGTCTAGGAAAAGACCTAAACAAATCCGGATATGTAGAGATGGAGTCCATCCTTGAAATCTTCACTAGAACCTCAGCACAAAAAGCCTCAAGACCTATAAAATCCGAGAGTCCAAACACAGGTTCAAGAGTAAATCCAGGGCAATCCCACACATGCAGAGTTGGACGACAGTAGCTTCTACTTGCGGGTCCCCACACTACTTTGGTCCAGACATAGAAAACCCCCAGAGTCAGATCAGTCAGCCAGCTGGCAACTCTGGGCTATCGACAATGAAGATCCAGAATCCATATGTATCGGCCCCTACTGTGGGCCTGTCAAGATCTCGATTCCCAGGGAAGGTGAAGTCAGCTCCAGGTTTGCTTACAAGGAGACAAGTTGATTGAGCAGCTTTCAAAATACATGTGCACGAAGTGCACTATTGTACCACTCACTCTGTTGGGATTGGGCCGCCTTCAGGTGTTGCTGCGCGGTCTGTCGGACCTCACGAAGTGTGTCCTGTAGCTGCTGCATGAAGGTGTGTACAGGCATGGGGGTGGTCGCTGTGCCCCCCTCCCACTCATCCCGTAGTAAAGCGAGGGACCCCTGCAACTCCCACCCAAACACGAGTTCATTTGGGGAGTACCCTAAACTTGCTTGGGGAAATAACGCTAAGCTAATGAGCAGGGTGAGGAATGTTGGCACAAGCACTGCTTCCCATCATGGCTGGCTATTGACCAGTGAGAAGGATGCACCTGGTACGGGTTCTCAGCAAAGTAGGCCCAAACCCAGTGATGAGCACAGACACCTCTTCCTCTCGCTCTGCATGCCAGGAATTCATTAGCTTCTCTGTTCTTTGACCCGTCCCTCATGCTGGGAGCCAAAGCAGCTTCCCACGGGACAGGCATGCAGGGTAGAGAGAGATGCAAAGAAGCTTTCAAGACCTCTCTCAGGCCAAGGAAAATGGAAGACGCTTTCTGGTTCAAAATGGATTCTCACAGGTGGCCCTACACCATAACAAACAAGAATTCAAGGACTATGAAAAATAGAGCAATACCTTTCATGGCAAGTTCTTCACAATACAGTTTAAAGAGACAAGGGTCCAAATTGGATGGGGCATCTATGTGAAGAGTGCCCGAAGATGCTCAGATAGTACTAAGTCCGTAGAGAGAGGATTTGGGGCAGTAAAGACGAGAATCCCACTAGCAAAGGCTCCCTGCCTGGGCATCTGCTTCAGAGCAAAGGTGTGGCTGTGCTACCCTTCCGCCCGAACGACTCACTGGCAAGGCATTTTAGACAGGTCCCTGCCCAAACAGGGCATCTTCATTCTGCCCTCTTTCGGTGCCGCTTCAACCGTGACACATCCAACCCCCCCCCCCTTCTGTTATGTTCTCACAGAGAAGCTGCCAGTTTTCTTCCCTACCAAGGGCAAAGCTGGCACCTGGATGGGAGAAAGGCTCAAGGTTGGTTGCTGGAAGCAGGAACCGGCTGCAGACAACACTGAGGCTTGTGTTGCTGTGGCAAAGGCTGGAGTGCAGAGGAAGCCCTAATATAGGGCCTCCAGCAGCTCCCAACTGGTCCACAGGAGCAGGCCTGAGAGCAGCTGGAGGTTTGGGGCAGCAGTGAGCTGGGCTGCTGTCTGGAAAGCAGCCACTAGATGGAGCTGAGGCACGGTGCTGAGGGAGCAGAGCCTGACACCCGGAGCTCCAGGCAACCCCGCACTAGTATTTCATGTGCTTTAAGTTTGTAACTCTGTCTGAAGCTCTGCCTGCATTCTTGAGCATTTAAAGGGCTTCTCACCTGTGTCACCTGTGAACTCTTTGGTGTGGTTTAAGGTTAGAACTCTGCGTGAAGCTCTTCGCACACCGGGAGCATGTATAGGGTTCCCCCCTCCCCCCGTGTGAAGTCTATGATGTGAGTTAAGGTTGGAGCTCCGACTGAAGCTCTGCCAGCACTTTTGAGCATTTAAAGGGCTTTCCCCCCATGTGAATTCTGTGATGCGAGTTAAGTTTAGAACTGTTAATGAAGCTCTTTCCACACTCTGAGCATGTATAGGGCTTCCCCATCGTGTGACGTCTTTGGTGTTCTTTAAGCTTAGAACTCTGTGTGAAGCTCTGCCCACACTGGGAGCATTCATAGGGCTTCTCCCCCGTGTGAATTCTGTAATGTAGGGTAAGGCTGAACCTCGCACTGAAGCCCTTCCCACACACTGTGCATTTAAAGGGCTTCTCACCTGTGTGAACTCTTTGGTGTTGTTTAAGGTTAGAACTGCTAATGAAGCTCTTCCCACACTGGGAGCATGTATAGGGCTTTCCCCCCGTGTGAATTCTGAGATGTGAGTTAAGGTCAGAGCTCCGACTGAAGCTCTTTCCACACTCTGAGCATGTATAGGGATTCCCCATCGTGTGACGTCTTTGGTGTTCTTTAAGCTTAGAACTGCGAGAGAACCTCTGCCCACACTGGGAGCATTCATAGGGCTTCTCCCCCGTGTGAATTCTGTAATGTAGGGTAAGGCTGGACCTCGCATTGAAGCCCTTCCCACACACTGTGCATTTAAAGGGCTTCTCAGCTGTGTGAACTCTTTGGTGTTGTTTAAGGTTAGAACTGTTAATGAAGCTCTTTCCACACTCTGAGCATGTATAGGGCTTCCCCATCGTGTGACGTCTTTGGTGTTCTTTAAGCTTAGAACTCTGTGTGAAGCTCTGCCCACACTGGGAGCATTCATAGGGCTTCTCCCCCGTGTGAATTCTGTAATGTAGGGTAAGGCTGGACCTCGCACTGAAGCCCTTCCCACACACTGTGCATTTAAAGGGCTTCTCACCTGTGTGAACTCTTTGGTGTTGTTTAAGGTTAGAACTGTTAATGAAGCTCTTCCCACACTGGGAGCATGTATAGGGCTTTTCCCCCGTGTGAATTCTGAGATGTAAGATAAGCTTGAAGTTGTGACTGAAGCTCTTCCCACACTCTGAGCATTTAAAGGGCTTTTCCCCCGAGTGAATTCTATGATGTAAGTTAAGGAGGGAGCTCCGACTGAAGCTCTTCCCACACTCTGAGCATTTAAAGGGCTTCTCCCCTGTGTGACGTCTCTGGTGTGCTTGAAGGCCAGAGCGCTGACAGAAGCTCTTCCCACACTCTGAGCATTTAAAGGGCTTCTCCCCTGTGTGACGCCTCTGGTGTGCTTGAAGGCCAGAGCTATGACTGAAGCTCTTGCCACACACTGAGCATTTAAAGGGCTTCTCCCCCGTGTGAATTCTGTAATGTAGGGTAAGGCTGGACCTCGCAT
Organism: Shinisaurus crocodilurus; assembly: GCA_021292165.1. Taxonomy (NCBI): domain Eukaryota; kingdom Metazoa; phylum Chordata; class Lepidosauria; order Squamata; family Shinisauridae; genus Shinisaurus; species Shinisaurus crocodilurus. Next base: position 783,718 of record CM037891.1, read on the forward strand.
TGAAGCCCTTCCCACACACTGTGCATTTAAAGGGCTTCTCAGCTGTGTGAACTCTTTGGTGTTGTTTAAGGTTAGAACTGTTAATGAAGCTCTTTCCACACTCTGAGCATGTATAGGGCTTCCCCATCGTGTGACGTCTTTGGTGTTCTTTAAGCTTAGAACTCTGTGTGAAGCTCTGCCCACACTGGGAGCATTCATAGGGCTTCTCCCCCGTGTGAATTCTGTAATGTAGGGTAAGGCTGGACCTCGCACTGAAGCCCTTCCCACACACTGTGCATTTAAAGGGCTTCTCACCTGTGTGAACTCTTTGGTGTTGTTTAAGGTTAGAACTGTTAATGAAGCTCTTCCCACACTGGGAGCATGTATAGGGCTTTTCCCCCGTGTGAATTCTGAGATGTAAGATAAGCTTGAAGTTGTGACTGAAGCTCTTCCCACACTCTGAGCATTTAAAGGGCTTTTCCCCCGAGTGAATTCTATGATGTAAGTTAAGGAGGGAGCTCCGACTGAAGCTCTTCCCACACTCTGAGCATTTAAAGGGCTTCTCCCCTGTGTGACGTCTCTGGTGTGCTTGAAGGCCAGAGCGCTGACAGAAGCTCTTCCCACACTCTGAGCATTTAAAGGGCTTCTCCCCTGTGTGACGCCTCTGGTGTGCTTGAAGGCCAGAGCTATGACTGAAGCTCTTGCCACACACTGAGCATTTAAAGGGCTTTTCCCCCGTGTGAAGTCTATGATGTAACTTAAGGTAGGATCTCTGAGTGAAGCTCTTCCCACACTCTGAGCATTTAAAGGGCTTTCCCCCCGTGTGAATTCTGAGATGTGAGTTAAGATAGGACCTCTGACTGAAGCTCTTGCCACACTCTGAACATTTAAAGGGCTTCTCACCTGTGTGAATTCTTTGGTGTTGTTTAAGGCCAGGTCGGTGACTGAAGCTCTTCCCACACTGGGAGCATGTATAGGGCTTTTCCCCCGTGTGAATTCTGAGATGTAAGATAAGCTTGAAGTTGTGACTGAAGCTCTTGCCACACTCTGAGCATTTAAAGGGCTTCTCACCTGTGTGAATTCTTTGGTGTTGTTTAAGGTTAGAACTGAGTGTGAAGCTCTTCCCACACTGGGAGCATGTATAGTGCTTCTCCCCCGTGTGACTTCTGAGATGTAAGATAAGCTGGGAGTTCTGAATGAAGCTCTTGCCACACTCTGAGCATTTAAAGGGCTTCTCACCTATGTACAGTCTCTGATGTCTTTTAAGGTTGGAGCTGTATTTGAAGTTCTTTCCACATTCTGAGCATGTATAACGTGAGTTCTCCCCTGTGTGAGTACTTTGATGCAAGGTAAGGCCTGAGCTGGAACTTAATTGCATTTCACACTCAAAGCATTTATATGTTTCTACTTCAGAGTGAATTCTGTGATGTTCAGTAAGGTATATCCACTGACTCAAGATCTTTCCACACTGAGAACATTTCCGCACTTTCTCTCCATTCTGAATACATTTCCGCACTCTATCTCCATTCTGAATAATGGGTTTGTTTCCTTCGAAAGATTCTTCTAGCATTGCCATTTCGTGGAAGTCCACCTCTTTAAGAGATGTGAATTTGATCTGCCACTTCTGTTCACCTTCAGTTTTCCTTTCCTGCTGTTTGCGGTTTTCATGACTTTCTCTCCCACCAGCTGAAAGAAGGAAAAAAATGTAACATAAAATAAAATGAGGGTATGGTCCTTCAGGACTGGTATTCAATAGATGTCTTCCCCACACGTTAGACACAAACTAGCCTTTTCCCAGTTAACCAAGTTCCTCCAGCTATTCCCTGCATATTTCTGTCAGATCTCCTGGAGAGCACGAGGGAGTTGTGTGCAAGCATAGGAAACATCCCGTAGGAGAACACACAGCCCATGGACAAAGGGTCCAGCCAGAGCTAAGCACCTACCTGCTGGTCTCTCCCCTTCCTCACAGCCCCAGACAAAGGGGTCATCTGCTTCTCCCTGGCAGAAGATGACATCAGATCTGGGAACGGGAAGCCCTTTTGCAGAGGACAGAAAAAGAACGCTAACTATGCACACCCCACCCTAGCCGGTTCACACATGAGGTGTGTGTGTGTGTACCCCCAAAGGCTCGTTTCTCCACAACTTATGATTATTAAATTTGTTTAGTGACTTCAAACCACCCAGGCTGAAGCCTCCCCCCCCACCACCCCTGTTCTCATCAGACCCATCAAGGTCAAAGAGAGGTTGGGCAGGTCTTGGAACTCCTCCACATGGGAGTGCAAGAGAGCTGCGGAGTCACAGGTTCCTGCTTGGACCAAGAAGCCTCAGTCTAGGACCCCAGCAAACTGAACAGCCAGGAAATGCCCCACAAATAGACGGACACAGATAAAAACAGTGGCAATGCCTCCTTCCAGGATGCCTCAGCGGAGGGAAAGAGCGAGCCTTACCCAGAGAGGCCAAATTCCTGCAATTCTCCTCCATGACTTCCCTGTACAGAGCCCTCTGGCCTGAATCCAGCAGAGCCTCCTCTTCCTCCGTGAAATGCACAGCCACCTCCTCAAAGGACACCAGAGCCTGCAAGAGGGAGAGGAAGAGGAAGGGTTTCTCTGAGCAGAGCATGCAAAAGGGGCAGCGAAGGGGAGGCCCTCCTGCAGGATCCGGGCTCCAGAAGCGACAGTCAGAGCCCTCTTGGCAGCCACCTGGGAGGGACGATCCTGTCAGGCCCAGAGAGAGGTGCAGGGGACTGAGTCCACAGCCCCCATACCTGTTCCGGCTGCCCAGAAGTTCTTTCCACTCCAGCACCAAGAGGAGGAGGCCGAGAAGGCACCCCCAGTGTCCTCCCACTGTCTCCGAGAGTCCTCCCATTTCCTAAGAGGAAGACCAAGAAAGAAGGTGGGGAGATACTTGTTAGTTCATACACACATTGCAATCATTTCCTTGTGTGAAGCCAGCCAGTTTCCACGCTCGTTTGGGGCATAATTCAAAGTTCCAGTTTACATTTAGATGAAGTCTTAATCTATTGAAAGAAATCACCTTTTTTCACATCTTAGAAACACATTTCTCCTTCCCACAGAGCCTCAAGGGGAACGCAAAAGCAGCCCATGGAAGTCAAGCGGAGGTGTCAGAGGGAGACCATCTTCAGACTTCCCCCTTGATCCTTACCCTGAGTGGAGACATCTCCGGCCCCCGACAGAGCCTTCTCTGCTTCTCCAGAATCCATGGTCACGTGGGCCTCCATCCCCTGGACCTAGAAGGGGAGGGAGGAGACCAGGTGGGTTGTCTTATTATGGTGTTAGCATGCAAGGAGTGGGGCTTCCTCCTGCACTCATTCTGCCTCCCAAGCCCTGCAGCTCTTTCACAGCCGGGTCTTTGGCAAGTGGGCACACAAGGAACTCTGGATTGAGGCCAGTAAACCAAAGCTTCCATTAGAAAAGGACTAGAACACGGCTTCGCAAACCCGCTCCTTTAACCAACCGGAAGGAGACGTTGAAGCTGCCAGATGTTCCCTTTCTGCTGGGAGGACTGTACCGCTAGTGAAGAATGATCCCCTCCCTCCCTGGAACTTCCCAGCCCCCTTTAACTGTCCTGGTATCCCTGCAAGGTGGGCCAGATCCACACATTCTGAACCACTATAGAACCACTCAGTGAGGATTTTTCCGATCTCTCCCACTTGGAGATTCCAGGAGGAAAGCCTCTCCCACCTGGCCCTGGTCCTCTGTTCCCGCCCTGGATGAAAGCTCTCCCCGTCAGTCAGAGGTGGATTGCTGATGGCCAAAGGCAATACTGCGGGGGCACTCAAGTCTAAATGAAATGCAATAATTCCCAGTTGCAAATACAGTTACTCAAATTGTAAACCATAGTAAATAAAAGCCAGAGTCAAAAGAACCAAAAAAAGCAATAAAACAACGTTTCAAAGAAAACAATCAAATAGATAGCAACATCATTAAATCATGAGAATTTTAAACAATCTCTGATGACACTCTTTGCACGGATTCTTGGAGCAGCCTGTGCAAAAAGAGACCCTAAGTCACCCAAAAGCCAACATCTCACCTCACTTTTCTGGGATCATTCTTTGAATGACGTCCAAATAAAACAGTATCTCAGGACCAGCTTCTGCAAGGCAAATGGGAAAAGCCAGCGGAGAGGGGGCTTTTCTCAGAGCTTTTCCTTCTTTCCCCTAATAGCTCTGAATGGAACCCAGCACCTTCTGCATGCCAAGGGTGTGGGCTGTGGCCCTTCCTATAGCCAGGAAATGGCAGCTGACAAATGAAACTGCCCAAGACTCCTCCCTCTGCAAACGGGGAAGCCACTTTCCCCAAAGGCCTGCGTGAAGAGGAGGAGGAGAAAAATCCTCCCTCCTCCTCTCTGTGTGTCAAGTCAAATCCGGTTCAGAAGGCCTCTTGCCCACCACCCTCCCCTCCTGAGAATTCCCCCAGACAAAGTGCTCTGGGTGGAATAAAGAGAAAGACAGGCCAGGATAGGGCAGGGAAGAAGAGGAAAAGAAGAACTGGGACTGGAAATGGAGCAGGGAGAGAGAATTCCCCCAGGCAAGCGGCTCCTCTCAGGGAGGGAGCCCTCTGGAGGGTGTGCCTACTTAAAATGACTTCAGGAGGGGAGGATGCTGAGGGGCTTTTCTTCCTTTTTTTCTCATTTAAAAGCCCCAGCACTTCCTGGATCATGTCATCACATAGTCCCATAGGTATCCATCCTGTAGTTCTGCAAGAACTCAAATATGAAATTCCTGATCTTCTAACAAAAATATGTAACATGTCCCTCAGATCAGCCTCTGTACCAGAGGACTGGAGAATAGCCAATGTAACACCAATTTTTAAAAAGGATCCAGGGGGGATCCGGGAAATTACAGCCTGGTTAGTTTAACACCCGTTCCTGGTAAATTGGTTGAAAGCGTTATTAAAGATGAAATTAGTCAGCATATAGAAGGACAGGCCCTACTGAGGAAGCATCAGCATGGCTTCCACTAAGGTAAGTCCTGTTTCACTAACCATTTAGAAGTCTCTGACAGTTTCCATAAACATGTGGACAGCGGAGATCCATACACTGTTCACTGGTTCTTCCAAAAGACTTTTGACAAAAATGGTTACATCAACTGGGGTTAACTTAGGAAAAAGTCGAGTGAGGGGAGACATATCATAGAGGTGTATAGAATGATGCATGGTGTGAAGAAAGTGAACAGGGAGACATTTTTCTCCCTCTCTCATAATACTAGAAACCAGCTGGGTCATCCCATGAAGCTGACTGGTGGGGAATTCAGGACAGATCAAAAGAAGTCCTTCTTCACACACATCACACAGTTAAAGTATGGAATCCACTTCCACAAGATATAGTGATGGCCACCCATTGGGAGGGCTTTAAAAGGGGATTGGACAAATTCATGGAGGAGGAGAAGGCTAGCCATGGCTACTACTCCTGATGGCTATGTGCTACCTCCAGGATCAGAGGCAGAATACCTATGTGTACCAGTTGCTGGGGAACATGGGTGGGAGGGTGCTGTGGCTCCCGTGTCCTGCTAGTGGGTTTCCCATTGGGGCATCTGGCTGGCCACTCTGCGGACAGAATGCTGGACGAGACGGAGCCACTTTGGTCTGATCCAGCATCAGGGCTCTTCCCATGTTGTTATGTTCTTACTCCATCCCAGCCCGCAGCTGCCTTTGGACAGCCATGAGTACTACTTCAGTTGTGAGACCCAAGATTAACGCTCCCCCCCCCATGCTGTACAACTGTTTGCCAGCCCTGCTTAAAAAAAAACAAAACCTGAGCATGTGTAATTTGGCATTTACTTAAATCCCTGTCACCAGGAGGACTGCAGGAATGAATGCTGAACACGGTTTCCTCAGAATAAGCCCCCATTTTCTTTAAGAAAGGGATAATATAGTTTACAAATAAAATGTTTTTAATGTTTAGAAATGGCCCGTTTGTATACTTTTGTAATGTCTATCCTATATGCCACCTTGTGAAAGTGTTACCCTTAAAGCCGGCCTAAGAAGGCCATTCCAGCAGGCTGTGCTGGGGGACATGAGAAGAGCAGGCAGGACCCTTCCATACACCCTATTGGGAGACTAAGGATGCACCCCTATGCCGGTTTAGACAGAAATAAGTCCTACTAACTCCCAGAATTCCCCAGCCAGCATGGGCAGCTGGGAGATGCTGAGAGTTGTAGGACTTCTGTCTAGGCATGCGCAGGATTGCATCGTCATTTTTTTCTCATTCCTCCCTATTCCTTTTTGCTTGTGTGCATGTCTCTTTAGACCAGTGTTCTCCAACCTTGGGCCCCCAGATGTATTTGGCCTACAACTATGCTATGCTGGCTGGGGCATGCTGGGAGTTGTAGGCCAAAAACATCTGGGGACCCAAGGTTGGAGAACACTGCTTTAGACTGTAAGCCTGCAGGCAGGGACTGTCTTCTTTTCCTGATCATATGTCAGCTGCTCCAGGAGCCTTTTTGACTGAGGAGAGGGATAAAAAATACTCCAAAATAAATAAAGTAAATAATTAGTTTGAAATAAATATTTAAAAGATGAGCATCTATAACCGTGCACCTGCCCATACAGGGGCTCCCAGAGCATATAATTATTTTTTTTTTAAATGAGGAAGAAAAGGTGCTGCAGCAAACAGCAGCAACCTCGATGGGCCCCAGCCTGTCTCCTGAGCAGGATACTGCAGTGGGCTTGGGAAAGGCGTCTGAAAAAAGTCCTCAAGCCCCCTGCAAATATTTCACTCAGAGGAAATGCTACTGCCCCACCACAACCCCCACACCACGTCTTGCTCACATTTTTTTTTTATACCGGCCCACAACCACCACCTCTTGCTCAAAGAAATTCAAAAATGGCCCTCAACTACCAGACCTTGCTGAGAAAACCTAAGAAATGACCCCGTCTCTAAGCTGTGGGAGGAGCAGGAAGAGGCCCCGATGCCATGCGGGCGCTCTTTGGGCCAGCGAGATCCTGCTTGAATCGCACAAGCCACCGCAGCTTAAACCAGGCAACCTGCAAGCTGCCCCACTGCCGCCCCACCGCCACAGCACCCCACCACCCCACGGCGCGCGATCGCCCGTCCCTTGCCTGGCGGGCCCCTCAGTCTGGGGGGTGGCGGAAGACACTGCTCGCTCCCTCGCTCGCTCTTGCAGCCTTCTCTTCAAAAAATAAAATAAAAATAATAATTTTTTAAAAAGCTGCTCGGTCTGAAGGGGGGAAGGGGGGGGTGAGGAAACCGTCTGCAGCTGCTGCTGTTCCTCGCGGTTGGCTCCGGAGCTGCGCCTTCCCACAGAGGCCATCCGGTGCTGCAGGAAGGGCAACCTCCCCCAGCCCGCCCCCGCCCCTCTTGCCTCGGCCACAACCCCCGGAGGGATTTTTAAAGGGGTGAATATGGGTCTCTGGCGGGAATGGATTTCCTTCGGAAGTTCTTTGCGCTGAGGGAAATGCCCCCTCCCCGTTTTCAGCAGCCCTCAGTGGCAGGAGACAGCGAGGGATTGTGAAAGGGGTGGGTGAATGTGCGACTCAGTCAGGCGGGGATGGAGTTCCTGGGGAAGTTCTTTGCGCTGAGGGAAATGCTGCCCCCCCCCCCCCCGTGCAGGGAAATGGCCCCTCCCCGTTTTCAGCAGTCCCCAGTGGCAAGATTCAGCGAAGAAAGGGGAGGAGGAGGAGGATCTCCTGGGAAGTGCGTGTCTCCCCGCCCGCGGATGCGCAGCAGGCGGAGGGTCCGCAGGCCGGGGCTGCGTCCTCGAGGCGGGGCCGGTTGCGAGTCGCGCCCGCCCTGCCAGGCTGAGCCGCTGGAGGCCGGTGCGCGCGCGCAGTTGCCGGAACCACGCTGCCGCCGCCGCCGGATGGGGCCCCCTCTCTTGTTCGGAGAGTCGCCATGGCGAGTGGCAGCTCCCCTTTCGAAAGCTCTTTTCTTTTTTCCAGGAAATTTTTATTTAAAAAACAAACACAAAAAGGAAAGACAAACTAAACACCACAGAAACTAAACTAAAATGGACTTCCGATTTTTCCGCAACAAAGAACAAGTAACTATATACCCGATAGTTACAAAGATGTTTCTCTTTTTTGTCTTGTCAAATGTGATTCTTGTTCACCCACCTCATAAGTTCACAAAACATCATTTTAACCATAACCATCGGTATTAATTCTAATTAATTCTAATTCTAGACTTGGGATGAATCAGAATCAAGCTATGAAGGGCTTCTTTTGCCCCCCCCTTTAAACAAAACAAACCAAAACAAAACAAGAGCACATACACATATTTGACGTTTTCCCCGCAGATTGGGGCTGAGGGGCCTTCCTTTGCTTTAGCATAAATAATTCTAGTCCAACACTTATCAATTGTCTCCCTCCCCACATCTCAAAGGGGGCCAATTACTCCAGCTCCCTTGTCAATCAATGTCCATTTCCCCTCCCATCTTCAAAACTCCTGCAACTCCCATCAGTCCTCACCACTGGCTATGCTGGCTGATGGGAATTGCAGTCCAGCAACATCTGGTGGGCCGCATGATCTCCGCCTCTGCTGTACTGGGGCCATTCAGCGCCAAAGTCCATCAGAAAACACTCTTCCAGCAAGCATTACATGAGCGCAAGTTCCCCAGTGCTGACCAGTGTGTGTGTGGGGTGGGGTTAGTTAGAGTGTAGGCCTGGGAGGCGGGGCTAGGCTGACAGAGGCGACCAGGGGAGGGGCCCGGAGGCGGGGCTTGGGAAGGTGGGGGGGGGAAACATTCTCAGTTTTAAAAGGGGGGGTGAGTGGGGGGAAATGGCGGAGGGGGGGTCCTTGTCAGAACTGTTCACTGGGATCTCAAGACAACGATGAGCCGGCTCCGGGATCGCTCAGGAGGAGACGGCTTCATGGAGTCGCTGTTCGGCATGCCAGCGTGTCCTCGTACAGAGACTCGGGACGGACGAGCGCCGTCCTGGCTTTTAAAACGAAGAGCCCTGCCAGGAAAGGGACTGCGCGAGAACCCCGCTCCCTTGCACTGCCCTTCCAAACTGCCCCCCCCCCATTCCCAGTGTGGGGGAGTTGTGGGTTGGAAGAGGGGACACCCCCCTGTAAGGTCTGCCAGTGGGGGGCATGGGCAGGCACTGCTTAAGCCCCTCCCCACTGAAAGGCCCCCTCCTCTGGGTTGGATGGGACGGGATCAGAGCCAGCCCAGCACATCTTCTTGCCCCAGGTGGTGTCTTGTGTTTGCAGGTTGGCCATCGGGCTGAGAGAGTAGTGTATGACGACCCTGCAGTGTGGACCAGTGTTGCTGGGCCCAGGGGCGAGCGAGCACGCCCTCAGAAGGCCTTTCCCGCCTGCTTCCTGAGGGCGGCGGCGACCCTCCTCCGCACCCTCAGCCGCCCGCGCTGGGCTATCATGGCCAGCGAAAAGTCGGCTGGCGGCGGTGGCGGCGGCGGCAGCAAACTCCGCCTGAAGCGCAGGAGGCAGCCGGAGCCGCCGGGGGACGGCCTCGCTCCTCCTTCCTGCCGGCTGAGGTGAGCTCGGGCAGCGAAGCGGAGGATTCACTCCGGCGCCTTGCCTGCAAACAGGGCCGGTGCTACCATTAGGCCAGTGCTTCTCAAATAGTGGGGCGGGGCCCCCAGGGGGGGCGCGAGGCTCCGTAAAGGGGGGCTCGTTTGACCTCAGTTAAAAGTTTTTTTTAATATTGTGTTCCTTTAAATCCTGTGCTCCTTTAAATCTTTTCTGCTACAGTTAATAAAGCTATTCTTTGTTGTAAATTGATCCACATTTCTTTCTTTTTTTATTCTCTTATACGTTAATAAGGATACAGTGTTATGCAGAGGTGTACTTATAACAATTTTATAGACAAATGATACTATTTACAGTCGCGCGGGGGCGCGAAATGTTTTCTTCCTAGGGGGGGGCATGACGGAAAATAATTGAGAAGCACTGCATTAGGCCAACTAGGCAGCTGCCTAGGGCACAGGGCTAAAGGGGATGCCAGAAACACCTTGAAAAAAAATACAGCGCTCTCAAGTGGGAAGGGGGGGCGCTAAATATCTGATCTTGCCTAGGGCACCAAACTGCCTTGCACCGGTCCTGCCTGCAAAGGCGGCCGGCTCCGCCTGTGTGTGAGTGTGGGGGGCGGGTGTGAGCTAGTTTGAGGGGGGGGGTCTGTGTGTGGATGTGAGGGGGGGTGAGTGTGTGAGAGTGGGGTTATCTGTTGAACAGGGCTACTTGTTACAATAAGAATTAAAATCATCATCATCATCAGGCGATCACTCGTGACCGAGTAAGATTGTCTTCCGGGATAAAATGAGGAAATTCTAAAGAAGATTGTGTAGACTCTAGCGATGGGTCCGTAAGTGACTGTGGAGGCCAATTCTAGATCCACACAGCTTCCCACAGTGAGGACACAGGTTACCAGATAGAAGATGGTCCTGTAAAGGATTCATTTGACGTGCTTTTCGCTTAGCACGTTTCTCCCTTTCACCTTGCACTCGGGCTTCTTCAAAGTCCATGGAACCTTTGTGAAAGGCCAACCTCCATTTAGATTGTTCATGGGCCAGAGCTTCCCAGTTTTCGATGTTTATATTGCATTTTTTTAGATTAGCCTTATGAACATCTTTAAACCTCTTATATTGACCACCGATATTCCGCTTTCCATCCTTGAGTTGGGAGTAAAGTAACTGCTTTGGGAGACGGCAGTCAGGCATTCGAACAACATGACCGGTCCACTGAAGTTGGCGTTGAAGGATCATTTTTTCAATGCTAGTAGTCTTTGCTTCTTCCAGTACACTGACATTTGTTCGCCTATCTTCCCAAGTAATTTGCAGGATTTTCCGGAGGCAACGTTGATGAAACCTTTCAAGGAGGTGGAAGTGACGTTTATAGATAGTCCATGTTTCGCAGGCATACAATAAAGTTGGTAATACAATGGCTTCATAAACCAGTGTTTTGGTCTTCTTACAAATATCCCGATCCTCGAACACTCTATGTTTCATTCGAGAAAATGCGGCACTTGCGGAGCTCAGACGATGCTGGATTTCACTGTCGATGTTAGCTGTAACAGAAAGATAGCTGCCAAGATAGAATTAAAATATACCGTATTAAAATATCGTATTGTTCTGAGTATAGGCCGCACTCCCCCCCCCGTGTATTTGTATTGGGTTTTTTTTTTTTTTTTTTGCAACATCCCGATTGTAGGCCGCACCCCTAGTTTAAAGACTTACATTGGGGGGGGGGGAAGTGCGGCCTATACTCGGAACAATACGGTAAGTGCAACAGCACCTTCCCACCCATGTTCCCCAGCAACTGGAGTACACAGGCACACTGCCTCTGATACTGGAGGTAGCATATAGCCACTCAGGAGTAGTAGCCATTGATGGCCTTATCTTCCACGAGTTGGTCAAATCCCCTTTTCAAGCCATCCAAACTGGTGGCCATCACTACATCTTGTGGAAGTGAGTTCCATAGTTGAACTATGCGCTGTGTGAAGAAGTTCTTCCTTTTCTCTGTCCTGCGTCTCCCACCAATCCGCGTCATGGGATGACCCCTTTGGCTTCTAGTATTCTGAGAGAGGGAGAAAAATGTCTCTTTCTCCACACCAGGCAGAATGTTGCACACCTCTAACATGTCTCCCCATACTCGCCTTTTTCCTAAGCTAAACAATCCTGGCTGCTGGTGAACTCCTGGAACTCCAGCAGCCTCCAGGGGGTCTCCTTCTTCTCCACGTGGAAGATCTTGTCGTCATCGTCAGACTGCAGCATGAACTCCCCGGGCCCCTTGGCAGACTCATGTGTCCTCTGGACGAAGGCCACTTGTGACAGGATGTCCTCTCCTGCAGGGGGAGAGGTGGAGGGAGGGACCGTGGGTGAAAGTGGGCAGGAGCACAGGAGGATCATGGAAGGGAAGGAAGAGAGGCCCCCAGGAAGCTCAGCTGGATGGGGTCTTGCTTGGATTTCATGGCTTATGATGGAGACCACAGGCCCTTTACCAGTAGTGGAAGAGCGACAACCTGGTCTTCTGCGCGGGTTCAATGCTAGGGGGGTAGCGAGTCCTGGGGGCGGGCCTTCTCCGAGATCCCCAGCGACTATCACCCTTAGCCCAGAACAAAGGGATAACTTATAGCCACAAAAGTATCTTTTAGAAAACAAGTTTATTTACAAAATTACCTTCACAAACCCAGACCCACGCCAGCAATACAGCTTATCAGTACGGTACAAAGTAGCAAGCAAGAAGTCTCAAGGCCACCGTGATTTCAGGGCTCTCAGCTAGTCCGTTCAGCTCGGGTCCCGGCAGAGGCCCGGTCTACCCAAGCGGCTAGCTGGGTTCCCGGCGGAGGCCCGGTCTACCCAAGCGGCTAGCTGGGTTCCCGACGGAGGCCCGGTCTACCCAAGCGGCTAGCTGGGTTCCCGGCGGAGGCCCGGTCTACCCAAGCGGCTAGTGATTTCAGCTAGCTGGAGCGCGCCGGGTGCTGCTACCCGGGGTTGCCGATCCTTCGTTCCCTTACCCCAGGCATGGGGCAAGATTGCTGAGCAGGTCCAACAACCCAGTTCCCTTGCGCAGGGTGTTTTATACCTTGGTGTTTCAGGTAGCCCCTCCCTCCGTGATCAGGTGGGTTGACACCCTCCCTGAGGGGCGGCCTTTTGGGTCAGGTGGGGTGACGCCTTCCCCCCCCCCCCCGTGGGATGGGGTCCCTTTGAAGCCACTTGCTTAATGGTCCCATCCTGTGGTGTTGAGTGGCCCTTTCTTATGGGTGCCGAAGTGTCTGCTCTGGAGAGGTATTCAAGTCTTATGTAGATGGGGCTGATATGCAAGAGCATTGACAAACCTGGTGATGCTTCCTGCCTTCCCCCCTGGGGTGATTCTATGCAGATGTTGTTTGTCCCCTTTGGCATCTGTGGAGGCTGGCTGTCTCTCCCCCCCCCTGGGTCTCCTTCCCCCCTCCTTGGTGAGTGTGTGTGTGTCAGGCAGGGGGCTTAGGTTGGCTTTCTCCACACCAGTATTGATGATATTTCATAGATTTCATAGATCATAGAGTTGGAAGGAGCCTACAAGGCTACCGAGTCCAACCCCCTGCTCAGTGCAGGAAACTAGAGGAGGGGTCTCCCATCCAAGTAATAAACCAGGCCTGACCCTGCTTAGCTTTCCACGCTCAGTTAATTAATGGTAATTAATACTACTACTAATAATAATTAATAATGTGGTTATTCTCAGATATCGATCAGCTGGGGAAAATATGACCATGGGGGGAAAAGTTACATGGAAACCCATGAAAATGAATATATTATTCCTCATTAGTGGGAGACAGACATCACAGATACTTGGAAGGAGCAGCACATGGAGAAAATCTAGTTGCAGCAGCGCATGCGCATACAGGCCAGATTGGGGTGGGGGAGAAAGTGTATTGAAATGAAGGGGGGAGATGGTTTGGCTTCCTGCAGGGTGTCTGCGAGGGGAGGGGGCCAGCTGTGCTGCCCAAAGTGAAAAGAACGGATCCAGAGCCTTGCTCTCTCCTGAACATCATGTAGGAAGAGGAGGAGAACTAGGCAGGAGGGACCGTGAACTCCTCCTCCTCCCTCCCTCAGTAGTGCAACATGCAGCTGATGGTGGAGGCCACGGAATCAGGGTCCCCATCGATCCTGTGGGGTGCGCCCCCCAGCCTGGAGAAGCAGAAGGGGTGGCAGGAGGGAGGTGTGATGTTGTTTCATTTGGGTTTAAATTTAAAGTGCATAGGTGGTGAGTGTGATGTGTTTGTGTGTTAAGTGTGAGCCCGTATTATTCCTGCAGCATCTGGGTGAGTGAGAAAGGATGGGCAGGAAGAAGGTGTATCTGCATATGTGACATGATTGGTTGAGAGAGTGAGAAGGGGGTGGAGCCTGGGTTATATAAACTGTGGGTGGTGCTGTCCAGGCAGGAGTGCGTGGGGAAGAGAGGGGCATGCAGGAGTATGAGTGTGTGTGAGAGAGAGAGAGAGAGAGAGAGAGAGAGAGAGAGAGAGAGGGAGAGGGAGAAATGCAGGAGGGCTGCTTGGGAGTCTCTGAAGCTGACTGGAGAGGCCTGAGAGATTATATTAGGATTGTTAGGAGATTAGTTAGCGAGTGCAGGGATTAATATTTTGGGAACAGTTGATGAGGGAGGATTGGTACTAGCATAAGATAGTTCATTGTGGAGGGAGGAGCCTGCCAGCATGGCTGACTAGTCACTTTCCGGGGACCTCCCGTGTTTGAAGGCGCTGAAAGCAAAAATCCATCCAGTTTTTGATCTAATTTTGGTAAGAACATGCTAGTTACGTAATGGAATGAGCTACGCTGACCCCTGGTGAGAGTTTTGCTGTCTTTTATGGGATTTATTGCCTGTTTACAACTTTGATTCGGTGTCTCGCAGTAAAGCGGGGGTGAGCCACTTAGGGATGTACCACGAGCCTTAAGTAGGCTCGTGGTTCTCCACAGTTCGGCCCTCCGCGGCGGCGGCCCGATCCCGCTCTTCAGAGCGGCGCGGAGCGTTCTCCGCACCGCTCGAGCCGCTGCCGCCACCGGAGGGCCCCCAGCCCCCCCCGTCCTACCTGGTCTCCTGCGCGCTGCTGCCGCTGCCGCCTCCTCCTCCTCCACCCAAGTACGCCGCCACCGGAGCTGCTCCGTCGCGTTCAGCCTGGATGCCGGACCCCGCCCGTGCTCAGTTTTGGTGGGCGGAACCAGGGCAACAGGGCTTAAACAGCCCTGTTGCCCTGGTTTTCCCCACCAAAAACAGAGCACGGGGGTCCAGCGCGACGGAGCAGGGTCCCGTCGCGTCACTTCCGCTGTGCTCGAAGTGACGGGACGGGACCAGCGAGCAGAGAGCCTCAAGGTAAAGCCCGCGCGGGTGGCTGAGAGCCCGTGCGAACACGAGCAGGCCCAGTTCGGGCCTTGCTCGTGTCCGCGCCTGCGCTCAGCTACATCCCTAGCAACGTCTACTTGGATTGCAGCCAAGTTTAACTTTAAAAGATCAGAGGAGTTTATCTTTTAAAGGATAGCAGATTAGTAAAGTAAGGAGTGATGATTCCCCTATTGCTTAATTTTTAAATGCGGAGTGGAAGACTGAGAGGAATAAAGGAGGAAACTCCTAAGTGGACCTGGCTAGAAAGAAAACATTCTTCAGATCAAAGTCTTTCCAGAGTTGAGAGGCTGATCAGGCCTGGTTTGGCAGAGTGTGAAGGGGGAAAAGAACCCTCCGTGAGTGGAATAAGTGTAAAAAGGGGAAAGGATTCAAAAATAGCAGGGTCACGTCATTACGGAAGATGAGACAAACTATGAGTGACAAAAAGAGTGGCAAATCAGGACGCAAGGCAGCGGATGCCAGGGAGACAACACCATCTTCCCCTGGTATAACCCTGAGGGTATGCAGATGTGGTCACCACGTACAACCAGTCTGAACAGAACTGTGTCTCCTTCCCCTACTAAGAAAGGCTTCACAGAAGCTCAGAGTTTGGAGCTTGAGTCGATTTTTTCTCGCTTTGTAGATAAGATCAGTGGGGAAATGTCTCAAGTCAAGCAGGAACTGGTGACTGGGTTCCAGAAAGTTCAAGATGATATTTAAAAAAATCAGGAAAGAGGTTAAAAGTCTGGATGACAAGGTGGATGCAGTTGAACAGGAGCTCCAAGATAAAATCCAGAAGCAAGATTTAAGGTTTGATTTATTGGAGTTGCAAATAATCAGCAGGCAGGACCGAGAAAGACGTTCTAACATTCGCCTGAGGCTTTTTCCACATGGTGGTGCTGAGGATGGCAAAAACTTGAGAGGAAGAATACTGGACTGGTTTAAGAAAATTTTTCCTGAGCTGGACTGGAAGGAGGAAGATGTGCACAGAGTTCATAGTGTATCAAAGAGAAGCAGGGGTTACCCCCAGCGATAGTGTGTTGAGATTTGCCAGTTTCTATTAAAAAAAGATATGTTTATGCAAGCAATAAAGAAACGCGAAGGGCAACTGCAATATCAAAATACTTCAGTCCACATTTATAATGATGTGTGCCAGCAAAAGATTGGAGACACAGCGTGAAGCTATGTACCGCCGTCTTGTCCAAGAATGGAACCAGATCTAATTGGGGGGAACCTTTAATGTGTTTTTTTATACTGAATAATAAGAGATACATGATAGCATCTTGCAAACAAGGAATGGATCTTCTGGATGAACTGGGACTTCTGGCAGGGACGGCGAAAGGAGCAATGGCCGAACAGCAGGAGCTGGAGGGCGCAGCCAAGTAAAACTTTATTTCTGGAAGGAGGATGCCAGGAGAGAAGAGGAACGTTTAAGAATGAGGAAGAGAAAAGAAGCTGGTTTCTCAATGTGTGATTGTTTTTATTTTATTTATTTATTTATTTATTATTATTTTTAATTTTTTTTTTTAATCGCCCATCTGGCCGGTCACCCAGTATTATATTTATACCCCGCCTTTTTTCCAGAAAGGAACCCAAGGCAGCTTACATAATCCTCCTCCTCTCCATTTTATCCTCACAACAAGCCTGTGAGGTAGGTTAGGCTGAGAGTCAGTGACTGGCCCAAAGTCACCCAGTGAGTTTCATGGCTGAGCGGGGAATAGAACCCGGATCTCCCGAGTCCCAGTCCAACACTCTCACCACTATGCCATTATTATTATTTTCCTCTCTCTCCTGTAAGAGAAATTCCTTACTCTACTTTTCTATGATTCTATGACACCTCGTCCTCTTAGCACGTTCAGTTCACCCAGATAGCTTTGATCTGCTCTGAATCTCCCATTGTGTTCTAGTATTATGAGGGAAAAATATATTTCTCTTTCTCCACACCAGGCACAGTCTTATACGCCTCTATCATTCTACCCTCCTTTACTCACCTGCACTAAAAAACCCCAAACTTCAAACCCTTTTTGCTTATGGGTGAGGAGTTGCTCCAGCCCCTTGATACTTTGGGCTGCCCTTGTCTGCACCTGTTCCAGCTCCACAATGCCCTGTCCGAAGTGTGGTGGCCAGAACCGCGCCTGCTGTTCCCCTTCCTCTGCCTCCCATGTCGATTTTTAGAGTGCAAGCTCCTGTCCTTGTGCAATTTGGAATGTGAGTTGCACCCTGATGGCACTATAGGAATCACCATCATCATCATCATCATGACCACAACAGGACCTCCTAGATGATCATCAGGAATGTGGCAGGGGAACAGCTCCAGGCTTTGGCACTTGTGAAGAACATCTATGAGGACGGGACACTTCCTGGGTAGTATCGGAGCCTCCCAGCATCCCTACAAGGTCAGGGTTGCAACAGGAAAGGGGAAATCCCCACCCGCTTTGCAGGATTGTGTCTCAAGAAGGAAGGAGGATTATACCCCACTGCACGGTGATGGTGGCAGGTGTAGACATCTCCCCGCTTGGGCGTCGTGTCCAGCATCTCCCGGGTCTGGTAACTCCAGTCCCTGTTCCGGAGCTCTTCTCCATGCAAGACCCCTTTCTTCTCCTCCCGCCCGCACTTCAGCCACTTGATCTCAAGGAGGGGACAGAAACTCACCGCAGCGCAAAGCAGGAGGGTGTGTGGGGAGAGGGGGGCTTCCTTGGTGGGGGAGATGCTGCCTGTGGCCTTAACTGGAGGGAAAGAAGAAGGATGTGCATGAGAGACGGGAGAGAACAGCAGAAGCTGAGAGAGATCAAGAAATAGGAGGAGGGTTTTCCTGGCAGACCAATCAATACCAGCATTCTCTTCCCATCTAAAGCCAGCCAGAAGCCCTAAGGCAGCTGTACATGATGAAAAAACTGGAAAGGTGAACAAGTAAAAACTACAAGGTGCACTGTTTTCACTTATCCATTAATGAACAAAAAATATTGTGCAAGGCATAAACATGAAAAAGCTTGAAATGAAGATGGCAAGAAAATATTACATACCGTACTTTGGTTTAGTCAAGGTTGAGTAAGGAGTTGTTTTCTCAGAGATAAACTTTTTAAAAACCACCCTGTATCATCCAGCCTGAAAGAAGAATGTTTAAGCCTCCTTTGTATGTTTTAATATCATGGGAATCTTCTAGGAGTTGAGACTCTGAGCCCAAATTTATGGGGGCTTGTGAAGGACTGCCAAAGCACTGGTCTTTTCCTGCAAAGCGCAGCAATAAACACTGGAATCTAGCACTTAGTCAAAGTGAAACGACTTCTAGGCAAAATTGAAAGTATCTTTATTTGATAGTAAACAAATACAAAGTGAAAAGGGAGATAAGGGAAAGTTAAACTAGCAGAAAAAGAAGCGCTCTATTGCACAATCAGACCTACAAAACAACACTATTAAGACTATACACTGGTCTAGCTGACATCAGAAATTCTAACCTAGTCTTAACACTAGAAACTGAACCAACTTACAGCAATGTCCCCAGGCGCTCCGCTTGGGGGTCGAGTGACCAGACTGGCCTGAGCCGGGGTCACGTTCCGTACTCTGCAGCACCTTGCTCCCAACAACTTACAGAAGTCTTGGCGGCTTCTTTTACCTCCTCACCCACCCCACTCTTGATCCCCCGACCCCTCCCTCTCCTGACAGGACAAACCAGTTCGGCCAGGCAGGAAGCTTGCTGGGAAGGGTGGTTGTGGTGGGTACTTGACAACCCATTGAGGGTGTGTGTGTGTATGGGGGAACCATCTAAATGTAAATGCCTGTGTCTCAGACCTGCCAGCTCATTGAGGGTGTTTGGTGGAACCCATCCGAATGCAGATGTGTGTCTCGGACTGAGCTCTCCTGCCCTGGGCAGGAATTATGCCAGGGAAATGGAGCAAAGTGTAACTTGGTCAGGCTTTCTCTCCACATCCCCGCTTTGGGAAGATGAAATCAGGGTTTCTGAACACCACAAATTCCATCCAGCTTCATCTTGAGAGAAAGCCCATGACAACCCACACCAGGTTCCCAAGTACACGACTGATGGAAATTAGCAAGAAGCTTCATGTAATTCCAGAACAGTCAAAAGCTAATAACTATCACCTTATCAGTGATGCATACAACTTGGTTTCCCCGCTGCAAGCGCTACAGCTCAGCATCCAGGCCGAGGGGCTGGAAAGATTCCTGGCATAACCCATCCCATGCAATCTATCTATCTATCTACAGTATCTATCTATCCATCCATCTATCTATCTATTTATTTATTATATTTATTAATCACCCATCTGGCTGGTCACCCAGAAACCCTGGGCGATGTACAATTAAAATAATACAATGAAACAATACAATAAAATATGATAATTAAAACAGTATATTAAAAAATTCTTTTAAAATCCTAACCCACCCCATATTCCCGCCTGAACAGCCATGTTTTTAATGCATGGCGGAAGCTCATCACGGAGGGGGCATGGCGAAGGTCACTAGGGAGGGAGTTCCATAATGTGGGGGCCGCCACAGAGAAGGCCCTCTTCCTAGTCCTAGTCCTGGCTGCTCTGGCTGATGGGATGAGAAGGCCGTCCGTGGCAGATCTTGTTGAGCGGCCTACTTGATGTTGCTGGAGGCGCTCCTTGAGATAAACTGGGCCAGAGCCATATAGGGCTTTAAAGGTCAAAACCAACACCTTGAATTCGGCTCGGCAAGCAACTGGTAGGCAGTGCAACTCATTAAGCACTGGCATGATGTGATCACACCAGCGGCTGCCCTTAATCAGGCGAGCCGCCGCGTTCTATACCAGCTGAAGCTTCCGAACCGTCTTCCAGGGTAACCCCACGTAGAGCGCATTACACTAGTCTAGGCGAGAGGAGACCAAGGCATGAACCACCGATGGGAGCAGATGATTAGGAAGGTAGGGGCGCAGCTGCTGTATCAGATAGAGTTGATACAGCGCTGCCTGGCTCACAGCTGACACCTGAGCTTCCATGGACAGCTGGGAGTCTAGAATGACCCCCGAGCTGCGGACCTGGTCCTTCAGGGGGAGATGAACCCCATTCAGCACCAGGTCAACATCCCTTAACCTTCCCTTGTCTCCCACCAGAAGTACCCTCGGTCTTGTCGGGGTGCAGTTTCAACATGTTCTTTCCCATCCAGCCACCCACTGCCTCCAGACAATTGGACAGGGTCTCAACGGCCAACCTCAGTGAGGACTTAAAAGAGAGGTAGAGCTGCGTGTCATCCGCATATTGATGACACCGCACCCCAAACCTCCTGATGATAGCCCCCAGCGGCTTTAGATAGTTGTTGAATAGCATTGGGGAGAGGATGGAACCCTGCGGCACCCCACAAGTGAGCAGCCGAGGGTCCGAAGCCTCCTCCCCAAGAACTACCCTCTGGTACCTTCTAGAGAGGAAGGACCGGAACCACTGTAATACAGTGCCTCCGATACCCAACCCCTGCAGGCAGTCCAGGAGGATACCGTGGTCCACGGTATCAAAAGCTGCTGAGAGATCGAGGACTAGGAAGGAGCATTCACCCCTATCCAAGGCCCTCCTCATATCATCCACCAAGGCGACCAAGGCCGTTTCCGTCCCATGTCCAGGCCTGAAGCCCGACTGGCATGGATCTAAGTAATCGGCTTCATCCAAGTGTGCCTTCAACTGAGCCCCCACCACTCGCTCAATCACCTTGCCCAGAAATGGCAAATTGGAGACTGGGCGAAAGTTGTTCAAGCCTTGGGTATCCAAGGAGGGCTTCTTTAAAAGTGGTCTTACTGCGGCCTCCTTAAGGGCTGATGGGACCACTCCCTCGAGGGAGGCATTCACCACCGCCCTGATCCCCTCACCCTGCAGTCTCTCCCTGCAGCTCATAATGAGCCAGGACGGGCAAGGATCAAGCAAGCAGGTGGTTGGGGTTCAGTTTCAACATGTTCCTTCCCATCCAGCCACCCACTGCCTCCAGGCACTTGGACAGGGTCTCAAAAGCCAACCAGTAGGTGGTTGGCAAAGGCAAGAGGTCTAGGAAAAGACCTAAACAAACCCAGATACGCAGAGATGGAGTCCAACCTTGAAATCTTCACTGGAAGCTCAGCACTAAAAGGGTCAAGACTTATGAAATCCGAGAGTCCAAACACAGGTTCAAGAGTAAGTCCAGGGCAATCCAACACATGCAGAGAGTTGGATGACCGTAGCTTCCACTTTGGGGTCTCCATACTACTTTGGTCCAGATATAGAAAACTCCCAGAGTCAGATCAGTCCAAGCCAGCGGGCAACTCTGGGCTATCGACAATGAAGATCCAGAATCCATATGTATCGGCCCCTACTGTGGGCCTGTCAAGATCTCGATTCCCAGGGAAGGAGAAGTCAGCTCCAGGTTTGCTTACAAGGAGACAAGATGATTGAGCAGCTTTCAAAATACATGTGCATTAAGCAAACAAGCGAGTTTGGACAGAGTACAGCGTGGCTGTCTAGCAGGCATCGCCCGAAGTCAGAACACGGAACAAGACAGACAGCAGCGTCTTCTACATTTTAGCTGTTTGCACTTGATATTCGCAGCTGGGCTACACATCATGGCTATTGTTTGAAGCTAACAGTTAAGCAAAACATTACCGCTAAGCTAATGAAGAGGGTGAGGAATGTTGGCACAAGCACTGCTTCCCATCATGGCTGGCTATTGACCAGTGAGAAGGATGCACCTGGTACAGGTCCTCAGCAAAGTAGGCCCTGAAAGGGTTAATGAGCTTCAGCCTTGAAGGCTTACAATCCACCCTGTAGGCCCGCCAGCCTACGTGGATAAAGCAGAGCGTGAGATGGATGATTTAGATCCTGCCTCTGTGTGAAGACGCCCATAAATCTACACATAGAAGTCCAGACCTTATCCCCCTTCTCTCGCAGCGTTCCTTGCGTATCGGATTTCAGCCAGCTTGCAGCTCGTCCTGTCGCAGCTGCACTGTAATTAGGAATTAACTCCATAGAATCCACAACAGGGTTTTGCTACCTGTTTATTCTACATCAGAGTAAATACAATCTCCTAAATTACAGTCCATATTGCAGATTATAATGCATAGCCAGTGCATAGCTAGTCCAGTGGATCAAGCCCACTCCAGCACACTTCATTACATGATTGCAATAAGTCAGAGCATCAGAGAGAAGAACAAGCAAAGAAGCAATCCATCTCTCTACTAAAATGGTTATAGAAAACGAAACCTAACAAATCATACTACGTCATCAGAAAGTACAAACCATGTGATCAGCTCGTATTTCGTTCACATCTACTTTTCCCATGAGAACAGAACAGTAGTGCCAGACTCAATATGACTTGTTTTCCTAGCCATTCTGTACCTTTCCAAATGAAAACAATTGTGCCACAGCTGTTGTTTTGTTACATGTCACAACAGGCCCAAACCCAGTGATGAGCACGGACCCCTCTTCCTCTCGCTCTGCATTCCAGGAATTCATTAGCTTCTCTGTTCTTTGACCTGTCCCTCATGCTGAGAGCCAAAGCAGCTTCCCACGGGACAGGCATGCAGGGTAGAGAGAGATGCAAAGATGCTTTCCAGGCCACTCTCAGGCCAAGGAAAATGGAAGACACTTTCTGGTTCAAAATGGATTCTCACAGGCGGCCCTACACCATACCAACAAGAATTCAAGGTCTATGAAAAGTAGAGCAATACCTTTCATGGTAGGTTCTTCACAATACAAGTGTCCAAATTGGATGGGGTTAAAGAGACAAGTGTCCAAATTGGATGGGGTGTCCATATGAAGAGTGCCCGAAGAAGCTCAGATAGTACTAAGTCCGTAGAGAGAGGATTTGGGGCAGTAAAGACGAGAATCCCACTAGCAAAGGCTCCCTGCCTGGGCATCTGCTTCAGAGCAAAGGTGTGCCTGTGCTACCCCTCCGGATAGCCCTCCCCCCAAACCACTCACTGACAAGGGATTTTAGCCCATCAAGGAGGTCCCTGCCCAAACAAGGCATCTCCATTCTGGCCTCTTGGGGTGACGCTTCAACTGTGACACATCCGAAACCCCCCCCCCCTCGGTTATGTTCTCACAGAGAAGCTGCCAGCTTCCTTCCCTACCAAGGTCAAACCTGGATGGGAGAAAGGCTCAAGGTTGGTTGCTGGAAGCAGGAACCGGCTGCAGACAACACTGAGGCTTGCATTGCTGTGGCAAAGGCTGGAGTGCAGAGGAAGACCTAATATAGGGTCTCCAGCAGCTCCCAACCGGTCCACATGAGCAGGCCTGAGAGCAGCTGGAGGTTTGGGGCAGCAGAGTGAGCTGGGCTGCTGTCTGGAAAGCAGCCACTAGATGGAGCTGTGGCACGGTGCTGAGGGAGCAGAGCCTGACACCCGGAGCTCCAGGCAACCCCGCACTAGGAAGTCTTTCATGTGCTTTAAGTTTGGAACTGATTCTAACCAACAGAGACGAGTTAGTGGATAAAGTGGCAGTTTCGGGAACTCTGGGGGAAAGTGACCATGTTATACTTGAATTCTTGATTCTAAGGGGAGCAAAAGCTGAGTGTAGCCAAACACGTACCCTGGATTTTAGGAAAGCCAATTTTAACAAACTCAGAACAATGATAAGTAAGATCCCATGGCAAGCGACTCTAATGAGAAAAGGAACCCAGGATGGGTGGGAGTTTTTAAAAAAGCAAATTTTAAAGGCACAATTGCAAACAATTCCCACAAGGAAAAAAGGCAGAGGGCAACAGAAGAAGCCAATGTGGCTTCACAATAAACTCAAAGATGACCTGAAAACAAAAAAGGACACGTATAGGAAGTGGAAGGAAGGACAGGCTACAAGGGAAGAGTACAGGCAGGTAGCACAGAACTGCAGGAATAGTGTCAGAAAGGCTAAAGCGGAGAATGAGCCAAGGTTAGCGAGGGATGCTAAAAACAAGAAAGCTTTCTTCAGATACATGCACAGTAAAAGAGAGAGGAAATATTGGTGGTTCAACTACGCGATGAGGATGGCAAATTGATAACAGAAGACAAAGAAAAGGCAGAAGTGTTCAATTCCTACTTCGGCTCGGTCTTCTCCCAAAAGAGGGTCTATGACCCCCCTGGCAAACCTGAAGTGCAGACTGTAGGGGTAGGATTGCAGCTTGAGATTGATAGGCAAATGGTCAAGGAGCACCCGATTACTCTGAATGAGTTTAAATCGCCAGGGCCTGATGAACTGCATCCTAGAGTAATAAAGGAACTGGCAGAAGAACTCTCAGAACCACTGTCTATTATCTTTTGAGAAATCATGGAGGACAGGTGAAGTGCCAGATGACTGAAGGAGGGCAAATGTTGTTCCCATCTTCAAAAAGGGCAAGGAGGAGGAACCTGGGAACTACAGGCCAGTCAGTCTGACATCAATCCCTGGGAAATTTTTGGAGCAGATTATAAAGAAGTCAGTCTGCAAGCACCTTGAAAACAATGCAGTGATTACTAGAAGCCAGCATGGATTTGTCAAGAACAAATCCTGCCAGACTAATCTGATCTCATTTTTGATTGAACCTCCCTTGTGGACTATGGGAATGCCGTGGACATCATATATCTGGACTTCAGCAAAGCTTTCGACAAAGTGCCTCATGATATCCTGATTAGCAAGCTAGCTAAAAGTGGGCTAGATGGAACAACTATCAGGTGGATCCACAATTGGCTACAGAATCGGACTCAAAGTCAATGGTTCCTTCTGAAACTGGGGAGAGGTAACAAGCGGGGTACCACAGGGCTCTGTCCTGGGCCCAGTGCTCTTCAACATTTTTCTTAATGACTTTGATGAGGAGGTACAGGGAATGCTTATCAAATTTGCAGATGACACAAAGTTGGGTGGAACAGCTAATACTCTGGAAGACAGAAACAATATTCAAAGTGACCTCGATAGGCTGCAGCGCTGGGCTGAAAACAGAATGAAATTTAATAGGGATAAATGCCAAGTGCTGCACCTAGGAAGAGGAAACCAAATGCAGAGTTACAGAATGGGGGACACTTGGCTCAACAATACTACAAGTGAGAAGGATCTTGGAATTGTGGTAGATCACAAACTGAATATGAGCCAGCAATGCGATGTGTCTGCAAAAAGGCAAATGCTATTTTGGGCTGCATTAATAGAAGTATAGCTTCCAAATCGCAGGAAGTGATCATTGCCCTTTACTCAGCACTGGTTAGGCCTCATCTTGAGTACTGCATCTAGTTCTGGGCACCACACTTTCAGAAGGACGTAGACAAACTGGAGAGGGTTCAGAGGAGGGCAACAAGGATGATAAAGGGCCTGGAAACAAGGCCCTATGAGGAGAGACTGAAAGAACTGGGCATGTTTGGCCTTCAGAAGAGGAGACTGAAGGGAGATATGATAGCACTCTTCCAGTACTTGAAGGGATGTCACACAGAGGAGGGCCAGGATCACTTCTCGATCATCCCAGTTTGCAGGACACGGAATAATGGGCTCAAGTTACAGGAACCTAGATTCCACCTAAAAATCAGGAAAAAATTCCTGACTATTAGAGCAATAAGACAATGGAATCAACTACCTATGGAGGTGGTGGGCTCTCCCAGCCTGGAGGCATTCAAGGTGCAACTGGACAATCATCTGTCAGGGATGCTTTGACCTGGATTCCTGCGCTGAGCAGGGGGTTGGACTCGATGGCCTTGTAGGCCCCTTCAAACTCTACTTTTCTATGTTTCTATGAACTCTGTCTGAAGCTCTGCCCGCACTCGAGCATTTAAAGGGCTTCTCACCTGTGTGAACTCTTTGGTGTTGTTTTAGGTGAGAACTCTGTGTGCTCTTCCCACACTGGGAGCATGTGTAGGGCTTTCCCCCGTGTGAATTCTGAGATGTGAGTGAAGGTTATAACGGCGTGTGAAACTTTTCCCGTGTGAAGTCTTTGGTGTTGTTTAAGGCCAGATCGGTGACTGAAGCTCTTCCCACACTGGGCGCATGTATAGGGCTTTTCCCCCGTGTGAACTCTATGATGTGAGTTAAGGGTGGAGTTCCGACTGAAGCTCTTCCCACACTGGGAGCATGTATAGGGCTTTCCCCCCATGTGAATTCTGAGATGTAAGATAAGCTTGCAGTTCTGAATGAAGCTCTTGCCACACTCCGAGCATTTAAAGCGCTTTCCCCCCCGTGTGAATTCTGTGATGTGAATGAAGGTTATAACGGCATGTGAAACTCTTCCCACACTGGGAGCATGTATAGGGCTTTTCCCCCGTGTGAATTCTGAGATGTAAGAGAAGCTGGGAGTTCTGAATGAAGCTCTTGCCACACTCTGAGCATTTAAAGGGCTTTTCCCCTGTGTGAGTTCTGTGATGTGAGTTAAGTTTAGAAAGGTTAATGAAGCTCTTCCCACACTCTGAGCATTTAAAGGGCTTTTCCCCCGTGTGAGTTCTGTGGTGTGAGTTAAGTTTAAAACTGTTAATGAAGCTCTTCCCACAGTGGGAGCATGTATAAGGCTTTCCCCCCGTGTGAATTCTGAGATGTAAGGTAAGCTGGGAGTTCTGAATGAAGCTCTTCGCACACTCTGAGCATTTAAAGCGCTTCCCCCCCCCCCGAGTGAAGTCTATGATGTAACTTAAGGTAGGATCTCTGAGTGAAGCTCTTCCCACACTCTGAGCATTTAAAGGGCTTTCCCCCCGTGTGAAGTCTATGATGTGAGTTAAGGGTGGAGTTCCGACTGAAGCTCTTCCCACACTGTGAGCATTTAAAGGGCTTTTCCCCCGTGTGAAGTCTATGATGTAACTTAAGGTAGGATCTCTGAGTGAAGCTCTTCCCACAGTGTGAGCATTTAAAGGGCTTTTCCCCCGTGTGAATTCTGTGATGTCTGTTAAGGTCGGAGCTCCTACTGATGCTCTTCCCACACTCTGAGCATTTAAAGGGCTTCTCACCTGTGTGAACACTTTGGTGTTTTTTAAGGTAAGAACTCTGTGTGAAGCTCTTCCCACACTGGGAGCATGTATAGGGCTTTTCCCCTGTGTGAATTCTGAGATGTAAGATAAGCTGGGAGTTCTGAATGAAGCTCTTCCCACACACTGAGCATGTATAGGGCTTTCCCCCCGTGTGAAGTCTATGATGTAACTTAAGGTAGGATCTCTGACTGAAGCTCTTCCCACACTCTGAGCATTTAAAGGGCTTCTCCCCCGTGTGAGTTCTGTGATGTGAGTTAAGTTTAGAAAGGTTAATGAAGCTCTTCCCACACTCTGAGCATTTAAAGGGCTTTTCCCCCGTGTGAATTCTGTAATGGGAGTCAAGGGTGGAGCTCTGACTGAAGCTCTTCCCACACTCTGAGCATGTATAGGGCTTTTCCCCCGTGTGAAGTCTATGATGTAACCTAAGGTAGGATCTCTGATTGAAGCTCTTCCCACACTCTGAGCATTTAAAGGGCTTCTCCTCTGTGTGAAGTCTTTGGTGTTCTTTAAGGCGAGAACTGTGACTGAAGCTCTTCCCACAGTGGGAGCATGTATAGGGCTTTTCTCCCGTGTGAGTTCTGTGATGTAAGTTAAGGTGGGAGCTCTGACTGAAGCTCTTCCCACACTCTGAGCATTTAAAGGGCTTCTCCCCTGTGTGAACTCTTTGGTGTTTTTTAAGGTTAGAACTGCAAATGAAGCTCTTCCCACAGTGGGAGCATTTATAGGGCTTTCCCCCCGTGTGAATTCTGTGATGTCTGTTAAGGTCGGAGCTCCTACTGAAGCTCTTCCCACACTCTGAGCATTTAAAGGGCTTTTCCCCCCGTGTGAATTCTGTGATGTGAGTTAAGGTGGGAGCTTGAAATGAAGCTCTTCCCACACTGGGAGCATGTATAGGGCTTTTCCCCTGTGTGAATTCTGAGATGTAAGATAAGCTGGTAGCTCAGTCTGAAGCTCTTCCCACACTCTGAGCATGTATAGGGCTTTCCCCCTGTGTGAAGTCTATGATGTGAGTTAAGGGTGGAGTTCCGACTGAAGCTCTTCCCACACTGGAAGCATGTATAGGGCTTTTCCCCCATGTGAAGTCTATGATGTGAGTTAAGGGTGGAGTTCCGACTGAAGCTCTTCCCACACTGTGAGCATTTAAAGGGCTTTTCCCCCGTGTGAGTTCTGTGATGTGAGTTAAGTTTAGAAAGGTTAATGAAGCTCTTCCCACACTCTGAGCATTTAAAGGGCTTCTCACCAGTGTGAACTTTTTGGTGTTGTTTAAGGTTAGAACTATCACGGAAGCTCTTCCCACATTGTGAGCATGTATAATCCAAGTTCTCCCCTGTGTGAATACTTTGATGCAAGGTAAGCCCTGAGTTGGAACTTAATTGCTTTTCACACTCAAAGCATTTATATGTTTCCACTTCTGTGTGATTTCTGTGATGTTCAGTAAGGTATATACACTGACTTAAGCTCTTTCCACACTGAGAACATTTCCGCCCTTTCTCTCCATTCTGATCAATTGTTTTGTTTCCTTCGAAAGATTCTTCTAGCATTGCCATTTCGTGGAAGTCCACCTCTTTAAAAGATGTGAATTTGATCTGCCACTTCTGTTCACCTTCAGTTTTCCTTTCCTGCTGTTTGCGGTTTTCATGACTTTCTCTCCCATCAGCTGAAAGAAGGAAAAAAATGTAACATAAAATAAAATGAGGGTATGGTCCTTCAGGACTGGTATTCAATAGATGTCTTCCCCACACGTTAGACACAAACTTAGCCTTTTCCCAGTTGACCGAGTCCCTCCAGCTATTCCCTGGCTATTTCTCTGTCAGATCTCCTGGAGAGCACAGGGGAGTTGTGTGCAAACATAGGAAACATCCCGTAGGACAATGATGGCGAACCTATGGCATGTATGCCACAGCTGGCAGGTGGGGACCGCTCTGCCAACACGCGAGCCATTGGTCGCATGGGGCACAGAGCTCCAACAGAGCTCAAGAGCAGGGGGGTGAAGCGGCCACTCCTGCCCGCTGCGTGTCACCCGGCATCCCGCAGGCCGCCTCCTCTGCCAGGGAAGGGCCGAGAAGGTCATCCCGGGGCGGGGCGGGCAGGCCTGGCTGAGTCACCGCCTGGCGCCAACTCTCCCCGTCGGCGGCATGAGGCAGCGTCATGCTGCGTGCCCGGGCTCAGGCCGTGACACGGCGGGCGGGGCCTACGGGCCTACCTGCTGCCTCCTTGCCGGCCGCGCTTGTCTGTCGCGTCATGTCCAGCGCGCTGGACCTCCGTGCTACGTTTTTGGAGGGGGGAATCAGGGCAACAGGGCTTAAACAGCCCTGTTGCCCTGGTTTCCCCCGCCAAAAACATAGCGCGGGGGACCAGCGTGCCGGAGCAGGGTCCCATCGCGTCAGGCGCCAGCAACCCCATGGCTTGGTCGCACCAAGCCGGGCTCAAGGTGGAGAGGCTGGAATCCCTAATTGTCTGCGGGGAGCCCAAAGTCTCCCGCAGCTGCGCCGTCGTGCTGAGGAGTAGAAGCCTCCCGCCGCCGCAGCAGCAAAGCAGGTGAGCTTTGCATTGGGCTGAAAAATTGCATGCCCAATGCAAACTTTTACCTAATGCAGTGTTTGCAATCCAAGACATAAAGGTTGTTTAAAATGTGTTAAGCACGTTTAGTTTTCTTGTTTATCTTGCTCATCCTGGTACAGATTGACTTTTACTTTTACTAATCTAACACCTGTAGAAGCAGGGAAAGGACCCAGAGTAAAGCTTGCCCCATACAATTTCAGTCTGGCATATAATCATATTACAAGTTGAGAATCCCTTATCCAAAAATACATGCGCCTAATTATTTAAAAAGTGTATCTAAATTACCTTCAGGCTATGTGTACAATGTAGTTCTATTTAAAAAATTTGAGTTGATGTTTTTTTCAATAAAAAACTGATTGTATCATTGAAAGCTCTGTTGTTGTGTTTTTCTTTTAAGACAAAAGATGTTACCATATTTTTCGCTCCATAACACGCACTTAAGATTTTAGAAGAAAACGGGGGGGGGGGGGGAATCATGTGCGGTGGCCCTGGCAGCTGCCGCCGCGCTGAATGGGATCCAGCGGGATCTTTCCTTTTGTAAACGGGAGGCCTACCTGAATTGATCCTGCCTTGCTGGATCAGACCAAGCTCCATCTAGTCCAGCAATTGGTTTCCAACAGTGGCTGGCTGGCCACGTGTCTCTGGACATTCACAAGCAGTGCATGCTGGCGATGGCCATCCCTGGATCTTTGTCCTCAGCATCAACTTCTCAGATGTGGAGGTTTCATTTAGCCACCATGGCTAGCCACTATTGATACACCTATCCTCTCCATGAAATTTCATCATCCCTTACTAAAGCCATCTATGCTGCTGGCCATCACATCTTGACCACAGCAAATTCCATGTTAATTTCGCTTTATGTGAAGTACTCACACGGCGTGGCGAAAGTGACGCGACGGGACCAGCGCGCCTGGCCCGGCCTGCTGCGCTCTCATTGGAGGCGTTGCGGATGAGGGGTGGATGAGCAGGCTGGGCGAGGCGCACTGGTCCCGTCGCGTCACGTTCGCCGGCGGGTGGGGCAGGGCCGGTGGGATCCGGAGGTCTCCGTGCAGAGCAGAGCTGGCCCTGCACATGCCCGTCCGCGTCCCTGCTGCCGGGCGGGGGGGGGGGGCGCGCCGCCGCTCCACACCACAGCGGCAATGTTTGTGGAGGGTGCAGGCGGTCTTGTCCCGCTCCGCGCAGGAGCCCTCCTCTCTTCCACTGGCCGGTGGGCTCCGGTGGGCTCCGGAGGTCGCCGCGCGGAGTAGAGCTGGCCCTGCACCCACCCACCCGCGTCCCTGCTGCTGGGCAGGGGGGGGCGCCGCAGACGAATCAGCTGAGAGGCGGGGGCTTGCCCCGCTCCGCCCATGAGCCCTCCGCTCTTCCCCGGACCGGTTGGAGGCGCGCAGAGGGATGTAAAAAAAAAAAAAAATTTACTTATTTTTTACAATATTCACTCCATAACACGAACAGACATTTCCCCCTATTGGGTGTGTGTGTGTGTGTGTGTGTGTGTGCATGTTATGGAGCGAAAAATAGTTCAGACAACTGTATGAGTTGTTTTTACTAAACTAAAACCCTGGTATTCAGGTTTAATTGCAGTGTTGGCACTTTGAAATAAATAAGTTGGTTTTGTGTTGCAGTTTGGGCACTCGGGCTCAAAAAGGTTCGCCATCACTGCCGTAGGAGAACACACAGCCCATGGACGAAGGGTCCAGCCAGAGCTAAGCACCCACCTGTTGGTCTCTCCCCTTCCTCACAGCCCCGGACAAAGGGGTCATCTGCTTCTCCCTGGCAGAAGATGACATCAGATCTGGGAACTGGCAGCCCTTTTGCAGAGGATAGAAACAGAGGAATTACTTCTAGCACTTA
Source organism: Shinisaurus crocodilurus (assembly GCA_021292165.1). Taxonomy (NCBI): domain Eukaryota; kingdom Metazoa; phylum Chordata; class Lepidosauria; order Squamata; family Shinisauridae; genus Shinisaurus; species Shinisaurus crocodilurus. The sequence continues at coordinate 814,790 of CM037891.1, forward strand.
TGATTATTAAATTTGTTTAGGGACTTCAAACTACCCAGGCTGAAGCCTCCCCCCCGCCGCCTCTGTTCTCACCAGAACCCATCAAGGTCAAAGAGAGGTTGGGCAGGTCTTGGAACTCCTCCACATGGGAGTGCAAGAGAGCTGCGGAGTCACAGGTTCCTGCTTGGACCAAGAAGCCTCAGTCTGGGAACCCAGGAAACTGAACAGCCAGGAAATCCCCAACAAATGGAGGGAAACACATAAAAACAGTGGCAATGCCTCCAGGACGCCTCAGCGGAGGGAAAGAGCGAGCCTTACCCAGAGAGGCCAAATTCCTGCAATTCTCCTCCATGACTTCCCTGTACAGAGCCCTCTGGCCTGAATCCAGCAGAGCCACCTCCTCCTCCGTGAAATGCACAGCCACCTCCTCAAAGGACACTGGAGCCTGCAAGAGGGAGAGGAAGAGGAAAGGTTTCTCTGAGCAGAGCATGCAAAAGGGGCAGCGAAGGGGAGGCCATCCAGCAGGATCTGGGCTCCAGGAGCGACAGTCAGAGCCCTCTTGGCAGCCACCTGGGAGGGACGATCCTGTCAGGCCCAGAGAGAGGTGCAGGGGACTGAGTCCACAGCCCCCATACCTGTTCCGGCTGCCCAGAAGTTCTTTCCACTCCAGCACCAAGAGGAGGAGGCCGAGAAGGCACCCCCAGTGACCTACCACTGTCTCCGAGAGTCCTCCCATTTCCTAAGAGGAAGACCAAGAAAGAAGGTGGGGAGATACTTGTTAGTTCATACACACATTGCAATCATTTCCTTGTGTGAAGCCAGCCAGTTTCCACGCTCGTTTGGGGCATAATTCAAAGTTCCAGTTTACATTTAGATGAAGTCTTAATCTATTGAAAGAAATCACCTTTTTTCACATCTTAGAAACACATTTCTCCTTCCCACAGAGCCTCAAGGGGAACGCAAAAGCAGCCCATGGAAGTCAAGCGGAGGTGTCAGAGGGAGACCATCTTCAGACTTCCCCCTTGATCCTTACCCTGAGTGGAGACATCTCCGGCCCCCGACAGAGCCTTCTCTGCTTCTCCAGAATCCATGGTCACGTGGGCCTCCATCCCCTGGACCTAGAAGGGGAGGGAGGAGACCAGGTGAGGTAGTCTTATTATGATGTTAGCATGCAAGGAGTGGGGCTTCCTCCTGCACTCATTCTGCCTCCCAAGCCCTGCAGCTCTTTCACAGCCGGGTCTTTGGCAAGTGGGCACACAAGGAACTCTGGATTGAGGCCAGTAAACCAAAGCTTCCATTAGAAAAGGACTAGAACACGGCTTCGCAAACCCGCTCCTTTAACCAACCGGAAGGAGACGTTGAAGCTGCCAGATGTTCCCTTTCTGCTGGGGGGACTGTACCGCTAGTGAAGAAAGATCCCCTCCCTCCCTGGAACTTCCCAGCCCCCTTTAACTGTCCTGTGGTCCCTGCAAGGTGGGCCAGATCCACATATTCTGAACCACTATAGAACCATTCCGTGAGGGGGGACAAGACATGCTCCTCTTGCGCTGCTGCTGGGGATTTTTAAGGTGTGGAAGTATTGTAAGGGATTTTTCCGATCTCTCCCACTTGGAGATTCCAGGAGGAAAGCCTCTCCCACCTGGCCCTGGTCCTCTGTTCCCGCCCTGGATGAAAGCTCTCCCCGTCAGTCAGAGGTGGATTGCTGATGGCCGAAGGCAAAACTTCAGGGGCACTCAAGTCTAAATGAAATGCAATAATTACCAGTTGCAAATACAGTTACTCAAATTGTAAACCATAGTAAATAAAAGCCAGAGTCAAAAGAACCAAAAAAGCAATAAAACAACGTTTCAAAGAAAACAATCAAATAGATAGCAACATCATTAAATCATGAGAATTTTAAACAATCTCAGATGACACTCTTTGCACGGATCCTTGGAGCAGCCTGTGCAAAAAGAGACCCTAAGTCACCCAAAAGCCAACATCTCACCTCGCTTTTCTGGGATCATTCTTTGAATGACGTCCAAATAAAACAGTATCTCAGGACCAGCTTCTGCAAGGCAAATGGGAAAAGCCAGCGGAGAGGGGGCTTTTCTCAGAGCTATTCCTTCTTTCCCCTAATAGCTCTGAATGGAACCCGGGACCTTCTGCATGCCAAGGGTGTGGGCTGTGGCCCTTCCTACAGCCAGGAAATGGCAGCTGACAAATGAAACTGCCCAAGACTCCATCCTCTGCAAACGGGGAAGCCACTTTCCCCAAAGGCCTGCGTGAAGAGGAGGAGGAGAAAAATCCTCCCTCCTCCTCTCTCTGTGTCAAGTCAAATCCGGTTCAGAAGGCCTCTTGCCCACCACCCTCCCCTCCTGAGAATTCCCCAAGACAAAGTGCTCTGGGTGGAATAAAGAGAAAGACAGGCCAGGATAGGGCAGGGAAGAAGAGGAAAAGAAGAACTGGGACTGGAAATGGAGCAGAGAGAGAGAATTCCCCCAGGCAAGTGGCTCCTCTCAGGGAGGGAGCCCTGTGGAGGGTGTGCCTACTTAAACTGACTTCAGGAGGGGAGGATGCTGAGGGGCTTTTCTTCCTTTTTTTCTCAATTAAAAGCCCCAGCACTTCCTGGATCATGTCATCACATAGTCCCATAGGTATCCATCCTGTAGTTCTGCAAGAACTCAAATATGAAATTCCTGATCTAACAAAAATATGTAACATGTCCCTCAGATCAGCCTCTGTACCAGGGGACTGGAGAATAGCCAATGTAACACCAATTTTTAAAAAGGATCCGGGGGGATCCGGGAAATTACAGCCCGGTTAGTTTAACACCCGTTCCTGGTAAATTGGTTGAAAGCGTTATTAAAGCTGAAATCAGTCAGCATATAGAAGGACAGGCCCTACTGAGGAAGAATCAGCATGGCTTCCACTAAGGTAAGTCCTGTTTCACTAACCATTTAGAAGTCTCTGACAGTTTCCATAAACATGTGGACAGCGGAGATCCATACACTGTTCACTGGTTCTTCCAAAAGACTTTTGACAAAAATGGTTACAGCAACTGGGATTGTTTAACTTAGGAAAGTCGAGTGAGGGGAGACATGTCATATAGGTGTACAGAATGATACCTGGTGTGAAGAAAGTGAACAGGGAGACATTTTTCTCCCTCTCTCATAATACTAGAAACCAGCTGGGTCATCCCATGAAGCTGACTGGTGGGGGATTCAGGACAGATCAAAGGAAGTCCTTCTTCACACACATCACACAGTTAAAGTATGGAATCCATTTCCACAAGATATAGTGATGGCCACCCATTGGGAGGGCTTTAAAAGGGGATTGGACAAATTCATGGAGGAGGAGAAGGCTAGCCATGGCTACTACTCCTGATGGCTATGTGCTACCTCCAGGATCAGAGGCAGAATGCCTATGTATACCAGTTGCTGGGGAACATGGGCGGGAGGGTGCTGTGGCTCCCATGTCCTGCTAGTGGGTTTCCCATTGGGGCATCTGGCTGGCCACTCTGCGGACAGAATGCTGGACGAGACGGAGCCACTTTGGTCTGATCCAGCGTCAGGGCTCTTCCCATGTTGTTATGTTCTTACTCCATCCCAGCCCGCAGCTGCCTTTGGACAGCCATGAGTACTACTTCAGTTGTGAGACCCAAGATTAACGCTCCCCCCCCATGCTGTACAACTGTTTGCCAGCCCTGCTTTAAAAAAAAAAACCTGAGCATGTGTAATTTGGCATTTACTTAAATCCTGTCACCATGAGGACTGCAGGAATGAAATGGAGTTGTTTGCTTCTGCTGCCCTGATGCTGAACACGGTTTCCTCAGAATAAGCCCCCATTTTCTTTAAGAAAGGGATAATATAGATTACAAATAAAATGTTTAGAAATGGCCCGTTTGTATACTTTGGAAATGTCTATCCTGTATGCCACCTTGTGAAAGCTTTACCCTTCAGTCAGTCGCCGGCCTAAGAAGGCCATTCCAGCAGGCTCTGCTGAGGAACATGAGAAGGGCAGGCAGGACCCTTCCATATACCCTACTGGGACACTTAGGATGCACTCCTATGCAGGTTTAGACAGAAATAAGTCCTTCTACTCCCAGAATTCCCCAGCCAGCATGGGCAGCTGGGAGATGCTGAGAGTTGTAGGACTTCTGTCTAGGCATGCGCAGGATTGCATCGTCATTTTTTTCTCATTCCTCCCTATTCCTTTTTGCTTGTGTGCATGTCTCTTTAGACCAGTGTTCTCCAACCTTGGGCCCCCAGATGTTTTTGGCCTACAACTATGCTATGCTGGCTGGGGCATGCTGGGAGTTGTAGGCCAAAAACATCTGGGGACCCAAGGTTGGAGAACACTGCTTTAGACTGTAAGCCTGCAGGCAGGGACTGTCTTCTTTTCCTGATCATATGTCAGCCGCTCCAGGAGCCTTTTTGACTGAGGAGAGGGATAAAAAATACTCCAAAATAAATAAAGTAAATAATTAGTTTGAAATAAATATTTAAAAGATGAGCATCTATAACCATGCACCTGCCCATACAGGGGTTCCCAGAGTATATAATTATTATTTTTTTAAATGAGGAAGAAAAGGTGCTGCAGCAAAAAGCAGCAACCTTGATGGGCCCCAGCCTGTCTCCTGAGCAGGATACTGCAGTGGGCTTGGGAAAGGCGGCTGGGAAAAGTCCTCAAGCCCCCTGCAAATATTTCACTCAGAGGAAATGCTACTGCCCCACCACAACCCCCACACCACGTCTTGCTCAGATTTTTTTTTTTATACCGGCCCACAACCACCACCTCTTGCTCAAAGAAATTCAAAAATGGCCCTCAACTACCAGACCTTGCTGAGAAAACCTAAGAAATGACCCCGTCTCTAAGCTTGGGAGGAGCAGAAAGAGGCCCGGAGGCCACGCGGGCGCTCTTCGGGTCAGCGAGATCCTGCTTGACTCGCACAAGCCACCGCAGCTTAAACCAGGCAACCTGCAAGCTGCCCCACAGCAGCCCCACCGCCACAGCACCCCCCACCCCACGGCGCGCGATCGCCTGTCCCTTGCCTGGCGGGCCCCTCAGTCTGGGGGGTGGCGGAAGACGCTGCTCGCTCGCTCGCTCTTGCAGCCTTCTTTTCAAAAAATAAAATAAAAATAATTTTTTTAAAGCTGCTCCGGTCTGAAGGAAAAACGGGGGGAGGAAACCGTCTGTAGCTGCTGCTGTTCCTCGCGGTTGGCTCCGGAGCTGCGCCTTCCCACAGAGGCCATCCGGTGCTGCAGGAAGGGCAACCTCCCCCAGCCCGGCCCCGGAGGGATTTTTAAAGGGGTGAATATGAGAACAATATTCCTCCGGAAGTTCTTTGCGCTGAGGGAAATGCTGCCCCCCCCCCCCCGTGCAGGGAAATGGCCCCTCCCCGTTTTCAGCAGCCCCCAGTGGCAAGATTCAGCGAAGAAAGAGGAGGATCTCCTGGGAAGTGCGTGTCTCCCCGCCCGCGGATGCGCAGCAGGCGGAGGTTCCGCAGGCCGGGGCTGCGTCCTCGAGACGGGGCCGGTTGCGAGTCGCGCCCTCCCTGCCAGGCTGAGCCGCTGGAGGCCGGTGCGCGCGCGCAGTTGCCGGAACCACGCTGCCGCCGCCGCCGCCGCCGGATGGGGGCCCGCTCTTGTTCGGAGAGTCGCCATGGCGAGTGGCAGCTCCCCTTTTGAAAGCTCTTTTTTTTTTTCCAGGAAATTTTTATTTAAAAAACACAAACACAAAAAGTAAAGACAAACTAAACGCCACAGAAACTAAACTAAAATGGACTTCCGATTTTTCCGCAACAAAGTACAATTAACCATATACCCGAAAGTTACAAAGATGTTTCTTTTTTGTCTTGTCAAATGTTATTCTTGTTCTCCCACCTCACAAGTTCACAAAACATCATTTTAACCATAACCATCGGTATTAATCCTAATTAATTCTAAATCTAGACCTGGGATGAATCAGAATCAAGCTATGAGGGGCTTCTTTTGCCCCCCCCCCTTTTTAAAACAAAACAAGAGCACATACACATATTTGACGTTTTCCCCGCAGATTGGGGCTGAGGGGCATTCCTTTGCTTTAGCATAAATAATTCTAGTCCACAACACTTTTCAACTTTCTCCCTCCCCATGTCTCGAAGGGGGCCGATTACTCCAGCTCCCTTGTCAATCAATGTCCATTTCCCCTCCCATCTTCAAAACTCCTGCAACTCCCATCAGTCCTCACCACTGGCTATGCTGGCTGATGGGAATTGCAGTCCAGCAACATCTGGTGGGCCGCATGATCTCCGCCTCTGCTGTACTGGGGCCATTCAGCGCCAAAGTCCATCAGAAAACACTCTTCCAGCAAGCATTACATGAGCGCAAGTTCCCCAGTGCTGACCAGTGTGTGTGTGTGTGTGTGTGGGGGGGGGGGTTAGAGTGTCGGCCTGCGAGGCGGGGCTAGGCAGACAGAGGCGACCAGGGGAGGGGCCCGGAGGCGTGGCTTGGGAAGGTGGGGGGGAACATTCTCAGTTTTAAAAGGGGGGGTGAGTGGGGGGAAATGGCGGAGCGGGGGTCCTTGTCAAAACTGTTCACTGGAATCTCAAGACAACAATGAGCCGGCTCCGGGATCTCTCAGGAGGAGACGGCTTCATGGAGTCGCTGTTCGGCATGCCGGCGTGTCCTCGGGACGGACAAGTGAGTTCTGCTTTTAAAACAAAAGAGCCCTGCCAGGAAAGGGACTGCGCCAGGAACCCCGCTCCCTTGCACTGCCCTTCCAAACTGCCCCCACTTCACTGCCCCCCCATTCCCAGTGTGGGGGAGTTGTGGGTTGGAAGAGGGGACCCCCTGTAAAGTCTGCCAGTGGGGGTCATGGGCAGGCACTCTTAAGCCCCTCCCCACTGAAAGGCCCCCTCCTCTGGGTTGGATGGGACGGGATCAGAGCCAGCCCAGCACATCTTCTTGCCCCAGGTGGTGTCTTGTGTCCTGATTGCAGGTTGGCCATCGGGCTGAGAGAGTAGTGTATGACGACCCTGCAGTGTGGACCAGTGTTGTTCTACCCCTCTTGCAGGATGGAGGGGTCCGTGGCTGGGAGAGGGTCTTAGGGCAGCCCTGCAGTGTAGGCCACCGCTATCACTGGGGCTGGTTGGGATTATCAGCCCAGACAAAGCAGCCCTCCGGCTGCAGCAAAGGTCAGCCCGCAGAAATGACCCCCCAACCAGTCCTCTCCCAAGGCCAAATCCAGCACGGGACTGCAGGCAGAAGCCTCTTGCTCCACTGATTTTTAAATAAATAAATAAATGCTCAGAACGAAAAGCAAATGACCCCCCCCCCAAGGTATGAGACCTGAGCTATAGAGTGGAGGAACTCCTCCCTTTGCTGCTATGTTTTGTGTTTTGGAGCAGGAGGGGGACACACTCTTCTGCCCCCACAATGGCTACCGTATGGGCCCAGGATTGGCTACCATATAGGCCCTGCAGGAGAAGAAAACATGCTTCAACTGGGAATTGGAGGGATCTGTCTCTCTACTGGATTTATCTCTTTGTGCTAGTTCCAGGGAAATATATCATAGACTTCAAGGGTAGACTCACATGCAGGGCCCAAAGAAGTCTGAGCTGCCCATAGAAGTCAACGGAGATGAAATCCCGCCTTTGGCCTAACTGGGCTTGGGCCGTAGCATGTCTTCCGCCCTCCCTAAAGAAAAGGGAGCAGCCAAGACGGGGGCTCCTGCTCTTCCCAACTCAGGTCTTCTTCCCTGTGCAAAATATGCATTGGCCGGGTTGGGAGCATCTACAGCTGATCCTGGGTTGGCCGCCTTGGTGCCCCTTTGCTTTTGGGGATGCCCTGAGCCCCCACTAGGCTGCTGGAGGTCAAGGGGTGATCAGGGATCTCTTGCAGCCATTAAGAGTGTTGCCCTATTCCAGGGCCGGATTAAGATAGGGGCTATTGGAGCTGCAGCTCCAGGCCCCTACCCCAAAATAGGCCCACAATCAGGACCGGTGCAGGGCAGTTTGGCGCCCCAGGCGAAATATTTAGCGGGCCCCCCTCTCCAAAGCAGCCCTGCTCTGCAAAAAAAAACAAAACCCTGCGCCGCCACCACCAACCTACCTTCCCCCCGCCCTGGCGGCTGCTGCTGCTGCCGCCGCTGCCGCTGCCAAGGAGAAGCAGGAGGAAATGACGCGACGGGACCCCCGCGCTGTTTTTTGCCAGGGAAACCATGGCAACAGGGCTGTTTAAGCCCTGTTGCCCTGGTTCCTCCCGCCAAAACAACGCGGGCGGGGCTCCGGAAGCGACATGACGCGGAGAAGGTAGGTGGCGGGGGGGGTCGGGGGTGGTGGTGATGGCGGCGGTGGCGGGAGGCGCAGCGGCAGCGAGCGGGAGGGCGGGAGGAGGCGCAGCGGCGAGCGGGACGGGAGGGTGTGGCGGCGGCGGCGGCGGCGGGCGGGCGGGAGGGTGGGGAGGCGGAGGCCTGGTGGGGGCAGCGCAGCAGAGGCAGAGGCCTGGCGGGGCCGGCGCAGCGGCAGCGAAGAGGAGCGCAACGTTTCTGCGCCCTCTTCAGCCGCGCACCCTCCTCAGCACCAGGCCCATAATGCTCTTAATCCGGCCCTGCCCTATTCACATTCCGCAGTCACTCCACGCAGGGCACACTCTCGTTAAATGTACTGCAGTCATATAGCAGCAGAACTGGGCATTCCCTTGAAAAGGGCTTTTGAAAATTGGGTGAATCCAGCAGGATCAGTGCACCATGGCCCCAACTCCATCCAAATGCAATTTCCCAAAGCAGTGTTCCTCCTATTCTGAATTTCTCAAGCACAAGGCACCAGTTGAATCAATGTGATACACTTGGGAGTAAGGGCACTGGAGAGCATGTGATTTACTCCCGAGCAGACATGCCGTTTGGCTAATTTACAGCTCCCTGTTCTTTTAGCAAGGAGGTGAACGCGGCTGGTAAAACAAGGAGGGCAGGCCTCCCGCTCCTGTCCCCTCTCAAACCCCAGGGCAGTTATCCCAGGGGTAGAGCCTGTCACAAGCAGGGGAACCGCTCACCGCTTGTTCAACCTAAACCCACAGTATAGATGTGCCCATGAAACCTGGGATGGTTCAGTTTGAGCTGCTTTCAAAGTCTCACCCACAGACCTACTGAGCGGCTCTCTGTGAATGCAAAGATTTCTTTTCTGGTGTTATGGAAAGGTAAGAACATGAGAAAAGCCAGGCTGGATCAGACCAAGGGTCCATCAAGTCCACCATTCTGTCCACACAGTGGCCAAGAAGCTGCCCATGGGATCCCGCAAGCAGAATATATGTGCAACAGCACCTTCCCACCCGTGTTTCCCAGCAACTGGAGTACATAGGCACACTGGCTCTGATACTGGAGGTAGCATATTGCCATTCAGGATCAAATCCCTTTTTAAAGCCATCCAAACTGGTGGCCATCACTAAATCTTATGGAAGTGAGTTCCATAGTTGAACGAAGCTGGGAGCTCTGACTGAAGCACTGCCCACACTGGGAGCATTCATAGGGCTTTCCTCCCAGTGTGCATTCTGTGATGTGAGTTAAGGTTAGAGCTCGAGATGAAGTTCTGCACACACTCTGATGAGCTTTTATAGGGCTCCTACCCTGTGAAGTCTTTGGTGTTGTTTAAGGCTAGAACTCCAACTGAAGCTCTTTCCACACTCTTAGCATTCATAGGGCTTTCCCCCCATGTGAATTCTGTGGTGAGAGTTAAGGTGGGAGCTCTGACTGAAGCTCCATCCACAATCTGAGCATTTGAAGGGCTTCTCCCGAGTGGATCCTTTGATGTCGTTTAAGGTTGCAGCTGTATTTGCAGTTGCTAGGTGAAGAAGTCCTGGAGATGTGCCCACGGAGGAGATAGAATGCCAAAGTCATCTCTGCAAAAGTTCATGACACCTCGTCCTTTTAGCACGTTCAGTTCACCCAGATTGGTTTGATCTGCTCTGAATCTCCCATTGCATTGTAGCATTAGGAGAGGGGGAAATATCTTTCTCTTTCTCCACAGCAGGCACAGTCTTATACACCTCTATAATTCCCCCCTCCTTTACTCACCTCCACTAAAAAACCCCAAACTTCAAACCCCTTTTCCTCGTGGGAGAGGAGTTGCTCCAAGCCCTTGTCGTTTTGTGCTGCCCTTTTCTGCACCTGTTCCAGCCCCACAATGCCCTGTCCGAGGTGTGGTGGCCTGAACCGTGCCTGCTGTTCCCCTTCCTCTGCCTCCCATGTAGATTTTTAGACTGCAAGCTCCTGTCCTCGAGCACTTTGGAATGTGCGTTGCACCCTGATGGCACCATAGGAATCACCATCATTATAATTACAACAGGACTTCCTGGAATGTGGCGTGGGGAACGGGGAACAGCTCCAGGCTTTGGCTCTTGCTAAAAACATCTATGAGGACTGGACAATTTGGAATGTGTGTTGCACCCTGATGGCACTATAGGAATCACCATCATCATCATCATGACCATCACAACAGGACCTCCTAGATGATCATCAGGAATGTGGCAGGGGAACAGCTCCAGGCTTTGGCACTTGCTAAGAACATCTATGAGGACGGGACACTTCCTGGGTAGTATTGGAGCCTCCCTGCAAGGTCAGGGTTGCAACATCCCTACAAGGTCAGGGTTGCAACAGGAAAGGGGAAATCCCCACCCTCTTTGCAGGATTGTGTGGCAAGAAGGAAAGAGGCCTGGGGGGTCCACAAATAGGACATGGAAGTCACAGCCCTTCCCTCTGGCTCCCCCCCCCCCCAAGTGCCTGGCATTCCTCAGAGGGACGCTGCACCTATGCATGCAGGATGCATGTCTCTGTCAGGCCTCATCAGATTTGGGAACTGGGACTGCCAGATGTTAAGACAATGGCTGTTTTTGTTCTCTTGGAATTGCTAAGGCGGCTGTACATGAAGAAAAAACTGGAAAGGTGAACAAGTAAAAACTACAAGGTGCGCTTCCGGCTGGACGGGCTGGTAGCTGTTTCGGGTTGCTCCCGATGAAGAAAAACTTAAAAGCAGTATTATTCCTTGCAAATGAAGAAATGTGAGTAGGAACGATTGATTACCTGGATGGGAAGAGTTAAGCGTCTGCTCTCTAAGAAAGAACAGGATTTATAACTTTTTTTATTGCTTTATAACGGCCATCAAGTGCTAAATGCCGAGAGGCCGGGATAAAAAGAAAGCTGAGCCTGTGTGGGTTCGTTCTGTTGCCGGCACCAAAAAGGTGTCCTCTCCCGGCAAAGTGATTCGGGCCTCAGTGTGTATGCCCTGCTCAATAAACACACTGATTTGGAGAAGGGTAACCACCTGCTTTGGGCTGCATTCCCAAGCAACCCGACTCCGAGAAGACCTGGTCCCGGCGCGCCGGGGGCCTCTACCGGCCTCACACCGTCCACGGGCTTTCGTGTCGAGCCTCTCGATTTGTAGCTGTGCGGCAGCTAGCATGTCATGTCATCTTAGCTCAGCTGGAAAGGCTCCGATCTGTAGATGGATGGGTGACTACATGTGGATGTTGTCTGCTATGGATTATTCACAAAAAAGGGGAGGGTTGAAATTGTCACCTTTTTGAGTTACTTTATGGGAGACCCCCTAGAATTTTGCTCATGACCATTGCTCAGAATGTAAAATGTAAGTGTTGAAATGAGAAATAATGAAACTATTATTTCTTTAATGAAGTTAAAGAATATGTTATTACTTTGCAGTTTGTTTTGTCTTCTCTTTCCAGACAACTGGGAGATTGGGTGCTGTTTAAGTCCCAGAAGGACAACCCCCTTGAGAAGTGGAATTACACCAGGCTGAAGAGGGTGCCAACCCCACCAACCCCAGGGAGGACTGAGGAACTGGACTGGGCAAAAAGGAGACTCTGATCTGAAATTGTTGTAACGCACAAAATAAATCTGTAATGCCAGAGCTGGGATCCCTTTCGGCCCCCTCCCCTTCTCCGGCCCCTCCCGAGCTTGGTCCCTCATGTTCCCCTCACCCTGGGGAAGAGATAATGGAAAAGATAGCAGGGCTCTACCCTCTTCTGGTTGAATTGCTGGAAGTGACCCAAAAGGCATATAAATCATGGGCAGAAGAAAAGAAAAAGAGGATAGCAATGGCAGTAAGAGAAACTCAGAATGATCCCCTTGAAGGGCAAGGGCAGAAACAGCAGGGGCAGCAAGGCAGACGTGGGAGAAGGCGCCCTGGGCCACAGCAGCGGAGGCTAAGACGAGACCAGTGTGCTCTGTGTCACAAGATTGGCCATTGGAAAAATACCTGCCCCGAAAGAAGGCAGACCCCCATGATGGCACAGCAAGAAAAAAAAAAATTAGCAGGAGGAGGGGTTGCCCCAACCCTCCGAGCTACAGTGAGCCTGCTAAGTTTTGTTGGACTATGGAAGATTGCTTTGGGGGATCCTCACCCAAACCCTGCCCCCCCCCATACCTGTATGCACACCGCACTTGGTAGAGGCTTTGCAAGGAGCAAAAGGAGGGTTGTAGTTGGCTCAAGCCTGAATGGCTCGCCACCAAGCCAAGCTAGTGGGGGGGGGGGTAGAGTAACTCTCCTTCCTTGCAACACATTGAACCCTGTCACCCTCTTTCCTGAGACAGGAGAAATTGAGCATGTTTACAGACTGTTGAAATCCCTTTTCCAGCCGAGTGAATTTAAAGGACATTCCTCTTGAGAATGCAGATGACTGTGGAAGCCAAAACCCTGCCTCCAGAGACCTCAGCGCAAGTGGCAAAAGTAGCTGCCTGGACAAGGGCATTGGAACTGGCTAAAAAGAAAGGAGTCACCATCTGCACCGACAGCTACGCGTTTGGAGTGGTGCATGCCCATGCTGGACTGTGAAAAAAGAAGGAGGCAAAGTGATGGAAGCAGCCCTCATTCCTTCCAGTGGAATTGCCCGGCGGCAGAGTACCTAGAAGAACGGGGAAAAAAAAGTTGGCCCTTTTGCCTGTCAGAACCCTGCCAAGGGGGAGGATGGGGTGTCTCTTTGAAACCATGTTTGGAAAGCCCTGGTCAATTGTATCCCAGCTCCGGTAGCTGAATGGGTGGAGGAAGGGCAACTCATTGCTTCCTATTTGTGTTCTGTGTCTGCTGTTTTGTTTTGATTTCTCTTCACAGGAATGTAAGAAATGCCCAGCCCATGCCCTTGGATGGAAGGGAGACTTTGTCTTAGTCCGGACGTGAGAAAAATGAGCCACCGAAAAAAAAAATTGAGAAAAGCCTCTTCAAGTGTCGTTAATCAACTAGACTGCTGCAAAAGTGGGAAAAAGCAAGTTCCAGCCCTGAGTAGTAAACTGTGTCTCCTGTAACATCAATGGATCCAGAGGACTTGGGACTCAAGCTTTTTGTTCAAAAAGCAAAAATAATAAGCTGGTAGAAAATATTAGTGCTGTTGGTGCTCCCTGTAAAGGTCAGGTCTGTACATCCTCCACACCTGAGAGCACTGAAGACTGGTAATGTAGACCATGACTGCTAAATATGTAGAAAAAGAAAAAAAAAATGCAAAAAGGGGGAAATTAGGTGAGAACACTCGGGTTGTGTATATGGGATTGAGTGTTCTCAAAAGGAGGGAGTTGTTGGAGACCATGTGAATTTGTACTCCTGTTCTAATGTTTAGCTAGGCCTGACTAGAGAATCTTGCATTCTTGTTTTCTGCTTTCTGTAAAATTGTTTCTTGCTTTCTTGCTGCTCTGTGAAACTAAAGTTGCTAAAGTTGCGAAAGTTGCAGGCAGCCTTGGTAGATGGGAGGAGGAAAAGGCCGGAGAATGGCAAAGTGTGTACAAAGGGCATGCACTGATAAGGCAATAGAAAAGGAATGTAAGAGAAGTAAAGTGAAAGGCGGAGGGAAGGGGGAAGGGGGGGTGCTAGCATCAGACTGATGCGTGTACTTTCCAAAGAACAGGACAAGATGAAATCGAGGTCTGATAGACAAAGAACAGAAGGAAATGTATGTACCAGGAAGGCCAGAGGAAGTCAGTGAAGGCGTGTGAAAGAGGTCATGATAAGAATGTTTTTCTACGCAACTGTATGTAAAATGACTGTATGTGATGCAAACCTGTATCTGATTCCATGCTGTATAAAAGATCCAGAAAGAACTTTGCCGGGAGCTCTTGATTTGAGTCACAGACTCCTAGAGCTTATCTAAGGCCTTAAATAAAGTTGGTTTCCCTTCTCCAAATCAGTGTGTTTATTGGGCAGGGCATACACACTGAGGCCCGAATCACTTTGCCGGGAGAGGACACCTTTTTGGTGCCGGCAACAGTTCTAAGAGAACTCACGCTTCGGATGTTAGTGTTACCCGGCTGCAGAGAACAGAGATAGAAAAAGAACGGACAAACGGATTGGTTAATAAGTATCCGGAGGGTGAGATTAAGGGATTTGATAAACTTTTTCAAAGTGAAACTTTAAGTGCTGAGTCATCACCCGGAAATAGGAAGATGTCGGCTGGAATGGACAGCAATAATGACCAATCAACTGCAAGGCAATCTGAGGAAGGCAGTACTTCTTCCGTGGTGAAATTAAAACAAAAAGAAATGAATCTTGATGAATTGCTGGCACGTTTTCAAGTGATGATAAAAGCTGAGTTGAATCAAAACAAAGAGCAGATTGTGTCAGAGGTTCAAACTGAGCTTCAAAAAATACAAAAATCAGTCTTGGGAATCACTGCTGATATGAAAGTTATGAAAGACAGAGTTATAGTGGTGGAAAAAGGAGTGAAAGATAATATTGAAAAAATTCAGGAGCAGGATTTAAGATTTGATCAATTGGAGCGGAGAATTATTGACCTTCAGGACAGAGAGCGGAGGTCCAACGCCCGACTTCGAGGATTTCCAGAAGGTAGCAGGGAAGGTGGCAGGAATTTGAGAGATATGATTTTGGACTGGCTAAAATTATTGGCCCCTGAATTTCAATGGAAACAAGAAGATATTGTGTGTGTTTACAGAGTGGCTTTCAAAAGGGGAGGAATAACTCCCAGAGATGTAATTATGAGTTTTGCCAACTATTATAAAAAGGAATTATTTATGAAAGCAATTAGGCAGAAATCTGATCAGCTGATGTATCAAGGAGCTCCCGTGCAAATTTACAATGATTTATGTTCACAAACAATTAATTGGAGGCGTAGCGTGAGACCTTGCACTACTGTTCTGATGAAGAAGGGAATTTCATATAGCTGGGGGTACCCAGTATATTTAACTTTTATGTTTGATGGGAAAAAGCATAGGATTACATCTTGGAGTCAAGGAATGGAGCTACTGCGTGAAAAGGGACTTTTGGAAGAAGATGGAGATGGAGATGGACCACAGGCAGAGCAAGGAGCGGTTGGTGGTGAGCTGCGCTAAGGATTATGTGTTCGGATGGAAGCAAAGATAGAAAGAAAGACGATTGGTGTGGTAGAAGTGTAATATTAAAAAAAAAAAAGAATTATGATTTAAGTTTTATTTGTTAATATTAATATTTTTGGTATTAATAATTACAAATTTTTCTCAACTCTATTTTTCTCTCTTTCCTTATTGGGATATAATATTAATATTTTTTGATACTAATACTTAAAAAAATTTCAACTCTATTTTTCTCTCTTTCCTTATTGGGATATAATATTAGGTAACCAGGATATAATAGGTGCAGGATTAATAGGTTTAATAATATGATCAATGTTTAATCGGGAGGAGAAGAACAGCTGCTGCCATGAGCAGGTGGTGGATCCTTTCGCCCCCCCCCTTGACGGTGTGGCAGGCCATGAGCGGGATAAATGGGTCCCGGCTATAGGGGGGGAAACATTATATGTGTGGGTGGGGGTTTAGTATATGTGTTTTTTCTTTCTTTCTTTTTTTTTTTATTATTATTTGTATAGGTAGTTGTTTGTTTAAGTTTTTGGTTATTTGTAGTATAATTTGGATGTTTATGTATTTTGTAGTTTATATGTTATTAATTATTATTTTTCCCTTTCTTTTTATGTATGTTATGTATTTGTATTTTATATATTGTTCGGAAAAAATTTAATTAAAAAATATATTTTAAAAAAAACAAAAAACTACAAGGTGCACTGTTCACTTATCCATTAATGAACAAAAAATATTGTGCAAGGCATAAACATGAAAAAGCTTGAAAATGAAGAATACTACTTCCTGGGTAGTATTGGAGCCTCCCTGCATCCCTACAAGGTCAGGGTTGCAACAGGAAAGGGGAAATCCCCACCCTCTTTGCAGGATTGTGTGGCAAGAAGGAAAGAGGCCTCGGGGGGGGGGGGGGGTCCACAAATAGGACATGGAAGTCACAGCCCTTCCCTCTGGCTCCCCCCCCCCAAGTGCCTGGCATTCCTCAGAGGGACGCTGCACCTATGCATGCAGGATGCATGTCTCTGTCAGGCCTCATCGGATTTGGGAACTGGGACTGCCAGATGTTAAGACAATGGCTGATTTTGTTGTCTTGGAATTGCTAAGGCAGCTGTACATGATGAAAAAACTGGAAAGGTGAACAAGTAAAAACTACAAGGTGCACTGTTTTCACTTATCCATTAATGCACAAAAAATATTGTGCAAGGCATAAACATGAAAAAGCTTGAAATGAAGATGGCAAGAAAATATTACATACTTTGGTTTAGTTAGTCAAGGTTGAGTAAGGAGTTTTTTCCTCAGAGATAAACTTTTTAAAAACCACCCTGTATCATCCAGCCTGAAAGAAGAATGTTTAAGCCTCCTTTGTATGTTTTAATATCATGGGAATCTTCTAGGAGTTGAGACTCTGAGCCCAAATTTATGGGGGCTTGTGAAGGACCGCCAAAGCACTGGTCTTTTCCTGCAAAGCGCAGCAATAAACACTGGAATCTAGCACTTAGTCAAAGTGAAACGACTTCTAGGCAAAATTGAAAGTATCTTTATTTGATAGTAAACAAATACAAAGTGAAAAGGGAGATAAGGGAAAGTTAAACTAGCAGAAAAAGCGCTCTATTACACAATCAGACCTACAAAACAACACTATTAAGACTATACACTAGTCTAGCTGACATCAGAAATTCTAACCTAGTCTTAACACTAGAAACTGAACCAACTTACAGCAATGTACCCAGGCGCTCCGCTTGGGGGTTGAGTGACCAGACTGGCCTGAGCCGGGGTCACGTTCCGTGCTCTGCAGCACCTTGCTCCCAACAACTTACAGAAGTCTTGGCGGCTTCTTTTACCTCCTCACCCACCCCACTCTTGATCCCCCGACCCCTCCCTCTCCTGACAGGACAAACCAGTTCGGCCAGGCAGGAAGCTTGCTGGGAAGGGTGGTTGTGGTGGGTACTTGACAACCCATTGAGGGTGTGTGTGTGTGGGGGGGAACCATCTAAATGTAAATGCCTGTGTCTCAGACCTGCCAGCTCATTGAGGGTGTTTGGTGGAACCCATCCGAATGCAGATGTGTGTCTCGGACTGAGCTCTCCTGCCCTGGGCAGGAATTATGCCAGGGAAATGGAGCAAAGTGTAACTTGGTCAGGCTTTCTCTCCACATCCCCGCTTTGGGAAGATGAAATCAGGGTTTCTGAACACCACAAATTCCATCCAGCTTCATCTTGAGAGAAAGCCCATGACAACCCACACCAGGTTCCCAAGTACACGACTGATGGAAATTAGCAAGAAGCTTCATGTAATTCCAGAACAGTCAAAAGCTAATAACTATCGCCGTATCAGTGATGCATACAACTTGGTTTCCCCGCTGCAAGCACTACAGGTCAGCATCCAGGCCGAGGGGCTGGAAAGATTCCTGGCATAACCCATCCCATGCAATCTATCTATCTATCTATCTATCTATCTATTTATTTATTTATTTATTATATTTATTAATCACCCATCTGGCTGGTCACCCAGAAACCCTGGGCGATGTACAATTAAAATAATACAATGAAACAATACAATAAAATATGATAATTAAAACAGTATATTAAAAAATTCTTTTAAAATCCTAACCCACCCCATATTCCCGCCTGAACAGCCATGTTTTTAATGCACGGCGGAAGCTCATCACGGAGGGGGCATGGCGAAGGTCACTAGGGAGGGAGTTCCCTCCAGACAATTGGACAGGGTCTCAACGGCCAACCTCAGTGAGGACTTAAAAGAGAGGTAGAGCTGCGTGTCATCCGCATATTGATGACACCGCACCCCAAACCTCCTGATGATAGCCCCCAGCGGCTTTAGATAGATGTTGAATAGCATTGGGGAGAGGATGGAACCCTGCGGCACCCCACAAGTGAGCAGCCGAGGGTCCGAAGCCTCCTCCCCAAGAACTACCCTCTGGTACCTTCTAGAGAGGAAGGACCGGAACCACTGTAATACAGTGCCTCCGATACCCAACCCCTGCAGGCAGTCCAGGAGGATACCGTGGTCCACGGTATCAAAAGCCGCTGAGAGATCGAGGACTAGGAAGGAGCATTCGCCCCTATCCAAGGCCCTCCTCATATCATCCACCAAGGCGACCAAGGCCGTTTCCGTCCCATGTCCAGGCCTGAAGCCCGACTGGCATGGATCTAAGTAATCGGCTTCATCCAAGTGTGCCTTCAACTGAGCCCCCACCACTCGCTCAATCACCTTGCCCAGAAATGGCAAATTGGAGTCTGGGCGAAAGTTGTTCAAGCCTTGGGTATCCAAGGAGGGCTTCTTTAAAAGTGGTCTTACTGCGGCCTCCTTAAGGGCTGATGGGACCACTCCCTCGAGGGAGGCATTCACCACCGCCCTGATCCCCTCACCCTGCAGTCTCAACCTGCAGCTCATAATGAGCCAGGACGGGCAAGGATCAAGCAAGCAGGTGGTTGGGGTTCAGTTTCAACATGTTCCTTCCCATCCAGCCACCCACTGCCTCCAGGCACTTGGACAGGGTCTCAACAGCCAACCAGTAGGTGGTTGGCAAAGGCAAGAGGTCTAGGAAAAGACCTAAACAAACCCAGATACGCAGAGATGGAGTCCAACCTTGAAATCTTCACTGGAAGCTCAGCACTAAAAGGGTCAAGACTTATGAAATCCGAGAGTCCAAACACAGGTTCAAGAGTAAGTCCAGGGCAATCCAACACATGCAGAGAGTTGGATGACCGTAGCTTCCACTTTGGGGTCTCCATACTACTTTGGTCCAGACATAGAAAACTCCCAGAGTCAGATCAGTCCAAGCCAGCGGGCAACTCTGGGCTATCGACAATGAAGATCCAGAATCCATATGTATCGGCCCCTACTCTGGGCCTGTCAAGATCTCGATTCCCAGGGAAGGAGAAGTCAGCTCCAGGTTTGCTTACAAGGAGACAAGATGATTGAGCAGCTTTCAAAATACATGTGCATTAAGCAAACAAGCGAGTTTGGACAGAGTACAGCGTGGCTGTCTAGCAGGCATCGCCTGAAGTCAGAACACGGAACAAGACAGACAGCAGCGTCTTCTACATTTTAGCTGTTTGCACTTGATATTCGCAGCTGGGCTACACATCATGGCTATTGTTTGAAGCTAACAGTTAAGCA
Source organism: Shinisaurus crocodilurus (assembly GCA_021292165.1). Lineage (NCBI taxonomy): Eukaryota > Metazoa > Chordata > Lepidosauria > Squamata > Shinisauridae > Shinisaurus > Shinisaurus crocodilurus. The sequence goes on from CM037891.1 coordinate 834,206, forward strand.
AAACATTACCGCTAAGCTAATGAGGAGGGTGAGGAATGTTGGCACAAGCACTGCTTCCCATCATGGCTGGCTATTGACCAGTGAGAAGGATGCACCTGGTACAGGTCCTCAGCAAAGTAGGCCCTGAAAGGGTTAATGAGCTTCAGCCTTGAAGGCTTACAATCCACCCTGTAGGCCCGCCAGCCTACGTGGATAAAGCAGAGCGTGAGATGGATGATTTAGATCCTGCCTGTGTGTGAAGACGCCCATAAATCTACACATAGAAGTCCAGACCTTATCCCCCTTCTCTCGCAGCGTTCCTTGCGTATCGGATTTCAGCCAGCTTGCAGCTCCGTCCTGTCGCAGCTGCACTGTAATTAGGAATTAACTCCATAGAATCCACAACAGGGTTTTGCTACCTGTTTATTCTACATCAGAGTAAATACAATCTCCTAAATTACAGTCCATATTGCAGATTATAATGCATAGCCAGTGCATAGCTAGTCCAGTGGATCAAGCCCACTCCAGCACACTTCATTACATGATTGCAATAAGTCAGAGCATCAGAGAGAAGAACAAGCAAAGAAGCAATCCATCTCTCTACTAAAATGGTTACAGAAAACGAAACCTAACAAATCATACTACGTCATCAGAAAGTACAAACCATGTGATCAGCTCGTATTTCGTTCACACCTACTTTTCCCATGAGAACAGAGCAGTAGTGCCAGACTCAATATGACTTGTTTTCCTAGCCATTCTGTACCTTTCCTTTTTTTTTTAAATTTGTTTATTTGAATTTTAACATATACAAGACAACCGAACAACCAACAAAACATCTAATCCATTACATAAATTGTATTAGATCAGAACAAAGTAAACCCCCCCCCCCCGAACCAACATTCAAAGGAACAAATCTGGCTGGGCACCTTTTCCGGAGTCTTTTTCGGCCATAAAGTAGTCAGTTTTGTGATAGGTGGATATTTGTAAGTTTATTGCATCCAAATGTACTGGAAGGCTTGAGGTATTTTTGTTGTAGATGTTCTGTATGAAAATTGGATAAAAGGCCACCATTCTGCTTCAAAAGAGTTTGTTTTCTTTTCCCCCCCTGCAATTCTCAATTTTTGAGTTAGTTTTTCAATTAATGCAATTTCCCATACCACATTATACCAGTGATTGATGGTTAGCCCTTTGGCATCTTTCCATCCTCTTGCTATTAGTAATTTAGCAGCTTGTAATAGAAATCTTATTAGGTTCTTGTATAATAAATTTTTATTATCTCTTTGAAAAATGTTTAATATTGCTAATTCTGGGGGTTTAGTTATCTCTGTCCCTACAATTTTAGATATTTCTTTGAAAACTATTATCCAGAAGCGGGATACTTGCTTGCAGGACCACCACATATGTTTGTGTGATCCGATTTCTCCACAGGCTCTCCAGCATAGGGGAGAGTAGTTTTTATTAATATGAGATATTTTGTGAGGAGTCCAGTGCCATTTCTGTATTATTTTCAGTGAGAGTTCTTTGAATTTTGTTGAAATCGCTTTAAATGGGAATTCATCCCATATATTTTCCCATTCTTCATCTTCTATTTGCATTCCCCATTCTCTTTCCCATTTTCTTTTAAGAGGAAGGCTATTTCCCATGTCTGTTTTTATCAGAAGTGCATATAAATCTGACATTAATCCTTTTTCCTGATCTGTAAAAGTTAATAATATCTTTTCAAATTGTGTCAGATCTCTGGTGCCTTGTTTTTTCACATTCTCTAGTCTAATGAATGAGCTTATTTGGTACCATTGTAACCAAATAATTGCTGTATTTCGTAATGTGTTTCTCCATGTGTCTCTTGGTACTGGTTGTGAGTTATTATATAAGTCTCGTAATATCAATAGGTTATTATTTTTCAGTGATTCTCTAGATATCTGTATGTCTTTAACTGGAAAATTTGGGTGTGCATAGAGTGGTATTAATGGTGAAATTCCTGGCATCAGTGTCTCCTTTCTTCGTTTCCATATCTTTAATATTATTTCCATGTTGGAGTGTTGATTTTGTATACCTTGTGTTATTCGTTTTTTGACAAAGGGTATTGTGTGTGGATTATCTTGTGCTAACAAAAAATTTTCTATTTTGACCCAATGTTTATTTTTATTATCTGCCATGAATGATAATAGATGTCTCAGTTGGTAAGCTTCATGGTATAATTTTAGTGATGGAATTCCCCACCCTCCATCAATGGTGGGTCTGTATCTGAGATTTCTTGCCATACGTGGTTTTTTACCATTAAATATAAATTTTTCTAGGGTGTCTTGCCATGATTTAAGCCATCTCATAGGTACTTCTATGGGTAGAACATAAAATAAGTATGTGAATTTAGGTATGACTATCATTTTGATGGTGGCTAATTTGTTCATTGTGGTTAAGTTCAATCTTTTCCATCTTTTGAGGTCTTTCTTGATATTTTCCCATAATTTGGAATAGTTTAGTGTGAAGGTTTTGTTTGGGTTTTTTGCAACTTGAACTCCGAGATATCTAAAGGCTTTGTGAACTATAGGAATTTGTAGATTTTTAGAAATGTCAAGTTGATTGTTTGCCCCTATATTATAACTCATGAAATCAGATTTGTCGTAATTTACTTTTAAGCTAGACGCTGCTTGAAAATCTTGCAGTTCTTGACGTAGTGGTTGCAATGCCTCTATTGGGTTTTGTATTGTTAATATCAAATCATCAGCATACATGCTGAGTAAGTATGGTTGATCTCGAATTTGTATACCTTGTATAGCGTCATTATGTCTGAGTCTGTCTGCTAGAAATTCTATAACTAAATTGAATAACAGAGGGGATAGGGGGCAACCCTGTTTGGTTCCTGCATTTAGTTGAAAAGCGCGTGAATCATAAGAATTGAATCGTATATTTGCTGTTGTTTTGTTATATATGGCATTGAGAATGTGAGAGAAATTTGGGCCAAAGTTGTACACAGATGTGCTCTCCAGTAAGAACTGTAAATTAACACTGTCAAATGCTTTGAACAAGTCTAGAGCAATTATGGCTAGCGGGGTGTTTGTTTTTTTACTGTATTTTATTATGCTATATAGCCTGCGTATAGGGTCTGCTATATATCTTTTTGGAATAAAACCATGTTGATCTTCATGTATTATTTCTCCTATCACAAATTTTAATCTATTAGCCCATATGGTGGTAAATATTTTATAATCTATATTTAATAAGGAGATGGGTCTGTATGATTCTGGGAGCTCCGGATTTCTCCCTGGTTTTAATATCAAGATGATTCTGGATTGTGTCCATGTGTTAGGAAGTGAGGCTCCATCTAGAATTTCATTATATAATGACAATAGTCTTGGGGCTAATAATTCTGTATATGCTTTATAAAATTCACTTGTAAAACCATCGGGTCCCGGTGACTTGTTGGGTTTTTGTGTTTTAATGGCTTCTGTTATTTCTTCTATCTTAATCCTTTGTTCTAGGATTTGTTTACTTGCTTCAGTTAGTCCTGGGATGTGTGTTTTGCTCTGATACTTTCTAATTGTGTTCCTGTCTTTTTCTTCCCCTTTGTATAGTTTTTCAAAATAATCTACAAAAATGTCACCCATCTCTTCTATGTCATATGTTTTATTCCCCTGTTTGTTTTTAAGAGCATTTATTTTGTTTTTGTCCCTCCTTTTTTTTACCCTGTTTGCCAAAAGTTTGGATCCTTTTCCATCAAATTCATAATGTTTTTGTTTAATATATAGTAAATTTATCATGGTTTGATCTAATTCCAATAAATTTAATTCTGTCCTTTTCTTCTCCATTTGTTGTCTGATCTTTTGTTCCCCTGTTCGTTTATATTGTACAGTAAGTCTTTCTAGTTCTAATTCTGTTTCTGATTTTCGCGTCCGTCTCTTTTTATTTATGTGGCTCATCTCTTTGATACTCAGTCCTCTAAGAACCGCTTTCATTGCTTCCCATCTGGTCCTTTCTGTTGTGTCCCCTGCTTTATTTTCTGTGAAGTAGTTGTCTATTCCCTTTTGTAAATTTTCTCTGCTTTCTTTGTTTGTTAAAAGGATGGGATTGAATCGCCATATATAATTGCTCTTGGTATAGTTGTTTACTGTGAGTTGGACAGATACCGGTGCATGGTCTGTCACTTTTATGGGTCCTATATCTGCCACTGTGACGTTTTGCATCAGTGTACTAGTTAGCATAATTGTGTCTAGCCTTGAAAAAGTTCCATGTACCCTGGAACAAAATGTGTGTGTGTAGTCTTTGTTGTTAAGTTCTGCCCATACCTCCCTTAAATTAAATTTGTGAATTATGTTTAAAAGTTTTCCTGCTCATGTGCTATGTGAGTCTGTTTTATTATATAATCTTATATCTTTTTGTACTTTTCTAGGTTCAGCTCCTTGCATGTTCCAATTAGTGTCTGCTCCAATTATTGCCTCTGCTTTTGAAAAGGTTCTCAACTTTTTCAAAACTTTATGTAGGAAGTCTAGCTGTCTTTCGTTTGGACTGTATAATGAGGCTAATACTATTTGTTTGTTTTGATTTAGTGTTCCCTCTACAAATACGTATCTGCCATTGGGGTCTTTCTGTACTTGCCGTATTGCAAAGTCCACTGTGTTATGTATTAATATTGCTACTCCCCTGGATTTGTTTGTTCCTTTTGCTATATGTACAGTTTTCCATTGACTACTGTTAAAAATTCCTTCCCTTTTTTGAGCTTTGTGTGTCTCTTGTAGAAATAGTATTTTTGGTTTTAGATCTCTTATTAGTTTATGTAGCCTCGCCCTTTTTAACTGATTCCCCATGCCTTTAATGTTTAGAGTTAGCACCTTAAGGTCTCCCATGGTATATGCCAATTTCTGTCTGCCTTGCCCATTATTGCACCCAGCTCAGTCGTGTCCTCCCTCCCTCCCCTGTCATTCCCCAACCTTCTCATTTTCCCTAACTTTAAAACTCGTTTACAGCTCAATCGTGTCCTCCCTCCCTCCCTCCCTCCCCTGTCATTCCCTAACCTTCTCATTTTTCCTAACTTTAAAACTCGTTTGCAGCGCTCTCTTAGCATAACTAAAGCTGCGAATGCAGGTGAGATCCTCCCCTCCCCTTACAGAGAGGGTGATTCACGTGCTCTTCACCCTGCCTTGAGGCTATGGTTTGTTCTTTTCAAATTCCTTTAAAACCATAACTGAGCAGGTCAATCTATTCCTTCATAGATTGACTACATAGAGGCAAGTTTCTCCCCCCCCCCCATTTTATCAATGGTTTAAAACAGCGTGACTCTACAAACAAAGAATATTTTCTCTCCCCTTTGGGGTTAGTCTCCCTCCTCCCTTTTCCTCCCCCTTCCCTTTGCTATGCATTTGAATATTTACACTTCAATTGTCTTTCACTTTGTTTTTGTCACCTCCTGTGGTTCACTATTACTCAGTTTCTCTCATCTCTTCCTTTGTGGCAGAGCTCTCAGGATTCATGGGGTCTGTGGATTTTCATAGTCATTTCTTTCCCGCCTGTTTTTTCGGTGTCTGTTTACAGTGTTCCAGCCGTCTCCTCCTTGTGGCTCTTGGCCTGCTTCTCCATTATCTGTTTCTTCCCAAGTAGCCTCTGCCGGGAGTTCGATGCCAAGCGTTCTGAATAGCTCCGTCATGTCTCGTGGGGAGGTTGCAATCAGTGTGTGTCCCTTGTTGGGGATTATTATCTTGAAGGGGAATCCCCAGTGATATTTATGCCCCAGTTCTCTTAATTTCAGTGTGTAGGGTTTGAGGAGTCTTCTTTTCTGCAGCGTCTCTGGTGCCAGGTCTTGCATAATCATTACAGGTTTGTCATTATATTTTATTTCTTTTAAAAGTCTTAGCTTTTTAAAGAATTCGTCTTTCTTGTTGTATCTGCTGAAACATATTACCAAGTCTCTTGGAAAGCTGGAGTTTTTTCTTCTGGGTCCTAGTGCCCTGTGAGCTCTTTCTAAGTCATCAGCTTCTATCGGGCAGTCTGGAGTTAATGAGGTCAGCCATTTTGCTATAAAAACCTTAATGTTTTCACCTTCTGCTTCTTCCTCCAAGTTTTTTATTCTCAGATTACACCTTCGGTTGCGATTTTCTTGGTCTTCAATCTTTGATTTATTTTCCGCTACCGCTCTTTGTAGGGTTTTTATCTTTTCCTCCTGTTGCTGAGCTTTTTCTGCAGCTTTATTTGCTGTTGTTTTTACTGCCTCCACCGTTTCTGTTATTTCCTTCAGTTTGGTGTCCAGCAGTTCTGCCCAGTGGTTCATCAGTTCTTGTTTTAATGTTTTTAATTGTTGTAATATTGCCTCCTTCATTTCGTTGTTCGATATCTGTGCGCTTGATCCTGGCTCTTCTGTGTGTTCTCCTCTGTCTTCTCCGGTAGCCATGTTTTCTCTCTGAGTATGCTGTACTGCCTTGTGCAGTGTTTTTCTTTCTTTGTAGGGAAAGTAGTGTGTGATCTCGCTGTTTTTCGTTTTGCTAGATTCCTCTGTCATTCCCCATCAGAACTTTAAGTTTTTGTTGCTTGTTGGGCTTTTTAAAATGTTGTAGAGTCTTCCTTTTTAGTTTTATGGTGAGGAGCTCTCCCTCTACGCGGCCATTTCTTAGGCGTGCTAGCTCCGCCTCTCCTGTACCTTTCCAAATGAAAACAATTATGCCACAGCTGTTGTTTCGTTACATGTCACAACAGGCCCAAACCCAGTGATGAGCACGGACCCCTCTTCCTCTCACTCTGCATGCCAGGAATTCATTAGCTTCTCTGTTCTTTGACCTGTCCCTCATGCTGGGAGCCAAAGCAGCTTCCCACGGGACAGGCATGCAGGGTAGAGAGAGATGCAAAGATGCTTTCCAGGCCACTCTCAGGCCAAGGAAAATGGAAGACACTTTCTGGTTCAAATTGGATTCTCACAGGCGGCCCTACACCATACCAACAAGAATTCAAGGTCTATGAAAAGTAGAGCAATACCTTTCATGGTAGGTTCTTCACAATACACCGTTTAAAGAGAAGTGTCCAAATTGGATGGGGTGTCCATATGAAGGGTGCCCGAAGAAGCTCAGATAGTACAAAGACCGTAGAGAGAGGATTTGGGGCAGTAAAGACGAGAATCCCACTAGCAAAGGCTCCCTGCCTGGGCGTCTGCTTCAGAGCAAAGGTGTGCCTGTGCTACCCCTCCGGATAGCCCTCCCCCCAAACCACTCACTGACAAGGGATTTTAGCCCATCAAGGAGGTCCCTGCCCAAACAAGGCATCTCCATTCTGGCCTCTTGGGGTGACGCTTCAACTGTGACACATCCGAAACCCCCCCCCCCCCTCGGTTATGTTCTCACAGAGAAGCTACCAGCTTCCTTCCCTACCAAGGTCAAACCTGGATGGGAGAAAGGCTCAAGGTTGGTTGCTGGAAGCAGGAACCGGCTGCAGACAGCACTGAGGCTTGCATTGCTGTGGCAAAGGCTGGAGTGCAGAGGAAGCCCTAATATAGGGCCTCAAGCAGCTCCCAACCGGTCCACATGAACAGGCCTGAGAGCAGCTGGAGGTTTGGGGCAGCAGTGAGCTGGGCTGCTGTCTGGAAAGCAGCCACTAGATGGAGCTGTGGCACGGTGCTGAGGGAGCAGAGCCTGACACCCGGAGCTCCAGGCAACCCCGCACTAGGAAGTCTTTCATGTGCTTTAAGTTTGGACCTGATTCTAACCAACAGAGACGAGTTAGTGGATAAAGTGGCAGTTTCGGGAACTCTGGGGGAAAGTGACCATGTTATACTTGAATTCTTGATTCTAAGGGGAGCAAAAGCTGAGTGTAGCCAAACACGTACCCCGGATTTTAGGAAAGCAAATTTTAACAAACTCAGAACAATGATAAGTAAGATCCCATGGCAAGCGACTCTAATGAGAAAAGGAGCCCAGGATGGGTGGGAGTTTTTAAAAAAGCAAATTTTAAAGGCACAATTGCAAACAATTCCCACAAGGAAAAAAGGCAGAGGGCAACAGAAGAAGCCAATGTGGCTTCACAATAAACTCAAAGATGACCTGAAAACAAAAAAGGACACGTATAGGAAGTGGAAGGAAGGACAGGCTACAAGGGAAGAGTACAGGCAGGTAGCACAGAACTGCAGGAATAGTGTCAGGAAGGCTAAAGCGGAGAATGAGCCAAGGTTAGCGAGGGATGCTAAAAACAAGAAAGCTCTCTTCAGATACATGCACAGTAAAAGAGAGAGGAAAGAAATGGTGGTTCAACTACGCGATGAGGATGGCAAATTGATAACAGAAGATAAAGAAAAGGCAGAAGTGTTCAATTCTTACTTCAGCTCGGTCTTCTCCCAAAAGAGGGTCTATGACCCCCTGGCAAACCTGAAGTGCAGACTGTAGGGGCAGGATTGCAGCTTGAGATTGATAGGTAAATGGTCAAGGAGCACCCGATTACTCTGAATGAGTTTAAATCGCCAGGGCCTGATGAACTGCATCCTAGAGTAATAAAGGAACTGGCAGAAGAACTCTCAGAACCACTGTCTATTATCTTTTGAGAAATCATGGAGGACAGGTGAAGTGCCAGATGACTGAAGGAGGGCAAATGTTGTTCCCATCTTCAAAAAGGGCAAGAAGGAAGAACCTGGGAACTATAGGCCAGTCAGTCTGACATCAATCCCGGGGGAAATTTTGGAGCAGATGATAAAGAAGTCAGTCTGCAAGCACCTTGAAAACAATGCAGTGATTACTAGAAGCCAGCATGGATTTGTCAAGAACAAATCCTGCCAGACTAATCTGATCTCATTTTTTGATTGAACCTCCCTTGTGGACTGTGGGAATGCCGTGGACATCATATATCTGGACTTCAGCAAAGCTTTCGACAAAGTGCCTCATGATATCCTGATTAGCAAGCAAGCTAAAAGTGGGCTAGATGGAACAACTATCAGGTGGATCCACAATTGGCTACAGAATCGGACTCAAAGTCAATGGTTCCTTCTGAAACTGGGGAGAGGTAACAAGCGGGGTACCACAGGGCTCTGTCCTGGGCCCAGTGCTCTTCAACATTTTTATTAATGACTTTGATGAGGAGGTACAGGGAATGCTTATCAAATTTGCAGATGACACAAAGTTGGATGGAACAGTTTCAGTTTATTTAGTTACGGTCATAGACCAAACGTAAAAAACCATACATACATACATCATGTTATTTATTTACAAGAGTAAAGATAAAACAAATATATTAAGATAATTTAGTTTTGTCTTTAAGGTTTTATCGACTGTTTCCTAATCTTACATGCCTGGGCGCAAAATCTTGCCACTCTCTGAGTTATCTCATTTCTTGAACCCGATAGGAGGAGAGAGACGTAAAATGAATCTGATCTGCCTGGAGCATTTCTTAAAATTGAAGCAATGTAAAAGGAACGAATGTCCTTGTAGTAACTGCAGTGTAATAATAGGGCCAGGATCACTTCTCGATCATCCCAGTATGCAGGACACGGAATAATGGGCTCAAGTTACAGGAACCTAGATTCCACCTAAAAATCAGGAAAAAATTCCTGACTATTAGAGCAATAAGACAATGGAATCAACTACCTATGGAGGTGGTGGGCTCTCCCAGCCTGGAGGCATTCAAGGTGCAACTGGACAATCATCTGTCAGGGATGCTTTGACCTGGATTCCTGCACTGAGCAGGGGGTTGGACTCGATGGCCTTGTAGGCCCCTTCAAACTCTACTTTTCTATGTTTCTATGAACTCTGTCTGAAGCTCTGCCCACACTCTTGAGCATTTAAAGGGCTTCTCACCTGTGTGAACTCTTTGGTGTTGTTTTAGGTGAGAACTCTTGTGTGCTCTTCCCACACCGGGAGCATGTGTAGGGCTTTCCCCCGTGTGAATTTTGTGATGTGAGTGAAGATTACAACGGCGTGTGAAGCTCTTCCCACACTGGGAGCATGTGTAGGGCTTTCCCCCGTGTGAATTCTGTGATGTGAGTGAAGGTTATAACGGCGTGTGAAACTTTTCCCGTGTGAAGTCTTTGGTGTTGGCCAGATCGGTGACTGAAGCTCTTCCCACACTGGGCGCATTTAAAGGGCTTTCCCCCCGTGTGAATTATTTGGTGTTCTTTAAGGCGAGAACTGTGATTGAAGCTCTTCCCACACTGGGAGCATGTATAGGGCTTTCCCCCCATGTGAATTCTGAGATGTAAGATAAGCTTGGAGTTCTGAATGAAGCTCTTGCCACACTCCGAGCATTTAAAGCGCTTTTCCCCCGTGTGAATTCTGTGATGTGAATGAAGGTTATAATGGCATGTGAAACTCTTCCCACACTGGGAGCATGTATAGGGCTTTTCCCCCGTGTGAATTCTGAGATGTAAGAGAAGCTGGGAGTTCTGAATGAAGCTCTTGCCACACTCTGAGCACTTAAAGGGCTTTTCCCCTGTGTGAGTTCTGTGATGTGAGTTAAGTTTAGAAAGGTTAATGAAGCTCTTCCCACATTCTGAGCATTTAAATGACTTTTCCCCTGAGTGAAGTCTATGATGTAACTTAAGGTAGGATCTCTGAGTGAAGCTCTGAGCATTTAAAGGGCTTCTCCCCCATGTGAGTTCTGTGATGTGAGTTAAGTTTAGAACTGTTAATGAAGCTCTTCCCACATTCTGAGCATTTAAAGGGCTTCTCCCCTGTGTGAACTCTCTGGTGTTTTTTAAGGTAGGATCTCTGAGTGAAGCTCTTCCCACAGTGTGAGCATTTAAAGGGCTTTCCCCCCGTGTGAATTCTGTGATGTCTGTTAAGGTCGGAGCTCCTACTGAAGCTCTTCCCACACTCTGAGCATTTAAAGGGCTTCTCACCTGTGTGAACACTTTGGTGTTCTTTAAGGTAAGAACTCTGTGTGAAGCTCTTCCCACACTGGGAGCATGTATAGGACTTTCCCCCCGTGTGAATTCTGAGATGTAAGATAAGCTGGGAGCTCTGTCTGAAGCTCTTCCCACACACTGAGCATATATTGGGCTTTCCCCCCGTGTGAAGTCTATGATGTAACTTAAGGTAGGATCTCTGAGTGAAGCTCTTCCCACACTCTGAGCATTTAAAGGGCTTCTCCCCCGTGTGAGTTCTGTGATGTGAGTTAAGTTTAGAACTGTTAATGAAGCTCTTCCCACACTCTGAGCATTTAAAGGGTTTCTCCCCTGTGTGAACTCTTTGGTGTTTTTTAAGGTTAGAACTGCAAATGAAGCTCTTCCCACAGTAGGAGCATTTATAGGGTTTTTCCCCCGTGTGAATTCTGTGATGACTGTTAAGGCTGGAGCTCCTACTGAAGCTCTTCCCACACTCTGAGCATTTAAAGGGCTTCTCACCTGTGTGAACACTTCGGTGTTTTTTAAGGTAAGAACTGTGTGTGAAGCTCTTCCCACACTGGGAGCATGTATAGGGCTTTTGCCCCGTGTGAATTCTGAGATGTGAGTTAAGGTAGGACCTCTGACTGAAGCTCTTCCCACACTGGGAGCATGTATAGGGCTTTTCCCCCGTGTGAATTCTGAGATGTGAGTTAAGGTAGGACCTCTGACTGAAGCTCTTCCCACACTCTGAGCATTTAAAGGGCTTTTCCCCCGTGTGAGTTCTGTGATGCGAGTTAAGTTTAGAAAGGTTAATGAAGCTCTTCCCACACTCTGAGCATTTAAAGGGCTTTTCCCCCGTGTGAATTCTGTAATGGGAGTCAAGGGTGGAGCTCTGACTGAAGCTCTTCCCACACTGTGAGCATTTAAAGGGCTTTTCCCCCGTGTGAGTTCTGTGATGTGAGTTAAGTTTAGAAAGGTAAATGAAGCTCTTCCCACACTCTGAGCATTTAAAGGGCTTCTCACCAGTGTGAACTTTTTGGTGTTGTTTAAGGTTAGAACTATCACGGAAGCTCTTCCCACATTCTGAGCATGTATAATGCGAGTTCTCCCCTGTGTGAGTACTTTGATGCAAGGTAAGCCCTGAGCTGGAACTTAATTGCTTTTCACACTCAAAGCATTTATATGTTTCCACTTCTGTGTGATTTCTGTGATGTTCAGTAAGGTATATACACTGACTTAAGCTCTTTCCACACTGAGAACATTTCCGCCCTTTCTCTCCATTCTGATCAATTGTTTTGTTTCCTTCGAAAGATTCTTCTAGCATTGCCATTTCGTGGAAGTCCACCTCTTTAAAAGATGTGAATTTGATCTGCCACTTCTGTTCACCTTCAGTTTTCCTTTCCTGCTGTTTGCGGTTTTCATGACTTTCTCTCCCATCAGCTGAAAGAAGGAAAAAAATGTAACATAAAATAAAATGAGGGTATGGTCCTTCAGGACTGGTATTCAATAGATGTCTTCCCCACACGTTAGACACAAACTAGCCTTTTCCCAGTTGACCGAGTCCCTCCAGCTATTCCCTGGCTATTTCTCTGTCAGATCTCCTGGAGAGCACAGGGGAGTTGTGTGCAAACATAGGAAACATCCCGTAGGACAGTGATGGCGAACCTATGGCATGTATGCCACAGCTGGCACGTGGGGACCGCTCTGCCAACACGCTGAGCCATTGGTCGCATGGGGCACAGAGCTCCAACAGAGCTCAAGAGCAGGGGGGTGAAGCGGCCACTCCTGCCCGCTGCGTGTCACCCGGCATCCGCAGGCCGCCTCCTCTGCCAGGGAAGGGCCAAGAAGGTCATGCCGGGGCGGGACGGGCAGGCCTGGCTGAGTCACCGCCTGGCGCCAATTCTCCCCGTCGGCGGCATGAGGCAGCGTCATGCTGTGTGCCCGGGCTCAGGCCGTGACACGGCGGGCGGGGCCTACGGGCCTACCTGCTGCCTCCTTGCCGGCCGCGCTTGTCTGTCGCGTCATGTCCAGCGCGCTGGACCTCCGTGCTACGATTTTGGAGGGGGGAACCAGGGCAACAGGGCTTAAACAGCCCTGTTGCCCTGGTTTCTCCCGCCAAAAACATAGCGCGGGGGACCAGCGTGCCGGAGCAGGGTCCCGTCGCATCAGGCGCCAGCGACCCCATGGCTTGGTCGCACCGAAGCCGGGCTCAAGGTGGAGAGGCTGGAATCCCTAATTGTCTGCGGGGAGCCCAAAGTCTCCTGCAGCTGCGCCGCCGTGCTGAGGAGTAGAAGCCTCCCACCGCCACAGCAGCAAAGCAGGTGAGCTTTGCATTGGGCTGAAAAATTGCATGCCCAATGCAAACTTTTACCTAATGCAGTGTTTACAATCCAAGACATAATCCGGAGGTCTCCGTGCAGAGCAGAGCTGGCCCTGCACATGCCCGTCCGTGTCCCTGCTGCCGGGGGGGGGGGGGGGCGCCGCAGCCGAATCAGGTGAGAGGCAGGGGGCTTGCCCCGCTCCGCCCATGAGCCCTCCGCTCTTCCCCGGACCGGTTGGAGGCGCGCAGAGGGATGTAAAAAAAAAAAATATTTACTTATTTTTTACAATATTCACTCCATAACACGAACAGACATTTCCCCCTATTGGGGGTGTGTGTGTGTGGTGTTATGGAGCGAAAAATAGTTCAGACAACTGTATGAGTTGTTTTTACTAAACTAAAACCCTGGTATTCAGGTTTAATTGCAGTGTTGGCACTTTGAAATAAATAAGTTGGTTTTGTGTTGCAGTTTGGGCACTCGGGCTCAAAAAGGTTCGCCATCACTGCCGTAGGAGAACACACAGCCCATGGACGAAGGGTCCAGCCAGAGCTAAGCACCCACCTGTTGGTCTCTCCCCTTCGTCACAGCCCCGGACAAAGGGGTCATCTGCTTCTCCCTGGCAGAAGATGACATCAGATCTGGGAACTGGCAGCCCTTTTGCAGAGGATAGAAACAGAGGAATTACTTCTAGCACTTCTGTTTATTAAATTTGTTTAGGGACTTCAAACTACCCAGGCTGAAGCCTCCCCCCCGCCGCCTCTGTTCTCACCAGACCCATCAAGGTCAAAGAGAGGTTGGGCAGGTCTTGGAACTCCTCCACATGGGAGTGCAAGAGAGCTGGGGAGTCACAGGTTCCTGCTTGGACCAAGAAGCCTCAGTCTGGGAACCCAGGAAACGGAACAGCCAGGAAATCCCCCATAAATGGAGGGAAACAGATAAAAACAGTGGCAATGCCTCCAGGACGCCTCAGCAGAAGGAAAGAGCGAGCCTTACCCAGAGAGGCCAAATTCCTGCAATTCTCCTCCATGACTTCCCTGTGCAGAGCCCTCTGGCCTGGATCCAGCAGAGTTGCCTCCTCCTCTGTGAAATGCACAGCCACCTCCTCAAAGGACACCGGAGCCTGCAAGAGGGAGAGGGAGAGGGAGAGGAAGGGTTTCTCTCAGCAGAGCATGCAAAAGGGGAGGCAAAGGGGAGGGACGATCCTGTCAGGCCCAGAGAGACATGCAGGGGACTGAGCCTCCAGCCCCCGTACCTGTTCTGGCTGCCCAGCAGCTCTTTCCACTCCAGCACCAAGAGGAGGAGGGCGAGAAGGCGCCCCCAGTGTCCTCCCACTGTCTCCGACAGTCCTCCCATCTCCTAAGTGGAAGACCAAGAAAGAAGGTGGGGAGATGCTTGTTACCTAATTTATACACAATTTGCAATCATTTCCTTGTGTGAAGCCAGCCAGTCTCCACACTGGTTTCGGGCATAATTCAAAGTTCCAGTTTAGAGTTAGATGAAGTCTTAATCTATGGAAAGAAATCACATTTTTTCACATGTTAGAAACGCATTTCACCTTCCCACAGAGCCTCAAGGGAAATGCAAAAGCAGCCCGTGGAAGTCAAGCGGAGGTGTCAGAGGGAGACCATCTTCAAACTTCCTCCTTGATCCTTACCCTGAGTGGAGACACCTCTGTCCCCCGACGGAGCCATCTCTGCTTCTCCAGAATCCCTGGTCACGTGGGCCTCCATCCCCTGGCCCTGGAAGAGGAGGGAGGAGTCCAGGCGAGGAAGTCTGATGATGGTGTTTGTGTGAGAGGAGTGGGGCGGGCAGAGGCCACAGGCGGCACCGTTTCCAATTCCCTCTGCCCTCAGGCCTCCTTCTGTAATTCTGCCTCCTAATGAGTAGCAGCTCCCTCACAGCCAGGTATCTGGCAAGTGGGCACACAAGGAACTCTGGATTGAGGCCAGTAAACCAACCCTTGCATTAGAAAAGGACTAGAACAGGGTATCCCAAACCCGCTCCTTTAACCAACCAGGATGAGACGTTGAAGCTGCCAGACGTTCCCTTTCTGCTGGGAGGACTGTACCGCTAGGGAAGAATGATTCCCTCCCTCCCTGGAACTTCCCAGCCCCCTTTAAATGTCCTATGATCCCTGCATGGTGGGCCAGATCCACACATTCTGAACCACTATAGAACCATTCAGTGAGGGGAGACAACTCATGCCCCTCTTGGGCTGCTGCTGGGGATTTTTAAGGTGTGGAAGTATTGTTAGGGATTTTTAAGATCTCCACCCCTTGGAGCTTCCAGGACGAAAGCCTCTCCCACCTGGCGCTGGTCCTCTGCCTGGCTCAGGAGGAAGCCTTCCGCCAGGGCAGTGAGACAGGAAGGTGCTCACTTGTCACATCACATCCTGCAAAGATCACAAGCCCTGGCTAAGGAAGAGAGGGGATCAGGCCCAAACCTTGTCCGGTTCAGGAGCGGCTCTCTGGACGGGGCATCTCTAGCGCTGCTCCAGCCCCCAACTCCCCCTCCCCTTGAGACCCTCTGCCCAAAGCAGATTCACCCTCTTGCTCTCCCCCAAAGCCCCCTCCCCCAATTCCTTCTCCTCTTCCAGCCCTGCACTAATCCTGCCCCAAGGTCCTGGGGCTGGGACCTCCTGCCTGGCCCTTACTGTAGGAGTAGGACCCTGTAAGTATTAGAGTGGCAGGATGGAACTCTGACCTGCTGCTTGGAAACATCCAGTACTGATACCACCAAGTGCTTAGCTCTACTCGACCCTGCCCGCCCACCCACCCAGAGGAGCTTGGTTTCTCCCTTTGCCCTTTCAGTAGTCTATAACTATCTTATGTCTTAACCCTGTACTGGGCAGTCTACTTGAAAACCTGCCCTGCAGGGTGGACAGCTTCTCATCGCACCCTCCAACACAGAGAAGATTGTTGAAACTCTGCTGCAGCAACATGCCGCAAAGATGGGAGTTGATGTGTGCAAGCTCGAAGAATAACGAGGAACGTGAGCTCATCTGGAGAATTTTTACTGAGTTTTTTTCTCACATAGACTCATTACATTTTACAGCCACCGTATTTTTCGCTCCATAAGACGCACCGGACCATAAGACGCACTTAGGTTTTAAAGGAAGAAAACAAGAAAAAAAATATTCTGAAAATATATGCAGATTTAATCAATTAAAGCTCCCCCAAATTGATCATTACAATGGCAATGCAAATGTTTAGTGACTACTGAAATTAGTAATTTTATTTAGAATTTGAGGGAATATTAATTGTACTGTGCATGTTGGAAAAGTCCTGTATGTATTTATGCATAAGTCCCATTTTACTCATTGGTGCATCTGTGTAAATAGGATTGTAGTCTTAGACAGAAAAAAAAAGTCTTACAACTCCCAGCATTCCCCAGCCAGCTATGCTGGGAATTGTAAACCGTTTTTCTGTCTAAACATGCATAGGAGTATGCCTTTAGTCATCGATCCTTGATGAACTTGCCTTTAGCCCTTTAAAAAATAATTATTTTACACAAGAATAAAATTGCATGCACTGTGCCTTTTACGGAGCAGCAAAGCTCATCCATTAGTAATCTAGAGATGGGGCCGAGCCTGGAGTCGGCTTGTGGCTCGCTCCTGGCTTGGCTCTCGAGGCGGCGGCAGCCGATCTTGCCATTCAGAGCAGCGCGGAGTGTTCTCCGCACCGCTCGAGCTGCCGCTGCCGCCGCCAGACCCCCCCCGCCATTCCCCGCAGCCGCCGGACCCCCCCCCCGCCACCCTACCGCAGCCTACCTTCTCCGCACCGCTGGAGCCCTGCCTGCGTTGTTTTGGCAGGGGGAACAAGGGCAACAGGGCTTAAACAGCCCTGTTGCCCTGGTTTCCCGCGCCAAATACAGAGCGGGCGGGTCCCGTCGCGTCACTTCCTCCGCGCCGGAAGGACACGATGGGACCAGCGGACGGGGAGGCAGGCTCTCCAGAGAGTCTGCTGCAGGTAAGCCCGCAGCAGCCGAGTAGCTCGGTGGGACACGAGCAGGCCCAGTTCGGGCTGCTTGGTTACATCTGGGCTACTCGGCTACATCCCTAGAATAACCTATGTGACTTGGGAGGATATTGCTTGTTTTTTTAAAAAAAAAAACCGGTTCTAAGAGATGGTTCCAGCAAATTCTGTTTTAAAAATAAAAGCAACATCACTGCTGTAGCCAATTACAAAGATGTAAGAAGTTGTCTTACAACATCTGATTTTCTACTTTGTCTGTACTGCATTCATGTTTCATTTTAAGCTCCTGTAATGGTACAAAAATGTGTGATCTTGGAAAAAGGATATTTATGCATAGTGCAATCCTACCTGTGCAGGCTCGGCGGAGCGGCAGGCTGGGAGAGGCACGCAGCAGGCCAGGCGAGGTGCAGCTGGTCCCGTCGCGTCACTTCCGCCGGCGGGCGGAACAGGACCGGTGGGCTCCGGAGGTCACCACGCGGAGCAGAGCTGACCCTGAGCCCGCCCGCTCGCTCGCATCCCTGCTGCTGGGCAGGGGCGCTGCCGTGGCAAAGTTTGTGCCGGGAGCAGGCAACCTTGTCCTGCTCCGCGCAGGAGCCCTCCTCTCTTCTGCCGGCAGGTGGGGCAGAGCCGGCCCTGCGCCGGCCCGCGTCCCTGCTGCCGGGCTGGGGGGCCAGCCGCCGCTGCCGCAAAGTTTGTGGCAGGCGCGGGCGGCCTTGCCCCGCTCCACCCAGGAGCCCTCCGCTCTTCCGCCAGACCGGTTGGAGGTGCGCAGAGAGGCATGTAAAAAAAATTTTTTATTTGGGTTTTTTGTTTTTACAATATTCGCTCCATAAGACGCACAGTCATTTTCCCCAATTTGGGGGGGGGGGAGTGCGCCTTATGGAGCGGGGGGAAATACGGTATATACAATCAGTGCAAGGCTCTTCATGCACGGCACAGATAAACATAAAGACTAGCGGGGAGAGAATATTACAGCATATAACTCTTCTCCTCTCATCACTGTGTTTTGAGCACACCACCTGTCTTTAACAAGTTATACTCCCAAAAAGAATTTAAGTTCACAGGTGATCTTTCTACTTCAAGGCCACATTAGACTCTGACAAATATTTGGGGTGGGGGGAGATGTTCTTGCCCTGGATGAAAGCTCTCCCCAACCGTCAGAGCTGGATTGCTTATGCCTGAAAGTAAAACTTCAGGGGCACTCAAGTGTAAATGAAATGCAATAATTCCCAGTTGCAAATACAGTTACTCATACTGTAAAGCATGGTAAATAAAAGCCAGAGTCAAAAGAACCAAAAAAAGCAATAAAACAAAGTTTCAAAGAAAATAATCAAATAGGAAGCAATTTCATGAAATATGTTAATATTAGGCAATCTCTGATGAGACTCGTTGCATACATGCTTGGAGCAGCCTGTGCAAAAAGAGACCCTAAATGTCACCCAAAAGTCAACATCTCACCTCTTTTCTGGGATCGTTCTTTGAATGCAGTCCAATAAAACAGTATCTCAGAACCAGCTTCAGCAAGGCAAATGGGAAAAGCTAGCGGGGGGGGGCTTTTCTCAGAGCTTTTCCTTCTTTCCCCTCATAGCTCTGAATGGAACCCGGGAACTTCTGCATGCCAAGGGTGTGGGCTGTGGCCCTTCCTATAGCTGGAAAACGACAGCTGACAAACGAAACAGCCCCAGAGACTCATTCCCACCCTGGATGAAAGCTCTCCCCGTCAGTCAGAGGTGGATTGCTGATGGCTGAAGGCAAAACTTCAGGGGCACTCAAGTTTAAATGAAATGCAATAAATCCCAGTTGCAAATACAGTTACTCACACTGTAAAGCATGGTAAATAAAAGCCAGAGTCAAAAGAACCAAAAAAGCAATAAAACAAAGTTTCAGATAAAACAATCAAATAAGAAGCAATATCATGAAATATGATAATTTGCCTGGGAGCTGGCAAAGCGGCAGTGCAAGGCACACGCAGAGCGAGAGGCTGTGCCACGCCTCCACTCGGCTCCCTGCCTGGAGCCGGCAAAGCGGCCGCGCGAGGCGCACGCAGAACAAGCGGCCGCGCCACGCCTCCACTCGGCTCCCTGACAGGGAGCCGAATGGAGGCTCCTGGAGCTGCCGCTTTGCCGGCTCCCAGGCAGGGAAGCCCCGTGGTGGCTTTGCCTCGCGCTGCCTTGACCGGCGCCTCGCCCTTTTGCGCTGGCTCCCGGGTAGGGAGCCCCATTGCGTCTGCTCGCTTGGCTGGTGCCTCCCACTGCTGCGCTGGCTCTCAGTCTCACTTCCTTCCTGCCCCCTCCCTCCACGGGAAAGGAAGCTTAGATTCTTGCATGCGTGTGGGTGCGAAGCCTGAAGCCTCTCCTGCCTTGCAAGGGGGCCGGTGAGTTTGGGAGCACATTGGGGCGCACGGATGGGATTGGGAGGAAAGTGCGGGGTGTGTGTGAAGAGTAGCAGAGCCCAGGAGGGGACACCACAAAAGGCAGGGAGGCACCTGCTGCTCTTTTGAGTCTGTGTCTCAAAGCCTTCTGTATAAAGGCTGGAGGCAGGAGCAAGCTGGAGTGGCCCCTTGATTAATAAATAAATTAAAGCCAGTGTGGCATAGTGGTGAGAGTGTTGGACTGGCATTTGGGAGATCTGGGTTCTAGTCCCCACTTGGACATGAAGCTCACTGGGTGACTTTGGGCCAGTGACTGACTCTCAGCCTTACCTACCTCACAGGGTTGTTGTGAGGATAAAATGAAGAGGAGGAGGACGATTATCTAAGCTGCCTTGGGTTCCTTGCAGGGAAAAAAGGTCTCCCAGTCTCAGCTGGAGTGCCTCACTCATTCTCAACATCTGTACTGCAACAATGGCCTCAGAGAAGAAGAAACAAAAGGTTGAAAATGAAGGCAGTAAGAAGGAGATGATTACAGTGGAAGATAAAAAGGAAATCATTGAGAAGCATGCCCGAGGTATGCGAGTGGTCGACCTTGCGAGATTTTATAACAGGGCTACGTCGACAATTTGCACCATTTTAAAGACGAAAGAAGAAATAAGGGGGCTAGATGCAGCAAAAGGAGTCACGAGAATATCAAAGCAGCGCCCACATGCTCTGGAAGATGTAGAAAAGTTGCTTCTCATCTGGATAAATGAGAAGCAACTACCAGGTGACACTGTGCCCGAGAACATAATCTGCAAGAAGGCAAAGGCATTGTATGCCAACCTTGTAAGTCAACTGCCAGGCACGTCGACAGAAAACGATAAAACGCTTCAAGGCGAGCAGGGGATGGTTTGAGAACTTTAAGAGGAGAAGTGACATCCATAGTGTTGTGAGGCATGGAGTGGCTGCGAGTTCGGCCACTAAGGCAGCTGAGGCGTTCACTGCAGAGTTCCAGCAGCTCATGGTTTCCGAGGGTTACCTGCCGCAGCAAGTTTTTAACTGCGATGAGACAGGTCTTTTTTGGAAAAAGATGCTGTTTTGTGCTAATGCAAGCAGGGATTTCAAAATCAAGCCCCTGCTCGTGTATCATTCTGAGAATCCACAAGCCTTCAAGAAATGCAAGGTGCAGAAGGGCCAGTTAAACATCATGTGGAGGTTCAACAGCAAGGCTTGGGTCACTCGCATCTTGTTTGTTGAGTGGATCAATGAGGTCTTCGCTCCTTCAGTGAAGAAAAACCTTTTAGAAAACCATCTGCCACTCAAAGTCTTGCTGATTATGGATAATGCTCCTGCTCATCCTCCAGGCCTTGAGGACGACTTACTGGAGGAATTCGAGTTCATTAAGGTCAAGTTCCTTCCTCCCAACACCACTCCACTAATCCAGCCCATGGATCAGCAGGTCATTGCCAACTTTAAAAGGCTTTACACCAAAGCGCTATTTCAGCAATGTTTTGAGGTGACCAAAGGAACAAACCTTACCCTCCGAGAGTTTTGGAAAGATCATTTCCACATTGTGAACTGCCTCAAGATCATCGAAAAAGCCTGGGAAGGGGTCACCCAGAGAATCCTCAATTCTGCTTGGAGAAACCTGTGGCCCACTTGTGTTCTTGGACATGACTGAGGAGTTTGCTCAGGAACAGGAGCAGCCACTTGTCGATGAAATTGTGTCCCTGGGGAAGACCATGGGACTGGAGGTGGATGAGGACGACATTCAAGAGCTGGTGGAGGAACATGGCCAGGAGCTGACCACCAAAGAACTGATGGATCTGCATCACGAGCAACAACAAGAGGTTATGGAGGAGATCTCATCTGAAGAGGAGGATAAAAAGGTGGAGGAATCCCTCACTTCAAATGAGATTAGGGAGATGTGTAAGATGTGGGAAACCGTGCAAAATTTTGTAGAAAAGTACCACCCAAATCAGGCTGTAGCAGTACGGACGATAAATCTGTTTAACAATAACGCAATGTCACATTTCCGCCAAATCCTCAAAAGGAGGCAAAAGCAAGTGTCATTGGATAGGTTCCTTGTTAAAGTTGCAAAAAAAAAAAAAAAAAGGAGATTCCAGTGAGCCAACAGATAGTGGCTGTTATAGTGGTGATCCCGTTAGTGATCACCGTCCTACACAATAATCCTCCAATCCATCTTCCTCTCCTCTCCCATATCTCCCTAACACCAGCCACGATTCCTTTCAAAGCTAAAGTTCAGGTTAATTTGTTTTATTTCTAGTTTATATGTTCTGTATTTTGTATTACAATAATCATTCTTATATGATTAAATGGTTGTGGAATGAATCATCTGAGTTTCCATTAGTATTTCTACTTTAAATGTTCTTTATTTTTGGTACTATAATCATTTTTATATGATTAAATGGTTGTGGAACGAATCGTCTGAGTTTCCATTATTTCTTATGGGGAATTTTGTTTTGATATAAGAGCATTTTGGATTACAAGCACAGTTCCGGAACGAATCATGCTCTCAAACCAAGGTATTATTGTAGGGAGTAAAATTGCCTTCGGTTCCTTGCAGGAAAAAAGGCGGGGTATAAATATAATAAATAAATAAAAGAAATCATGAGTAAGCAATCTCTGATGACACTCTTTGCACGGATCTTTGGAGCAGCCTGCACAAAAAGAGACCCTAAAAGTCACCCAAAAGTCAACATCTCGCAACAGGGGAATCCTCTTTTCCGGAATCGTTTTATGAATGTCGTCCCAATAAAACAGTATCTCAGAACCAGCTTCAGCAAGGCAAATGGGAAAAGCTAACAGAGGTGGGGGGGCTCTTCTCAAGAGTTTTTCCTTCTTTCCCCTAATTTATTTATTTATTTATTTTATTATATAATAGCTCTGAATGGAACCCAGGACCTTCTGCATGCCAAGGGTGTGGGCTGTGGCCCTTCCTATAGCCGGGAAATGGCAGCTGACGAATGAAACAGCCCAAGACTCCTCCCTCTGCAAACGGGGGACGCCACTTTCCCCAAAGGCCTGGGTGAGGAAAAGGAGAAAAATCCTCCCTCCTCCTCCCTGTGTGTCAAGTCAAATCCCATTCAGAAGGCCTCTTGCCCACCACCCTCCCCTCCTGAGAATTCCCCAAGACAAAGTGCTCTGGGTGGAATAAAGAGAAAGACAGACCAGGATAGGGCAGGGCAGAAGAGGAAAAGAAGAACTGCCACTGGAAATGGAGAAGGGAGAGAGAATTCCCCCAGGCAAGCGGCCCCTTTCAGGGAGGGAGCCCTCTGGAGGGTGTGCCTACTTAAACTGACTTCAGGAGGGGAGGATGCTGAGGGGCTTTTCTTCCTTTTTTTCTCATTTAAAAGCCCCAGCACTTCCTGGATCATGTGATCACATAGTCCCAGAGGTATCCATCCTAGAGTTTATTTATTTATTTATTATATTTATCAATCGCCCATCTGGCCGGTCACCCGGCCACCCTGGGCGATGTACAATTAAAATACAATAAAACACAATAAAACATAATAATTAAAACAATATTAAAAAATTCTTATTAAAAACCTAACCCACCCCATATTCCCGCCTGAACAGCCATGTTTTTAATGCACGGCGGAAGCTCATCACGGAGGGGGCATGGCGAAGGTCACTAGGGAGGGAGTTCCATAATGTGGGGGCCGCCACAGAGAAGGCCCTCTTCCTAGTCCCCACCAGCCTGGCTGCTCTGGCTGATGGGATAAGGAGAAGGCCGTCCGTGGCAGACCTTGTTGAGCGGCCTACTTGATGTTGCTGGAGGCGCTCCTTGAGATAAACTGGGCCGGAGCTGTGTAGGGTTTTAAAGGTCAAAACCAACACCTTGAATTCGGCTCGGCAAGCAACTGGTAGCCAGTGCAACTTATTAAGCACTGGCGTGATGTGATCACGCCGGCGGCTGCCCTTAATCAGGCGAGCCGCCGCGTTCTGTACCAGCTGAAGCTTCCGGACCGTCTTCAAGGGTAACCCCACGTAGAGCGCATTACAGTAGTCTAGGCGAGAGGAGACCAAGGCATGAACCACTGATGGGAGCAGATGATTAGGAAGGTAGGGGCGCAGCTGCCGTATCAGATGGAGTTGATACAGTGCCGCCCGGCTCACAGCTGCCACCTGAGCCTCCATGGACAGCTGGGAGTCTAGAATGACCCCCAAGCTGCGGACCTGGTCCTTCAGGGGTAGATGTACCCCATTCAGCACCAGGTCAACATCCCCTAACCTTCCCTTGTCCCCCACCAGAAGTACCTCGGTCTTGTCCGGGTTCAGTTTCAGCATGTTCCTTCCCATCCAGCCAGCCACTGACTCCAGGCACTTGGACAGGGTCTCAACGGCCAACCTCGGTGAGGACTTGAAACAGAGGTAGAGCTGCGTGTCATCCGCATACTGATGACACTGCACCCCAAACCTCCTGATGATAGCTCCCAGCGGCTTGAGGTAGATGTTGAATAACATCGGGGAGAGGATGGAACCCTGCGGCACTCCACAAGTGAGCAGCCGAGGGTCCGAAGCCTCCTCCCCGAGAACTACCCTCTGATACCTTCCAGAGAGGAAGGACCGGAACCACTGCAATACAGTGCCTCCCAAGCCCAACCCCTCCAGACAGTCCAGGAGGATACCGTGGTCAACGGTATCAAAAGCCGCTGAGAGATCGAGGAGGACTAGAAAGGAGCATTCGCCCCTATCCAAAGCCCTCCTCATATCATCCACCAAGGCGACCAAGGCCGTCTCCGTCCCATGTCCAGACCTGAAGCCCGACTGGCACGGATCCAAATAATCGGCTTCATCCAAGTGTGCCTTCAACTGAGCACCCACCACCCGCTCGATCACCTTGCCCAGAAATGGTAAATTGGAGACTGGGCGAAAGTTGTTTAAATCCTGGGGATCCAAGGAGGGCTTCTTCAGAAGCGGTCTTATTACTGCCTCCTTGAGGGCTGATGGCATCACTCCATCCTCGAGGGAGGCATTCACCACCGCCTTGATCCCCTCACCCAGTCTCTCCCTGCAGCTCATGATGAGCCAGGATGGGCAAGGGTCAAACAAGCAGGTGGTCGGCCTCACAGATGAAAGCACCTTGTCCACTTCATCAGAAGGAAGAAGCCGAAACCGATCCCACAAAACCGGTCTGCCATTGGCCTCCTCTCGCTCACTCCCTGTGTCCACGACGTACGATATCCCACTCCTAATCCGATCGATTTTATCTGCGAAGTGCTTCGCTAAAGCCTCACAGGAGGCTTTTGACTGTTCCAGTGGGTCCGGAGCGACTGGACCGACCAGACTCCGGACCACTTGGAACAGCCTCCTGGGGCAGCACTCTGAAGATGCAATGGAGGCAGCATAGAAATTCTTTTTTGCTGCCTTCACCGCCACCCGGTAGGCTGAAGATGCAGCTCTAACCCGTGTTCGATCGTCTTCGGAGCGGGAATTTCGCCATCGGCGCTCTAGCCTTCTCACCTCTTGTTTCAGAGCTCGCAGCGACGGAGTGAACCATGGCGCCGCGCGAGCTCTGTTTAGGCGAAGAGGGCGCTTCGGGGCAACTCGGTCTAATGCCCTGGTGATTGCAGCATTCCAGTCATTCACCAGGGTCTCGACCGAGCTACCGTTGTGTGCTCCAATTCCCCAAGCGCGTTCAGGAATCCATCCGGATCCATAAGACGCCTGGGGCGGACCATTCTAATAGGTCCCTCACCCCTGCAGAGGGGTTGTGGCACCGAGAAATCCAACCCCACCAGATAGTGATCTGACCATGACAAGGGGGTGGTGGATATACCCCCGATCTCCAGATCATTTCCCCCCTCTCCGGAAACAAAAACCAAGTCCAGTGCATGACCGGCTACATGGGTAGGTCCAGTTAATACAGGGTGCAGCTCCCAGGAAGCCATGGTCTCCATAAAGTCCTGAGGTGCCCCCGTGAGGGCAGCCCCCGAATGCACGTTGAAGTCCCCCAGCACCACTAGCCTGGGGGACAACACACGCACATCGGAGAACACCTCCAGCACCTCGGCCAGGGAGTCTGTCGTGCAGCGGGGTGGACGATACACGAGCAGAATCCCCAGGCTGCCCTTTGGACCCAACCTCCAGTACATGCACTCAATAAACTTGGTCTCCCGGAGAGGGAGTCTGGTGAGGACCAAGGACTCCCGGTAGATAACAGCCACTCCCCCTCCCCGTCCCCCAACCCTTGGCTGCTGGGCATACGAGAAACCGGCCGGACACAAGGCCGCCAGAGTTGGAGCAGCGGCCTCGTCCAGCCAGGTTTCCGTAACACATGCCAGGTCCGCACCCTCATCCATGATCAAGTCATGGATGAGAGATGTTTTTTGGGTAACGGACCTGGCATTGCACAACAGCAAACGCAGGGTGGGGGGAGGAGCAACACATCCCCCAGTTATCCCTTGGCTCTGGGCAGGCCCGGAACAAGGGATAGATATTAAGCATCGATCCCTTGTTCCCCTTACTCGGCGTGGCCTGCCCCTAGCGCTCTGCCAGCGCCTGCCGCTCAACGTTGGTACCGTTTGCCCCCCAGAACTCCCCCCACTATCTCCCTGGGAGAGACACATGCCCCCTCGCTTCCGCCAGTCAGGCGGGAGACCCACCCCTAAAATCAACCCCTAAAAAGCCCCAACCCTTCAAAAAGGAAGGGCCTCTTTAAAACTCCCAGCCCCATCTATATCCCCAGCAGCAGGGGGACAGGCCCTCGCCCTCGTGCCACCCCCGAAGTGGCTCCCCCAAAGGGGCCGGATCTTTATGGCCCCACAGTTGCAGGTGGGGTGGGCTGGCCTTGCACAGGCGGCGGCAGCAGCAGCAGAGCTGGACCCACCTGCCTGGCTTGGTCTTCTCCCCGGCAGTGGTGGTGAGGAGATGCCCGGGTCAGCTGGGGCCTGGTCTTTATAGTCCCCTTCCAAGCAGCTGCAGGTGGGGCAAGGCGGCTCCCAGCTGAGCCCGGGCCTGCAGGGGGCAGGCAGCAGTCCCACAGGTGCGGTGGGGTGGGCTGGCCTCGCACAGGCGGCGGCAGCAGCAGCAGAGCTGGACCCACCTGCCTGGCTTGGTCTTCTCCCCGGCAGTGGTGGTGAGGAGATGCCCGGGTCAGCTGGGGCCTGGTCTTTCTAGTCCCCTTCCAAGCAGCTGCAGGTGGGGCAAGGCGGCTCCCGGCTGAGCCCGGGCCTGCAGGGGGCAGGCAGCAGTCCCACAGGTGCAGGTGGGGTGGGCTGGCCTCGCACAGGCGGCGGCAGCAGCAGCAGAGCTGGACCCACCTGCCTGGCTTGGTCTTCTCCCCGGCAGTGGTGGTGAGGAGATGCCCGGGTCAGCTGGGGCCTGGTCTTTCTAGTCCCCTTCCAAGCAGCTGCAGGTGGGGCAAGGCGGCTCCCGGCCGAGCCCGGGCCTGCAGGGGGCAGGCAGCAGTCCCACAGGTGCGGTGGGGTGGGCTGGCCTCGCACAGGCGGCGGCAGCAGCAGCAGAGCTGGACCCACCTGCCTGGCTTGGTCTTCTCCCCGGCAGTGGTGGTGAGGAGATCTTGAAGAACTCTTGAAGAACTCAAATATGAAATTCCTGATCTTCTAACAAATATATGTAACACGTCCCTCAGATCAGCCTCCGTACCAGAGGACTGGAGAACAGCCAATGTAACACCAATTCTTAAAAAGGATCTTGGGGGGATCTGGGAATTCAGTCCGGTTAGTTTAACATCTGTTCCTGGTAAATTGGTTGAAAGCGTTATTAAAGATAAAATTAGTCAGCATGTAGAAGGACAGGCCCTACTGAGGAAGAATCAGCATGGCTTCCGCTAAGCTAAGTCCTGTCTCACTAACCATTTAGAGTTCTTTGACAGTTTCCATAAACATGTGGACAGGGGTGATGGGATACACTGTTTACTTGGACTTCCAAAAGACTTTTGGCAAAAAAGGTTACAGCAGCTGGGATTGTTTACCTTAAGAAAAAGGCGAGTAAGGCGAGACGTGTCATAGAGGTGTACAGAATTATGCCTGGTGTGGAGAAAGTGAACAGGGATACATTTTTCTCACTCTCTCATAAAACTATGGTAAAACCCAGCTGGGTCATCCCAGGCAGATGACTGGTGGGGGATTCAGGGCATAGAAACACAGAAAAGTAGAGTTGGAAGGGGCCTACAAGGCCATCGAGTTCAACCCCCTGCTCAGTGCAGGAATCCAGGTCAAAGCATCCCTGACAGATGGCTGTCCAGCCGCACCTTGAATGCCTCCAGAGTGCGGGAGCCCACCACCTCCCTAGGTAGTTGGTTCCATTGTCTTACTGCTCTAACAGGCAGGAAATGTTTCCTGATGTTCAGGTGGAATCTGGGTTCTTGTAACTTGAGCCCATTATTCCCTGTCCTGCAAACTGGGATGATTGAAAAGAGATCCTGGCCCTCCTCTTCATGACAACCCTTTAAGTTCTGGAAGAGTGCGATCATATCTCCCCTCAGTCTCCTCTTCTGAAGGCTAAACATGCCCAGTTCTTTCTATCTCTCCTCAGAGGGTCTTGTTTCCAGTCCCTTTATCATCCTTGTTGCCCTCCTCTGAACCCTCTCCAGTTTGTCTACTACAACATCCTTCTTAAAGTGTGGTGCCCAGAACTGGACACAGTACTCAAGATGAGGCCTAACCAGTGCTCAGTAAAGGGCAATGATCACTTCCCGCAATTTGGATGCTATACCTCTATTAATGCAGCCCAAAATAGCATTTGCCTTCTTTGCAGCCACATCGCATTGCTGGCTCATATTCAGTTTGTGATCTACCACAATTCCAAGATCCTTCTCACTTGTAGTATTGTTGAGCCAAGTGTCCCCCATTCTGTAACTCTGCATTTGGTTTCCTCTCCCTAGGTGCAGCACTTGGCATTTATCCCTATTAAATTTCATTCTGTTGTTTTCGGCCCAGCGCTCCAGCCTATCAAGATCACTTTTGTTTCTGTCTTCTAGAGTGTTAGCTGTTCCACCCAACTTTGTGTCATCTGCAAATCTAATAAACATTCCCTGCACCTCCTCCTCCTCCAAGTCATTAATAAAAATGTTGAAGAACACTGGGCCCAGGACCGAGCCCTGTGGTACCCCGCTCTTTACCTCTCCCCAGTTTGAGAAGGCACCATTGATAAGCACTCTTTTGGAGTCCGATTCTGTAGCCAATTGTGGAACCACCTGATAGTTGTTCTATCTAGCCCACTTTTACTTTAATCTAGCAGATCAAAGGAAGTCCTTCACACACACCACATAGTTAAACCATGGAAAATCCACTTCCACAAGATGTAGTGATGGCCACCCATTGGGAGGGTTTTAAAAGGGGATTGGACAAATTCATGGAGGAGGAGGAGGAGGCTAGCCATGGATACTCCTGATGGCTACGTGCTATCTCCAGGACCAGAGGCAGAATGCCTATGTCCACCAGTTGCTGGGGAACATGGGCTGGAGGGTGCCTTCTTTTACTGATTATATGTAATCCGCTCCAGGAGACTTTTTGACTGAGGTGTGGGATAAAAATACTCTAAAATAAATTAAGTGAATAATTAGTTTGAAACAAATATTTAAAACATAAAAAGTTGAGCATCTATAACCGTGCACCTGCCCATTCCGGTGCTCCCAGAGTATATAATATTTTTTTAAAAAAAAATAAAGAAGAAAAAGTGCTGCCAGCACCCACGTCGATGTGCCCCATCCTGTCTCCTGAGCAGGATACCGCAGTGGGCTTGGGAAAGGCGTCTGAAAAAAGTCCGCAAGACCCCTGCAAAGATGTCACTCAGAGGAAATGCTACTGCCACACAACCCCCACACCACATCTGGCTCAAATTTGTTTGAAAAAACGGCCCACAACCACCACCTCTTGCTCAAAGAAATTCAAAAATGACCCACAAGTACCAGACCTTGCTGAGAAAACCTCAGAAATGACCCCGCCTCTAAGCTGTGGGAGGAGCAGAAAGAGGCCCGGAGGCCGCGCGGGCGCACTTTGGGTCAGCGAAATCCTGCTTGAACCGCACAAGCCACCGCAGCTTAAAGCACGCAACCGCCAGGCTGCCCCACAGCAGCCCCACCGCCACAGCACCCCCCCCGCCCCACGGACGCCTGTCCCTTGCCTGCGGGCCCCTCAGCCTGGGGCGGAAGACGCTGCTCGCTCGCTCGCTCTTGCAGCCTTTTCTTCAAAAAATAAAATAAAAATATTTTTTAAAAAGCTGCTCCAGTCTGAAGGAAAACGGGAAAAAAAACCTCCTGCTTCTGCTGCTGCTGCTTCCTCGCGGCGGCGAGGGGGGGGGGGGGCTCCGGAGCTGGGCCTTCCTCGCCAGAGACTCCACACAGCCCATCCGGTGCTGCAGAAAGTCTCCTCTTTTCGCGACTTTGATTGGCCCAGTAATGGTCACCTGACGAGATGCAACCTGGGCCCGCCTTCGGCTGCTCCGCCAAAGAAACGCGTCTGTGCGCAGCAGGGCAGCGCAGGCCGAGATGCCGCCCCCGCCCCTCCTGCCTCGGCCGCAGACCCCGCCCGGAGGGGTTTTTAAAGGGGCGAATGTGGGAGTCTGGCGGGGATGGAGTCCCTTTGGAAGTTCTTTGCGCTGAGGGAGACGGCCCCTCCCCGTTTTCAGCAGCCCCCCGTGGCCTGAAGAAGAATGAGGAGAAGGATCTCTGGGAAAGTGCCCCCCCCCCCGCCTATGGATGCGCAGGAGGAGGAGGAGGAGGAGGAGGAGGAGGTTCCGCAGGGGCTGCATGCGCGAGATGGGGCCGGTTGCGACGTGCCCTGCCCGCCAGGCTGAGCCGCCGGGCGGCCGAGCAGGCAGCGGTGACCTGACTCCGGGAAGGGCTCCCCCTTCGCGCCCTGCTGACCCCTCTGCCTGGGAAGGGGCGGGGCGGCGCGGGGCGGGGCGGCGTCTCCTGGTCCTGGGCTGCCCTCCTGCCGCGCCCCCTGACCCGCCGCACGCCCCTTTCCTTCTCCACTTTCCCCCACCCTCGAAATTTAGTGTTCTTTCCCCCTAAACCCCCACAGGGGGAGGAAAGTGGGTGGTGGCAGCTCCCCTTGGGAAAGCTCTTTTCTTGCTTTTTTCCATAATTTTTTTTATTTAAAAGGCAAACACACAAAGGAAAAGAAATAGGAAACACCACAAAAACACAACAAAAAGTAAACTCAAATGGACTTCTGATTTTTCCATAACAAAGTATAAGTAACATTATATACTCGACCATTATATCATCATCATCATCAGGCGATCACTCGTGACCGAGTAAGATTGTCTTCCGGGATAAAGAAGTCAGTCTGCAAGCACCTTGAAAACAATGCAGTGATTACTAGAAGCCAGCATGGATTTGTCAAGAACAAATCCTGTCAGACTAATCTGATCTCATTTTTTGATCGGGTAACCTCCCTTGTGGACTGTGGGAATGCTGTGGACATTATATATCTGGACTTCAGCAAAGCTTTCGACAAAGTGCCTCATGATATCCTGATTAGTAAGCTAGCTAAGAGTGGGCTAGATGGAACAACTATCAGGTGGATCCACAATTGGCTACAGAATCGGACTCAAAGAGTGCTTATCAATGGTTCCTTCTCAAACTGGGGAGAGGTAACGAGCGGGGTACCACAGGGCTCGGTCCTGGGCCCGGTGCTCTTCAACATTTTTATTAATGACTTGGATGAGGAGGTACAGGGAATGCTTATCAAATTTGCAGATGACACAAAGTTGGGTGGAACAGCTAATACTCTGGAAGACAGAAACAAAATTCAAAGTGACCTCGATAGGCTGGAGCGCTGGGCCGAAAACAACAGAATGAAATTTAATAGGGATAAATGCCAAGTGCTGCACCTAGGGAGAGGAAACCAAATGCAGAGTTACAGAATGGGGGACACTTGGCTCAACAATACTACAAGTGAGAAGGATCTTGGAATTGTGGTAGATCACAAACTGAATATGAGCCAGCAATGCGATGTGGCTGCAAAGAAGGCAAATGCTATTTTGGGCTGTATTAATAGAAGTATAGCTTCCAAATCGCGGGAAGTGATAATTCCCCTTTACTCGGCACTGGTTAGGCCTCATCTTGAGTACTGCGTCCAGTTCTGGGCACCTCACTTTAAGAAGGACATAGACAAACTGGAGAGGGTTCAGAGGAGGGCAACAAGGATGATAAAGGGACTGGAAACAAGGCCCTATGAGGAGAGACTGAAAGAACTGGGCATGTTTAGCCTTCAGAAGAGGAGACTGAGGGGAGATATGATCGCACTCTTCCAGTATTTGAAGGGATGTCACACAGAGGAGGGCAAAGATCTCTTCTCGTTCATCCCAGTTTGCAGGACACGGAATAATGGGCTCAAATTACAGGAACCCAGATTCCACCTAAACATCAGGAAAAATTTCCTGACTGTCAGAGCAATAAGACAATGGAATCAACTACCTAGGGAGGTGGTGGGCTCTCCCAGTCTGGAGGCATTCAAGGTGCAGCTGGACAGACATCTGTCAGATATGCTTTGACCTGGATTCCTGCATTGAGCAGGGGGTTGGACTCGATGGCCTTGTAGGCCCCTTCCAACTCTACTTTTCTATGATTCTATGAAAAGGAGGAAATTCTAAAGAAGATTGTGTAGACTCTAGCGATGGGTCCGTAAGTGACTGTGGAGGCCAATTCTAGATCCACACAGCTTCCCACAGTGAGGACACAGGTTACCAGATAGAGGATGGTCCTGTAAAGGATTCATTTGACGTGCTTTTCGCTTAGCACGTTTCTCCCTTTCACCTTGCACTCGGGCTTCTTCAAAGTCCATGGAACCTTTGTGAAAGGCCAACCTCCATTTAGATCGTTCATGGGCCAGAGCTTCCCAGTTTTCGATGTTTATATTGCATTTTTTTAGATTAGCCTTATGAACATCTTTAAACCTCTTATATTGACCACCGATATTCCGCTTTCCATCCTTGAGTTGGGAGTAAAGTAACTGCTTTGGGAGGCGGCAGTCAGGCATTCGAACAACATGACTGGTCC
The DNA here is from genome assembly GCA_021292165.1 of Shinisaurus crocodilurus. Lineage (NCBI taxonomy): Eukaryota > Metazoa > Chordata > Lepidosauria > Squamata > Shinisauridae > Shinisaurus > Shinisaurus crocodilurus. The sequence goes on from CM037891.1 coordinate 866,613, forward strand.
ACTGAAGTTGGCGTTGAAGGGTCATTTTTTCAATGCTAGTAGTCTTTGCTTCTTCCAGTACACTGACATTTGTTCGCCTATCTTCCCAAGTAATTTGCAGGATTTTCCGGAGGCAACGTTGATGAAACCTTTCAAGGAGGTGGAAGTGACGTTTATAGATAGTCCATGTTTCGCAGGCATACAATAAAGTTGGTAATACAATGGCTTCATAAACCAGTGTTTTGGTCTTCTTACAAATATCCCGATCCTCGAACACTCTATGTTTCATTCGAGAAAATGCGGCACTTGCGGAGCTCAGACGATGCTGGATTTCACTGTCGATGTTAGCTGTAACAGAAAGATAGCTGCCAAGATAGAGAAAATGATCGACATTTTCCAGTATTGTCCCGCCAAGCTGGATAGATGGCACCATTATATACTCCCCACTCGACCATGAAACTCACTGGGTGATTTTGGGTCAGTCACTGACTCTCAGCCTAACCTACCTCACAGGGTTGTTGTGAGGATAAAATGGAGAGGAGGAGGATTATGTAAGCCGCCTTGGGTTCCTTGCAGGAAAAAAGGTGGGATATAAATATAATAAATATATATACTCTATATGTGAAGAACATGGCTGTAGTTAAGTCAAACATCTTTTTTTTTTGCAAACTCCCGGGGCAGCCAGCCCATTGCACGAGGCTGGTGCGCGCATGCAGTTGCCCGAATGACGCTGCCACCGCCGCTGGATGGGGGCTCTTCCTTATTTGGGGAGTCACCATTGCGAGAGGGCAGGAACCCCCACAGGGGTGGCAGCTCCCCTTTGGAAAGCTCTTTTCTTTTTTCCATATTTTTTCTATTTAAAAAACAAACACACAAAGGAAAAGACCACGAAAACACAACAAGAAGTAAACTCAAATGGACTTCTGATTTTTCTATAACAAAGTATAAGTAACATTATATACTCTATATGTGAAGAAAGAACATGGCCGCAGTTAAGTCAAGCAGCTTCCCCCCCCGCCCCCCTTTTCAGTATTCCGTTCTGTGTCTTGGCTTCAGCCTGGGAATCGGTGAGACGGGCTGTTATGGGACTAGTGAGACTGTAGCTTCAAGGCCCCCATTAATTGGAAGAGGCCTGAGAAAGTGTCTACAGCTGAGAGGGAACAGAGGGGGCCCCCCCCCCCCCTGCAGTTTAGGAGGGTGGATCCTCCTGAGGCCAACAGCTAGGATTGGTGAAGATTAGGCAGGAGATTGGTTGCCTGAGCAAGGGATAAAAGAGCCCAGCTAGAAGGGAGGGGTGGTTCTGCTTGGGATTTGGGTTTCCGGAGCTCCTTCTTGACCCAAGTATGGTCAAGGGTGTCAGGATAGCTACCTTAGCTAGGCCTGGTTTGTCTTGGGAGGATTTCAGTAGACTTGTGGTCTGATGGGTTTCTTTTAAAGTAAAGTTGGGGTTTGATTGGATGACCTTTTATTGTCCCTTTTTATTCCTCTTTCCCATTCCCTGCACATTCCTACCTCACCCCCTTTCCCTTATCCCCCTTTTACCCCTTTCTTACAAGGGATATTTTAATGTGTATTTTAGTCATTGGAGCCCCTACACTGCTTAACATTTAATCTTGTAATAAAGTCTCCATCTTCACAGTTGTGTGTGTTCGTTTATTGGTCTTCTGTGGCTGGGCTGCTACTCCGGTTTTTGGCGTGAGGGACTGGGAGGTGGGCGGCAGACTGGGATATTTTGGTATCCGCAGGCCTACCTTGTAGGACAGGTGTGGGCAGCTGTCCTTCACACTCCAGTTACGAATATATTTCTCTTTTTTGTCTTATCAAATGTTATTCTTCTTGTTCATCCACCTCACAAGTTCACAAAACATCACTTTAACTATAACCCTAGGTATTAATTCGTCTAATTAAACAATACTAAGCATTTCTACTCATATTTAGTAAAGTTCCCTGGCTTCTTTCCACTTATTTATCGAAGAAACAAACTTTTTAACCACATATTTTCCCATTTCACTCATAACTCTCATATCTTTTGACAATTTTAGGCCTATATTTGTTTACATCCCTTCCATTAATCTTTCTCTCTCAAATTACAACAGAGGTCAGTTATAAGTTACCTTCAGAATCTAATTTCCAGCCTCTTCCAACCATTTTTCATGATAACAAACACAGGGATGTTGATGAGTCCTTGGTCTCGAGTCACGAGTCGAGTCACGAGTCTTTGAACCCGAGTCTCGAGTCCAAGTCCTTGGTCCAAAATGGTGACTCACGAGTCACGAGTCACTCCCAAAGCTGACTCCACGAGTCCCTATTAAAATCAATGGGGGTTTTTCCCAACAAAATAAGGCTACTTCAGATGTGTGGTTTAAATAAATTCTAGGCACAAGTGTGCCTTTTTATTTCAAAACTCTGCAACTGATTTTGGCAAGAACAGACCAGGCCAAAAAACCCAAAATAACCAGGCAGGCAGAGGAGGCAGGGGACCCCAAAGCAGGCAGGCAGAGGCCTTTGTCTTGGACAACTCAACTGTTGAACTGGTTAAGAAGAGACCAGGTAGGCAGAGGAGGCTGGGAACCCCAGACAGGCAGGCAGAGGCCTTTGTCTTGGACAATTCAACTGTTGAACTGGTCAAGAAGAGACCAGGCAGGCAGAGGAGGCTGGGAACCCCAGACAGGCAGGCAGAGGCAGCCAAACCCAAAATGTCTGAAAGGTTGCATTTTAGAAAAATGATTTAAAAAAATAAACTTGCTGTACTTCCTAAAACTTATCCATGTTGCATTTGAGGAACATGGTTTTTTCTAAATGTTTGGCCCCCATTCTGGAACGGTGAGATCTCATCACAATTCCACCCTCACTGAACACCCGCTCCACTGGTGATGAACTTGCTGGAACCAGAAACACACTCAGAGCAGCCACACAGAGTAATCTCAGGTCCTTCTTCTGCCTCTCCCAAGTACGCAACACATCAATCAAAATAAATCTTGACACACTGTTGGGGCTGCACTCCTGGTAGCCGTCCATAGTGGCCGAGCAGCGGCACACCTTGCTTCCATGCGCTCTTCGCCGGCAATCACGCTCCTCTCCACTCCTTCTGGCACAGCCCAGGGATGTTGAAGAGTCCTTGGTCTCGAGTCGAGTCTCGAGTCCCATTAAAAATATTGGGACTCAAGTCCGAGTCGAGTCAGAGGGGGGACTCAGTCCGACTCACGAGTCGAGTCCTCGAGTCCGAGTCCCCATCCCTGAAGAAACATGAACTAACCATAAGCTTGTCAATTCTTTAATTCATAGCATCATTCATAACATAGTTTAAACCATTTCTAACAATTCCAGTTCATAACATTTAGATCCTTTCAAGCACTGCTTTCTCAAGTGGCTGGAAGCTGAATGAAACCAGAGGTTCTATGCAGGACTTATTATTTATTATTATTTATTCAATTTATATCCCACCTATATACTACTACTCTAGGCAGTGTACAAAATAACAATCAATTAAACAAGTGTGCAGTAAAAACATCTGTTAAACATAAAAACAGTATAAAAATTCCATAAAAACAATAAAATTCCATAAAAATATAATAGAATATTATGAAAGGAAGGCCTGCTGAAATAACAAAGTATTTCACTTTATATTATGCAGCAATGTCCTTCGCCATCATGCCTCAAGATCCTTCTATATTTACTTCCAAGTCTTGTTCAGCAAAGGTTATTTCCAATGTTGATTAAAATCTTGCTCCTTTGCTGCAGTTGTGTTTTTAAAAGCTTGTTTTTGAGTGAGGGAAAACCCTGAGAGTGCAGCCTTGAAAGGGGAGGAAGATGGCTCCACAACAGTGTGTGGAACAGTACAGTTCCTGAAACACGGAACAAGTTCAAGCTGGGAATCTACAGCTGAAATAGCTAGCCAGTTCAAACAGTTGCAACATGGTCGTACTTCAGAATGCACCTGTACTATCGATTTTAAAGCATAATATTACAGGTACATGTGAGAGAAATTATCAAAAACCGGACTGCAAATTAAGTATGGGGGTCAGCCTAAAACACCAAACACAACCCAAATTTTATCTAAAAGCATGTTGGAGTATGCATATGGATTATTTGGGGAACCACAGCAAATATTGAAGCATTTGTACTACGGGTCCGAGAATTGGTGGACGGTCATCTCCCGGGTCTGGTAAGTCCAGTCCCTGTTCCGGAGCTCTTCTCCATGCAAGACCCCTTTCTTCTCCTCCCATCCGCTGTTCAGCCACTTGATTGTTGGAATATGGCGTCTCATATTCAGGTTTGCCTTCGGGCAAAGAAGCAATAACACCACACAAAGAACCGGCAGGCATGTCCAAGGTCATGCATGAGATCATTTGTCACCTTTGGCCCAGTGTGGAAGGGCGTACAGTTATACACTAACTGGCTTCAGGTGATTTGGAGCCAGGGACTGATAGATAGGTTTCAGCTGGGGATTACCTCATTCTATGGGTGCAGCTGGCATTACCTCATCTATGGGTGTGTCTGTACAGAATTGTATATAAGGTGTGTAATGTCTCTGTGTTCTTGTTGGGGGAAAGGAGTTAATCGAATATATTGAGTAGTAGCATTCTGTAAGTATTGAGATGGTTTTTGTATGTCTAGACCAGGGGTCCTCAAACTTTTTAAACAGGGGGCCAGATCATTGTCCCTCAGACTGTTGGGGGGGCGGACTATAGTTTGAAAAAAAATATGAATGAATGGATCAAGTAAAAAAAAAAAGTACCCGGGTCCTTTTTTTTTACTTGATAGGGGTGATTTTTTTTTTTTCTTAAATGGAAAGTTATTATAAATTAATGATTATAATGTTAATAAGTGATTAAATGGAGGATGGAATTTTATTTCGATGGCAAAAGTGGTTATAAATTAATGATTATAATGTTAATAAGTGATTAAATGGAGGATGGAATTTTATTTCGACGGCAAAAGTGGTTGTAAAAAATAAGAACGTACTACCTTTTTTGCTGTCTAAAATTGAAATACATTATAAAAGGCTACATACAAATTATAAGAAATAGGAGTGTTTTGCTTTTGTCTGGCTGCTCTGTGTGAGTGCTTTGTGTGGGGTAAACTGCGGGCGTTTGTGGGCTGAGTGTGTTCGGTGAGCTGTGTTTTATTTTTATTTATTTATTAAGGAACCCAAGGGCGGCTTACATATTCCTCCTCCTGTGAGGTAGGTGAGGCTGAGAGTCAGTGACTGGCCCAAAGTCACCCAGTGAGTTTCATGACCGAGCGGGGACTAGAACACGGATCTCCCGAGTCCAGGACCGGTGCAGGGCAGTTTGGCGCCCTAGGCGAAATAAAATTTGCACCCCCCCTCTCGTGCCGGGGGGGGGGCTCCGGAGCAAAGCAGCCCTGCTCTGCAACCACCACCCCCCGCGCCGCCGCCGCCACCACCACCTACCTACCTTCCCCAGGGGAAGTTCCAGAGGTTTGTTTTTTTTAAAGTATTAATTGTAGCAGAAGAAAGTTGTGTAGATCGTTAAATATAATCTTTCCACTTCGCATTTAACCAAACATTCCCTGCTCCGAGGCAAAGAGACCTGTACAACAAATGCCTGCCTGAATCAAGAAATATATACACACACTTTTCTCTCCGCCCGACTCCGAAGTTAGTAACAGTTCCCCCCGCCCTGGCTGCCGCCGCCTCCGAAGAGGAAGTGACGCGACGGGACCCCCGCACTCTGTTTTTTGCTGGGGAAACCAGGGCAACAGGAATGCGGGCGGGGCTCCGGAAGCGACGCGGAGAAGGTAGGTGGCGGGGGAGGCGCGGGGGAGGGGGGAGGCGCGGGGGCGGCTTCAGCGGGCGGGGCAGCGGGGAGGGAGGCCCGGCGGGGGCAGTGCGGTGGCGGCACCGAAGAGGAGCGCAGCGTTTCTGCGCCCTCTTCAGCCACACGCCCTAGGCAACCGCCTAGTTTGCCTAGCGGTAGCGCCGGCCCTGCCCGAGTCCCAGTCAAACACTCTCACCACTACGCCACACCGGCTCTCAGTATTGATTTTTACCCACCGTGAGAATATGTAGCTACGCTTTATCTTTTCAATGGAAGGAAGAAATTGAGGATCCCAAGGGGGAAACAATGCAAGGGAGAGGATTTCCCTGCTTTATGGACTGCCCAGAGCGGGGGGGGGGGGGGAACGACGACACGGACTGAGACAATCTGTCCCAGGCTCTCGCAAAGCAAGCAAGACAAGAGGCTCCCTACCAGAGTCCTGCGCATACCGACCTAACACACAAAACCACTGCCAGGATTAAGCGAGATCTTAAACTCGCACGATATCTTTATCCCTGGCTCTGATTACCTGGAAAGGAAACATGCAACAAGCTGTCCCTGGCTCTGAACGTTCAACACCTGCGTATGAAGCCGGCCTGCAAAACGACAAGCCGCCCCAGCTGTGGAGACTTTTTACTCCTCTGACCAGAAGCATCCCCACCTCTTTTCTTTCGCCAGACACATGACCGGCTGGGCGCAGCTCCCACGGGGAGGTGCTAAATGTCCCGGTGCTCTCTGGGACTTGTAGTTCTTTAGCAGCTCCTTGCCCAGGGGAAAAAATGAACAGCGAAGGAACATGGAGACTTCATTTCCCATGATCCACCTCTGTCTAGAGAGGAGCCTTGCTTCTGGGAGCCGGTTACAGCTCCGCTGCTCAGCTCCACGCCTCTATCTTCTTAGCAGTCTCCCCTCCAGCCTTTTGCAGCTGGCTTGAGTGGAGAGGGGCTTTGCCCTTTTTGTGTGAGCAGCCGCCGGGCCAGATAAAAAGGCAAGGCGGGCCAGATGTGCCCCACGGGCCTTAGTTTGAAGACGCCTGGTCTAGACTGTACTTGTTTTGTCTGACATACTGTTCTCTTTCACTTTTGTACAATAGCACTCTGTGTATGTTCTGTTCCTGTTTTGCAAGTCTTAGTTTAGTAAACCTTTGTGTTTAAAGAATCAAACTTGTGTCTTGCTTTTTTAACCTACTGGCCTAGCACTCGCTTCTCACGCCACAATCTCTCCGCGGCGGATTCTGCAGCTGCTGGGACAAAGTTGTTTAACTTTGTTTTCCCCCCCAGCAGCTCAGATTTCCAACATTGATCTCAATCTCCAGGGGACAGAAACTCACCGCAGCATAAAGCAGGAGGGTGTGGGGGGAGAGGGGGCCTTCCTTGGTGGGGGAGATGCTGCCTGTGGGCTGAATTGGAGGGAAAGAAGGATGTCCGTGAGAGACAAGAGCGGGGGGGGGGGGAGGGGAGACAAGAGGGAACAGCAGAAGCTGAGAGAGATCAAGAAATAGGAGGGTTTTCCTGGCAGACCAATCAATACCAGCATTCTCTTCCCATCTAAAGCCAGCCAGAAGCCCTAAGGCAGCTGTACATGATGAAAAAACTGGAAAGGTGAACAAGTAAAAACTACAAGGTGCACTGTTTTCACTTATCCATTAATGCACAAAAAATATTGTGCAAGGCATAAACATGAAAAAGCTTGAAATGAAGATGGCAAGAAAATATTACATACCATACTTTGGTTTAGTCAAGGTTGAGTAAGGAGTTGTTTTCTCAGAGATAAACTTTTTAAAAACCACCCTGTATCATCCAGCCTGAAAGAAGAATGTTTAAGCCTCCTTTGCATGTTTTAATATCATGGGAATCTTCTAGTTGAGACTCTGAGCCCAAATTTATGGGGGCTTGTGAAGGACCGCCAAAGCACTGGTCTTTTCCTGCAAAGCGCAGCAATAAACACTGGAATCTAGCACTTAGTCAAAGTGAAATGAGTTCTAGGCAAAACTGAAAGCATCTTTATTTGATAGTAAACAAACACAAAGTGAAAAGAGAGATATGGGAAGGTTAAATAAGCAGAAAAGGAAGCACTCTTGTTACACAGTCAGACCTACATATACACTAGTCTAGCTGACATCAGAAATTCTAACCTAGTTGAACACTAGAAACAGAACGAATTTACAGCAATGTACCCAGCTGCTCTGATTGGGGGTTGAGTGACCAGACTGGCCTGAGCCGGGGTCCCATTCTGTGCTCTGCAGCACCTTGCTCCCAACAACCTGAAGAAGCCTTGGCGGCTTCTTTTACCCCCTCACTCACCCACCTCTTGATCCCGACCACTCCCTCTCCTTACAGGACAAAACAGTTCGGCCTGGCGGGAAGGGTGCTCAGAGGGGTGATTGCGGGTACTTGACAACCCATTGAGGGTGTGTGTGTGTGTGTGTAACCATCTAAACGTAAATGCCTGTGTTTTGGACCTGGCAGCTCATTGAGGGTGTTTGGTGAAACCCATCGGAATGCAGATCTCCTGCCCTGGGCAGCGATTATGCCAGGGAAATGGAGCAAAGTGTATCTTGGTCAGGCATTCTCTCCACATCCCCCCTTTGGGAAGATGAAATCAGGGTTTCTGAACACCCCAAATTCCATCTAGCTCCATCTTGAGAGAAAGCCCGTGACAGATCCTCAACAGGCTCCCAAGCACATGACTGATGGAAATTAGCGAGAAGCTTCATGTAAATCCAGAACAGTCAAAAGCTAATAACTATCGCCGTATCAGTGATCCATACAACTTGGTTTCCCTGCTGCAAGCGCTACGGCTCAGCATCCAGTCCGACGGGCTGGAAAGATTCCTGGCATAACCCATCCCAGGCAATCAAAGGCAAGAGGTCTAGGAAAAGACCTAAACCAAGATATGCAGAGATGGAGTCCAACCTTGAAATCGTCACTAGAACCTCAGCACAAAAAGGCTCAAGACCTATGAAATCCGAGAGTCCAAACACAGGTTCAAGAGTAAGTCCAAGGCAATCCCACACATGCAGAGTTGGACGACCGTAGCTTCCACTTTCAAGTCTCCACCCTACTTTTGTCCAGACATAGAAAACCCCCAGAGTCAGATCAGTCAGCCAGCTGGCAACTCTGGGCTATCGACAATGAAGATCCAGAATCCATATGTATCGGCCCCTACTGTGGGCCTGTCAAGATCTCGATTCCCAGGGAAGGTGAAGTCAGCTCCAGGTTTGCTTACAAGGAGACAAGTTGATTGAGCAGCTTTCAAAATACATGTGCACTAAGTGCACTATTGTACCACTCACTCTGTTCGGCTTGGGCCGCCTTCAGGTGTTGCTGCGCGGTCTGTCGGACCTCACGAAGTGTGTCCTGTAGCCACTGCATGAAGGCGTGTACAGGCATGGGGGTGGTCGCTGTGCCCCCCTCTCACTCATCCCGTAGTAAAGCGAGGGTCCCCCGCAACTCCCACCCAAACACGAGTTCATTTGGGGAGTATCCTAAACTTTCTTGGGGAAATAACGCTAAGCTAATGAGCAGGGTGAGGAATGTTGGTACAAGCACTGCTTTCCATCATGGCTGGCTATTGAGCAGTGAGAAGGATGCACCTGGTACGGATCCTCAGCAAAGTAGGCCCAAACCCAGTGATGAGCACAGACACCTCTTCCTCTCGCTCTGCATGCCAGGAATTCATTAGCTTCTCTGTTCTTTGACCTGTCCCTCATGCTGGGAGCCAAAGCAGCTTCCCACGGGACAGGCATGCAGGGTAGAGACAGATGCAAAGAAGCTTTCAAGACCTCTCTCAGGCCAAGGAAAATGGAAGACGCTTTCTGGTAGAAAATGGATTCTCACAGGTGGCCCTACACCATAACAAACAAGAATTCAAGGTCTATGAAAAGTAGAGCAATACCTTTCATGGTAGGTTTTTCACAATACACCGTTTAAAGAGACAAGTGTCCAAATTGGATGGGGTGTCCATATGAAGGGTGCCCGAAGAAGCTCAGATAGTACTAAGTCCATAGAGAGAGGATTTGGGGCAGTAAAGACGAGAATCCCACTAGCAAAGGCTCCCTGCCTGGGCATCTGCTTCAGAGCAAAGGTGTGCCTGTGCTACCCCTCCGGATAGCCCTCCCCCCAAACCACTCACTGACAAGGGATTTTAGCCCATCAAGGAGGTCCCTGCCCAAACAAGGCATCTCCATTCTGGCCTCTTGGGGTGACGCTTCAACTGTGACACATCCGAACCACCAACACCACCCCTTCGGTTATGTTCCCACAGAGAAGCTGCCAGCTTCCTTCCCTACCAAGGTCAAACCTGGATGGGAGAAAGGCTCAAGGTTGGTTGCTGGAAGCAGGAACCGGCTGCAGACAACACTGAGGCTTGTGTTGCTGTGGCAAAGGCTGGAGTGCAGAGGAAGCCCTAATATAGGGCCTCCAGCAGCTCCCAACATGAGCAGGCCTGAGAGTAGCTGGAGGTTTGGGGCAGCAGTGAGCCAGGCTGCTGTCTGGGAAGTGGCCACTAGATGGAGCTGTGGCACGGTGCTGAGGGAGCAGAGCCTGACACCCGGAGCTCCAGGCAACCCTGCACACGGAGTATTTCATGTGCTTTAAGTTTGGAACTGTGTCTGAATCTGAAGCTCTGCCCGCACTCTTGAGCATTTATAGGGCTTCTCCCCTGAGTGACGTCTCTGGTGTTCTTTAAGGTTAGAACTCTGAGAGAAACTCTGCCCACACTGGGAGCATGTATAGGGCTTTTCCCCTGTGTGAATTCTGTGATGTATGTTAAGGTAGGACCTCAGACTGAAGCTCTTCCCACACTCTGAGCATTTAAAGGGCTTCTCCCCTGTGTGAACTCTTTGGTGTTTTTTAAGGTTAGAACTGCAAATGAAGCTCTTCCCACACTGGGAGCATGTATAAGGCTTTTCACCTGTGTGAATTGTATGATGTGAGTTAAGGTCGGAGCTCCGACGGAAGCTCTTCCCACACTGTGAGCATTTAAAGGGCTTTTCCCCTGTGTGAATTCTTTGATGTGTGTTAAGGTTGGAGCTCGAAATGAAGCTCTTCCCACACTGGGAGCACGTATAGGGCTTTTCCCCTGTGTGAATTGTATGATGTGAGTTAAGGTCAGAGCTCCGACTGAAGCTCTTCTCACACTGGGAGCATTTAAAGGGCTTTTCCCCCGTGTGAATTCTGTGATGTGAGTTAAGGTGGGAGCTTGAAATGAAGCTCTTCCCACACTGGGAGCATGTATAGGGCTTTTCCCCTGTGTGAATTCTGAGATGTAAGATAAGCTGGGAGCTCGAAATGAAGCTCTTCGCACACTGGGAACATGTATAGGGCTTTTCCCCCGTGTGAATTGTGAGGTGTCTTTTAAGGTAGGAGCACCGACTGAAGCTCTGCCCACACTCTGAGCATTTAAAGGGCTTATCCCCTGTGTGCAGACTCTGATGTTTTTTAAGGTGGGAGCACCGACTGAAGCTCTGCCCACAATCTGAGCATTTAAAGGGCTTCTCCGCTGTGTGCAGTCTCTGATGTCTTTTAAGGTGGGAGCTCTGAGTGAAGCTCTTCCCACACTCTGAGCATTTAAAGGGCTTCTCAGCTGTGTGACGTCTTTGGTGTCCTTTAAGGCTATTACTGTGACAGAACCTCTGCCCACACTGGGAGCATTCATAGGGCTTCTCCCCCGTGTGAATTCTATAATGTGAGTTAAGGTGGGAGCTCGAGATGAAGCTCTTCCCACACACTGAGCATTTATAGGGCTTTTCCCCCGTGTGAAGTCTTTGGTGTTCTTTAAGGCTTGAACTCTGGATGAAGCTCTGCCCACACTGGGAGCATTTATAGGGCTTTTCCCCCGTGTGAATTCTGTGATGTGTGTTAAGGTAGGACCTCTGACTGAAGCTCTTCCCACACTCTGAACATTTAAAGGGCTTCTCACCTGTGTGAACTCTTTGGTGTTGTTTAAGGTTGGAGCTGTTTTTGAAGTTCTTTCCACATTCTGAGCATGTATAATCCAAGTTCTCCCCTGTGTGAGTACTTTGATGCAAGGTAAGCCCTGAGCTGGAACTTAATTGCTTTTCACACTCAAAGCATTTATATGTTTCAACTTCTGTGTGATTTCTGAGATGTTCAGTAAGGTATATACACTGACTCAAGCTCTTTCCACACTGAGAACATTTCCGCCCTTTCTCTCCATTCTGATCAATTGTTTTGTTTCCTTCGAAAGATTCTTCTAGCATTGCCATTTCATGGAAGTCCACCTCTTCAAAAGATGTGAATTTGATCTGCCACTTCTGTTCACCTTCAGTTTTCCTTTCCTGCTGTTTGCGGTTTTCATGACTTTCTCTCCCATCAGCTGAAAGAAGGAAAAAAATGTAACATAAAATAAAATGAGGGTATGGTCCTTCAGGACTGGTATTCAGTAGATGTCTTCCCCACACGTTAGACACAAACTAGCCTTTTCCTAGTTGACCGAGTCCCTCCAGCTATTCCCTGGCTATTTCTCTGACAGATCTCTTAAAGAGCACAGGGGAGTTGTGTACAAACATAGGAAACATCTCGTAGAAGAACACACAGCTCATGGACGAAGGGTCCAGCCAGAGCTAAGCACCCACCTGCTGGTCTCTCCCCTTCCTCACAGCCCCGGACAAAGCGGTCATCTGCTTCTCCCTGGCAGAAGATGACATCAGCTCTGGGAACGGGAAGCCCTTTTGCAGAGGACAGAAAGAGAGGAATTACTTCCAGCACTTCTGTTTATTAAATTTGTTTAGGGACTTCAAACCACCCAGGATGAAGCCTCCCCCCACCGCCTCTGTTCTCACCAGACCCATCATGGTCAAAGAGAGGTTGTGCAGGTCTGGGAACTCCTCCACATGGGAGTGCAAGAGAGCTGGTGAGTCACAGGTTCCTGCTTGGACCAAGAAGCCTCAGTCTCGGACCACAGGAAACTGAACAGCCAGGAAATCCCCAACAAATGGAGGGAAACACATAAAAACAGTGGCAATGCCTCCAGGACGCCTCAGCCAAGGGAAAGAGCGAGCCTTACCCAGAGAGGCCAAATTCCTGCAATTCTCCTCCATGACTTCTCTGTGCAGAGCCCTCTGGCCTGGATCCAGCAGAGCCACCTCCTCCTCCGTGAAATGCACAGCCACCTCCTCAAAGGACACCGGAGCCTGCAAGAGGGAGAGGAAGAGGATGGGTTTCTCTGAGCAGAGCATGCAAAAGGGGCAACGAAAGGGAGGCCCGCCTGCAGGATCCGGGCTCCAGGAGTGACAGTCAGAGCCCTCTTGGCAGCCACCTGGGAGGGAAGATCCTGTCAGGCCCAGAGAGACGTGCAGGGGACTGAGCCCCCAGCCCCCGTACCTTTTCCAGCTGCCCAGAAGGTCTTTCCACTCCAGCACCTAGAGGAGGAGGGCGAGAAGGCACCCCCAGTGACCTTCCAGTATCTCTGAGAGTCATCCCATTTCCTAAGAGGAAGACCAAAAAAGAAGGTGGGGAGATACTTGTTAGTTCATACACACATTGCAATCATTTCCTTGTGTGAAGCCAGCCAATGTCCACACTGGTTTGGGGCAAACCAACTAATTCGAAGTTCCAGTTTAGAGTTAGATGAAGTCTTAATCTATTGAAAGAAATCACCTTTTTTTACATCTTAGAAACACATTTCACCTTCCCTCAGAGCTTCAGGGGAATGCAAAAGCAGCCCATAGAAGTTAAGCAGAGGTGTCAGAGGGAGACCATCTTCAGACTTCCCCCTTGATCCTTACTGTGGAGAAAGCCCAACACAAGTCTGCACACACACACACACACACACACACACACAGTCTTCGCCCAAGGGAGGGGGCAAGGGAGGGGGGATGAAGTCATAGGAGAAGTAGCAGACAGACCGTCATCCCCAACAAAGAAGAGTCTCGGTGGAGATCCACAAAACCAAGGAAGGACCATCAAGAACCATCAAACTATCAGGGCAGTCTCAAAAAGCTGCAAAGTACTAATATGTCACCTTCTTCCCGGGCAGGAATAAGCCCACCTGAAACGAAGGGGCAGGAATAAGCCCCCACCTGACCTGGAGGGCGGGGAGAGCGGGAACTCAGGGGTAGAAAACCCCTCTCCCTTCCGGTAAAGGGTTGTTGGGAACCCAGGGTACGTCGGGGCCAGAATCGTCCTCCAAGCGGCAGCCCGAGTAAGCCATTCTCATCCCCAGATCGGCCGACCCGGAGCCAGGCTGAAATTGACTAGGCGTAAAGTCTCTGATCTGAGGTAACTGACCAGATTCAATCCGCTAGCCTAGGAGCCTGTTTCATTGATGAACGCAGGGGTCAACTAAGGTTGTGTTGACATTGTAGTATTCCTGGAAAGCTGTTAGTTCCGCTCTGTGTTTTATGTAAACAAATAAAAGCCTTATTTGGTCATTTAAAGGGCTTCGGTTTCCTCTTGTGCGCGAAAGCCTCGCAGGTGGTCGCCAGCGCTTGTACGGGCTGTAACTCAGTGCCGGTTAACCCGTTAAGTGCCGAACTCACGCAAAGGATCCTGTTAGTGATCCTTCACACTTACCCTGAGTGGAGACACTTCCGTCCCCCGATGGAACATTCGCTGCTTCTCCAGAATCTGTGGTCACGTGAGCCTCCATCCCCTGGCCCTGGAAGAGGAGGGAGGAGACCAGGCGAGGAAGTCTTATTATGGTGTTAGCATGCAAGGAGTGGGGCTTCCTCCTGCACTCATTCTGCCTCCCAAGCCCTGCAGCTCCCTCACAGCCAGGTCTTTGGCAAGTGGGCGACACAAGGAACTCTGGATTGAGGCCAGTAAACCACCCTTGCATTAGAAAAGGACTAGAACAGGGCATCCCAAACCCGCTCCTTTAACCAACCGGGAGGAAACCTTGAAGCTGCCAGACGTTTCCTTTCTGCTGGGGGGGACTGTACCGCTAGTGAAGAATGATCCCCTCCCTCCCTGGAACTTCCCAGCCCCCTTTAACTTGTGATCCCTGCAAGGGGGGCCAGATCCACACATTCTGAACCATTATAGATGTTCCCACCCTGGATGAAAGTTCTTCCCGTCAGTCAGAGGTGGATTGCTGATGGCCGAAGGCAAAACTTCAGGGGCACTCAAGCCTAAATGAAATGCAATAAATCCCAGTTGCAAACACAGTTAATCACATTGTAAAGCATGGTATAAAAAAGCCAGAGTCAAAAGAACCAAAAAAACAATAAAACAAAGTTTCAAAGAAAACAATCAAATAGGGAGTAAAATCATGAAATCATGAGAATTTTAAGCAATCTCTGATGACACTCTTTGCACAGATCCTTGGAGCAGCCCGTGCAAAAAGAGACCCTAAAAGTCACCCAAAAGTCAACATCTCGCAACAGGGAACCCCTTTTCTGGGATCGTTTTTTGAATGTTGTCCCAATAAAACAGTGTCTCAGAACCAGCTTCAGCAAGGCAAATGGGAAAAGCTAACGGAGGTGGGGGGGCTCTTCTCAAAGCTTTTCCTTCTTTCCCCTAGTAGCTCTGAATGGAACCTGGGACCTTCTGCATGCCAAGGGTGTGGGCTGTGGCCCTTCCTATAGCCAGGAAATGGCAGCTGACAAATGAAACTGCCCCGGACTCCTTCTTCTGCAAACGGGGGGGGGGGGGGGGAGCCACTTTCCCCAAAGGCCTGTGTGAGGCGGAGGAGAAAAATCCTCCTTCCTCCTCTCTTGTGTGTCAAGTCAAATCCAGCTCAGAAGGCCTCTTGCCCACCACCCTCCCCTCCTGAGAATTCCCCCAGACAAACTGCTCTGGATGGAATAAAGAGAAAGACAGACCAGGATAGGGCAGGGAAGAAGGGGAAAAGAAGAACTGCCACTGGAAATGGAGAAGGGAGAGAGAATTCCCCCAGGCAAGCGGCCCCTTTCAGGGAGGGAGCCCTCTGGAGGGTGTGCCTACTTAAACTGACTTCAGGAGGCGAGGATGCTGTGGGGCTTTTCTTCCTTTTTCCCCATTTAAAAGCCCCAGCACTTCCTGGATCATGTCACCACATAGTCCCATAGGTATCCATCCAGGAGTTCTTGAAGAACTCAAATATGAAATTGCTAATCTTCTAACAAAACTAAGTAACATGTCCCTCGGATCAGCCTTTGTACCAGAGGACTGGAGAATAGCCAATGTAACACCAGTTTTAAAAAAGGATCCAGGGGGGATCCGGGAAATTACAGCCCGGTGAGTTTAACATCTGTTCCTGGTAAATTGGTTGAAAGCGTTATTAAAGATAAAATTAGTCAGCATATATAGAAGGACAGACCCTACTGAGGAAGAATCAGCATGGCTTCCGCTAAGGTAAGTCCTGTCTCACTACCCATTTAGAGACAGTTTTCATAAACATGTGGTCAGGGGTGATCCGATATATTGTTTATGTGAAGAGAAAGCCAGGTCAGGTACACCCCACCCACACTAGACCTATCAGGGCCTCTGCCTAGGGCAAAAGCAGCTCAGCTCCAAGCAGTCCTGGACATCTGCCTTCAACCTTCATTTACATTCACTTCAATGAGACCCATCTGCATACCCCCCCATGGCAACTTCCCCTCCCCTGAAGGCTACAATGAGCTGTGAAGCACCCGAAAACACCAAGAGGGGGCGCCAAGATACCTGGTAGTCTCAAAGAGCTGCCAAGTACTCCTAAGCACCCAGGAAAGCCCAAAAGAGAACAGGTTTTTCCAGAAATCAGGAGTGGAGTGGAGGAGGAACAGGAGGGGAGGGGGAGCAAGAGAGGGGGTAAAAAGAAGGGGACCGTGGCGAGAAAAGGTTGGAGAAAAGGTTGTTGGTCCGGGAAGCTCCGGGTGAACAAGCTGCAATTCCTCTTTGCCTATTGAGTTGCGGCTTTCGAGGAATCTAAGGTCATGCCAGGTAAACCTTGCGCTCGTACTGTTGCTGCTCATTTCTCTCAGTTGTACAGTAATACAGTAATACCTTGGATTGCAAGTAACTTGGTTTGAGAGCGTTTTGCAAGACAAGCAAATGTTTAAATATTAATTTAATTTTTTTTTACTTGATATACAAGTGACGTCTTGCAATACAAGTACTGTACTATGGCTTAAATTAAAAATCTCTGTACAAATTTTTTTGGGGGGATTTCGTTTTGATATAAGAGTGTTTTGGATTACAAGCACATTTCCGGAACGAATTATGCTCTCAATCCAAGGCATGACTGTACCTTGGATTACATGCATAATCCGTTCCGGAACCATACTCATAATCCAAAATACTCGTACATCAAAGCGAGTTTCCCCATTAGAAATAATGGGAACTCCGCTGATTCGTTCCACAGCCATTTAATCACTGCTTTGCCGGCTCCCTGGCAGGGAGCCCCATGGAGGGAGGCAAAGCAGTGATTAAATGGTTGTGGAACGAATCAGCGGAGTTCCCATTATTTCTAATAGGGAAACTCACTGTGATGTGCCGGCTACCGGCCACATCTCACTCTGCGGGCGCCTCGCGCGCTGCCATACCGGCTCCCGGGCAGGGAAGCGGCACAGCAGTGCTAGGTGCCCGCAGAGCGAGTGGCTGCGCCACGTCTCCCTGGCAGGGAGACACGTGGAGCCGCTCCGCTGTTTAAAATAATTTTCCTCTGCTCCGCTCTACCTTTATCAGCCGCCGCTTGCTCTGCTGGCGCCTCGCGCGCTGCCAAGCCGCTTCTCTGCCCGGGAGCCGGCATGGCAGCGCGCGAGGCGACCGCAGAGCGAGTGGCCGCGCCGTGTCTCCCTGGCAGGGAGACGCGTGCAGCTGCTCCGCCATTCCCTACTTTTGCCAGCAGCAGCTCGCCTCTCCGCGACGAGCCACCCGCACTGGTTCGCGTCACTTCTGGGGCCGGATGTGACGTGACAGGACCGCCGGCGGTGCGGGGAGCCGGCACTGGCAAGGGTAGGGAATGGCGGAGCAGCTCCACGCGTCTGCCCTGGTAGGGAGACGCAGTGCAGCCACTCGCTCTGAGGTCACCTTGCGCGCTGCCCGGGAGCCCCGTGGAGGCGAGGCACAGTGTGGCCGCTCGCTCGGTTAGCAGCTTGCGTTGCTGCGCTGCCTCCCGGGCAGGGAGGCGGCGCAGGAGCGCGAGGCACCAGCTGAGCGAGCGGATGCACCTCGCCTCCACTGGGGCTCAGCAAAGCAGTGGGAGGCACCGGCCCAGCGAGCGGCCACACCACGCAGGGGCTCCCTGACAGGGAGCTGGCCGCCGGCGCCTCCACATGCTTTTAGCATAAATTTAAATTTGAAAGCGGCAGCGGCTCGTGTTGCGAGACTTGTTCATCTTTCAAATCTAAATTTATGCTAAAATTTCCTCGCATTACGAGTAGCTCGCAAACCGGGATACTCGTAATCAGAGTATTACTGTAATTGGAAGCACGCGCGCCTAGTTACCACTTCGCATCTGTTTTGATACGCTCAATTAAACCCGGTTTACCTAAAAACAGTGTAGTAGCGTTCATTCATAAAAATCCTCCTGAGTGTTGGAGAGCCGAGTAAGAAGGGTCGGCTACGCTCCTGGATAGCCCTTTAGGTCCCGAACCTGCACACTAGACCGGCTGCAGGTCCGTTACAGTTTACTTGGACTTCCAAAAGACTTTTGACAAAAGCAGCTTACAGCAGCTGGGATTGTTTAACTTAGGAAAGTCGAGTGAGCGGAGACATGTGATAGAGGTGTACAGAATGATGCCTGGTGTGGAGAAAGTGATCTGGGAGACATTTGTCTCCCCCTCTCATAATACTAGAACCCAGCTGGGTCATCCCATGAAGCTGACTGGTGGGGGGATTCAGGACAGATCAAAGGAAGTCCTTCACACACACCAGAGTTAAAGTATGGAATCCACTTCCACAGGATGTAGTGATGGCCACGCATTGGGAGGGCTTTAAACGGGGATTGGACAAATTCATGGAGGAGGAGGCTAGTCATGGCTACTACTCCTGATGGCTATGTGCTACCTCCAGGACCAGAGACAGAATGCCTATGTGCACCAGTTGCTGGGGAACATGGACGGGAGGGTGCTGTGTGGCTCCCATGTCCTGCTAGTGGGTTTCCCATTGGGGCATCTGGTTGGCCACTGTGCCGACAGAACGCTGGACGAGATGGAGCCACTTTGGTCTGATCCAGCATCAGGGCTCTTCCCATGATGTTATGCTCTTACTCCATCCCAGCCCGCAGCTGCCTTTGGACAACCATGAGTACTACTTCAGTTGTGAGACCCAAGATTAACGCTCCCCCCCCATGCTGTACAACTGTTTGCCAGCCCTGCTCTAAAAAAACAAAACCTGAGCATGTGTTATTTTGCATTTACTTAAATCCTATCACCAGGAGAACTGCAGGAATGAAATGGCCCTCATGCTGAACACGGTTTCCTCGGAATAAGCCCCCATTTTCTTCTAGAAAAGGGGAGCCAGTGTGGCATAGTGGTTAGAGTGTCGGACTGGGACTCAGGAGATCCGGGTTCTAGTCCCCGCTCAGCCATGAAACTCACTAGGTGACTTTGGGCCAGTCACTGACTCTCAGCCTAACCTACCTCACAGGGTTGTTGTGAGGATAAAATGGAGAGGAGGAGGAGGAGGAGGAGGATTATGTAAGCCGCCTTGGGTTCCTTTCAGGAAAAAGGGCAGGGGTATAAATATAATAAATAAATAAATATTACAATAATACCTTGGATTGCAAGTAACTTGGTCTGAGAGCATTTCGAAAGACAAGCAAAAAATGTTGACTTGATAAATAAGCAAGGTCTTGCAAGACACGTAGGGATGTACTGCTCACCTTGAGCGGGCCGAAATCGGCCCCGCTCACGCCCGCCAGAGACTCGCTTTGATATAAGAGTGTTTTGGATTACAAGCACGGTCCCGGAACGAATTATGGTTGTAATCCAAGGTATTACTATAATATAGTTTACAAATGAAATGTTTTTAATGGTTAGAAAGGGCCCGTTTGTATACTTTTGTAATGTCTATCCTATATACCACCTTGTGAAAGTGTTACCCTTAAAGCCGGCCTAAGAAGGCCATTCCAGCAGGCTGTGCTGGGGGACATGAGAAGAGCAGGCAGGACCCTTCCATACACCCTATTGGGAGACTTAGGATGCACCCCTATGCCGGTTTAGACAGAAATAAGTCCTACAACTCCCAGAATTCCCCAGCCAGCATGGGCAGCTGGGAGATGCTGAGAGTTGTGGGACTTCCTTCTGTGTAAACATGCATAGGAGGATAGCAAAATTATTCCCCCCCCCATCCCTCCCTATTCCTTTTTGCTTCTGTGCCTTGTCTTTTGAGACTGTAAGCCTGCAGGCAGGGACTGTCTTCTTTTCCTGGTCATATGTAAGCCCCTCCAGGAGCCTTTTTAACTGAGGAGAGGGATAAAAATACTCCAAAATAAATTAAGTAAATAATTAGCTTGAAATAAATATTTAAAAGATGAGCATCTGTAACCGTGCACCTGCCCATACAGGTGCTCCCAGAGTGTACCCCGCCTTTTTTACTGCAAGGAACCCAAGGCAGCTTACATAATCCTCCTCCTCCCCATTTTATCCTCACAACCACCCTGTGAGGTAGGTTAGCCTGAGAGTCAGTGACTGGCCCAAAGTCTCCCAGTGAGTTTCATGGCCAATGAAGAAAAGGTGCTGCAGCAACCAGCACCAACCTCGATGGACCCCAGCCTGTCTCCTGAGCAGGATAGTGTAGTGGGCTTGGGAAAGGCGGCTGGAAAAAGTCCCCAAGACCCCTGCAAATATTTCACTCACAGGAAATGCTACTGCCCCACCACAACCCCCACACCACGTCTTGCTCAGATTTTTTTTAAATCGGCCCACAACCACCACCTCTTGCTCAATGAAATTCAAAAATGACCCTCAACTACTAGACCTTGCTGAGAAAACCTAAAAAATGACCCCGTCTCTAAGCTATGGGAGGAGCAGAAAGAGGCCCGGAGGCCACGCGAGCGCTCTTTGGGCCAGCGAGATCCTGCTTGAATCGCACAAGCCACCGCAGCTTAAACCAGGCAACCTGCAAGCTGCCCCACAGCAGCCCCACCGCCACAGCACCCCACCCCACCCCACGGCGCGCGATCGCCTGTCCCTTGCCTGGCGGGGCCCCTCAGCCTGGGGGGGGTGGCGGAAGACGCTGCTCGCTCGCTCTTGCAGCCTTCTCTTCAAAAAATAAAATAAAAATATTTTTTAAAAAGCTGCTCCGGTCTGAAGGAAAAAGGAAAAAAACCTGCGGCTGCTGCTTCCTCGCGGGGGGGGGGGGGGACGCTCAGGAGCTGGGCCTTCCTCGCCAGAGACTCCACACAGCCCAGCCGGTGCTGCAGAAAGTCTAATCTTTTCACGACTTTGATTGGCTCAGTAATGGTCACCTGACTAGGTTGCTATGCAACCTCCGCCCGGGACGTGGAAAGGCCTGGCCCCGCCTTCGGCTGCTCTGCCAAAGAAACGCGAATCCCCCCCCCCCCCGCCACCACCCGGTTGAGAAACCGTGTTCTAATTAAACAATACAACGCATTTACTCATATTTAGTAAAGTTCCCTGGCTTCTTTCCACTGCTTCAAAGAGAGAAACTTTTTAACCACATATTTTCCCATTTCACTCATAACTCGTATTTTTTCACAATTCTAGGCCTATATTTGTTTAAATCCCTTCCTTTAATCTTTCTCAAATTACAACAGACGTCAGTCATAAATTCCCTTCAGAATCCAATTTCCAGCCTCTTCCAATCATTTTTCATTATAGGACACAAACTATGTTTCTTTGAGCTTGTGGCCCATCTTTCAGCTAGTGGGCTCAGGAAGTCTCCCCCCCCCCCAAAAAAACCCACTTTCTCCTGTGGAGGGGTGGAGACCAAATTCTGGACATATCACATTGGGTGGGTGCGGTGCGGGGCTTTGGCCATTTCCCGGAGATGAGAAGGAGCTGCACCCCAACAGGTGGCCAGGGAATTGCCCTCCTCAGCCCATCTTTGAGCTAGCAGGCTCAGGAAGCCCCCCCCCCCCAACCACTCTCTCTTGTGTGGAGGCCCAGAGGAGTTGTCACTTTTCTGAAGTTCGATTTTCTTTGCCTGACTGCATCAGTGTTTTGTCCCCTTTGCCGAGCGCAGCGCATGACCACAACAGCACGATCTCCTTGGGGTTCATACATTACACAGCAGCAACTCCTAAGTTGGTGAAGGAGAAAACATTTGCCAGGCCTCCTCTGTTTTTCCAAAGAGAAATCCTTTTTGGCTCAAGGTCACACATGAAGCTCTCCATAAAAAGTATGCTTTTTAATTGGAATGTTTTTCTCTAATATGGCCACTGAAAACGATTCCTTCACATTCAAATGGGATCAATGACAGGAATTTTGGAAACAAAGCTACACCCTTCCCCAACCTGGCGCCCCCAAACTACAACTCCCATCATTCCCTTGTTCCATGCTGGCTGGGATGATGGGACTTGTAGTCGCACACAACGGGATGGGGCCCCCAGTTGGGTAAGGCTACAACAGGACACGGGATGCGGCCTTGAGACAGACTCAGACCCCTGGTCCATCCAGCCCAGTATTGCCAGCACTGACTGGCAGCCGCTCTGCAGGGATTCAGGCTTTCCCAGCCTCACCTGGAGACGCTGTCCGGGATTGAACCCAGGACCTTCCGCATGCACAGCATGGCCTCTACCACTGTGCTCCAGCCCCTCCCCCAAAAGTAAATAGTCAATTTTCTAAAGGCCCTTCATGTAACTCTTGTGATTGCTCCCTACTTGAGCAACAAGCAACAGCAGGATTAATTAGCCATCCAACAACTGAGAGTGGAATCCGCTGGCATCTTTCAGTGATGCTGTTCAGAATGACAAGCGTTCTCAGTCATCTTTGCCCTGGTAATCTCTAAACTAGACTACTGCAATGCACTCTATGTGGGGCAGCCTTTGAAGACAGTTCGGAAGCTGCAGCTTGTGCAAAATGCCGCAGCCGGGCTTATTGTGGGGACTGGAAGGTCTGAGCACATTACACCTGTTCTGGCCTGTTTGCACTGGCTGCCAATATGCTTCCCAGCCAAATTCAAGGTGCTGGTTCTAACCTATAAAGCCCTACACGGCTTAGGACTACAATACCTGACGGAACATCTCTCCCAACCACAATCTACCCGGACACTATGCTCAACATCTAGGGCCCTCCTCCGACTGCCACCTCCAAGAGAGGCTCAGTTAGTTGCAACGAGGAGGGCCTTCTCAATGGTAGCCCCCCAGTTCTGGAATAAGCTCCTCACTAAGACCCGCCTGGCACCAACCTTACTATCTTTTCGGCACCAGGTTAAGGCTTCCCTCTATTCCAAGGCATTCAATAGTTAAGAGCTCAAAATAGCACATGGGGGGGGGCGGGGCGGGGGGGAGGATTGTTACCTGTAGGCTTAGTTTTATTAACTTTTTGTAATGTCAAGCTTCAGCTGTGGGGCGGTATAGAAATTAAATAAATGAAATGAACAGACCTAGGATCGCTCTGTGTTTGTGTGTGTGTGCGCGTACACACAGACACACACACTCTACCTGCTGCCTCTGACCAGGCCCCCAGGGTAAGACAGACCCATTGAAGACCTTTGTACTTACTTCTGAGTAGCTGTGTGTAGGATCGCACTGTTTGTTTTAACTTAATTCAGGTTAGTTAAATTCTGTAAGATTATTCCAGTTTAAGTGTTTCTTTAAATCTAAATTGTGTGAATAGAAGAACACAAAAAGTGCTTTAAACTGGGGCCTTTCCACAATAACAAACAACAACAAAGCTGTTCAGCCCCTCAAAGTTACTCCTTTGGCTTAAAAAACAGGTAGAGGTGCTGGAAGAAAATGCTGAAGGGGCTCAAAACTCCAATGTGTCTTTCTCTATTTCCCCCCACCCAAAAGCTCCCCCTCCTCTGCATCTCCTTTTCTTCTCCTTCTCCAACTGCCCTGAAAGTGCCAGGACCAGTCCTGATCATTTTAAAACAAAAAGATTGCCAAGCACTGACCCCCCCCCCCCCCGTCATGAAAAACACCAGATATCAACAATTAAAGTTTTAAGTAAGGTAAAAATGTTTTACAAAAGCCACTAATAAAATGTTATAAAATAATATATAATAATGTAATAATCTACTATATAAATGTGAGTGTGTGTGTGTGTGCGCGCACGTACGCACGTATGTATGTCCACACGGGGGTTTGCGTGCGTCGCATTGGCTCCTACCCGGTTGGATGGATCCGCCCCAAACTTGGCACGCATACTCCCCATCACCCAAGGACAAAGACTGGTGGGTTTAAATCTCTGAAAAACCCTCGCCGCGCCGGTAGGGCCCCAAAAAGATGAGAGCCAATGACAACACTTGGAATGCACGCAGGGGCCATTCAGGAGCAGCTATGCAAATAGCTCCAAGGGCATTTAGAATGTTGGTACGCACTGGCACAGGGGCCCAATCAGAGGCAGATATGCAAATCTCTCCTACGTCCAAACAGAATGTTCATATGAACTGCAGCCTGGGCCTACGGGGGTGGGGGAGGGGTATTTCGAACAAACAGTGCCTATAGGAAAATGACGCCCCCCCCCCCCCCCCGGCACAGGGATTTCATTGTGTGGTCCTGTGGGGGCAGCAGGGAATTCATTGTTGTGTGGTCCTGGGGGGGGGGGGAGCAGGGATTTCATTGTGTGGTCCGGGGGGGGGGGGCTGGGACAGGGAAAACATTGTTGCATAGCCCTGGGGGGGAGGGAGGCAGAGATTTCATTGTGTAGTATGGGGGGCACAGGTAATTCTTCATTGTGTAGCACCGGGAGAGCTGGGATGTCATTGTGCAGTCCCAGGGGAGCTGGCGGTCCGGGGGGGGGGGGGGCTGGGATTTCATGGTGTAATCCTGGGGGAGCTGGTAGTCCCAGGGGGGGGGGGAGCTGGGATTCCAAGGGATTCCAAACAGCAGACAGCTACCTTAAGGAATTTCAAACAAATAGTGCCTATAGGAAAATGACAACCCGTGCAACGCCGGGTAAAAAAAGGTAGTAATATATAAGATTTTGTGTGTTTGCTCTAATAACTTTTGTACTTAACCATGCCCTTTGGTTGCCTGCCCATACCCTTGGCCACGCCCTCTTGATCACACCTTCCTGTTGCTTAACCATACCTCTTACAAATTCACAGGTGTGTCCCTACTTTCATCTGTGAAATGTTGGAGGGGATGCACCTGCAACCAGGAGGACTAGCTGCAAGGAAAGAGGTGGGAGAGAAGAAAATTGAAATGTATAGGGAAGTGCACAAATAAAGAGGAAAGGACCTGTTTGGAAGTTGTGCAGGAAGGAAAGAGGAAGGGGCCAGTTGACTTGTTCTGGAGCTTTCCTCTTCGACCCCCACCTTCCTCTTGCAGCTACTCAAGCCCCACCTCCAAGCCCCTCAGGGTGGCTGATGGGCCTTCCAGAATGGCCTGCAATGCAGCGCAGGGGGGTGCAGCCAGGGGAAGAGGGAGACCGGTGCCAAGGAGGTGGGGGCTCAGTGCTCTCAGGGTAGCTACCCCGTGGTGGGTTATGCCGCCTTGGCGGCTGCCCGGCAATACCAGCCCCCGACTCTGGCTCCAGGGTTTTGTGAGCTCCCCTAATCTAGAAGAGGCAGGACACGCAAACTGAGAATCCCGATAAGCTGATCTTCTGGGCACTCAGCCCAAAATGGAAACGGTAGCACTGTTATTGCAGTGGGCCCTCTGCTGATCCTGGGGGCCATGGCCAC
Organism: Shinisaurus crocodilurus; assembly: GCA_021292165.1. Lineage (NCBI taxonomy): Eukaryota > Metazoa > Chordata > Lepidosauria > Squamata > Shinisauridae > Shinisaurus > Shinisaurus crocodilurus. Next base: position 892,057 of record CM037891.1, read on the forward strand.
TGCCCAGTTCTGCCACCCCCTGGCGCCTGCCAACCATGCTGGCTGGGGATGACGGGAGTTGTCATTCAACATATTTGGAGGACGCCAGGATGTGGAAGTCTGACTTTAAAAGATCGTGATGTCACTAATATAGGGTGGGATCCAGGAGCTGCCTTTCACCAGAGGAAGAGCTCTGCTCACGGAAGGTCTCTCTGGCTGATTTTGGGGGATTCTTGCCCCGCCCCCTTCAGCAGCCTCTCCTGACTCTCTGTGTGGCATTTTCAGGGGGCTGCAGGGATTGCCATGAGGAGGGGGCAGGGGGAGTTCGCTTCTGTTGGTGCACTGCAGTTGATCCAGCGTCAATCCAGACCCAACCCATAAGTCTCTTGTACTTCTTACACAGCTGCAAAAGGGGCCCAGAGAGCTAAGGTGGCATTTCACATCCGATGGTGCTGTGTGCCCGGCAGGTAAACAATGAGCTGAAAGAAGCACGAGAGAAGGGAGCATCTCTAGGGTCTCATACTGTCCGTGGACCGAACCCTCACCTGCCCGAAAAGCTGCGCTCGGAAGAACCTTACCAGTGGAAGAAGTTCAGCCAAGGCATCGGTCTTTTTAAGTCATAGCATTGCATTTTGATGTAAGGCTCTGTAAACCTCCCCCCCCCCGACTTCAAGAAAAAAAGTTCTACTTTTTTGGTCCATGAAACACAAGAGGACGTTCATCCCTCCAGGCTGGTATGCTTGTTGCTTGTTGCCTTGTTGCTGAAGCCATCCCGACTCAAAGGTTTATAAAGCCACCACTGATTTCAAACAGTATGCCTCAAAATGCCGGCTTAGCAGAACACTTCATCCGTTTTGGTTTGGCGACGACAAATTCAGGAAGCTCATTTCCCCAACATAATTTCTTTTGCTCTCTGGGCAAAGGGGTGGATATGAAGTGGACTGGCTGGAGGTCCAATGTACTGATTCTGTAAGACTCCACACATATTTGACGTTTCCCCCGCAGATTGGGGCTAAGGGGCCTTTCTTTGCTTTACCATAAATAATTCCAATCCAACATTTTTCAACTGTCTCTCTCCCCATGTCTCAAAGGGGGCCAATTACTCCAGCTCCCTTGTCAATCAATGTCCATTTTCCCTCCCATCTTCAAAACTCCTGCAACTCCCATCATTCCTCACCACTGGCTATGCTGGCTGATGGGAATTGCAGTCCAGCAACATCTGGTGGGCCACATGATCTCCGCCTCTGCTGTACTGGGGCCATTCAGCGCCACAGTCCATCAGAAAACACTCTTCCAGCAAGCATTACATGAGCGCTCCCCATCACAAGTTCTCCTGTGCTGACCACTGTGTGTGGGGGTGGGTGGGTGGGGTTAGAGTGTCCCTTTGCTTTTGGGGATGCCCTGAGCCCCCACTAGGCTGCTGGAGGTCAAGGGGTGTTCGGGGGTCTCTTGCAGCCATTAGAGTGCTGCCCTATTCACGTTCCGCGGTCACTCCTCGCAGGGCACACTCTCATTAAATGTACTGCAGTCATGTAGCAGCAGAACTGGGCGTTCCCTTGAGAAGGGCTTTTAAAAATTATTTCTCTTCCTCATCTCTGTGCAGGCACAAACGAGCACAGAAGCGATCTTTGAAAAAAAGAAGGGAAAAGACTGTTCTGGCCCCTTCACTAAAATGAAGGCGAGGTGGATGCTGATGCTGATGCTGCCCCCGTGGGTGAATCCAGCAGGATCAGTGCACCATGGGGGGCCCCAACTCCATCCAAATGCAATTTCCCAAAGCAGTGTTCCTCCTATTCTGGATTTCTCAAGCACGAGGCACCAGTTGAATCAATGCGATACACTTGGGAGTAAGGGCACTGGAGAGCATGTGATTTACTCCCGAGCAGACATGCCGTTTGGCTAATTTACAGCTCCCTGTTCTTTTAGCAAGGAGGTGAACGCGGCTGGTAAAACAAGGAGGGCAGGCCTCCCGCTCCTGTCCCCTCTCAAACCCCAGGGCAGTTATCCCAGGGGTAGAGCCTGTCACAAGCAGGGGAACTGCTCACCGCTTGTTCAACCTAATCCCACAGTATAGATGTGCCCATGAAACCCGGGATGGTTCAGTTTGAGCTGCTTTCAAAGTCTCACCCACAGACCTACTGAGCGGCTCTCTGTGAATGCAAAGATTTCTTTTCTGGTGTTATGGAAAGGTAAGAACATGAGAAAAGCCAGGCTGGATCAGACCAAGGGTCCATCAAGTCCACCATTCTGTCCACACAGTGGCCAAGAAGCTGCCCATGGGATCCCACAAGCAGGATAGAAGTGCAACAGCACCTTCCCACCCGTGTTCCCCAGCAACTGGAGTACACAGGCACACTGCCTCTGATACTGGAGGTAGCATACAGCCACTCAGGAGTAGTAGCCATTCACAGCCTTACCTTCCACGAGTTTGTCAAATCCCCTTTTAAAGCCATCCAAACTGGTGGCCATAGCTACGTCTTGTGGAAGTGAGTTCCATAGCTGAACTATGAGCTGTGTGAAGAAGTTCTTCCTTTTCTCTGTCCTGCGTCTCCCACCAATCCGCGTCATGGGATGACCCCTTTGGCTTCTAGTATTCTGAGAGAGGGAGAAAAATGTCTCTTTCTCCACACCAGGCAGAATTTTGTACACCTCTATCATGTCTCCCCATACTCGCCTTAGATTTCATAGATCATAGAGTTGGAAGGAGCCTACAAGGCTACCGAGTCCAACCCCCTGCTCAGTGCAGGAAACTAGAGGAGGGGTCTCCCATCCAAGTAATAAACCAGGCCTGACCCTGCTTAGCTTTCCACGCTCAGTGTTGATTAATGGTAATTAATACTACTAATAATTAATAATATGGTTATTCTCAGATACCTATCAGCTGGGGGAAATATGACCATGGGGGGGAAAGTTAGATGGAAACCCATGAAAATGAATATATTATTCCTGATCAGTGGGAGACAGACATCACAAATACTTGGAAGGAGCAGCACATGGAGAAAATCTAGTTGCAGCAGCGCATGCGCATACAGGCCAGATTGGGGTGGGGGAGAAAGTGTATTGAGATGAAGGGGGGAGATGGTTTGGCTTCTGCAGGGTGTCCTGCGAGGGGAGGGGGCCAGCTGTGCTGCCCAAAGTGAAAAGAACGGATCCAGAGCCTTGCTCTCTCCTGAACATCATGGAGGAAGAGGAGGAGAACTAGGCAGGAGGGACCGTGAACTCCTCCTCCTCCCTCCTTCAGTAGTGCAACATGCAGCTGATGGTGGAGGCCACGGAATCAGGGTCCCCATCGATCCTGTGGGGTGCGACCCCCAGCCTGGAGAAGCAGAAGGGGTGGCAGGAGGGAGGTGTGATATTATTTGGGTTTCAACTTAAAGTGTATAGGTGGTGTGATGTGTTCCTGTGTTAAGTGTGAGCCTGTATTCCTGCTGCATCTGGGCGAGTGAGAAAGGATGGGCAGGAAGAAGGTGTATCTACATAAGTGACATGATTGGCTGAGAGAGTGAGAAGGGGGTGGAGCCTGGGTTATATAAACTGTGGGTGGTGCTGTCCAGGCAGGAGTGTGAGAGGAAGAGAGGGGAGTGCAGGTGTGTGTGTGTGTGTGTGCATGAGTCTGAAGCTGACTGGAGACATCGGAGAGATTATATGAAGATCGTTAGGAGATTAGCTAGTGAGTGCATGGATTAATATTTTGGGAACAGTTGGTGAGGAAGGGTTGGTACTAGGATAAGATAGTACATTACTTACGGTGGACTGAAACTTATGCATGAAACTTATTTCCAGAACTTGTTGTGTTTTAAAATAAACGTTTCTTTGTTGTTTAAAACAGCCTGTGTGGGAAGCTGTGCTTATTTTACTGGTCAAAGAGGTATCAGGGAGGGATTAGACATCCCAAAGTCAGTGGGAGAGGTATAAGGGTTAGAGGAAAAGAAACCCCCAACCTTACGTAAGCGCACCCAGAGATCATACGAAGAATCATAGAACAGTAGAGTTGGAAGGGGCCTACAAGGCCATCGTTGTGGAACTTCAGTATGCTGATGAAAAATAAACTCCATTGATGAGAGTAAACTCCATCCCCCAAGCCCTTCACTGGTTAAAAAAGTGTCTTGAAGTGACACTTGAAGTGTCTGTAAATGATTTGGTAGAGACCGCCCCCGGTCCCAGACGCAGTCTGTACAATTTACGGGTTGAAATTACCTTGCTTCCAGAACTGTCGCGTTGATAAATGCCTTTCAGAGCAGTCCCAGCATTCTTTTGCTGTTTCCAGGAATTGGATGAAAGCAATCTGTGAATCTTCCACAGCTAGAGAGATCATGGCTCTGGCCCTTCCGTCAAGCCTTTGCCAATTTTCAAACCCTTCCTCTTCTTCACCGGGAGCACCTGTCCACAGGCTAGCCTGGAGAAGGCTCTTTTGCAGTTTGTAATTCCACAGAGAATACCGTAATTATGGTTATTCAGTTTTTCAAAGACTTGCTGCTGCATGCCTGGCATACCAGCCATCTCAGCATTCGAACTAGCAGCGTCTTTCCATGTGGAATTTGATGAAGAGGTTGCACCCATGCAAGACTTCGCTTTAACAAGAGACTTTCTCTCTTCTTCCTCCTCCTCGGAGCTGGAGCCGGCTGGGTCAGCTACAATCTCCTCTGTCATCAGGCTTTGGAGACTGGGTAGCTGCTGGTTAAGGCAATCTGGGCCCATAACCTGTAGGGGTTGGAGTGGAAAAATGGTCTGTGTGCTAGCATGCTCAATAAAGCCCTTGCTGTCCACACACGGCAGCAGGGTTCACACACCATGCAGCAGTCAGTTTCTGCCTTTCCAGCATTCCTCCATCCAGGTTTCCATGCAGGACTCAGGAATCACTCTGTAGCCAAACAGTTCTATTAACTTAGCTTATCTCAAGGAGCGCCTCCAGCAACATCAAGTAGGCCGCTCAACAAGGTCTGCCACGGACGGCCTTCTCCTTATCCCATCAGCCAGAGCAGCCAGAGCAGCCAGAGCAGCCTAGAGCAGCAGAGCAGCCAGGAAGCAGGACTAGGAAGAGGGACTAGGAAGAGGGCCTTCTCTGTGGCGGCCCCCACATTATGGAACTCCCTCCCTAGTGACCTTCGCCATGCCCCCTCCATGATGAGCTTCCGCCGTGCATTAAAAACATGGCTGTTCAGGCGGGAATATAGGGTGGGTTAGGTTTTTAATAAGAATTTTTAATATGGTTTTAGTTATTATATTTTATTGTGTTGTTTTATTGTATTTTGATTGTACATCGCCCAGGGTTTCTGGGTGACCGGCCAGATGGGTGATTAATAAATATAAGAAATAAATAAATAAACAAACAAACTAGTATTGCTTCATTTGATGGAAGCATTCTAGCACAAAGCCAACAGAACAGAGAGAGCCCAAAACACACCCCCCTCAATGCAGATTTCAAGAAGCAAACTATTTATTTTATGTATTATTCATATTGATATACCACTTATCCGCTAAGAACCCAAGAACGTAGTGTACAAAATGATAAAAACCTTGCAATAATAAAAACAGGAACATTAAAAACAGTAAAAACAGGAAGGGCTGTGTTCCACTGGAGGGGCTTCCCACATTCCCACTACAAGATGCCTCCTTCTGTGTGCTCATTCATGTGACTCCATGCATTTTCATTGAAGAAAGCTCTTTCCGCATGGAGAATTTCTAGGTCTTCTCCCCTGTGTAAAGTCTCTGATATGCTTTATGTCTGGAGCTCGAGATGAAGCTCTGCCAACACTATGAGCATTTATAGGGCTTCTCCCCTGAGTGAATTCTGTGGTGGGAATTAAGCTGGGAGCTCTGACTGAAGCTCTGCCCACACTGGGAGCATTCATAGGGCTTTCCCCCAGTGTGCATTCAGTGATGTGAGTTAAGGTCAGAGCTCGAGATGAAGCTCTGCCCACACTCTGATGAGCTTTTATAGGGCTTCTCCCCTGTGTGAAGTCTTTGGTGTTGTTTAAGGCTAGAACAACTGAAGCTCTTTCCACACTCTGAGCATTCATAGGGCTTTCCCCCCCCCATGTGAATTCTGTGGTGAGAGTTAAGGTGGGAGCTCTGACTGAAGCTCCTTCCGCAATCTGAGAATTTAAAGGGCTTCTCCCCTGAGCAGATCCTTTGATGTCGTTTAAGGTTGCAGCTGTATTTGCAGTTGCTAGGTGAAGAAGTCCAGGAGATGTGCCCACAGAGGAGATAGAATGCCAAAGTCTTATCTCTGCAAAGGTTCATGACACCTCGTCCTTTTAGCACGTTCAGTTCACCCAGATTGGTTTGATCTGCTCTGAATCTCCCATTGCATTGTAGCATTAGGAGAGGGGGAAATATCTTTCTCTTTCTCCACACCAGGCACACTCTTATACACCTCTATCATTCCCCCCTCCTTTACTCACCTCCACTAAAAAACCCCAAACTTCAAACCCCTTTTCCTCAGTGGGAGAGGAGTTGCTCCAGCCCCTTGATGCTTTGGTCTGCCCTTTTCTGCACCTGTTCCAGCCCCACAATGCCCTGTCCGAGGTGTGGTGGCCAGAACCGTGCCTGCTGTTCCCCTTCCTCTGCCTCCCATGTAGATTTTTAGACTGCAAGCTCCTGTCCTTGTGCAATTTGGAATGTGCGTTGCACCCTGATGGCACTATAGGAATCATCCATCATTATAATTACAACAGGACTTCCTGGATTATCATCAGGAATGTGGCGTGGGGAACGGGGAACAGCTCCAGGCTTTGGCTCTTGCTAAAAACATCTATGAGGACGGGAAACCTTCCTGGGTCGTATCGGAGCCTCCCTGCATCTCTACTTGGTCAGGGTTGCAACAGGAAAGGGGAAATCCCCACCCTCTTTCAAGGATTGTGTCTCCAGCAGGAAGGAAGGAAGGAAGGAAGGAAGGAAGAATGAATCATACCCCACTGCATGGTGATGGTGGCAGGTGCAGACATCCTCTCACTCGGGCGAGGTGTCCAGCATTACCTGGGTCTAGTAAGTCCAGTCTGTGTTCCGGAGTTCTTCTCCACACAAGACCCTTTCTGTGGAGACTCCCGCCCGCGCTTCAGCCACTTGATCTTAATCTCCAGGGGATAGAAACTCACCACAGTGCAAAGCAGGAGGGTCTGGGGGGAGAGGGGGCCTTCCTTGGTGGGGGAGATGCCGCCTGTGGGCTGAACTGGAGGGAAAGAAGAAGGATGTCCATGAGAGACAAAGGGGGGGGGGGAGAGAATAGGGAACAGGAGAAGCTGAGAGAGATCAAGAAAGAGGAGGGTTTTATGGATCCACCGATCAATACCAGCACTCTTTCCATCTGCAGCTAGCCTGCCTGATGCCCTCCTGGGGGGGGTCCACAAATAGGACATGGAAGTCATAGCCCTTCCCTCTGGCTCCCCCCCCCCCCCCAGTACCTGGCATTCTTCATAGGGCACCTACGTATGCAGGGTGCATGTCTCTGTCCGGCCTCATCAGATTTGGGAACTGGGACTGCCACAGATTTTAAGACAATGGCTGATTTTGTTGTCTTGGGATTTCTAAGGCGTCTGTACATGATGAAAAAACTGGAAAGGTGAACAAGTAAAAAGTAATGATAATTTATTTCAGACAAAACACAAAGAACGAAGCAGGTTCACCATGCATTCTGGGTAACTGATGTTAAAAACTAATTGGCAAGGCCACCTGGATAATATCTCAGAGGAAAATGCTGAGTTTACATCTTGAGTGAAGAGCTTAAAGGGTTACGTGAGGGAGAAGCTGTTGGACTGTCTCATTTGGGGTGGAAAGTGCACCGTTTTTGCTTATCCATTAATGCGCAAAAAATATTTTGCAAGGCATGAACATGAAAAGGCTTGATATAAAGATGGCAAGAAAATATTATATACTTTGTTTTAATTAGTCAAGGTTGAGGCCCCTCGGCCTGGAAAGATTCCTGGCATAACCCATCCCTGGCAATGAAAGACAAGAGGTCTAGGAAAAGACCTAAACAAACCCCGATACACAGAGATAGGAGTCCAGCCTTGAATTCTTCATTGGAACCTCAGCACAAAAGGGTCAAGACCTATGAAATCCAAGCATCCAAACACACAGGTTCAAGAGTAAGTCCAGAGCAATCCCACACATGCAGAGTTGGACAACCGTAGCTTCCACTTTGTGGGCTACACACTACCTTAGTCCAGACATAGAAAACTCCCAGAGTCAGATCAGTCCAAGCAAGCGGGCAACTCTGGGCTATCAACAATGAAGACCCAGAATCCATAAGATTGCCTGAAGAAGCTCAGATGGTACTGAGTCCGTACAGAGAGGATTTGAGGCAATAAAGACAAGAATCATACTAGCAGACTCCCAGCCTGGGCCTCTGCTTCAGAGCGACTGTTGTGACTGTGAGAGCCCTCCACCCAAACCACTCACAGACAAGGGATTTTAGCCCTTCAAGGAGGCCCCTGCACAAACAGGGCATCTCCATCCTGCCTTCCTGCGGTGATGCTTCAGCTGTGACGCTTGAAACCCCACCCCCTTCTGTTAAGTTCTTACAGAAAAGTTACCAGCTTCCTTCCCTGCCAAGGTCAAAGCTGGCACCTGGATGGGAGAAAGGCTCAAGGTTGGTTGCCGGAAGCAGGAACCGGCTGCAGACAACACTGAGGCTTGCGTTGCTGTGGCAAAGGCTGGAGTGCAGAGGAAGTCCTTATTTAGGGCTTCTAGCAGCTCCCAAACCTTCTGCATTGGCAGGCCTGAGAGCAGCTTGAGGTTTGGGGCAGGATTCTGCAAAGACAGCAGTGAGCTGGGCTGCTGTCTGGGAAGTGGCCACTAGAGGGAGCTGTGGCACTGAGCTGACTTAGGAGATCCTAACACCCTGCGCTCCAGGGGATTCAGGCAACCCTGCACTAGGGAGGTCAGCCAGGCACGGGAACGAATCCTGACCCTCCTCAGCAAAAATCGACTCAAAGAGGTGACAAATTAACAAGTATTGCATCATTTGATCGAAGCATTCTAGAACAAAGCTAACAGAAAAGAGAGATTTTAAAAAAAAACACCACTTGTCAATGCAGATTTCAAGAATCAAACAATTTATTTTATGTATTATTCATATTGATAGACAAATTATCCACTAAAAAGCCACGAAGGTGGTATACAAGAATTTAAAATGACAAAACCTAGTAATAATAAAAACAGGAACATTAAAAACAGTAAGGGCTGTGCTCCACTGGAGGGGCTTCCTACATTCCCACGAGTGCAAGGACTTACAAGATGCCTCTTTCCGTGTGCTCATTCATGTGACTCCATGCATTTGCTATAAAGTTTTTTCAACACTGAGAACTTCTAGGTCCTCTCCCGTGTGAATTTGGAACTCTGTCTGAAGCTCTGCCAGCACTCTTGAGCACTTAAAGGGCTTTCCCCCTGTGTGAATTCTATGATGTGAGTTAAGGTGGGAGCTCGAGATGAAGCTCTTTCCACACTCTGAGCATTTAAAGGGCTTCTCCCCTGTGTGAAGTCTTTGGTGTTGCTTAAGGCTAGAACTGTGACCGAAGCTCTTTCCACACTCTGAGCATTTAAAGGGCTTCTCCCCTGTGTGAATTCTATGATGTGAGTTAAGGTTGGAGCTCGAGATGAAGCTCTTTCTACACACTGAGCATTTAAAGGGCTTCTCCCCTGTGTGAAGTCTTTGGTGTTGCTTAAGGCTAGAACTGTGACCGAAGCTCTTCCCACACTCTGAACATTTAAAGGGCTTCTCCCCTGTGTGAAGTCTTTGGTGTTGCTTAAGGCTAGAACTCTCACTGAAGCTCTTCCCACACTCTGAGCATTCATAGGGCTTTCCCCTCGTGTGAATTCTATGATGTGAGTTGAGGTTGGAGCTCTGAGTGAAGCTCTTCCCACACTGGGAACATTTAAAGGGCTTCTCCCCCGAGTGCAGTCTCTGATGTCTTCTAAGGTAGTAGCTCTCACAGAAGCTCTTTCCACACTGCGAGCATTTACAGGGCCTTTCCCCTGAGTGGAGTCTCTGATGTTTTTTAAGGTGGGAGCTCTGACTGTAGCTCTTTCCACACTCTGAGCATTTAAAGGGCTTCTCCCCTGTGTGACATCTTTGGTGTTTTTTAAGGTTACCACTGAGACTGAAGTTCTGCCCACAGTGGGAGCATTTAAAGGGCTTCTCCCCCGAGTGCAGTCTCTGATGTCTTCTAAGGTAGTAGCTCTCACAGAAGCTCTTTCCACACTCTGAGCATTTATAGGGCGTTTTCCCTGAGTGCAGTGTCTGATGTCTTTTAAGGTGGGAGCTCTGATTGAAGCTCTTTCCACACTCTGAGCATTTAAAGGGCTTCTCCCCCGTGTGACATCTTTGGTGTTGTTTAAGGCTGGAGCTGTATTTGAAGTTCTTTCCACATTCTGAGCATGTATAATGCGAGTTCTCCCCTGTGTGACTACTCTGATGCAAGGTAAGCCTAGAGCTGGAACTTAATTGCATTTCACACTCAAAGCATTTATATGTTTCCACTTCTGTGTGAATTCTGTGATGTTCAGTAAGGTATATCCACTGACTCAAGCTCTTTCCACACTGAGAACATTTCTGCACTCGCTCTCCATTCTGAATAATGGGTTTGTTTCCTTCGAAAGATTCTTCTAGCATTGCCATTTCGTGGAAATCCACCTCTTCAAAGGATGTGAATTTGATCTGCCGCTTCTGTTCCCCTTTAGTTTTCCTTTCCTGCTGTTTGCAGTTTTTATTACTTTCTCTCCCATCAGCTGAAAGAATGAAAAAAGAGACTTTAATAGTTTAATTAAATAGAATTAAACAGAAGTTTAATAGGGATCAAGGCCAAGTGCTGCACCTAGGAAAAAGAAACCAAATGCAGTTACAAGATGGACGATACTTGGCTCAACAATACTACAAGCAAGAAGGATCTTGGAATTGTAGATCACACAAGCTGAATATGAGCCGGCAATGTGATGTGTCTGCACAAAAGGCAAATGCTTTTTTGAGCTGTAGTAATAGAAGTATAACTTCCAAATCACATGAAGTACTAGTCCCCCTCTACTCAGCACTGGCTGAGGGCAGCAGGACTTTCTGGAGAAACCACCCGCCCTCCCGGCACATGCCCCAGGCATCCACTCTCCACCTGATCTACCTCACAGGGCTGATGCGAGGATAAAATGGAGAGGAGGTGGACCATGAAAGCCCCCTTGCGTTTCATGCAAGAGGGGAAAAGTTGGGATACACTGTAATCAAAAAATCATGTAACGTAACATAAAATGAGGGTATGGTTCTTCAGGACTGGTTTTCAATAGATGTCTTCTCCACACGTTAGACACAAACTAGCTTTTTCCCAGTTGACCGAGTCCCTCCAGCTATTCCCTGGCTATTTCTCTGACAGATCTCCTGGAGAGCACGAGGGAGTTGTGTGCAAACATCTCGTAGGAGAACACACAGCCCATGGATGGAGGGTCCTGCCAAAGCTAAGCACCCACCTGCTGCTCTCTCCCCTTCCTCAGAGCCCCGGACAAAGGGGTCATCTGCTTCTCTCTGGCAGAAGATGACATCAGATCTGGGAACTGGCAGCCCTTTTGCAGAGGATAGAAAGAGAGCAATTACTTCTAGCACTTATGATTATTAAATTTGTATAGGGACTTCAAACCACCCAGGCTGTAGCCGCCTCCCCCCCCCCCCGCCCCTGTTCTCATCAGACCAATCATGGTCAAAGAGAGGTTGGGCAGGTCTAGGAACTCCTCCACATGGGAGTGCAAGAGAGCTGGTGAGTCACAGGTTCCTGTTTGGACCAAGAAGCCTCAGTCTAGGACCCCAGGAACCTGAACAGCCAGGAAACCCCCCACAAATGGAGGAACACAGATATAAACAGGTGCAATGCCTCCTTCCAGGACGCATCAGCCAAGGGAAAGAGCGAGCCTTACCCAGAGAGGCCAAATTCCTGCAATTCTCCTCCATGACTTCCCTGTGCAGAGCCCTCTGGCCTGGATTCAGCAGAGCCTCCTCCTCCTCCGTGAAATGCACAGCCACCTCCTCAAAGGACACCGGGGCCTGCAAGAGGGAGAGGAAGAGGAAGGGCAAAAGGGACAGCAAAGGGGAGGCCCTCCAGCAGGATCTGGGCTCCAGGAGTGACAGAGCCCTCTTGGCAGCCACCTGGGAGGGACGATCCTGTCAGGCCCAGAGAGAGGTGCAGGGGACTGAGTCCACAGCCTCCGTACCTGTTCCAGCTGCCCAGAAGTTCTTTCCACTCCAGCACCAAGAGGAGGAGGGTGAGAAGGCACCCCCAGTGACCTCCCACTCTCTCCGAGAGTCCTCCCATTTCCTAAGAGGAAGACCAAGAAAGAAGGTGGGGAGATACTTGTTAGTTCATACACACATTGCAATCATTTCCTTGTGTGAAGCCAGCCAGTTTCCACGCTCGTTTGGGGCATAATTCGAAGTTCCAGTTTACATTTAGATGAAGTCTTAATCTATTGAAAGAAATCACCTTTTTTCACATCTTAGAAACACATTTCTCCTTCCCACAGAGCCTCAAGGGGAACGCAAAAGCAGCCCATGGAAGTCAAGCAGAGGTGTCAGAGGGAGACCATCTTCAGACTTCCCCCTTGATCCTTACCCTGAGTGGAGACATCTCCGGCCCCCGATGGAGCCTTCTCTGCTTCTCCAGAATCCGTGGTCATGTGGGCCTCCATCCCCTGGACCTGGAAGAGGAGGGAGGAGACCAGGTGAGGAAGTCTTATTATGGTGTTAGCATGCAATGGAGTGGGGCTTAATCCTGCACTCATTCTGCCTCCCAAGCCCTGCAGCTCTTTCACAGCCGGGTCTTTGGCAAGTAGGCACACAAGGAACTCTGGATTGAGGCCAGTAAACCAACCCTTCCATTAGAAAAGGACTAGAACACGGCTTCCCAAACCCGCTCCTTTAACCAACCGGGATGAGACGTTGAAGCTGCCAGATGTTCCCTTTCTGCTGGGAGGACTGTACCACTAGTGAAGAAAGATCCCCTCCCTCCCTGGAACTTCCCAGCCCCCTTTAACTGTCCTGTGATCCCTGCAAGGTGGGCCAGATCCACACATTCTGAACCAGTATAGAACCATTCAGTGAGGGTGGACAAGACATGCTCCTCTTGGGCTGCTGCTGGGGATTTTAAAGGTGTGGAAGTATTGTAAGGGATTTTTCCGATCTCTCCCACTTGGGAGATTCCAGGAGGAAAGCCTCTCCCACCTGGCACTTGTCCTCTGCCTGGCTTAGGAGGAAGCCTTCCGCCAGGGCCTTGAGACAGGGAGGTGATCACCTCCTGCAAAGATCACAAGCCCTGGCTAAAGAAGAGAGGGGAAGACCCATACTCCAGGGGAGATGGGGGTGGGAGTTGTTCCCCTTGACTCTGAGGACCGAAGAGGATCAGGCCCAAACCTTGTCCGATTCACTGAGTGGCTCTCTGGACGGGGCATCTCTAGCACTGCTCCAGCCCCCAACTCCTCCTCCCCTTATCCTGCCCCAAGATCCTAGTGCTAGGACAGTGACGGCAAACCTTTTTGAACCCGAGTGCCCAAACTGCAACACAAAACCAACTTATTCATTTCAAAGTGCCAACGCTGCAATTAAACCTCAATACCGGGGTTTTAGTTTAGTAAAAACAACTCATACAGTTGTCCGAACTAATTAACATAATTTGTCTTAAAAGAAAAACACAATAACAGAGCTTTCAATGATACAAACAGTTTTTTATTGAAAAAAACATCAACTCAATTTTTTAAAATAATACTACAATGTACACATAGCCTGAAGGTAATTTAGATAAACTTTTTAAATAATTAGGTGCATGTATTTTTGGGTAAGGGATTCTCAACTTGTAATATGATTATATGCCAGACTGAAATTGTATGGGGCAAGCTTTACTCTGGGTCCTTTCCCTGCTTCTACAGGTGCGGGATGTAAAAGTAAAGGTCAAACTGTCTAGGAGAGCAAGATAAACAAGAAAACTAAACGGGCCTTTAACACCTTTTAAACAACCTTATGTCGTTGGACTGCAAAACACCTGCTAAGGAACCCAAGGCTTGCTTACATATCCTCCTGCTGCCTCTTCCCATTTATCCTCCACACCAACCCTTTGTGGTAGGTGTAGCTAGAGGAGTCAGTAGACTTGACTGGCCCAGTCCAACACTCCCGTCCCAGGACATATATTTATTTATATATGATAATAATAATAATAATAGAAAGCAAAACAATAAAGATAATATTAATAATGATCAAAATACTGATAAAAGAGGATAATCCTGACATTAAAAATAATTTGATTGATTTAATAAAAAAGTTCCAACAATTGATCATGATATAATTAGGGACCTAGATACAAAATAATTAGGGACCTAGATACAAAACGGGGGAAGGAGGGAAGGAATCTGGAGGGGAAAGGAGAAGACCTCAAACGTTTGGGGGAAGGAGTGGGGGGGGATTGTGATGAAGCCAGGGAGAATGTGGGGGTCGCCAAGAACATACAGGCCTGTGGCTTACGCTGGCTCAGCTTGTCTGAGCATGGAAAGCTAAGCAGGGTCAAGCCTGGTTGTTACTTGGATGGGAGACCCCTCCTCCAGTTTCCTGCACTGAGCAGAGGGTTGGACTCGATAGCCTTGTAGGCTCCTTCCAACTCAAGGGAGGGAAGAGAAGGAAGCGCTATTGGGGGGGGGGAGAAAATATTAGTAGCATTGGCTGCAGGGGTTGGGCTGCCATGAGAGGAAGAAGAAACGACAGGGGTGTGGAGCGGGGAGCCAGAAGTAATTATTAAGATGATGCAAACGGGGAGAAATAAGGGGGGGGGGAGGAGCACAAGAAGGGAAGGGAAGCAATATCGAGAAGGGGAGGCTGGGCTTCCTGTGGAGTTTTAAATGGCGATCTGACGCTTCCTCGAAATCGGGGGAGACCTACATGGCGTGAAATCCAGTCAAGAGGTTATCCTGGCTGGGTATTCTCCTTGGAATAAGAGGATGATCTAAGAGTGCTTCCCAGCATATCTCTAAATGCTCTCTCTGTGAGTTTTGCAATGGCTCGAGCTCCTGCAGATTCTCTCAGGGGAGGGGTAGAGAGTGGGAGTATCCATCATCGCTCGCCGCCATGTCTTGAGTTCTTTTCTCAAGAACCTGAAGATAGACAACTCCGTTTTTTTAAAGATTTATTGCCAATTAGTAAGAAAGAGAAATTTTATCCACAATCATGACTAAATACCCTTTCCTCTGGATATTAAAAAGAAAATATACTTCAAAAACTTCATAATCGGAAGATCAACAAATGTGCTTTGAAATGAGAAAGAAAGAGGTATTGTAACTCCTTTTACTTTGGATTTTGGAAAAGTATAAAGCAGTATTAACAGACTGTTAAATCTATACTGCGTCATAGACAAGAATGTCTACTCATGATTTATGGCTGCAGCTAGCCGATGAGTTAATGGGGATGCTTAAAGTATTTTAAAAAAAAATGGCTGGAGAGGTTGGAAATAAATCATAAATTCCAGGACAATACTGAGGGGGACCGATCGTTTGTGAAGTTTCAACAGAACAGGGAGAATAACTGGAAGATTAATGTGCTACGAGAGATAAAAACTGAACTTTCAAAGAGAGAAAGCAAAAAGGAGATTGCCATTGAAGCGGACAGTGAAGATGTTTTTGAGACAAAGAACTGGGAAGGTGACTGCTGCCGGGCTATCTGGAGGAAGCCAGCTATGGGGAAAAAAAGTTTTTTGTGGAACATGAGCCTGAAAAAGATGTATATTGTGCACACTGTGTTTGATCGGGGAAAATGGTTTGTTGACTTTTGGATGGGATAAATGGCTTGACCCATGTTATGAAAAAATGGTTTGCTGATTATTGGACGGAAAAAATGGTTTGACTTATAGTTTGATGATTGCTGACTACTGGTGGAAGGGGAAGTTCTTATGAAAGAAGTAAGAAGGTTCAGTTTCCCAAATGGATTGGTGGGAGAAATCCGAGTGGGAGAAATCTAAAGGGATCACTGATAGTGATCCAAAAAGAACATGCATAAATCTGAACATAAAGGGGTGGGTGAGAGGAACCCCTCTGAGAGAAAGGAGAACTTCTCCAGAGTGAGGTGGCTAAATATAAGTAGAAATATTAAATATTGTTTAAGTAGAATGATTAATATCTATGTTTAGGAGTAAAGTGCTGTAAGATTTCAAGGCTTTGTGAATTTCTGAGATTGATAAATAAGAGGGGCTTATACACATATTTTTCTTAAGAAAAAAAAAGAAAGCAATTTCTATATAATGATGATATAGAAGATTTGATATACTTGGTTGTGGAAAAATGGAAGTCCTTTTTTGTTCAATGTTGTTTGGTCTTGGTAATGTATGCTTGTTTGGTTTTTGTTTGGCACTGTTTTCTGTATTTTGTTTTTATGGATTTTAAAATTCAAATAAAAAATTTTCGGCAAAGTAAAAAAAAAAGGGAGAGAGAAGGGGAGGCTGATAGGAAGAAGGGGAATTATCACTTCACGTGATTTGGATGCTATACTTCTATTAATGCAGCCCAAAATAGCATTTGCCTTCTTTGCAGCCACATCGCATTGCTGGTTCATATTCAGTTTGTGATCTACCATAATTCCAAGATCCTTCTCACTTGTAGTATTGTTGAGCCAAGTGTCCCCCATTCTGTAACTCTACATTTGGTTTCCTTTCCCTAGGTGCAGCACTTGGCATTTATCCCTATTAAATTTCATTCTGTTGTTTTCGGCCCAGCGCTCCAGCCTATCAAGATCACTTTGAATTTTGTTTCTGTCTTCCAGAGTATTAGCTGTTCCACCCAACTTTGTGTCATCTGCAAATCTGATAAACATTCCCTGCACCTCCTCCTCCAAGTCATTAATAAAAATGTTGAAGAGCACTGGGCCCAGGACCAAGCCCTGTGGTACCCCGCTCGTTAGCTCTCCCCAGTTTGAGAAGGAACCATTGATAAGCACTCTTTGAGTCCAATTCTGTATCCAATTGTGGATCCACCTGATAGTTGTTCTATCTAGCCCACTTTTACTTTAATGTAGCAGATCAAAGGAAGTCCTTCACACACACCACATAGTTAAACCACGGAATCCACATCCACAAGATGTAATAATGGCCACCCATTGGGACGGCTTTAAAAGGGGATTGGACAAATTCATGGAGGAGGAGAAGGCTAGCCATGGATACTACTCCTGATGGCTATGTGCTATCTCCAGGACCAGAGGCAGAATTTATTCATTTATTTATTTATTATATTTATACCCCACCTTTTTTCCTGCAAGAAACCCAAGGCGGCTTACATAATCCTCCTCCTCTCCATTTTTATCCTCACAACAACCCTGTGAGGTAGGTTAGGCTGAGAGTCAGTGACTGGCCCAAAGTCACCCACTGAGTTTCAAGTATAGTCTCTAAATCATGAGAAGTAATAGCTCCACTCTACTCTGTACTGCTCAGACCTCAGCTCAAATATTATGCCAGTTCTGGATACCACATTTTAAGAAGGATTCAGATAAACTGGAAAGAGTTCAGAAACAGGCAACAAAGATGATCAGGGGACTAGAAGCTAAATCCTACAAGGAAAGATTGAAGGAATCATGTATGTTTAGCCTTGAGAAGAAAAGACTGAAAGGCATATGATAGCACTTTTCAAGTAAAAGGTTGTCACACAGAAGAGGATCACAGCCTGTTCTCTACCAGCCAAGACTGTAGGACACAAAATAACAGGCCTAAGTACAGGAGCAGATTTCAGTTGAACAGCCTATTCTCACGATCAAACAAATCACCCTAGCTTAAATAAGGCACAGTGACTTCTTTTAATCCCTGTTTTAATGACTTGTTTAGTGACTCGTTTTAATCCCTGGCACATACTGCGCACCATTTCCCTATGTACACCAGTTCCCTATTAATTTATTTATTACATTTATACCCCGCCTTTTTTCCTGCAAGGAACTGAAGGCAGCTTACATAATCCTCCTCTCCATTTTATCTTCACAACCCTGTGAGGTAGGTTAGGCTGAGAGCCAGCGACTGGCCCAAAGTCACCCAGTGAGTTTCATGGCCAAGCAGGGACTAGAATCCGGATCTCCCGAGTCCCAGTCCAACACTCTCACCACTATGCCACACTGGCTCTGTATGCCTATGTACACCAGTTGCTGGGGAACATGGGCTGGAGGGTGCCTTCTTTTACTGATTATATGTAATCTGCTCCAGGAGACTTCTTGACTGAGGTGCGGGATAAGAATACTCTAAATAAATTAAGTGAATAATTAGTTTGAAACAAATATTTAAAACATAAAAAGTTGAGCATCTATAACCGTGCAGCTGCCCATTCAGGTGCTCCCAGAGTATAAAATATTTTTTAAAAAAAATTAAGGAAGAAAAGGTGCTGCAGCACCCAGCACCCACCTCGATGGCCCGCAGCGTGCCTCCTGAGCAGGATACCGCAGTGGGCTTGGGAAAGGCGTCTGAATAAAGTCCTCAAGCCCCCTGCAAATATTTCACTCAGAGGAAATGCTACTGCCCCACCACAACCCCCACACCACGACTTGCTCGGATTTGTTTTTAAAAACGGCCCACAACCACCACCTCTTGCGCAAAGAAATTCAGAAATGACCCACAACTACCAGACCTTGCTGGGAAAACCTAAGAAATGACCCCGTCTCTAAGCTGTGGGAGGAGCAGAAAGAGGCCCGGAGGCCGCGCGGGACCAGTTTGGGCCAGCGAAATTCTCCTTGAACCCCACAAGCCACCGCAGCTTAAACCACGCAACCGCCAAGCTGCCCCACAGCAGCCCCACCGCCACAGCACCCCCCACCCCACGAACGCCTGTCCCTTGCCTGGCGGGCACCTCAGCCTGGGGTGGGGGGAGACGCTGCTCGCTCTTGCAGCCTTCTCTTCAAAAAATAAAATAAAAATATTTCTTAAAAAGCTGCTCCAGTCTGAAGGAAAACGGGAAAAAAAACCTCCTGCTGCTGCTTCCTCGCCAGAGACTCCACACAGCCCATCCGGTGCTGCAGAAAGTCTCCTCTTTTCGCGACTTTGATTGGCCCAGTAATGGTCACCTGACGAGGTCGCTATGCAACCTGGGCCCGCCTTCGGCTGCTCCGCCAAAGAAACGCGTCTGTGCGCAGCAGGGCAGCGCAGGCCGAGATGCCGCCCCCGCCCCTCCTGCCTCGGCCGCAGACCCCGCCCGGAGGGGTTTTTAAAGGGGTGAATGTGGGACTCTGGCGGGGATGGAGTCCCTTTGGAAGTTCTTTGCGCTGAGGGAAACGGCCCCTCCCCGCTTTCAGCAGCCCCCCGTGGCATGAAGAAGAATGAGGAGAAGGATCTCTGGGAAAGTGCCCCCCCCCCGCCTATGGATGCGCAGGAGGAGGAGGAGGAGGTTCCGCGGCAGCTGCATGCGCGAGATGGGGCCGGTTGCGACGTGCCCTGCCCGCCAGGCTGAGCCGCCGGGCGGCCGAGCAGGCAGCGGTGACCTGACTCCGGGGGGGGGGGCTGCTCCTTCGCGCCCCGCTGACCCCTCTGCCTGGGAAGGGGCGGGGCGGGGCGGCGTCTCCTGGTCCTGGGCTGCCCTCCTGCCGCGCCCCCTGACCCGCCGCACGCCCTTCTCCGTCTCTACCTCCCCCCACCCTCGAAATTTAGTGTCCCCCCCCCCTACACTTTTCTCAAAACGTCTCTTTTGTGCACACTCCCGGGGCAGCCAGCCCATTGCACGAGGCTGGTGCGTGCGCGCAGTTGCCGGAATGATGCTGCCGCCGCCGCCGCCGCCGGATGGGGGCCCTTTCTTGTTCGGGGAGTCGCCATCGCGAGAGGGCAGGAAGCCCCACAGGGGGAGGAAAGTGGGTGGTGGCAGCTCCCCTTTGGAAAGCTCTTTTCTTCTTTCCATAATTTTTTTTATTTAAAAAACAAACACAGAAAGAAAAAGAAAACACCACAAAAAGTAAACTCAAATGGACTTCTGATTTTTCCATAACAAAGTATAAGTTAATATATATTTTTATTTTTATATAAGACGAACATAATATCAAACATATAACAATAAAACCAAACAACAAATACATACATAACCCACAACAACACAAAACTAAGATAGACTTCCAACCCCTATTACAGCAATATAAGCATTTCTTATATAAAATAATAATAATTTCTATACAATAATTAATTCTAGTTATGGCAAAAAGAAACCACTAGAGGTCTCACCCTACATATAAATCCTAACTCAGCCTTCTATTAAAAATCCAAAGGAAATAAAATTCAATATTCTTTTTTCAACAAACCAACATAATTTTAAAAGCAATCCATCCAGCTCATTAACCCCCCCCTTTTTTTCTAGGTAACCCACTACAGATTTTAACTTCCAATCCAATATACAACCCACACATTTTTTTTTAGTCCCCTAATATTTCCATAACAAAACTGATATATATAACAAAGTTAGCAAATGAAACAATATTCCCAACCCTTAATAAAAAACTCAGTCTATTCTAATACTCTGTGGGGCATTCCAATTAAAAAAAAACAACAGAAGGAAATGCGTCAGCCATCTTCTTTCCAATCGTCCTGCATCTTACACATTTTCTAGATATATTTTCACCCTAATAATATATTTAACATATATATGTT
Source organism: Shinisaurus crocodilurus (assembly GCA_021292165.1). Lineage (NCBI taxonomy): Eukaryota > Metazoa > Chordata > Lepidosauria > Squamata > Shinisauridae > Shinisaurus > Shinisaurus crocodilurus. The sequence continues at coordinate 912,633 of CM037891.1, forward strand.
AACTAATACATACTTAACCCTGATTCTCATTTTTCAAGTTCCAAATCAACCTAAAGCATAAAATTTTAAACTCCCAATACATTTATATCTTAATATTTAAAATCAGAGCATATTTCAAAATCAGCCAATAAAACAATATTCCAAACCCTTTATCTTGCCCAGTAAATCCAAAACTGTCTCTTTCATATCCCCCTCCCCCTGTCAAATGGAAATCCCTTAAGAATCAGTCCAAAAGCGAAGAATAAAGTCCGTTTATTCTGTTGCGCTGAGGGTTCCTGCCCTCCCATTTGTATTGTTGAAAAGGACACGTCGTCCATCTTCGTTCCAATAAACTGCTGCATCACACGTATCTTGTGAGATATTTCTTCTTCAAAGCCTCTATGCAGATCTGGTAAACTTCCAAAATTGTTACTTACTTCTTTCTTCTTCCGTGACAGACCTAAGTAAGTATCCAGTTTCTCTTGATCATGTTGTAATTCCAATTGAAAGTTAACACACCAAACATCCATTTTCAACACCATTTTATTCACAAAGTCTTCCACCTTGTTATCGAATTGCATTAATTTATCTCTTAGTCTCATAAACATTTCCCATGAAACCATCTTTTCTTGTAGATATTTTTCAAAGCACTCTCGGCCGAATTCCTTATTTCAAGCTACTGTAGATAAGATTAGGGAACCTCCTTTCAGACATTCCATCAACTTTTTTATTTTTGCCTCCCGGTTATATCTCTTGATGTACTCACATTAAATTTCAAGTCCAATTATGCTGTAGAGAGATTCCTTGCCGTTACAAATCCAGATGTTTCCATTCATTTTGGAAGCAAGCACGGACTTTCCTAATGATCGGTAGACCGACCTCCGAAATGCAGCGCTGTTTTCCCTCTATCTCAGATCACGCCGCAAATCTATCTGTCAACAAGGCAGACAGAAAGCAATGTATGACCCTTGAGACAATTTGAGGGTAACGCCAATCTTATCTTCTTCCTTAAGAAGTAGATTTCCCGGCCAGAGAACGTCTCTGACCCAAGAAACGCTGCATTCGTATTCCCCACAGATCTCTCTGTGAGTCTTCTAGAAAGCCATGTTTTGCCCAGAAGCCCAAAGTATAAGTAACATTATATACTCTTATGTGAAGAAAGAACTTGGCCGCAGTTAAGTCAAGCAGCTTCCCTCCCCCGCCCTCTTTTCAGTATTCCGTTCTGTGTCTTGGCTTCAGCCTGGGAATCGGTGAGACGGGCTGTTATGGGACTAGCGAGACTGTAGCTTCAAGGCCCTGGTTAATTGGAAGAGGCCTGAGAAAGTGGCTACAGCTGAGATAATGGGGAGAAGCCTGGGAAAGTGGCCACAGCTGGGAGGGAACAGAGGGGGCCCTCCCCCCCTGCAGTTCAGGAGGGTGGGAGATTGGTTGCCTGAGCAAGGGATAAAAGAGCCCAGCTAGAAGGGAGGAGTGGTTCTGCTTGGGATTTGGGTTTCCGGAGCTCCTTCTTGGCAAGTATGGTCAAGGGTGTCAGGGTAGCTACCTTAGCTAGGCCTGGTTTGTCTTTGGAGGTTTTCAGTAGACTTGGGGGTCTGATGAGTTTCTTTTAAAGTAAATTTGGGGTTTGATTGGATGACCTTTTATTGTCCCTTTTTATTCCTTTCCCATTCCCTGCACATTCCTACCTCACCCCCTTTCCCTTATCCCCTTTTTAGCCCTTTCTTACAAGGGATATTTTTATGTGTATTTTAGTCATTGGACCCGCTACACTGCTTAACATTTAATCTTGTAATAAAGTCTCCATCTTCACAGTTGTGTGTGTTCATTTATTGGTCTTCTGTGGCTGGGCTGCTACTCCGGTTTTTGGCGTAAGGGACCGGGAGGTGGGCGGCAGACTGGGATATTTTAGTATCCGCAGGCCTACCTTGTAGGACAGGTGTGGGCAGCTGTCCTTCACACTCCATAATATATTTCTCTTTTTTGTCTTATCAAATGTTGTTATTCTTGTTCATCCACCTCACAAGTTCACAAAACATGACTTTAACTATAACCCTAGGTATTAATTCTTCTAATTAAACAATACTAAGCATTTCTACTCATATCTAGTAAAGTTCCCCGGCTTCTTTCCACTTATTTATCGAAGAAACAAACTTTTTAACCACATATTTTCCCATTTCACTCATAACTCTCATATCTTTTGACAATTTTAGGCCTATATTTGTTTACATCCCTTCCATTAATCTTTCTGTCTCAAATTACAACAGAGGTCAGTTATAAGTTACCTTCAGAATCTAATTTCCAGCCTCTTCCAACCTTTTTTCATGATAAGAAACATGAACTAATCATAAACTTGCCAGTTCTTTAATTCATCATAACATAGTTTAAACCATTTCTAACAATTCCAATGCATAACATTTAGATCCTTTCAAGCGCTGCTTTCCCAAGTGGCTGGAAGCTGAATGAAACCAGAGGTTCTATTATTTATTCAATAGATATCCCACCTTTATACTATTACTATAGGCAGCGTACAAAATAACAAATAAATGTGCAGTAAAAACATCTGTTAAAATTCCATAAAAACAATAAAATTCCATAAAAATAGAATATTATAAAAAGGAAGGCCTGCTGAAATAACAAAGTATTTCACTTTATATTTTGCAGCAATGTCCTTATCATGCCTCAAGATCCTTCTATATTCCAAGTCTTGTTCAGCAAAGGCTATTTCCAATGTTGATTAAAATCTTGCTCCTTTGCTGCAGTTGTGTTTTTAAAAGCTTGTTTTCGAGTGAGGGAAAACCCTGAGAGTGCAGCCTTGAAAGAGGAGGAAGACGGCTCCACAACAGTGTGTGGAACACTACAGTTCCTGAAACACGGAACAAGTTCAAGCTGGGAATCTATGGCTGAAATAGCTAGCCAGTTCAAACAGTTGCAACATGGTCGTACTTCAGAACGCACCTGTACTATCGATTTTAAAGGCTAATATTTCAGGTACATGTGAGAAATTATCAAAAATTGGACTGCAGACATTTTTGTTGGGAGGCCTTTTTCAGACTGGAGGAGCATTTAAGAATTTTATTTTATTTATATTTTTTAAAAAGAAGGCTGCAAGAGTGTGCTAACAGCGGCTCCCCCACCCCAGACTGAGGAGCCAGTCAGGCCAAGGGACGCCCATTCATGGGTCGTGGGGTGGAGGGTGCTTTGGCGGTGGGGTTGCCGTGGGGCAGCTTGGAGGTTGCATGATTTGAGCTGTGGTGGCTCGTGCAATTCAGCTAGGATTTTGTTGACCCAAAGTGGGCCCGCGTCTCACAACTGAAGTAGTACTCATGGCCATCCAAAGCAGCTGCGGGCTGGGATGGAATAAGAGCATAACAACGTGGGAAGAGCCCTGATACTGGATCAGACCAAAGTGGCTCCATCTCGTCCAGCGTCCACATCTCCATCTAGTGGCCACTTCCAAGACAGCAGCCCAGTTCATTCCGCTGTGTTCACAGAATCCTGCCCCAAACCTCCAGCTGCTCTCTCAGGGCTGCTCATGCAGACAGGTTGGGAGCTGCTAGAAGCCCTAAATAAGGGCTTCCTCTGCCCTCCAGCCTTTGCCACAGCAACACAAGCCTCAGTGTTGTCTGCAGCCAGTTCCTGCTCCAGCAACCAACCTTGAGCCCAGGACCGGTGCAGGGCAGTTTGGCGCCCCAGGCGAAAAAATAGTTAGCGCCCCCCCCTCTCCAAAGCAAAAAAAAACAAACCCCTGCGCCGTCACCACCAACCTACCTTCCCCCCCCCGCCCGGCGGCGGCGGCTGCTGCTGCGGCTGCTGCGACGAAGGTAGGTGACGGGGGGGTTGGGGGGGTGGCGATGGCGGTGGGAGGGCAGCGGCGGGCAAGCGAGCGAGCGGGTGGGCGGAGGCGCGGCGGCGGCGGCTGCTGCTGCTGCGACAAAGGTAGGTGACGGGGGGGTGAGGGGGGTGGCGATGGCGGTGGGAGGCGCAGCGGCGGGCGAGCGAGCGGGTGGGCGGAGGCGCGGCGGCGGCAGGCAGGAGGGTGGGGAGGCGGAGGCCTGGCGGGGACGGCGCAGCGGCAGCGAAGAGGAGCGCAGCGTTTCGCGCCCTCTTCAGCAGCGCGCCCTCTTCAGCCGCGCGCCCTAGGCAACCGCCTAGTTGGCCTAGCGGTAGCGCCGGCCCTGCTTGAGCCTTTCTCCCATCCAGGTGCCAATTTTGACCTTGGCAGGGAAGGAAGCTGGAAGCTTCTCTGTGAGAATCTAACAGAAGGGGGGGGGGTGTTCACATGTGTCATAGTTCTGGGTTCCTGTTACTTGAGCCCATTTTTCCATGTCCTGCAAACTGGGATGATCGAGAAGAGATCCTGGCCCTCCTCTGCATGACAACCCTTTAAGTTCTGGAAGAGTGCTATCATATCTCCCCTCAGTCTCCTCTTCTGAAGGCTAAACATGCCCAGTTCTTTCAGTCTCTCCTCAGAGGGCCTTGTTTCCAGTCCCTTTATCATCCTTGTTGCCCTCCTCTGAACCCTCTCCAGTTTGTCTACATCCTTCTTAAAGTGGGCTGCCCAGAACTGGACACAGTACTCAAGATGAGGCCTAATCAGTGCTGAGTAAAGGGGAACTAGTACTTCTCGTGATTTGGATGCTATACTTCTATTAATGCAGTGCAAAATAGTATTTGCTTTTTTTTCAGCCACATCGCATTGCTGGCTCTTCTTCAGCTTATGTTCTACAACAACTCCAAGATCCTTCTCACTTGTAGTATTGTTGAGCCAAGTATCCCCCATCTTTTAACTGTGCAGTTGGGATTTCCCCCTATGTGTAGCACTTGGAATTTATCCCTATTAAATTGTATTCTGTTGTTTTCAGCCCAGCGCTCGTTTATCGAGATCACTTTGAATTTTATTTTTCTCTTCCAACTATTCCACCAAATTCTGTGTCATCTGCAAATTTGATAAGCATTCCCTGTACCTCCTCATCCAAGTCATTAATAAAAATGCTGAAGAGCACTGGGCCAGGACTGAGCCCTGTGGTACCTCGCTCATTACCTCTCCCCAGTTTGAGAAGGAACCATTGATAAGCACTCTTTGAGTCCGATTCTGTAGCCAACTGTGGATCCACCGGATAGTTGTTTCATCTAGCCCACTTTTAGCTAGCTTGCTAATCAGGATATCATGAGGCACTTTGTCGAAAGCTTTGCTGAAGTCCAGATATACTATGTCCACAGCATTCCCACAGTCCACAAGGGAGGTCACCCGATCAAAAAAATGAGATCAGATTAGTCTGGCAGGATTTGTTCTTGGCAAATCTATGCTGGCTTCTAGTAATCACTGCATTGTTTTCAAGGTGCTTGCAGACTGACTTCTTTATAATCTGCTCCAAAATTTTCCCAGGAATTGATGTCAGACTGACTGGCCTGTAGTTCCCAGGTTCCTCTTCCTTGCCCTTTTTGAAGATAGGAACAACATTTGCCCTCCTCCAGTCATCTGGCACTTCACCTGTCCTCCATGATTTCTCAAAGATAATAGACAGTGGTTCTGAGAGTTCTTCTGCCCGTTCCTTTATTACTCGAGGATGCAGTTCATCAGTTCTGACTTCTGAGTTTATTAAAATTAAAAATAGAATCAAGAACTCGAGTATAATAGGTTCACTTTCCCCAGAGTTCCTGAAACTGCCAGCTTCATCCACTAAGTTGTCTCTGTTGGTTAGAATCAGGTCAAGGAGAGCCGATCCGATCCTCTAGTTCCTTCCTCCACTTTCTGTAGGAGGAAGTATCAGCAACACAGGTCAGGAGATGTGGGGTTGAACTGCGCTCATGGGAGAAGGAACTGCTGTGTGTGGGTTCCACGCTAGGCACAGATTATCTCCTATTCTAAAGAGCTTTCATTGTTCAGGGTAAACAAAAAGATGTTGCTGTCCACCACTCTTTACTTTTTAAGAATTTAGTCTTTCCCCCAGGAGGCAGGTGGGTTAGAAGTGCATGCAAAAACAGATGCAGGATCTCAGCATCAGCTAAGAAAGGTGTGAGGATGGGAGTGAAAGAGACCCCCCAGCCTCCCCCCCCCAAGCTGGTACCATTCCCAGCGGGCATAAGGTTGGAGCACTTCCTCATGAGGATGTCCAGGTTGGAGTGTAGCATGGCGATGTGGCCGTGGGAGCCCTCAGCCTGGAAGCTGGTGAACTCCTGGAACTCGGGCAGCCTCCAGAGGGTCTCCTCCTTCTCCACGTGGAAGATCTTGTCATCGTCAAACTCCAGCATGAACTCCCCGGGCCCCTTGGCAGACTCATGTGTCCTCTGGATGAAGGCCAACTGCGACAGGATGTCCTCTCCTGAAGGGGGAGAGAGGGAGGGAAGGACAGTGGGCGAAAGTGGGCAGGAGCACAGGGGGATCATGGAAGAGAAGGAAGAGAGGTTTCCCAGGAAGCTCCACTGGGAGGGATCTTGCTTGGATTTCATGGCTTATTATGGAGACCACAGGCCCTTTGCCAGTATGGATGATGTTGATTAATGATAATTAATACTATTAATAATAATAATGTGGTTATTCGCAGATACCTATCAGCTGGGGGAAATGTGACCATGGGGGTGTTGCTGGCACCACTCTGCCCCTTCCGGCAAAGTGTGGTTCGTTGCCCAGTGCGCTTAGTCAGCCCAATAAAACACACCAGGGGAGAAGTTTAAAACCAGCTTTATTTGGGATCCCAAAGCGGCACTCGGAGACACAGACTCAGATCAAGCGCCCAGAGGCTTTCTCTTGGCATCTATTTATACATGATATATGTTATACATGATAACATATGCGTTAGATACTGATTAGAGAAAAAAAGAAATCATCTGACAGCAGAGATCAGCAGAAAAACAACTTTGACCTTTCCCCACCCTCGCCCCATACATTGTCCCTTAGTTCATAATGCTGACAAGCAGAAGTACAAATTCTATCTCAAAGTTCCAGACAGAGCAACTACTTCCTTTATCTTAGAATACATCTTCTCCTGCTTTCTCCTTGCAAGAGTGTCTCTGGTATCTAACCTAGAACACACCATCTGACTCACCCCTGCCCTTCTTTGGTTTCCCTCATCAGCATTTTTCCTTGCAACCTCTGGCCTTGTGTGGCCTCCCAGCAAAAGACAGTTTGCGAAAAGGCAGTTTTTCAAACAGAATGTAAATGCAAGCAGGATCCCCAATATCAAAAGGCAAGCAATGAGCTCCCAATACCAGAATGTAAATTCTAGCTGCTTCCAACAGGGGGGAAAGTTACATGGAATCCCATGAAAATGAATAAACAGAAGGTCACGTCTTTAGTGAAGATGAGACAAACTATGAGTGACAAAAAGAGTGGCAAATCAGGAGGCAAGGCAGCGGATGCCAGGGAGACAACACCACCTTCCCCTGGGATAACCCTGAGGGTATGCAGATGTGGTCACCACGTACAACCAATCTGACCAGAACTGTGTCTCCTTCCCCTACTAAGAAAGGCTTCACAGAAGCTCAGAGTTCGGAGCTTGAGTCGATTTTTTCTCGCTTTGTAGATAAGATCAGTGGGGAAATGTCTCAAGTCAAGCAGGAACTGGTGACAGGGTTCCAGAAAGTTCAAGATGATATTTTAAAAAATCAGGAAAGAGGTTAAAAGTCTAGATGACAAGGTGGATGCAGTTGAACAGGAGCTCCAAGATAAAATCCAGAAGCAAGATTTAAGGTTCGATTTATTGGAGTTACAAATAATCAGCAGGCAGGACCAAGAAAGACGTTCTAACATTCGCCTGAGGTTTGTTCCACATGGTGGTGCTGAGGATGGCAAAAACTTGAGAGGAATAATACTGGACTGGTTTAAGAAAATTGTTCCTGAGCTGGACAGGAAGGAGGAAGATGTGCACAGAGTTCACAGAGTATCAAAGAGAAGCAGGGGTTACCCCCAGTGATAGTGTGTTGAGATTTGCCATTTTCTATTAAAAAAAGATATGTTTATGCAAGCAATAAAGAAACGCAAAGGGCAACTGGAATATCAAAATACTTCAGTCCAAATTTATAATGTGTGCCAGCAAAAGATTGAATGGAGACACAGCGTGAAGCTATGTACCGCCGTCTTGTCCAAGAATGGAACCAGATCTAATTGGGGGGGAACCTTTGATGTGTTTTTTTATACTGAATAATAAGAGATACATGATAGCATCTTGCAAACAAGGAATGGATCTTCTGGATGAACTGGGACTTCTGGCAGGCACGGTGAAAGAAGCAATGGCTGAACAGCAGGAGCTGGAGGGCGCAGCCAAGTAAAACTTTATTTCTGGAAGGAGGATGCCAGGAGAGAAGAAGAGAAGAGGAACGTTTAAGAATGAGGAAGGAAGAGAAAGAAGCTGGTTTCTCAATTTGTGATTGTTTTTATTATTTTATTATTTTATTTATTTATTATATTTATACCCCGCCTTTTTTCCTGCAAGGAACCCAAGGCGGCTTACATTATCCTCCTCCTCCTCCTCTCCATTTTATCCTCACAACAAGCCTGTGAGGTAGGTTAGGCTGAGAGTCAGTGACTGGCCCAAAGTCACCCAGTGAGTTTCATGGCTGAGTGGGGAATAGAACCCGGATCTCCCAAGTCCCAGTCCAACACTCTCACCACTACGCCATTATTATTATTTTCCTCTTTCTCCTGTAAGAGAAATTCCTTACTCTACTTTTCTATGATTCTATGACACCTCGTCCTCTTAGCACGTTCAGTTCACCCAGATTCCTTTGATCTGCTCTAAATCTCCCATTGTGTTCTAGTATTATGAGGGAAAAATACATTTCTCTTTCTCCACGCCAGGCACAGTCTTATACACCTCTATCGTTCCACCCTCCTTTACTCACCTCCACTAAAAAACCCCAAACTTCAAACCCCTTTTCCTCATGGGAGAGGAGTTGCTCCAAGCCCTTGACGTTTTGGGCTGCCCTTTTCTGCACCTGTTCCAGCTCTACAATGCCCTGTCCGAGGTGTGGTGGCCTGAACCGTGCCTGCTGTTCCCCTTCCTCTACCTCCCATGTAGATGTTTAGACTGCAAGCTCCTGTCCTTGTGCAATTTGGAATGTGTGTTGCACCCTGATGGCACTATAGGAATCACCATCATCATCATCATGACCACAACAGGACCTCCTAGAGGATCATCAGGAATGTGGCAGGGGAACAGCTCCAGGTTTTGGCACTTGCGAAGAACATCTACGAGGACAGACAGGACACTTCCTGGGTAGTATTGGAGCCTCCCTGCATCCCTACAAGGTCAGGGTTGCAACAGGAAAGGGGAAATCCCCACCCTCTTTGCAGGATTGTGTCTCAAGAAGGAAGGAGGATTATACCCCACTACACGATGATGATGGCAGGTGTAGACATCTCCCCGCTTGGGCATCGTGTCCAGCATCTCCCGGGTCTGGTAAGTCCAGTCCCTGTTCCGGAGCTCTTCTCCATGCAAGACCCCTTTCTTCTCCTCCCGCCCGCTCTTCAGCCACTTGATCTCAATCTCCAGGGGACAGAAACTCACTGCAGCGCAAAGCAGGAGGGTGTGGGGGGAGGGGGGGCCTTAATTGGTGGGGGAGATGCTGCCTGTGGGCTGAATTGGAGGGAAAGAAGGATGTCCGTGAGAGACAAGGGCGGGGGAGACAAGAGGGAACAGGAGAAGCTGAGAGAGATCAAGAAATAGGAGGGTTTTCTTGGCAGACCAATCAATACCAGCATTCTCTTCCCATCTAAAGCCAGCCAGAAGCCCTAAGGCAGCTGTACATGATGAAAAAACTGGAAAGGTGAACAAGTAAAAACTACAAGGTGCACTGTTTTCACTTATCCATTAATGCACAAAAAATATTGTGCAAGGCATAAACATGAAAAAGCTTGAAATGAAGATGGCAAGAAAATATTACATACCATACTTTGGTTTAGTCAAGGTTGAGAAAGAGTTGTTTTCTCAGAGATAAACTTTTTAAAAACCACCCTGTATCATCTAGCCTGAAAGAAGAATGTTTAAGCCTCCTTTGCATGTTTTAATATCATGGGAATCTTCTAGTTGAGACTCTGAGCCCAAATTTATGGGGGCTTGTGAAGGACCGCCAAAGCACTGGTCTTTTCCTGCAAAGCGCAGCAATAAACACTGTAATCTAGCACTTAGTCAAAGTGAAACCAGTTCTAGGCAAAACAAAGTATCTTTATTTGATAGAGTGGAAGACCGACAACCTGGTCTTCTGCGCGGGTTCAATGCTAAGGGGGTAGCGAGTCCTGGGGCGGGCCTTCTCCGAGGTCCCCAGCGACTATCACCCTTAGCCCAGAACAAAGGGATAACTTATAGCCACAAAAGTATCTTTTATAAAACAAGTTTATTTACAAAATTACCTTCACAAACCCAGACACACGCCAGCAATACAGCTTATCAGTACGGTACAAAGTAGCAAGCAAGAGGTCTCAAGGACACCGTGATTTCAGGGCTCTCAGCTAGTTAGTTCAGCTCGGGCTCCAGCAGAGGCCCGGTCAACCGCACGCTGCTAGCTGGGTTCCCGGCGGAGGTCCGGTCTACCCAACCGGCTTGTGAGTGATTTCAGCTTGGTTTCCCGGGGATCCGGTCAACCCAAGCGGCCAGTGATTTCAGCTTGGTTTCCCGGGTCCGGTCAACTCAAGCGGCCAGTGATTTCAGCTAGCTGGAGCGCGCCGGGTTCTGCTACCCGGGGTTGCCGATCCTTCGTTCCCTTACCCCAAGCATGGGGCAAGATTGCTGATCAGGTCCAACAACTCAGTTCCCTTGCGCAGGGTGTTTTATACCTTGGGTTTCAGTAGCCCCTCCCTCCGTAATCAGGTGGGTGGCCAATCAGGTGGGTTGCCACCCTCCCTGAGGGGCGGCCTTTTGGGTCAGGTGGGGTGACGCCTTCCCCCTGTGGGGTGGGGTCCCTTTGAAGCCACTTGCTTAATGGAAGCTGGAAGCTCAGCACAAAAAGGCTCAAGACCTATTAAGTCCAAGAGTCCAAACACAGGTTCAAGAGTAAGTCCAAGGCAATCCCACACATGCAGAGAGTTGGACGACCGTAGCTTCCACTTTCGGGTCTCCACCCTACTTTGGCCCAGACATAGAAAAACCCCAGAGTCAGATCAGTCCAAGCCAGCGGGCAACTCTGGGCTATCGACAATGAAGATCCAGAATCCCTACTGTGGGCCTGTCAAGATCTCGATTCCCAGGGAAGGAGAAGTCAGCTCCAGGTTTGCTTACAAGGAGACAGGACTATTGTTTGAAGCTAACAGTTAAGCAAAACATTACCGCTAAGCTAATGAGCAGGGTGAGGAATGTTGGCACAAGCACTGCTTCCCATCATGGCTGGCTAGTGAGCAGTGGAAAGGATGCACCTGGTACAGGTCCTCAGCAAAGTAGGCCCAAACCCAGTGATGAGCACGGACCCCTCTTCCTCTCGCTCTGCATGCCAGGAATTCATGAGCTTCTCTGTTCTTTGACCCGTCCCTCATGCTGGGAGCCAAAGCAGCTTCCCACGGGACAGGCATGCAGGGTAGAAAGAGATGCAAAGATGCTTTCCAGGCCTCTCTCAGGCCAAGGAAAATGGAAGACGCTTTCTGGTTCAAAATGGATTCTCACAGGTGGCCCTACACCATAGCAAAAAAATTCAAGGTCCATGAAAAGTAGAGCAATACCTTTCAGGGCAAGTTCTTCATAATACAGTTTAAAAGAGACAAGGGTCCAAATTGGATGGGGCGTCCATGTGAAGAGTGCCCAAAGAAGCTCAGATAGTACTAAGTCCGTAGAGAGAGGATTTGGGGCAGTAAAGACAAGAATCCCACTAGCAAAGGCTCCCTGCCTGGGCATCTGCTTCAGAGCAAAGGTGTGGCTGTGCTACCCCTCCGCCCGAACCACTCACTGACAAGGCATTTTAGACAATCAAGGAGGTCCCTGCCCAAACAGGGCATCCTCATTCTGCCCTCTTGCGGTGACACTTCAACCGTGACACATCCGAACCACCCCCACCCCCTTCGGTTATGTTCTCACAGAGAAGCTGCCAGTTTTCTTCCCTATTAAGGTCAAAGCTGGCACCTGGATGGGAGAAAGGCTCAAGGTTGGTTGCTGGAAGCAGGAACTGGCTGCAGACAACACTGAGGCTTGTGTTGTTGTGGCAAAGGCTGGAATGCAGAGGAAGCCCTAATATAGGGCCTCCAGCAGCTTCCAACCGGTCCACATCAGCAGGCCAGAGAGCAGCTGGAGGTTTGGGGCAGCAGAGTGAGCTGGGCTGCTGTGCAGAGCCTGACACCCGGTGCTCCAGGCAACCCCGCACTAGGAGTCTTTCATGTGCTTTTAAGTTTGGAACTCTTGTCTGACGCTCTGCCCGCACTCGAGTATTTAAAGGGCTTCTCACCTGTGTGAACTCTTTGGTGAACTTTTTGGTGTCGTTTAAGGTTAGAACTGTAAATGAAGCTCTTCCCACACTGGCAGCATGTATAGGGCTTTTCCCCCGTGTGAATTCTGAGATGTGAGAAAAGCTGCAAGTTCTGGCTGAAGCTCTTCCCACACTCTGAGCATTTAAAGGGCTTGTCACCTGTGTGAATACTTTGGTGTCGTTTAAGGTTAGAACTGCGTGTGAAGCTCTTCCCACACTGGGAGCATGTATAGGGGCTTTCCCCCGTGTGAATTGTATGATGTGAGTTAAGGAAGGAGCTCCGACTGAAGCTCTTCCCACACTGTGAGCATTTAAAGGGCTTTTCCCCTGAGTGAATTCCGAGATGTAAGAGAAGCTGCGAGTTCTGAATGAAGCTCTTGCCACACTCTGAGCATTTAAAGGGCTTCTCACCTGTGTGAATTCTTTGGTGTTGTTTAAGGCCAGATCGGTGACTGAAGCTCTTCCCACACTGGGAGCATGTATAGGGCTTTTCCCCCGTGTGAATTCTGAGATGTGAGAAAAGCTGCGAGTTTTGGATGAAGCTCTTCCCACACTCTGAGCATTTAAAGGGCTTCTCACCTGTGTGAATTCTTTGGTGTTGTTTAAGGCCAGATCGGTGACTGAAGCTCTTCCCACACTGGGAGCATGTATAGGGCTTTTCCCCCGTGTGAATTCTGAGATGTGAGTTAAGGTCGGAGCTCCGACTGAAGCCCTTCCCACACTGTGAGCATTTAAAGGGCTTTTCCCCCGAGTGAATTCTGAGATGTAAGAGAAGCTGGGAGTTATGAATGAAGCTCTTCCCACACTCTGAGCATTTCAAGGGCTTCTCCCCTGTGTGACATCTCTCGTGTGCTTGAAGGCCAGAGCTCTGACAGAAGCTCTTCCCACACCCTGAGCATTTAAAGGGCTTCTCACCTGTGTGAACTCTTTGGTGATGTTTAAGGGTAGAACTATCACTGAAGCTCTTGCCACACTCTGAGCATTTAAAGGGCTTCTCCCCTGAGTGACGTCTCTGGTGTCGTTCAAGGTTAGAACTGTGTGTGAAGCTCTTCCCACACTGGGAGCATGTATAGGGCTTTTCCCCCGTGTGAATTCTGAGATGTAAGACAAGCTGGGAGTTCTGAATGAAGCTCTTGCCACACTCTGAGCATTTAAAGGGCTTTCTCCCCGTGTGAACTCTTTGGTGTCGTTTAAGGTTAGAACTGAGTGTGAAGCTCTTCCCACACTGGGAGCATGTATAGGGCTTTCCCCCCGTGTGACTTCTGAGATGTAAGATAAGCTGGGAGTTCTGAATGAAGCTCTTCCCACACTGGAAGCATGTACAGGGCTTTTCCCCCGTGTGACGTCTATGATGTAAGATAAGCTGGGAATTCTGAATGAAGCTCTTGCCACACTCTGAGCATTTAAAGGGCTTCTCACCTGTGTACAGTCTCTGATGTCTTTTATGGCTGGAGCTGTATTTGAAGTTCTTTCCACATTCTGAGCATGTATAATGCGAGTTCTCCCCTGTGTGAGTACTTTGATGCAAGGTAAGCCCTGAGCTGGAACTTAATTGCTTTTCACACTCAAAGCATTTATATGTTTCCACTTCTGTGTGATTTCTGTGATGTTCAGTAAGGTATATACACTGACTTAAGCTCTTTCCACACTGAGAACATTTCCGCACTTTCTCTCCATTCTGAACCATTGTTATGTTTCCTTCGAAAGATTCTTCTAGCATTGCCATTTCGTGGAAATCCACCTCTTTAAAAGATGTGAATTTGATCTGCCACTTCTGTTCACCTTCAGTTTTCCATTCCTGCTGTTTGCGGTTTTCATGACTTTCTCTCCCATCAGCTGAAAGAAGGAAAAAAATGTAACATAAAATAAAATGAGGGTATGGTCCTTCAGGACTGGTATTCAATAGATGTCTTCCCCACACGTTAGGCACAAACTAGCCTTTTCCCAGTTGACCAAGTTCCTCCAGCGATTCCCTGCATATTTCTCTGTCAGATCTCCTGGAGAGCACGAGGGAGTTGTGTGCAAACATAGGAAACATCCCGTAGGAGAACACACAGCCCACGGATGAAGGGTCCAGCCAGAGCTAAGCACCCACCTGCTCGTCTCTCCCCTTCCTCACAGCCCCGGACAAAGGGGTCATCTGCTTCTCCCTGGCAGAAGATGGCATCAGATCTGGGAACGGGAAGCCCTTTTGCAGAGGATAGAAAGAGAGGAATTACTTCTAGTACTTATGATTATTAAATTTGTTTAGCGACTTCAAACCACCCAGGCTGAAGCCTCCCCCCCACCGCCCCTGTTCTCACCACACCCGTCAAGGTCAAAGAGAGGTTGGGCAGGTCTTGGAACTCCTCCACATGGGAGTGCAAGAGAGCTGGTGAGTCACAGGTTCCTGCTTGGACGAAGAAGCCTCAGTCTACGACCCCAGGAAACTGAACAGCCAGGAAATCCCCCACAAATGCAGGGAAACACATAAAAACAGTGGCAATGCCTTCTTCCAGGACGCCTCAGCAGAGGGAAAGAGCGAGCCTTACCCAGAGAGGCCAAATTCCTGCAATTCTCCTCCATGACTTCCCTGTACAGAGCCCTCTGCGCTGGATCCAGCAGAGCCACCTCCTCCTCCGTGAAATGCACAGCCACCTCCTCAAAGGACACCGGAGCCTGCAAGAGGGAGAGGAAGAGGAAGGGTTTCTCTGAGCAGAGCATGCAAAAGGGGCAGCGAAGGGGAGGCAAAGGGGAGGCCCTCCTGCAGGATCCGGGCTCCAGGAGCGACAGTCAGAGCCCTCTTGGCAGCCACCTGGGAGGGACGATCCTGTCAGGCCCAGAGAAACATGCAGGGGACTGAGCCCCCAGCCCGTGTACCTGTTCCGGCTGCCCAGAAGCTCTTTCCACTCCAGCACCAAGAGGGGGAGGGCGGGAAGGCGCCCCCAGTGTCCTCCCACTGTCTCCGAGAGTCCTCCCATCTCCTAACAGGAAGACCAAGAAAGAAGGTGGGGAGATACTTGTTGATTTATACACAATTTGCAATCATTTCCTTGTGTGAAGCCAGCCAGTGTCCACACTGGTTTCGGGCATGATTTGAAGTTCCAGTTTAGAGTTGGATGAAGTCTTAATCTATTGAAAGAAATCACCTTTTTTTCACATCTTAGAAACACATTTCACCTTCCCACAGAGCCTCAAGGGGAACGCAAAAGCAGCCCATGGAAGTCAAGCGGAGGTGTCAGAGGGAGACCATCTTCAAACTTCCCCCTTGATCATTACCCTGAGTGGAGACACCTCTGTCCCCCGACGGAGCCTTCTCTGCGTCTCCAGAATCCGTGGTCACGTGGGCCTCCATCCCCTGGACCTGGAAGAGGAGGAAGGAGACCAGGCGAGGAAGTCTTATTATGGTGTTAGCATGCAAGGAGTGGGGCTTCCTCCTGCACTCATTCTGCCTCCCAAGCCCTGCCGCTCCCTCACAGCTGGGTCTTTGGCAAGTGGGCACACAAGGAACTCTAGACTGAGGCCGGTAAACCACCCTTGCATTAGAAAAGGACTAGAACAGGGTGTACTAAATCCGCTCCTTTAATCAACCAGGAAGAAACCTGGAAGCTGCCAGACGTTCCCTTTCTGCTGGGGGGGACTCTACTGCTAGTGAAGAATGATCCCCTCCCTCCCTGGAACTTCCCAGCCCCCTTTAACTGTCCTGTGATCCCTGCAAGGTGGGCCAGATCCACACATTCTGAACCATTATAGGTTCCCGCCCTGGATGAAAGTTCTTCCCGTCAGTCAGAGGGATTGCTGATGGCCGAAGGCAAAACTTCAGGGGCACTCAAGCCTAAATGAAATGCAATAAATCCCAGTTGCAAATACAGTTACTCACATTGTAAAGCATGGTATATAAAAGCCAGAGTCAAAAGAACCAAAAAAGCAATAAAACAACGTTTCAAAGAAAACAATCAAATAGGGAGTAAAATCATGAAATCATGAGAATTTTAAGCAATCTCTGATGACACTCTTTGCACGGATCCTTGGAGCAGCCCGTGCAAAAAGAGACCCTAAAAGTCACCCAAAAGTCAACATCTCGCAACAGGGAACTCCTCTTTTCTGGGATCGTTTTTTGAATGTCGTCCCAATAAAACAGTATCTCAGAACCAGCTTCAGCAAGGCAAATGGGAAAAGCTAGCGGAAGGGGGGGGGGGGGGGGCTTTGCTCAGAGCTTTTCCTTCTTTCCCCTAATAGCTCTGAATGGAACCCAGGACCTTCTGCATGCCAAGGGTGTGGGCTGTGGCCCTTCCTATAGCCGGGAAATGGCAGCTGACAAACAAAACAGCCCCAGACTCCTCCCTCTGCAAACAGGGGAATCCTCCTTCCTCCTCTCTGTGTGTCAAGTCAAATCCAGTTCAGAAGGCCTCTTGCCCACCTCCCTCCCCTCCTGAGAATTCCCCAAGACAAAGTGCTCTGGGTGGAATAAAGAGAAAGACAGGCCAGGATAGGGCAGGGAAGAAGAGGAAAAGGAGAACTGGGGCTGGAAATGGAGCAGGGAGAGAGAATTCCCCCAGGCAAGCGGCTCCTCTCAGGGAGGGAGCCCTCTGGAGGGTGTGCCTACTTAAATTGGCTTCAGGAGGGGAGGATGCTGAGGGGCTTTTCTTCCTTTTTTCTCATTTAAAAGCCCCAGCACTTCCTGGATCATGTGATCACATAGTCCCAGAGGTATCCATCCTGCAGTTCTTGAAGCACTCAAATATGAAATTGCTAGTCTAACAAAAATATGTAACATGTCCCTCGGATCAGCCTCTGTACCAGAGGATTGAAGAATAGCCAACGTAACACCAATTTTTTAAAAGGATCCAGCAGGGATCTGGGAATTCAGTCCAATTAGTTTAACATCTGTTCCTGGTAAATTGGTTGAAAGCGTTATTAAAGATAAAATTAGTCAGCATGTAGAAGGACAGGCCCTACTGAGGAAGAATCAGCATGGCTTCCGCTAAGCTAAGTCCTGTTTCACTAAGTGGCTTATGCTGGCTCAGCTTGTCTGAGTGTGGAAAGCTAAGCAGGGTCAGGCCTGGTAATTACTTGGATGGGAGACCCCTCCTCTAGTTTCCTGCATTGAGCAGGGGGTTGGACTCGATAGCCTTGTAGGCTCCTTCCAACTCTTAGCTTCCGCTAAGCTAAGTCCTGTCTCACTAACCATTTAGAGTTCTTTGAGAGTTTCCATAAACATATGGACAGGGGTGATGGGATACATTGTTTACTTGGACTTCCAAAAGTCTTTCGGCAAAAAAGGTTACGGCAGCTGGGATTGTTTACCTTAAGAAAAAGGCGAGTAAGGGGAGATGTGTAGAGGTGTACAGAATTATACCTGGTGTGGAGAAAGTGAACAGGGATACATTTTTCTCACTTTCTCATAAAACTATGGTAAAACCCAGCTGGGTCATCCCAGGCAGAAGACTGGTGGGGGATTCAGGGCATAGAATCACAGAAAAGTAGAGTTGGAAGGGGCCTACAAGGCCATCGAGTCCAACCCCCTGCTCAATGCAGGAATCCAGGTCAAAGCATCCCTGACGGATGGCTGTCCAGCCGCACCTTGAATGCCTCCAGAGTGGGGGAGCCCACCACCTCCCTAGGTAGTTGGTTCCATTGTCTTACTGCTCTAACAGTGAGAAAATGTTTCCTGATGTTCAGGTGGAATCTGGGTTCTTGTAACTTGAGCCCATTATTCCGTGTCCTGCAAACTGGGATGACTGAAAAGAGATCCTGGCCCTCCTCTTCATGACAACCCTTTAAGTTCTGGAAGAGTGCGATCATATCTCCCCTCAGTCTCCTCTTCTGAAGGCTAAACATGCCCAGTTCTTTCAGTCTCTCCTCAGAGGGTCTTGTTTCCAGTCCCTTTATCATCCTTGTTGCCCTCCTCTGAACCCTCCCCAGTTTGTCTACAACATCCTTCTTAAAGTGTGGTGCCCAGAACTGGACACAGTACTCAAGATGAGGCCTAACCAGTGCCGAGTAAAGGGGAATTATCACTTCACGCGATTTGGATGCTATACTTCTATTAATGCAGCCCAAAATAGCATTTGCCTTCTTTGCAGCCACATCGCATTGCTGGCTCATATTCAGTTTGTGATCTACCACAATTCCAAGATCCTTCTCACTTGTAGTATTGTTGAGCCAAGTGTCCCCCATTCTGTAACTCTGCATTTGGTTTCCTCTCCCTAGGTGCAGCACTTGGCATTTATCCCTATTAAATTTCATTCTGTTGTTTTCGGCCCAGCGCTCCAGCCTATCAAGATCACTTTGAATTTTGTTTTGTCTTCTAGAGTGTTAGCTGTTCCACCCAACTTTGTATCATCTGCAAATCTGATAAACATTCCCTGCACCTCCTCCTCCAAGTCATTAATAAAAATGTTGAAGAGCCCAGGGCACAGGTCCGAGCCCTGTGGTACCCCGCTCTTTACCTCTCCCCAGTTTGAGAAGGAACCATTGATAAGCACTCTTTGAGTCCGATTCTGTAGCCAATTGTGGATCCACCTGATAGTTGTTCTATCTAGCCCACTTTTACTTTAATCTAGCAGATCAAAGGAAGTCCTTCACACACACCACATCGTTAAACCATGGAATCCACTTCCATAAGATGTAGTGATGGCCACCCATTGGGAGGGTTTTAAAAGGGGATTGGACAAATTCATGGAGGAGGAGGAGGCTAGCCATGGCTACTACTCCTGATGGCTATGTGCTATCTCCAGGACCAGAGGCAGAATGCCTATGTGCACCAGTTGCTGGGGAACATGGGCTGGAGGGTGCCTTCTTTTACTGATTATATGTAATCCGCTCCAGGAGACTTTTTGACTGAGGTGCGAGATAAAAATACTCTAAAATAAATTAAGTGAATAATTAGTTTGAAACAAATATTTAAAACATAAAAAGTTGAGCATCTATAACTGTGCACCTGCCCATTCAGGTCTTCCCAGAGTACAGAATATATTTTTTTTAAATTAAGGAAGAAAAGGTGCTGCAGCAACCACCTCGATGGCCCGCAGCCTGCCTCCTGAGCAGGATACCGCAGTGGGCTTGGGAAAGGCGTCTGGAAAAAGTCCCCAGGACCCCTGCAAAGATTTCACTCAGAGGAAATGCTACTGCCCCACAACCCCCCCCCCCACCACATCTGGCTCCGATTTCTTTAAAAAAACGGCCCACAACCACCACCTCTTGCGCAAAGAAATTCAGAAATGACCGACAACTACCAGACCTTGCTGAGGAAACCTAAGAAATGACCCCGTCTCTAAGCTATGGGAGGCGCAGAAAGAGGCCCGGAGGCCGCGCGGGCGCACTTTGGGTGAGCGAAATCCTGCTTGAACCGCACAAGCCACCGCAGCTTAAACCACGCAACCGCCAGGCTGCCCCACAGCAGCCCCACCGCCACAGCACCCCCCGCCCCACGACCCGCAAACGCCTTTCCCTTGCCTGCTGGCCCCTCAGCCTGGGGCGGAAGACGCTGCTCGCTCGCTCGCTCGCTCTTGCAGCCTTTTCTTCAAAAAATGAAATTAAAATATTTTTTAAAAAGCTGCTCCAGTCTGAAGGAAAACGGGGGAAAAAACCTCCTGCTGCTGCTGCTGCTGCTGTTGCTTCCTCGCGGGGGGGGGGGGGGGCTCCGGAGCTGGGCCTTCCTCGCCAGAGACTCCACACAGCCCATCCGGCGCTGCAGAAAGTCTCCTCTTTTCACGACTTTGATTGGCCCAGTAATGGTCACCTGACGAGGTCGCTATGCAACCTGGGCCCGCCTTCGGCTGCTCCGCCAAAGAAACGCGTCTGTGCGCAGCAGGGCAGCGCAGGCCGAGATGCCGCCCCCGCCCCCCCTGCCTCGGCCGCAGACCCCGCCCGGAGGAGTTTTTAAAGGGGTGAATGTGGGACTCTGGCGGGGGTGGAGTCCCTTTGGAAGTTCTTTGCGCTGAGGGATCTCTGGGAAAGTGCCCCCGCCCCCGCCTATGGATGCGCAGGAGGAGGAGGAGGCGGAGGTTCCGCGGCAGCTGCATGCGCGAGATGGGGCCGGTTGCGACGTGCCCTGCCCGCCAGGCTGAGCCTCCGGGCGGCCGAGCAGGCAGCGGTGACCTGACTCCGGGGGGGGGGGCTGCCCCTTCGCGCCCCGCTGACCCCTCTGCCTGGGAAGGGGCGGGGCGGGGCGGCGTCTCCTGGTCCTGGGCTGCCCTCCTGCCGCGCCCCCTGACCCGCCGCACGCCCTTCTCCGTCTCTACCTCCCCCACCCTCGAAATTTAGTGTTTCCCCCCCTAAACTTTTCTCAAAACGTCTCTTTTTTGCACATTCCCGGGGCAGCCAGCCCATTGCACGAGGCTGGTGCGTGCGCGCAGTTGCCGGAATGACGCTGCCGCCGCCGCCGGATGGGGGCCCTTTCTTGTTCGGGGAGTCGCCATAGCGAGAGGGCAGGAACCCCCACAGGGGGAGGAAAGGGTGGTGGTAGCTCCCCTTTGGAAAGCTCTTTTCTTCTTTCCATAATTTTTTTTATTTAAAAAACAAACACAGAAAGAAAAAGAAAACACCACAAAAAGTAAACTCAAATGGACTTCTGATTTTTCCATAACAAAGTATAAGTAACATTATATACTCTTATGTGAAGAACATGGCCGCAGTTAAGTCAAGCAGCTTCCCTCCCCCGCCCCCTTTTCAGTATTCCGTTCTGTGTCTTGGCTTCAGCCTGGGAATCGGTGAGACACAATCTTCTTTAGAATTTCCTCCTTTTATCCCGGAAGACAATCTTACTCGGTCACGAGTGATCGCCTGATGATGATGAGACAGACGGGCTGTTATGGGACTAGCGAGACTGTAGCTTCAAGGCCCCCGTTAATTGGAAGAGGCCTGAGAAAGTGGCTACAGCTGAGCGAATGGGGAGAAGCCTGGGAAAGTGGCCACAGCTGGGAGGGAACAGAGGGGGCCCTCCCCCCCTGCAGTTTAGGAGGGTGGATCCTCCTGAGGCCGACAGCTAGGATTGATGGAGATTAGGTGGGAGATTGGTTGCCTGAGCAAGGGATAAAAGAGCCCAGCTAGAAGGGAGGGGTGGTTCTGCTTGGGATTTGGGTTTCCGGAGCTCCTTCTTGGCAAGTATGGTCAAGGGTTTCAGGATAGCTACCTTAGCTAGGCCTGGTTTGTCTTTGGAGGTTTTCAGTAGACTTGGGGATCTGATGGGTTTCTTTTAAAGTAAATTTGGGGTTTGATTGGATGACCTTTTATTGTCCCTTTTTATTCCTCTTTCCCATTCCCTGCACATTCCTACCTCACCCCCTTTCCCTTATCCCCTTTTTAGCCCTTTCTTACAAGGGATATTTTAATGTGTATTTTAGTCATTGGAGCCCCTACACTGCTTAACATTTAATCTTGTAATAAAGTCTCCATCTTCACAGTTGTGTGTGTTCGTTTATTGGTCTTCTGTGGCTGGGCTGCTACTCCGGTTTTTGGCGTAAGGGACTGTGAGGTGGGCGGCAGACTGGGATATTTTGGTATCCGCAGGCCTACCTTGTAGGACAGGTGTGGGCAGCTGTCCTTCACACTCCAGTTACGAATATATTTCTCTTTTTTGTCTTATCAAATGTTGTTGTTCTTGTTCATCCACCTCACAAGTTCACAAAACATCACTTTAACTATAACCCTAGGTATTAATTCTTCTAATTAAACAATACTAAGCATTTCTACTCATATCTAGTAAAGTTCCCCGGCTTCTTTCCACTTATTTATCGAAGAAACAAACTTTTTAACCACATATTTTCCCATTTCACTCATAACTCTCATATCTTTTGACAATTTTAGGCCTATATTTGTTTACATCCCTTCCATTAATCTTTCTGTCTCAAATTACAACAGAGGTCAGTTATAAGTTACCTTCAGAATCTAATTTCCAGCCTCTTCCAACCTTTTTTCATGATAAGAAACATGAATTAAAGAACTGACAAGCTTATGATTAGTTCATCATAACATAGTTTAAACCATTTCTAACAATTCCAATGCATAACATTTAGATCCTTTCAAGCGCTGCTTTCCCAAGTGGCTGGAAGATGAATGAAACCAGAGGTTCTATGCAGGACTTAATATTATTTATTATTATTTATTCAATTTATATCCCACCTTTATACTATTACTATAGGCAGCGTACAAAATAACAATTAAATAATGTGCAGCAAAAACATGTTAAAATTCCATAAAAACAATAAAATTCCTTAAAAATATAATAGAATATTATAAAAAGGAAGGCCTGCTGAAATAACAAAGTATTTCACTTTATATTTTGCAGCAATGTCCTTATGCCTCAAGATCCTTCTATATTTACTTCTAAGTCTTGTTCAGCAAAGGCTATTTCCAATGTTGATTAAAATCTT
Source organism: Shinisaurus crocodilurus (assembly GCA_021292165.1). NCBI lineage: Eukaryota > Metazoa > Chordata > Lepidosauria > Squamata > Shinisauridae > Shinisaurus > Shinisaurus crocodilurus. The sequence continues at coordinate 935,351 of CM037891.1, forward strand.
GCTCCTTTGCTGCAGCTGTGTTTTTAAAAGCTTGTTTTTGAGTGAGGGAAAACCCTGAGTGCAGCCTTGAAAGAGGAGGAAGACGGCTCCACAACAGTGTGTGGAACACTACAGTTCCTGAAACACGGAACAAGTTCAAGCTGGGAATCTATGGCTGAAATAGCTAGCCAGTCCAAACCGTTGCAACATGGTCGTACTTCAGAATGCACCTGTACTATCGATTTTAAAGGCTAATATTTCAGGTACATGTGAGAAATTATCAAAAATCGGACTGCAGACATTTTTGTTGGGAGGCCTTTTTCAGACTGGAGGAGCATTTAAGAATTTTATTTTATTTATATTTTTTAAAAAGAAGGCTGCAAGAGTGTGCTAACAGCGGCTCCCCCACCCCAGACTGAGAAGCCAGTCAGGCCAAGGGACGCCCATTCATGGGTCGTGGGGTGGAGGGTGCTTTGGCGGTGGGGTTGCCGTGGGGCAGCTTGGAGGTTGCATGATTTGAGCTGTGGTGGCTCGTGCGATTCAGCTAGGATTTTGTTGACCCAAAGTGGGCCCACGTCTCACAACTGAAGTAGTACTCATGGCCATCCAAAGCAGCTGCGGGCTGGGATGGAATAAGAGCATAACAACATGGGAAGAGCCCTGATACTGGATCAGACCAAAGTGGCTCCATCTCGTCCAGCGTCCACATCTCCATCTAGTGGCCACTTCCAAGACAGCAGCCCAGTTCATTCCGCTGTGTTCACAGAATCCTGCCCCAAACCTCCAGCTGCTCTCTCAGGGCTGCTCATCCAGACAGGTTGGGAGCTGCTAGAAGCCCTAAATAAGGGCTTCCTCTGCCCTCCAGCCTTTGCCACAGCAACGCAAGCCTCAGTGTTGTCTGCAGCCGGTTCCTGCCTCCAGCAACCAACCTTGAGCCTTTCTCCCATCCAGGTGCCAATTTTGACCTTGGCAGGAAAAGAAGCTAGAAGCTTCTCTGTGAGAACCTCACAGAAGGGGGGGGGGGGTGTTCACATGTGTCATAGTTCTGGGTTCCTGTTACTTGAGCCCATTGTTCCGTGTCCTGCAAACTGGGATGATCGAGAAGAGATCCTGGCCCTCCTCTGCGTGACAACCCTTTAAGTTCTGGAAGAGTGCTATCATGGTCTCCTCTTCTGAAGGCTAAACATGCCCAGTTCTTTCAGTCTCTCCTCAGAGGGCCTTGTTTCCAGTCCCTTTATCATCCTTGTTGCTCTCCTCTGAACCCTCTCCAGTTTGTCTACATCCTTCTTAATGTGGGCTGCCCAGAACTGGACACAGTACTCAAGATGAGGCCTAACCAGTGCTGAGTAAAGGGGAACTAGTACTTCTCGTGATTTGGAAGCTATAATTCTACTAATGCGGCGCAAAATAGTATTTGCCTTTTTTTCAGCCACATCGCATTGCTGGCTCTTCTTCAGCTTATGTTCTACAACAACTCCCAAGATCCTTCTCACTTGTAGTATTGTTGAGCCAAGTATCCCCCATCCTTTAACTGTGCAGTTGGGATTTCCCCCTATGTGTAGCACTTGGCATTTATCCCTATTAAATTTTATTCTGTTGTTTTCAGCCCAGTGCTCCAGTTTATCGAGATCACTTTGAATTTTATTTTTCTCTTCCAGCTATTCCACCAAATTCTGTGTCATCTGCAAATTTGATAAGCATTCCCTGTACCTCCTCATCCAAGTCATTAATAAAAATGTTGAAGAGCACTGGGCCCAGGACTGAGCCCTGTGGTACCCCGCTCGTTACCTCTCCCCAGTTTGAGAAGGAACCATTGATAAGCACTCTGAGTCCGATTCTGTCGCCAATTGTGGATCCACCGGATAGTTGTTTCATCTAGCCCACTTTTAGCTAGCTTGCTAATCAGGATATCATGAGGCACTTTGTCGAAAGCTTTGCTGAAGTCCAGATATATTATGTCCACAGCATTCCCACAGTCCACAAGGGAGGTCACCCGATCAAAAGAATGAGATCAGATTAGTCTGGCAGGATTTGTTCTTGACAAATCCATGCTGGCTTCTAGTAATCACTGCATTGTTTTCAAGGTGCTTGCAGACTGACTTCTTTATAATCTGCTCCAAAATTTTCCCAGGAATTGATGTCAGACTGACTGGCCTGTGGTTCCCAGGTTCCTCCTTCTTGCCCTTTTTGAAGATAGGAACAACATTTGCCCTCCTCCAGTCATCTGGCACTTCACCTGTCCTCCATGATTTCTCAAAGATAATAGACAGTGGTTCTGAGAGTTCTTCTGCCCGTTCCTTTATTACTCGAGGATGCAGTTCATCAGTTCTGACTTCTGAGTTTATTAAAATTAAAAATAGAATCAAGAACTCAAGTATAATAGGTTCACTTTCCCCAGAGTTCCTGAAACTGCCACTTCATCCACTAAGTTGTCTCTGTTGGTTAGAATCAGGTCAAGGAGAGCCGATCTGATCCTCTAGTTCCTTCCTCCACTTTCTATAGGAAGAAGTTATCAGCAACACAGGTCAGGAGATGTGGGGTTGAACTGCGCTCATGGGAGAAGGAGCTGCTGTGTGTGGGTTCCACGCTAGGCACTGATTATCTCCTATTCTAAAGAGCTTTCGTTGTTCAGGGTAAACAAAAGGATGTTGCTGTCCACCACTCTTTACTTTTTAAGAATTTAGTCTTTCCCCCAGGAGGCAGGTGGGTTAGAAGTGCATGCAAAAACAGATGCAGGATCTCGGCATCAGCTAAGGTGTGAGGATGGGAGCGAATGAGACCCCCCAGCCTCCCCCCCCCCAAGCTGGTACCATTCTCAGCGGGCATAAGGTTGGAGCACTTCATCATGAGGATGTCCAGGTTGGAGTGTAGCATGGCGATGTGGCCGTGGGAGCCCTCAGCCTGGAAGCTGGTGAACTCCTGGAACTCGGGCAGCCTCCAGATACTCTCCTCCTTCTCCACGTGGAAGATCTTGTCATCGTCAAACTCCAGCATGAACTTCCCGGGCCCCTTGGCAGACTCATGTGTCCTCTGGATGAAGGCCAACTGCGACAGGATGTCCTCACCTGAAGGGGGAGAGATGGAGGGAAGGACAGTGGGTGAAAGTGGGCAGGAGCACAGGGGGATCATGGAAGAGAAGGAAGAGAGGTTTCCCAGGAAGCTCCACTGGGAGGGATCTTGCTTGGATTTCATGGCTTATTATGGAGACCACAGGCCCTTTGCCAGTATGGATGATGTTGATTAATGGTAATTAATACTAATAATAATAATAATAATAATGTGGTTATTCTCAGATACCTATCAGCTGGGGAAAATGTGACCATGGGGGTGTTGCTGGCACCACTCTGCCCCTTCCGGCAAAGTGTGGTTCGTTGCCCAGTGCGCTTAGTCAGCCCAATAAACACACCAGGGGAGAAGTTTAAAACCAGCTTTATTTGGGATCCCAAAGCGGCACTCGGAGACACAGCCTCGATCAAGCGCCCAGAGGCTTTCTCTTGGCATTTATTTATATATGATACATTTCATATAAGTTAGATACTGATTAGGGAGAAAAAGAAATCATCTGACAGCAGAGATCAGCAGAAAAACAACTTTGACCTTTCCCCACCCCCGCCCCATACATTGTCCCTTAATTCATAATGCTGACAAGCAGAAGTACAAATTCTATCTCAAAGTTCCAGACAGAGCAACTACTTCCTTTATCTTAGAATACATCTTCTCCTGCTTTCTCCTTGCAAGAGTGTCTCTGGTATCTAACCTAGAACACAGCATCTGACTCACCCCCGCGCTTCTTTGGTTCCCCTCATCAGCATTTTTCCTTGCAACCTCTGGCCTTGTGTGGCCTCCCAGCAAAAGACAGTTTGCGAAAACAACAGTTTTTCAAACAGAATGTAAATGCAAGCAGGATCCCCAATATCAAAAGGCAAGCAATGAGCTCCCAATACCAAAATGTAAATTCTAGCTGCTTCCAACAGGGGGGAAAGTTACACATGCAGAGAGTTGGAGGACTGTAGCTTCCACTTTCGGGTCTCCACAGTACATTGGCCCAGACATAGAAAACCCCCAGAGTCAGGTCAGTCCAAGCCAGCAGGCAACTCTGGCTATCAACAATGAAGATTCAGAATCCATATGTATCGGCCCCTACTGTGGGCCTGACAAGATCTCCATTCCCAGGGAAAGTGAAGTCAGCTCCAGGTTTGCTTACAAGGAGACAAGTTTATTGAGCAGCTTTCAAAATACATGTGGATTAAGCAAACAAGTGAGTTGGGACGGTCTACGGTGTGGCTGTCTGGCAGGCATCGCCCGAAGTCCGAACACGGAACAAGGCAGACAGCAGCGTCTTCTACATTTTAGCTGTTTGCACTTAATATTCACAGCCGGGCTACACATCATGACTATTGTTTGAAGCTAACAGTTAAGCAAAACATTACCGCTAAGCTAATGAGCAGGGTGAGGAATGTTGGCACAAGCACTGCTTCCCATCATGGCTGGCTATTGAGCAGTGGAAAGGATGCACCTGGTACGGGTCTTCAGCAAAGTAGGCCCAAACCCAGTGATGAGCACGGACCCCTCTTCCTCTCGCTCTGCATGCCAGGAATTCATTAGCTTCTCTGTTCTTTGACCCATCCCTCATGCTGGGAGCCAAAGCAGCTTCCCACGGGACAGGCATGCAGGGTAGAAAGAGATGCAAAGATGCTTTCCAGGCCTCTCTCAGGCCAAGGAAAATGGAAGACGCTTTCTGGTAGAAAATGGATTCTCACAGGTGGCCCTACACCATAACAAACAAGAATTCAAGGACTATGAAAAATAGAGCAATACCTTTCATGGCAAGTTCTTCACAATACAGTTTAAAGAGACAAGGGTCCAAATTGGATGGGGCATCTATGTGAAGAGTGCCCGAAGATGCTCAGATAGTACTAAGTCCGTAGAGAGAGGATTTGGGGCAGTAAAGAATCCCACAACTAAAGGCTCCCTGCCTGGGCATCTGCTTCAGAGCAAAGGTGTGGCTGTGATACCCCTCCGCCCGAACCACTCACTGACAAGGCATTTTAGACAATCAAGGAGGTCCCTGCCCAAACAGGGCATCCTCATTCTGCCCTCTTGTGGTGACACTTCAACCATGACCATTCCGAACCACCCCCACCCCCACATGTTCTCACAGAGAATCTGCCAGTTTTCTTCCCTACCAAGTTCAAAGCTGGCATCTGGCTGGGAGAAAGGCTCAGGGTTGATTGCTGGAAGCAGGAACCGGCTGCAGACAACACTGAGGCTTGTGTTGTTGTGGCAGAGGCTGGAGTGCAGAGGAAACCCTAATATAGAGCCTCAAGCAGCTCCCAACTGGTCCACATGAGCAGGCCTGAGAGCAGCTGGAGGTTTGGGGCAGCAGAGTGAGCTGGGCTGCTGTCTGGGAAGCGGTCACTAGATGGAGCTGTGGCACGGTGCTGAGGGAGCAGAGCCTGACACCCGGTGCTCCAGGCAACCCCGCACTAGGAGTCTTTCATGTGCTTTTAAGTTTGGAACTCTTGTCTGAAGCTCTGCCCGCACTCGAGCATTTAAAGGGCTTCTCACCTGTGTGAACTCTTTGGTGTCGTTTAAGGTTAGAACTGTAAATGAAGCTCTTCCCACACTGGGAGCATGTATAGGGCTTTTCCCCCGTGTGAATTCTGAGATGTGGGATAAGCTGCGAGTTCTGGGAGCATGTATAGGGGCTTTCCCCCGTGTGAATTGTATGATGTGAGTTAAGGAAGGAGCTCCGACTGAAGCTCTTCCCACACTGTGAGCATTTAAAGGGCTTCTCACCTGTGTGAACTCTTTGGTGTTGCTTAAGGGTAAAACTGTGACCGAAGCTCTTCCCACACTGGGAGCATGTATAGGGCTTTTCCCCCGTGTGAATTCTGAGATGTGAGAAAAGCTGCGAGTTCTGGCTGAAGCTCTTCCCACACTGTGAGCATTTAAAGGGCTTCCCCCCCCCCCCCCGAGTGAATTCTGAGATGTAAGAGAAGCTGGGAGTTATGAATGAAGCTCTTCCCACACTGAGCATTTCAAGGGCTTCTCCCCTGTGTGTTGTCTCTGGTGTGCTTGAAGGCCAGAGCTCTGACTGAAGCTCTTTCCACACTCTGAGCATGCATAGGGCTTTCCCCGCGTGTGACGTCTTTCGTGTTGTTCAAGCTGAGAACTGCGACAGAAACTCTGCCCACACTGGGAGCATTCATAGCGCTTCTCCCCCGTGTGAATTCTGTAATGTGAGGTAAGGTGGGAACTCTGACTGAAGCTCTTCCCACACTCTGAGCATTTAAAGGGCTTTTCTCCCGAGTGAATTCTGAGATGTAAGATAAGCCGAGAGTTCTCAACGAAGCTCTTCCCACACTCTGAGCATTTAAAGGGCTTCTCCCCTGTGTGACGTCTCTGGTGTGCTTGAAGGCCAGAGCTCCGACAGAAGCTCTTCCCACACCCTGAGCATTTAAAGGGCTTCTCCCCTGTGTGAACTCTTTGGTGCTGTTTAAGGGTAGAACTATCACTGAAGCTCTTGCCACACTCTGAGCATTTAAAGGGCTTCTCCCCTGAGTGACATCTCTGGTGTCGTTCAAGGTTAGAACTGTGTGTGAAGCTCTTCCCACACTGGGAGCATGTATAGGGCTTTTCCCCCGTGTGAATTCTGAGATGTAAGACAAGCTGGGAGTTCTGAATGAAGCTCTTGCCACACTCTGAGCATTTAAAGGGCTTTTCCCTCGTGTGAACTCTTTGGTGTCGTTTAAGGTTAGAACGGAGTGTGAAGCTCTTCCCACACTGGGAGCATGTATAGGGCTTTTCCCCCGTGTGACTTCTGAGATGTAAGATAAGCTGGGAGTTCTGAATGAAGCTCTTCCCACACTGGAAGCATGTACAGGGCTTTTCCCCCGTGTGACGTCTATGATGTAAGATAAGCTGGGAATTCTGAATGAAGCTCTTGCGACACACTGAGCATTTAAAGGGCTTCTCACCTGTGTACAGTCTCTGATGTCTTTTAAGGCTGGAGCTGTATTTGAAGTTCTTTCCACATTCTGAGCATGTATAATGCGAGTTCTCCCCTGTGTGAGTACTTTGATGCAAGGTAAGCCCTGAGCTGGAACTTAATTGCTTTTCACACTCAAAGCATTTATATGTTTCCACTCCTGTGTGATTTCTGTGATGTTCAGTAAGGTATATACACTGACTTAAGCTCTTTCCACACTGAGAACATTTCCGCACTTTCTCTCCATTCTGATCAATTGTTTTGTTTCCTTCGAAAGACTCTTCTAGCATTGCCATTTCGTGGAAGTCCACCTCTTTAAAAGATGTGAATTTGATCTGCCACTTCTGTTCACCTTCAGTTTTCCTTTCCTGCTGTTTGCGGTTTTTATGACTTTCTCTCCCATCAGCTGAAAGAAGGAAAAAAATGTAACATAAAATAAAATGAGGGTATGGTCCTTCAGGACTGGTATTCAATAGATGTCTTCCCCACACGTTAGACACAAACTAGCCTTTTCCCAGTTGACCGAGTCCCTCCAGCTATTCCCTGGCTATTTCTCTGTCAGATCTCCTGCAGAGCACAGGGGAGTTGTGTGCAAACACAGGAAACATCCCGTAGGAGAACACACAGCCCACGGATGAAGGGTCCAGCCAGAGCTAAGCACCCACCTGCTCGTCTCTCCCCTTCCTCACAGCCCCGGACAAAGGGGTCATCTGCTTCTCCCTGGCAGAAGATGACATCAGATCTGGGAACGGGAAGCCCTTTTGCAGAGGATAGAAAGAAAGGAATTACTTCTAGCACTTATGATTATTACACTTGTTTAGGGACTTCAAACCACCCAGGCTGAAGCCTCCCCCCACCGCCTCTGTTCTCACCAGACCCATCATGGTCAAAGAGAGGTTGGGCAGGTCTTGGAACTCCTCCACATGGGATTGCAAGAGAGCTGGTGAGTCACAGATTCCTGCTTGAACCAAGAAGCCTCAGTCTAGGACCCCAGCAAACTGAACAGCCAGGAAATCCCCCGCAAATGGAGAGAAGCAGATAAAAACAGTGACAATGTCTCCTTCTAGGACACCTCAGCCGAGGGAAAGAGTGAGCCTTACCCAGAGAGGCCAAATTCCTGCAATTCTCCTCCATGACTTCCTTGTGCAGAGCCCTCTGGCCTGGATCCAGCAGAGCCGCCTCCTCCTCCGTGAAACACACAGCCACCTCCTCAAAGGACACCGGAGCCTGCAAGAGGAAGAGGAAGGGTTTCTCTCAGCAGTGCATGCAAAAGGGGCAGCGAAGGGGAGGCAAAGGGGAGGCCCTCCTGCAGGATCCGGGCTCCAGGAGCGACAGTCAGAACCCTCTTGGCAGCCACCTGGGAGGGACGATCCTGTCAGGCCCAGAGAGACGTGCAGGGTACCGAGCCCCCAGCCCCCGTACCTGTTCCAGCTGCCCAGAAGGTCTTTCCACTCCAGCACCAAGAGGAGGAGGGCGAGAAAGCGCCCCCAGTGTCCTCCCACTGTCTCCGAGAGTCCTCCCATCTCCTAACAGGAAGACCAAGAAAGAAGGTGGGGAGATACTTGTTAATTTATACACAATTTGCAATCATTTCCTTGTGTGAAGTCAGCAGGAATGTTGAAGAGTCCTTGGTCCCGAGTCCCGAGTCGAGTCCCGAGTCTAGAGTCGAGTCTAGAGTCCGAGGTCCAAAATGGTGACTCGAGTCGAGTCCCGAGTCACTCCCAAAGCGGCGGCCCATGGAGGGAGCAGGAGGGTCTCCGCGAGAGGAAGAAGAGCTGCCCTTCCTCCCGTGGAGACCCTCCTGCTCCCTCCATGGGCCGCTGCCGCTGCCGCCCTCACCTCCACCTCCGCCGCCCTCACCTCACCACCGCCGCCGCCCTCACCTTGCCGCCGCCCTCGCCTCTGCTACCGCCGCCGCCGCCGCCCTCGCCGCCGCCCTCACCTCCACCTCCACCGCCCTCACCTCACCACCGCCCTCGCCTCTGCCGCCGCTGTTTTGAACCAAAGCAACCCCGCCAAAAACAGAGCGACGGCGCTGGCGGCGTGACGCGGCGTGCGATGGCGGCGTGCGATGGCGACAGCGATGGCGACGAGGGCGGCGGCGGCGGAGGAGGAGGTGAGGGCGGCGGCGGCAGAGGCAAGGGCGGAGGCATCCTTGGGCTCGAGTCCCGAGTCGAGTCTCGAGTCCCACATAAATTAGTGGGACTCGAGTCAGAGGGGGGACTCAGTCGGACTCACGAGTCGAGTCCCCGAGTCCGAGTCCCCATCCCTGGAAGCCAGCCAGTGTCCACACTGGTTTCGGGCATAATTTGAAGTTCCAGTTTAGAGTTGGATCAAGTCTTAATCTATTGAAAGAAATCACCATTTTTTCACATCTTAGAAACACATTTCACCTTCCCACAGAGCCGCAAGGGGAACCCAAAAGCAGCCCATGGAAGTCAAGCGGAGGTGTCAGAGGGAGACCATCTTCAAACTTCCCCCTTGATCCTTACCCTGAGTGGAGACACCTCCGTCCCCCGATGGAGCCTTCTCTGCATCTCCAGAATCCGTGGTCACGTGGGCCTCCATCCCCTGGCCCTGGAAGAGGAGGAAGGAGACCAGGCGAGGAAGTCTTATTATGGTGTTAGCATGCAAGGAGTGGGGCTTCCTCCTGCACTCATTCTGCCTCCCAAGCCCTGCAGCTCCCTCACAGCTGGGTCTTTGGCAAGTGGGCACACAAGGAACTCTGGATTGAGGCCAGTAAACCAACCCTTGCATTAGAAAAGGACTAGAATAGGGCGTCACAAACCCGCTCCTTTAACCAACCGGGAGGAAACCTTGAAGCTGACAGACGTTTCCTTTCTGCTGGGGGGGACTGTACCGCTAGTGAAGAATGATCCCCTCCCTCCCTGGAACTTCCCAGCCCCCTTTAACTGTCCTGTGATCCCTGCAAGGTGGGCCAGATCCACACATTCTGAACCAGTATAGATGTTCCCGCCCTGGATGAAAGTTCTTCCCGTCAGTCAGAGGTGGATTGCTGATGGCTGACGGCAAACTTCAGGGGCACTCAAGTCTAAATGAAATGTAATAAATCCCAGTTGCAAATACAGTTACTCACATTGTAAAGCATGGTATTGTAAAGCATGGTAAATAAAAGCCAGTGAAAAGAACCAAAAAAGCAATAAAACAAGGTTTCAAAGAAAACAATCAAATAGGGAGTAAAATCATGAGAATTTTAAGCAATCTCTGATGACACTCTACACGGATCCTTGGAGCAGCCCGTGCAAAAAGAGACCCTAAAAGTCACCCAAAAGCCAACATCTCGCAACAGGGAACTCCTCTTTTCTGGGATCGCTTCTTGAATGTCGTCCCAATAAAACAGTATCTCAGAACCAGCTTCAGCAAGGCAAATGGGAAAAGCTAGCGGAAGGGGGGGGGGCTTTGCTCAGAGCTTTTCCTTCTTTCCCCTCATAGATCTGAATGGAACCCAGGACCTTCTGCATGCCAAGGGTGTGGGCCGTGGCCCTTCCTATAGCCGGGAAATGGCAGCTGACAAACGAAACAGCCCAGGACTCCTTCCTCTGCAAATGGGTGAATGCCTGGGTGAGATGGAGGAGAAAAATCCCCCTTCCTCCTCTCTGTGTGTAACGTCACATCCAGTTCAGAAGGCCTCTTGCCCGCCACCCTGCCCTCCTGAGAACTCCCCAAGACAAAGTGCTCTTGGTGGAATAAAGAGAAAGACAGACCAGGATAGGGCAGGGAAGAAGAGGAAAAGAAGAACTGGGACTGGAAATGGAGCAGGGAGAGAGAATTCCCCTAGGCAAACGGCTCCTTTCAGGGAGCGAGCCCTCTGGAGGGTGTGCCTACTTAAATTGACTTCAGGAGGGGAGGATGCTGAGGGGCTTTTCTTCCTTTTTTCTCATTTAAAAGCCCCAGCACTTCCTGGATCATGTGATCACATAGTCCCATAGGTATCCATCCTGGAGTTCTTGAAGAAATCAAATATGAAATTGCTAATCTAACAAAAATATGTAACATGTCCCTCGGATCAGCCTCTGTACCAGAGGACTGGAGAATAGCCAACGTAACACCAATTTTTTAAAAGGATCCAGCGGGGATCTGGGAAATTACAGCCCAGTGAGTTTAACACCTGTTCCTGATAAATTGGTTGAAAGCATTATTAAAGATAAAATTAGTCAGCATATAGAAGGATAGGCCCTACTGAGGAAGAATCAGCATGGCTTCCGCTAAGGTAAGTCCTATCTCACTAACCATTTAAAGTTCTCTGACAGTTTTCATAAACACGTGTACAGGGGTGATCCGATACATAGTTTATGTGAAGAGAAAGCCAGGTCAGGTACACACACACCCCACCAGACCATCAGGGCCTCCGCCTAGGGCAAAAGCAGCTCAGCCCCAAGCAGTTGTGGACATCCGCCTTCAGCCTTCATTTACATTTACTTCAATGAGACCCATCTGCAACTTCCCCTCCCCTGACAGTCACAATGAGCTGTAAAGCACCCCCAAACTCCAAGAGGGGCGCCAAGATACCTGGTAGTCTCAAAGAGCTGCCAAGTACTCCTAAGCATCCAGGAAAGCCCAAAAGAGAACAGGTTTTTCCAGAGAGCAGGAGGGGAGTGGAGGAACAGGAGGGGAGGGGGGAGCAAGAGAGGGGGTAAAAAGAAGGGGACTGTGGCGAGAAAAGGTTGTTGGTCGGTGGGTACAAGGCTGCGTGGATGTCCCGCGCTCAGGTTCGGACTCAGAGATCCAACCCGGGAAGCTCCCGGTGAACAAGCTGCATTACCTCTTTGCCTGCTGAGGTGTGGCTTTCAAGGCATCTAAGGTCATCCCAGGTAAACCTTGCACTGTACTGTTGCTGCTCATTTCTCTTAGTTGTAATTGGAAGCGTGTGCACCTAGTTACCGCTTCACATTTGTTTTGATACGCTGAATTAAACTCGGTTTACCTATAAACAGTGTAGTAGCGTTCATTCATAAAAATCCTCCCGAGTATCGGAGAGCCACGTAGGAAGGGTCGGCTACGCTCCGGTTAACCCTTTAGGTCCCGAACCTGCGCACTGGACCGGCTGCGGTTTGTTACAGTTACTTGGACTTCCAAAAGACTTTTGACAAAAAAAGCTTACAGCAGCTGCGATTGTTTAACTTAGAGGAGTCTAATGAGGGGAGACATGTGATAGAGGTGTACAGAATGATGCCTGGTGTGGAGAAAGTGATCAGGGAGACATTTTTCTCCCTCTCTCATTATACTAGAACCCAGCTGGGTCATCCCATGAAGCTGACTGGCGGGGGATTCGGGACAGATCAAAGGAAGTCCTTCTTCACACACACCACACAGTTAAACTATGGAATCCACTTCCACAAGATGTAGTGATGGCCACCCATTGGGAGGGCTTTAAAAGGGGATTGGACAAATTCATGGAGGAGAAGGCTAGCCATGGCTACTACTCCTGATGGCTATGTGCTACCTCTAGGACCAGAGGCAGAATAGCTATGTACACCAGTTGCTGGGGAACATGGGTGGGAGGGTGCTGCATGGCTCCCATGTCCTGCTAGTGGGTTTCCCATTGCGGCATCTGGTTGGCCACTGTGCGGACAGAACGCTGGACGAGATGGAGCCACTTTGGTCTGATCCAGCATCAGGGCTCTTCCCATGATGTTATGTTCTTATTCCATTCCAGCCCGCAGCTGCCTTTGGACAGCCATGATTACTACTTCAGTTGTGAGACCCAAGATTAATGCTCCCCCCCACATGCTGTACAACTGTTTGCCATCCCTGCTCTAAAAAAACCCCACCCTGAGCATGTGTTATTTTGCATTTACTTAAATCCTATCACCATGAGGACTGCAGGAATGAAATGGCTCTGATGCTGAACCGTTTCCTCTGAATAAGCCCCTATTTTCTTCTAGAAAAGGATACAGTAATACCTTGGATTGCAAGTAACTTGGTCTGAGAGTGTTTTGAAAGACAAGCAAAAAATTTTGACTTGATAAACGAGCAAGGTCTTGCAAGACAAGTGTAGGGATGTAACTGCTCACCTCAAGCGGGCGTAGCGGGCTGAAATCGGCCCTGCTCACGCCCATCAAGAGACTCGCTTTGATATAAGAGTGTATTGGATTACAAGCACGGTTCCGGAACGAATTATGGTTGCAATCCAAGGTATTACTGTAATATAATTTACAAATAAAATATTTTTAATGGTTAGAAATGGCCTGTTCGTATACTTTTGTAATGTCTATCCCAGGGGTCTTCAAACTAAGGCCTGCGGGCCACATCTGGCCCGCCTTGCCTTTTTATCCGGCCTGGCGGCCGATCGGCAGAAGCAGACTTTTTTTAAAACTCTTTCGCTTCAAGCACCAATCTTTTGTCGAGTATGCACATTTGTGTGATGGCAAAAACAAAAGTATATTCGTGTTAGGCATGAAACAATTGTGCAACTATATATGTAAATACCACCAGCCCTGCCAGGAGTATTCATTAATATTCCCCCTTCTTCCTTCCCCATTCCTTTTTCCTTGCGTGTCGTGTCTTTTTAGATTGTAAGCCTGCGGGCAGGGACTGTCTTGTCAATTGCTATAAACCACCCAGAGAGCTTCAGCTATTGGGCGGCATAAAAATGAAATAAATAAATAAATAAATTAAAAAATGACTTTCCATTTAAGGGGGAAAAAATTCACCCCTATCAAGTAAAAAAAAAAGGGACCCGGGTCCTTTTTTTTTTACTTGAACCATTCATTCATATTTTTTTCAAACTATACTCCGCCCTCCCCCCCACAGTCTGAGGGACAATGAACTGGCCCCCTGTTTAAAAAGTTTGAGGACCCCTGGTCTATCCTGTATGCCACCTTGTGAAAGTTTTACCCTTAAAGCCGGCCTAAGAAGGCCATTCCAGCAGGATGTGCTGGGGGACATGAGAAGAGCAGGCAGGACCCTTCCATACACCCTATTGGGAGACTAAGGATGCACCCCTATGCCGGTTTAGACAGAAATAAGTCCTACAACTCCCAGAATTCCCCAGCCAGCATGGGCAGCTGGGAGATGCTGAGAGTTGTGGGACTTACTTCTGTGTAAACATGCATAGGATAGCATCATTATTCCCCCCCCCCTCATCCTTCCCTATTCCTTTTTGCTCCTGTGCCTTTTCTTTTGAGACTGCAAGCCTGCAGGCAGGGACTGTCCTCTTTTCCTCGTCATATGTAAGCCCCTCCAGGAGCCTTTTTGACTGAGGAGAGGGATAAAAATTCTCCAAAATAAATTAAGTAAATAATTAGTTTGAAATAAATATTTAAAAGATGAGCATCTGTAGCTGTGCACCTGCCCATACATATAAATTATATTTATACCCAGCCTTTTTTCCTGCAAGGAACCCAAGGCAGCTTACATAATCCTCCTCTTCCCCATTTTATCCTCACAACAACCCTGTGAGGTAGGTTAGCCTGAGAGTCAGTGACTGGCCCAAAGTCACCCAGTGAGTTTCATGACCAATGAGGAAGAAAAGGTGCTGCAGCAACCAGCACCAACCTGGATGGGTCCCAACCTGTCTCCTGAGCAGGATAGTGTAGTGGGCTTGGGAAAGGCGGCTGGAAAAAGTCCCCAAGACCCCTGCAAATATTTCACTCACAGGAAATGCTACTGCCCCACCACAACCCCCACACCACGTCTTGCTCAGATTTTTTTTTTTATACCGGCCCACAACCGCCACCTCTTGCTCAAAGAAATTCAAAACTGACCCTCAACTACTAGACCTTGCTGAGAAAACCTAAAAAATGACCCCGTCTCTAAGCTATGGGAGGAGCAGAAAGAGGCCCGGAGGCCACGCGGGCGCTCTTTGGGCCAGCGAGATCCTGCTTGACTCGCACAAGCCACCGCAGCTTAAACCAGGCAACCTGCAAGCTGCCCCACAGCAGCCCCACCGCCACAGCACCCACCCACCCCACGGCGCGCGATCGCCTGTCCCTTGCCTGGGCGGGCCCCTCAGTCTGGGGGGTGGCGGAAGACACTGCTCGCTCGGTCTTTCAGCCTTCTCTTCAAAATATAAAATAAAAATATTTTTTTAAAAGCTGCTCCGGTCTGAAGGCAAATGGGAAAAAAAACCCCGCCGCCGCCGCCGCTGCTGCTTCCGCTTCCTCGCGGGGGGGGGGGGGCTCCGGAGCTGGGCCTTCCTCGACAGACACTCCACACAGTCGATCCGGCGCTGCAGAAAGTCTCCTCTTTTCACGACTTTGATTGGCCCAATAATGGTCACCTGACTAGGTTGCTATGCAACCTCCGCCCGGGACGTGGAAAGGCCTGGCCCCGCCTTCGGCTGCTCTGCCAAAGAAACGCGAACCCCCCCCCCCTCTCCCGATGAGAAACCCTGTTCTAATTAAACAATACAAAGCATTTACTCATATTTAGTAACGTTCCCTGGCTTCTTTCCACTTATTCAAAGAGAGAAACATTTTAACCACATATTTTCCCATTTCAGCCATAGCTCTCGTATTTTTTGACAATTTTAGGCCTATACTTGTTTACATCCCTTCCATTAATCTTTCTCTCAAATTACAACAGAGGTCAATAATGAATTACCTTCAGAATCTAATTTACATCCTCTTCCACTCTATAAGCCAGCGTGGCATAATGGTGAGAGTGTTGGACTGGGACCCCGGAGATCCGGGTTCTAGTCCCCGCTGGGCCAGCTCACTGGGTGACTTTGGGCCAGTCACTGACTCTCAGGCTAACCTACTTCACATGGTTGTTGTGAGGATAACATGGAGAGGAGGAGGATTGTGTAAGCCGCCTTGGGTTCCTTGCAGGAAAAAAGGTGGGGTATAAATATAATAAATAAATAAATAAAGTAACATTATAGAGTCTATAGTTACAAAGATATTTCTTTTTTTACTCTTGTCAAAAATTCTTCTTCTTGTTCACCCCCCTCCCAAGTTCACAAAACTTCACTTTAACCATAAGCACAGGTTTTAATTCTTCTAATTAAACAAAACTAAGCATTTCTACTCATATTTAGTAAAGTTCCCTGGCTTCTGTCCACTTATTCAAAGTGGAACTTACTAACTTTTTTGTGGAGAAAGCCAACCTAAAACCCCTTTCTGACACACACACACACTCACCAAGGAGGGGGGAAGGAGACGGGGGGGGGGGGGGGAGACAGCCAGTCTCCACAGAGACCAAAGGGGACAAACAACATCTGCATAGAATCACCCCAGGGGGGAAGGCAGGAAGCATTCGTCAATGCTCTCGTATATCAGCCCCATCTACATAAGACTTGAATGCCTTGCCAGAGCAGACACTTCGGCACCCATAAGAAAGGGCCATTCAACACCACAGGATGGGACCATTAAGCAAGTGGCTTCAAAGGGACCCCACCCCACAGGGGGAAGGTGGTAACCCACCTGATTGGTCGTCCACCTGAGGAGGGTGGCAACCCACCTGATTGGCCACCCACCTGATTGCAGAGGGAAGGGCTACCTGAAACCCAAGGTATAAAACACCTTGGGTTTTATACCTCAGCAAGGGAACTGAGTCATTGGACCTGATCAGCAATCTTGCCCCATGCTTGGGGTAAGGGACGAAGGGATCGGCAACCCTGGGTAGCAGCACCCGGCGTGCTCCAGCTAGCTGAAATCACTGGCCGCTTGGGTTGACCGGACCCCGGGAAACCAAGCTGAAATCACTGGCCGCTTGGGTTGACCGGACCCCCGGGAAACCAAGCTGAAATCACTGGCCGCTTGGGTTGACCGGACCCCCGGGAAACCAAGCTGAAATCACTCACGAGCCGCTTGGGTAGACCGGACCTCCGCCGGGAACCCAGCTAGCAGCATGCAGTTGACCGGGCCTCTGCTGGAGCCCGAGCTGAACTAACTAGCTGAGAGCCCTGAAATCACGGTGTCCTTGAGACCTCTTGCTTGCTACTTTGTACCGTACTGATAAGCTGTATTGCTGGCGTGTGTCTGGGTTGGTGAAGGTAATTTTGTAAATAAACTTGTTTTATAAAAGATACTTTTGTGGCTATAAGTTATCCCTTTGTTCTGGGCTAAGGGTGATAGTCGCTGGGGGACCTCGGAGAAGGCCCGCCCCCAGGACTCGCTACCCCCTTAGTATTGAACCCGCGCAGAAGACCAGGTTGTCGGTCTTCCACTTTTTTAACCACATATTTTCCCATTTCACTCATAACTCTCGTATCTTTTGACAATTTTAGGCCTGTATTTGTTTAAATCCCTTCCATTAATCTTTCTCAAATTACAACAGAGGTCAGTCATGAGTTACCTTCAGAATCCAATTTCAAGCCTCTTCCAATCATTTTTCCTTATAAGGCACAAAGTATGTTTCTTTGAGCTTGTGGCCCATCTTTCAGCTAGTGGGCTCAGGAAGCCTCCCCCTCCCCCCAAAACCCCCACTTTCTCCTGTGGAGGGGTAGAGACCAAATTTTGGACATATCACATTGGGTGGGCGGGGGGGGGGCTTTGGCCATTTCCCGGAGATGAGAAGGAGCTGCACCCCAAGAGGTGGCCGGGGAATTGCCCTCCTCAGCCCATCTTTGAGCTAGCAGGCTCAGGAAGCCCCCCCCACCACCACCACCACTTTCTCTTGTGTGTGGAGGCCCAGAGGAGTTGTCACTTTTCTGAAGTTCAATTTTGTTTGCCTGACTGCATCTGTGTTTTGTCCCCTTTTCAGAGCGCTGTGCATGAGCGCAACAGCACGATCTCGTTGGGGTTCATACATTACACAGCAGCAACTCCTAAGTTGGTGAAGGAGAAAACATTTGCCAGGCCTCCTCTGTTTTTCCAAAGGGAAATCCTTTTTTGCTCAAGGTCACACATGAAGCTCTCCATAAAAAGTATGCCTTTTTCTTGTAATGTTTTTATTTATTATTATTATTATTATTATTATTATTATTATTATTATTATTATTATTATTATTATTATTTATTAATATTTATTTATCGCCCATCTGGCCGGCAACCGGCCACCCTGGGCCATGTACACAGAATAAAAGCAATAAGATACATTTAAAACAATATAAAATTTTTTAAAATCTTAACCCACCCCATATTCCCGCCTGAACAACCAGGTTTTTAATGAGTGACAGAAGCTCAGCAGAGAGGGGGCATGGTGGAGGTCACTCGGGAGAGAGTTCCACAGTACGGGGGCCGCCACAGAAAAGGCCCTCTTCCTCATCCCCACCAGTCTAGCTGCTCTGGCTGAAGGGACAAGGGGAAGGCCATCCGTGGCAGATCTTGTTGAGCGGCCCACTTGGTGTTGCTGGAGACGCTCCTTGAGATAGACTGGACTGGAGCCGTATAGGGTTTTAAAGGTCAAAACCAACACCTTGAATTTGGCTCGGCAAGCAACTGGTAGCCAGTGCAAATCCTTCAGCACTGGCGTGATGTGATCTCGCCGGCGGCTGCCTTTAACCAGGCGAGCCGCCGCGTTCTGTACTAGCTGTAGCTTCCGAACTGTCTTCAAGGGTAACCCCACGTAAAGCACATTACAGTAGTCTAGGCGAGAGGAGACCAAGGCATGAACCACTGATGGGAGCAGGTGATTAGGAAGGTAGGGGCGCAGCTGCCGTATCAGATGGAGTTGATACAGCGCCGCCCGGCTCACAGCTGCCACCTGAGCCTCCATGGACAGCTGGGAGTCTAGAATGACCCCCAAGCTGCAGACCTGGTCCTTCAGGGGTAGATGTACCCCATTCAGCACCAGGTCAACATCCTCTAACCTCCCCTTGTCCCCCACCAGCAGTACCTCGGTCTTGTCGGGGTTCAGCTTCAGCATGTTCCTTCCCATCCATCCAGCCACTGCCTCCAGGCACTCTAATATGGCCGTTGAAAACTATTCCTTCACATTCAAAAGGGATCAATGACATGAATTTTGGACACAAAGCTACACCCTTCCCCAACCTGGCGCCCCCAAGCTGTGTGGGACTACAACTCCCATCATTCCCTTGTGCCATGCTGGCTGGGATGATGGGACTTGTAGTCGCACACAACGGGATGGGCCCCCCAGCTGGGTAAGGCTGCAACAGGACACAGGATGCGGCCTTGAGACAGAGTCAGGTCCCTGGTCCATCCAGCCCAGTATTGCCAGCACTGACTGGCAGCCGCTCTGCAGGGATTCAGGCTTTCCCAGCCTCACCTGGAGACGCTGTCCGGGATTGAACCCAGGACCTTCTGCATGCACAGCATGGCCTCTACCACTGTGCTCCAGCCCCTCCCCAAAAAGTAAAGAGTTAATTTCTAAAGGCCCTTCATGTAACTCTTGTGGTTGCGCCCTAGTTGAGCAACAAGCAACAGCAGGATTAATTAGCCATCCATCAACTGAGAGTGGAATCCGCTGGCATCTTTCAGTGATGCTGTTCAGAATGACAAGTGTTCTCAGTAATCTTTGCCATGGTAATCTCTAAACTAGACTACTGCAATGCACTCTATGTGGGGCTGCCTTTGAAGACTGTTTGGAAGCTGCAGCTTGTGCAAAATGCCGCAACCGGGCTTATTGCGGGGACTGGAAGGTCTGAGCACATTACACATGTTCTGGCCTGTTTGCACTGGCTGGCAATATGCTTCCCAGCCAAATTCAAGGCGCTGGTTCTAACCTATAAAGCCCTACACGGCTTAGGACTACAATACCTGACGGAACGTCTCTCCCAACCACAATCTACCCAGACACTACGCTCAACATCTGGGGCCCTCCTCCGACTGCCACCTCCAAGAGAGGCTCAGTTAGTGGCAACGAGGAGGGCCTTCTCAATGGTAGCCCCCCAGACCTGCCTGGCGCCAACCTTACTATCTTTTCGGCACCAGGTTAAGGCTTCCCTCTGTTCCAAGGCATTCAATAGTTAAGAGCTCAAAATAGCACATGGGGTGGGGGGAGGATTGTCACCTGTAGGCTTAGTTTTATTAACTTTTTGCATTGTCATTTTAAACTGCTTTTAAATTTGGTTTTTAATCTTTTTAACTATATTGTATGTTTTTATTGTTGTTTTTATTTATAAATTGTTGTGAACCGCCCAGAGAGCTTCGGCTGTGGGGCGGTATAGAAATTAAGTAAATGAAATGAACAGACCTAGGATCGCTCCGTGTTTGTGTGTGTGTGTGTGTGTGTGTGCGTACACACAGACACACACACTCTACCTGCTGCCTCTGACCAGGCCCCCAGGGTAAGACAGACCCATTGAAGACCTTTGTACTTACTTTGTACATGTGCCTCATAATATCCTGATTAGCAAGCTAGCTAAAAGTGGGCTAGATGGAACAACTATCAGGTGGATCCACAATTGGCTACAGAATCGGACTCAAAGAGTGCTTATCAATGGTTCCTTCTCAAACTGGGGAGAGGTAACGAGCGGGGTACCACAGGGCTCGGTCCTGGGCCCGGTGCTCTTCAACATTTTTATTAATGACTTGGATCAGGAGGTACAGGGAATGCTTATCAAATTTGCAGATGACACAAAGTTGGGTGGAACAGCTAACACTCTGGAAGACAGAAACAAAATTCAAAGTGACCTCGATAGGTTGGAGCGCTGGGCCGAAAATAAGAGAATGAAATTTAATAGGGATAAATGCCAAGTGCTGCACCTAGGGAGAGGAAACCAAATGCAGAGTTACAGAATGGGGGACACTTGGCTCAACAATACTACAAGTGAGAAGGATCTTGGAATTGTTGTAGATCACTAACTGAATATGAGCCAGCAATGCGATGTGGCTGCAAAGAAGGCAAATGCTATTTTGGGCTGCATTAATAGAAGTATAGCTTCCAAATCGCGGGAAGTGATAATTCCCTTTTACTCGGCACTGGTCAGGCCTCATCTTGAGTATTGCGTCCAGTTCTGGGCACCACACTTTAAGAAGGACATAGACAAACTGGAGAGGGTTCAGAGAAGGGCAACAAGGATGATAAAGGGACTGGAAACAAGGCCCTATGAGGAGAGGCTAAAAGAACTGGGCATGTTTAGCCTTCAGAAGAGGAGACTGAGGGGAGATATGATGATCGCACTCTTCCAGTACTTGAAGGGATGTCACACAGAGGAGGGCCAGGATCTCTTCTCGATCATCCCAGTTTGCAGGACACGGAATAATGGGCTCAAGTTACAGGAACCCAGATTCCACCTAAACATCAGGAAAAATTTCCTGACTGTTAGAGCAATAAGACAATGGAATCAACTACCTAGGCAGGTGGTGGGCTCTCCCAGTCTGGAGGCATTCAAGGTGCAACTGGACAATCATCTGTCAGGGATGCTTTGACCTGGATTCCTGCATTGAGCAGGGGGTTGGACTTGATGGCCTTGTGGGCCCTTTCCAACTCTACTTTTCTATGATTCTAAGTGTTTCCTTTAAATCTAAATTGTGTGAATAGAAGAACACAAAAAGTACCATTATTATTATTTTCCTGTTTACTCTACTTTTCTATGATTCTATGACACCTCGTCCTCTTAGCACGTTCAGTTCACCCAGACTGCTTTGATCTGCTCTGAATCTCCCATTGTGTTGTAGTATTGAGGGAAAAATATATTTCTCTTTCTCCACACCAGGCACAGTCTTATACACCTCTATCATTCCACCCTCCTTTACTCACCTCCGCTAAAAAGCCCCAAACTTCAAACCCCTTTTCCTCATGGGAGAAGAGTTGCTCCAGGCCCTTGACGTTTTGGGCTGCCCTTTTCTGCACCTGTTCCAGCTCCACAATGCCCTGTCCGAGGTGTGGTGGCCAGAACCGTGCCTGCTGTTCCCCTTCCTCTGCCTCCCATGTAGATGTTTAGATTGCAAGCTCCTGTCCTTGTGCAATTTGGAATGTGCGTTGCACCCTGATGGCACTATAGGAATCATCATCATCATGACCACAACAGGACCTCCTAGAGGATCATCAGGAATGTGGCAGGGGAACAGCTCCAGGCTTTGGCACTTGCGAAGAACATCTATGAGGACAGGACACTTCCTGGGTAGTATTGGAGCCTCCCTGCATCCCTACAAGGTCAGGGTTGCAACAGGAAAGGGGAAATCCCCACCCTCTTTGCAGGATTGTGTCTCAAGAAGGAAGGAGGATTATACCCCACTGCACAGTGATGGTGGCAGGTGTAGACGTCTCCCCGCTTGGGCGTCGTGTCCAGCATTTCCCGGGTCTGGTAAGTCCAGTCCCTGTTCGGGAGCTCTTCTCCATGCAAGACCCCTTTCTTCTCCTCCCATCCGCTGTTCAGCCACTTGATCTCAATCTCCAGGGGACAGAAACTCACCGCAGCGCAAAGCAGGAGGGTGTGGGGGGAGAGGGGGCCTTCCTTGGTGGGGGAGATGCTGCCTGTGGGCTGAATTGGAGGGAAAGAAGAAGGATGTGCATGAGAGACGGGAGAGAACAGCAGAAGCTGAGAGAGATCAAGAAATAGGAGGAGGGTTTTCTTGGCAGACCAATCAATACCAGCATTCTCTTCCCATCTAAAGCCAGCCAGAAGCCCTAAGGCAGCTGTACATGATGAAAAAACTGGAAAGGTGAACAAGTAAAAACTACAAGGTGCACTGTTTTCCCTTATCCATTAATGCACAAAAAATATTGTGCAAGGCATAAACATGAAAAAGCTTGAAATGAAGATGGCAAGAAAATATTACATACCGTATTTTGGTTTAGTTAGTCAAGGTTGAGTAAGGAGTTGTTTTCTCAGAGATAAACTTTTTAAAAACCACCCTGTATCATCTAGCCTGAAAGAAGCTTTAAGCCTCCTTTGTGTTTTAATATCATGGGAATCTTCTAGTTGAGATTCTTATGGGAACTTGTGAAGGACTGCCAAAGCACTGGTCTTTTCCTGCAAAGTGCAGCAATAAACACTGGAATCTAGCACTTAGTCAAAGTGAAATGAGTTCTAGGCAAAACTGAAAGTATCTTTATTTGATAGTAAACAAATACAAAGTGAAAAGGGAGATAAGGGAAAGTTAAAGTAGCAGAAAAGGAAGCGCTCTATTACACAATCAGACCTACAAAACAACACTATAGGCTATACATTGGTCTAGATGACTAGCCACTATACAGCTAGCCTATACACTAGCCTAGCTGACATCAGAAATTCTAACCTAGTTGAACACTAGAAACAGAACGAACTTACAGCAATGTACCCAGCTGCTCTGATTGGGGGTGGAGTGACCAGACTGGCCTGAGCCGGGGTCCCATTCTGTGCTCTGCAGCACCTTGCTCCCAACAACCTGAAGAAGCCTTGGCGGCTTCTTTTACCCCCTCACTCACCCACCTCTTGATCCGCTGACCACTCCCTCTCCTTACAGGACAAAACAGTTCGGCCTGGCGGGAAGGGTGCTCAGAGGGGTGATTGCGGGTACTTGACAACCCATTGAGGGTGTGTGTGTGTGTGTGTGAACCATCTAAATGTAAATGCGTGTATTCTGGACCTGGCAGCTCATTGAGGGTGTTTGGTGAAACCCATCGGAATGCAGATGTGTGTCTCGGACTGAGCTGCCCTGGGCAGGGATTATGCCAGGGAAATGGAGCAAAGTGTATCTTGGTCAGGCTATCTCTCCACACACCCCCTTTGGGAAGATGAAATCAGGGTTTCTGAACACCCCAAATTCCATCTAGCTTCATCTTGAGAGAAAGCCCGTGACAGATCCTCACCAGGCTCCCAAGCACATGACTGATGGAAATTAGCGAGAAGCTTCATGTAAATCCAGAACAGTCAAAAGCTAATAACTGATCGCCGTATCAGTGATCCATACAACTTGGTTTCCCCGCTGTAAGCGCTACGGCTCAGCATCCAGGCCGACGGGCTGGAAAGATTCCTGGCATAACCCATCCCAGGCAATCAAAGGCAAGAGGTCTAGATAAGACCTAAACAAATCCGGATACGCAGAGATGGAGTCCATCCTTGAAATCTTCACTAGAACCTCAGCACAAAAAGGCTCAAGACCTATGAAATCCGAGAGTCCAAACACAGGTTCAAGAGTAAGTCCAGGGCAATCCCACACATGCAGAGAGTTGGACAGTGGCTTCCACTTTCGGGTCTCCACCCTACTTTGGTCCAGACATAGAAAACCCCCAGAGTCAGATCAGTCCAAGCCAGCGGGCAACTCTGGGCTATCGACAATGAAGATCCAGAATCCATATGTATCGGCCCCTACTGTGGGCCTGTCAAGATCTCGATTCCCAGGGAAGGTGAAATCAGCTCCAGATTTGCTTACAAGGAGACAATTTTATTGAGCAGCTTTCAAAATACATGTGCACTAAGTGCACTATTGTACCACTCGCTCTGTTGGGCTTGGGCCGCCTTCAGGTGTTGCTGCGTGGTCTGTCGGACCTCACAAAGTGTCCTGTACCCGCTGCATGAAGGCGTGTACAGGCACGGGGGTGGTCGCTGTGCCCCCCCCACTCATCCCGTAGTAAAGCGAGGGACCCCTGCAACTCCCACCCAAACACGAGTTCATTTGGGGAGTACCCTAAACTTTCTTGGGAAAATAACGCTAAGCTAATGAGCAGGGTGAGGAATGTTGGCACAAGCACTGCTTCCCATCATGGCTGGCTATTGAGCAGTGAGAAGCACACACCTGGTGCTAGTACTCAGCATAGCAGGCCCAAACCCAGTGATGAGCATGGACCCCTCTTCCTCTCGCTCTGCATGCCAGGAATTCATGAGCTTCTCTGTTCTTTGACCCGTCCCTCATACTGGGAGCCAAAACAGCTTCCTACGGGACAGGCATGCAGGGTAGAGAGAGATGCAAAGATGCTTTCCAGGCCTCTCTCAGGCCAAGGAATATGGAAGACGCTTTCTGGTTCAAAATGGATTCCCACAGGCGGCCCTACACCATAGCAAACAAGAATTCAAGGTCTATGAAAAGCAGAGCAATACCTTTCATGGCAGGTTCTTCACAATACACCGTTTAAAGAGACAAGGGTCCAGATTGGATGGGCGTTCATGTGAAGAGTGCCCGAAGACAACACTGAGGCTTGTGTTGCTGTGGCAAAGGCTGGAGTGCAGAGGAAGCCCTAATATAGGGCCTTAAGCAGCTCCCAACTGGTCCACATGAGGCCTGAGAGCAGCTGAAGGTTTGGGGCAGCAGTGAGCTGGGCTGCGGTCTGGAAAGCAGCCACTAGATGGAGCTGTGGCACGGTACTGAGGGAGCAGAGCCTGACACCTGGAGCTCCAGGCAACCCTGCACTAGGAGTCTTTCATGTGCTTTAAGTTTGTAACTCTGTCTGAAGCTCTGCCGGCACTCTTGAGCATTTATAGGGCTTTTTCCCTGTGTGAACTCTTTGGTGTTGTTTCAGGTGAGAACTCTGTGTGAAGCTCTTCTCACACTGGGAGCATGTATAGGGCTTTTCCCCTGTGTGAAGTCTATGATGTGAGTTAAGGTCGGAGCTCCGACTGAAGCTCTTCTCACACTGAGAGCATTTAAAGGGCTTTTCTCCTGTGTGAAGTCTTTGGTGTTGTTTAAGGCCAGATCGGTGACTGAAGCTCTTCCCACACTGGGAGCATGTATAGGGCTTTTCCCCCGTGTGAAGTCTATGATGTGAGTTAAGGTCGGAGCTCCGACTGAAGCTCTTCCCACACTCTGAGCATTTAAAGGGCTTTTCCCCCGTGTGAATTCTGTGATGTGAGTTGAGGTGGGAGCTCTTACTGAAGTTCTTCCCACACTGGGAGCATTTAAAGGGCTTTTCCCCCGTGTGAATTATTTTGTGTTCTTTAAGGCGAGAACTGTGACTGAAGCTCTTCCCACACTGTGAGCATTTAAAGGGCTTTTCCCCCGAGTGAATTCTGAGATGTAAGATAAGCTGTGAGTTCTGAATGAAGCTCTTCCCACACTCTGAGCATTTAAAGGGCTTCTCCGCTGTGTGACGTCTCTGGTGTTCTTGAAGGCTAGAACTCCGTGTGAAGCTCTTTCCACACTCTGAGCATGTATAGGGCTTTTCCCCCGTGTGACGTCTATGATGTAACTTAAGGTAGGATCTCTGAGTGAAGCTCTTTCCACACTCTGAGCATTTAAAGGGCTTCTCCCCTGTGTGAAGTCTTTGGTGTCGTTTAAGGCGACAACTGTGACTGAAGCTCTTCCCACACTCTGAGCATTTAAAGGGCTTCTCCCCCGTGTGAATTATTTGGTGTTCTTTAAGGCGAGAACTGTGACTGAATCTCTTCCCACACTGAGAGCATTCATAGGCCTTTCCCATGTGAATTCTGCAATGTGAGTTAAGGAAGGAGCTCCGACTGAAGCTCTTCCCACACTCGGAACATTTAAAGGGCTTTTCCCCAGTGTGAATTCTGTGATGTGAGTTAAGGTCGGAGCTCCTACTGAAGCTCTTCCCACACTCTGAGCATTTAAAGGGCTTTTCCCCGGTGTGAATTCTGTGATGTAAGAGAAGCTGGGAGCTTGTAATGAAGCTCTTCTCACACTGGGAGCATGTATAGGGCTTTTCCCCCGTGTGAATTCTGAGATGTAAGATAAGCTGGGAGCTTGAAATGAAGCTCTTCCCACACTGGGAGCATGTATAGGGCTTTTCCCCCGTGTGAATTCTGAGATGTAAGATAAGCCGGGAGCTCTTACTGAAGCTCTTCCCACACTCTGAGCATTTAAATGGCTTCTCCGCTGTGTGCAGTCTCTGATGTTTTTTAAGGCTGGAGCTCTGACTGAAGCTCTTTCCACACTCTGAGCATTTAAAGGGCTTCTCCGCCGTGTGACGTCTTTGGTGTTCTTTAAGGCTAGAACTGCGACAGAACCTCTGCCCACACTGGGAGCATTCATAGGGCTTCTCCCCTGTGTGAATTCTGTAATGTGAGGTAAGGTGGGAGCTCGAGATGAAGCTTTTCCCACACTCTGAGCATTTATAGGGCTTTTCCCCCGTGTGAAGTCTTTGGTGTTCTTTAAGGCTAGAACTCTGAATGAAGCTCTGCCCACACTGGGAGCATTTGTAGGGCTTTTCCCCCGTGTGAATTCTGTGATGTGTGTTAAGGTAGGACCTCTGACTGAAGCTCTTCCCACACTCTGAGCATTTAAAGGGCTTCTCACCTGTGTGAACTCTTTGGTGTTGTTTAAGGTTAGAACTATCACGGAAGCTCTTCCCACACTCTGAGCATTTAAAGGGCTTCTCACCTGTGTGAACTCTTTGGTGTTGTTTAAGGTTAGAACTATCACTGAAGGTCTTCCCACACTCTGAGCATGTATAATCCAAGTTCTCCCCTGTGTGAGTACTTTGATGCAAGGTAAGCCCTGAGCTGGAACTTAATTGCTTTTCACACTCAAAGCATTTATATGTTTCCACTCCTGTGTGATTTCTGTGATGTTCAGTAAGGTATATACACTGACTTAAGCTCTTTCCACACTGAGAACATTTCCGCACTTTCTCTCCATTCTGATCAATTGTTTTGTTTCCTTCGAAAGACTCTTCTAGCATTGCCATTTCGTGGAAGTCCACCTCTTTAAAAGATGTGAATTTGATCTGCCACTTCTGTTCACCTTTCACCTCCTGTTCAGTTTTCCTTTCCTGCTGTTTGCGGTTTTCATGACTTTCTCTCCCATCAGCTGAAAGAAGGAAAAAGATGTAACATAAAATAAAATGAGGGTATGGTCCTTCAGGACTGGTATTCAATAGATGTCTTCCCCATACGTTACCAGACACAAACTAGCCTTTTCCCAGTTGACCGAGTCCCTCCAGCTATTCCCTGGCTATTTCTCTGTCAGATCTCCTGGAAAGCACGAGGGAGTTGTGTGCAAATATAGGAAACATCCCGTAGGAGAACACACAGCCCACGGATGAAGGGTCCAGCCAGAGCTAAGCACCCACCTGTTGGTCTCTCCCCTTCCTCACAGCCCCGGACAAAGGGGTCATCTGCTTCTCCCTGGCAGAAGATGACATCAGATCTGGGAACGGGAAGCCCTTTTGCAGAGGATAGAAAGAAAGGAATTACTTCTAGCACTTAGGATTATTACACTTGTTTAGGGACTTCAAACAACCCAGGCTGAAGCCTCCCCCCGGCTGCCTCTGTTCTCACCAGACCCATCATGGTCAAAGAGATGTTGGGCAGGTCTTGGAACTCCTCCACATGGGAGTGCAAGAGAGCTGGTGAGTCACAGGTTCCTGCTTCGACCAAGAAGCCTCAGTCTAAAACCCCAGGAAACTGAACAGCCAGGAAATCCCCCACAAATGGAGGGACAACAGATAAAAGGCAGTTGCAATGCCTCCTTCCAGGATGCCTCAGCCGAGGGAAAGAGCGAGCCTAACCCAGAGAGGCCAAATTCCTGCAATTCTCCTCCATGACTTCCCTGTGCAGAGCCCTCTGGGCTGGATCCAGCAGAGTCACCTCCTCCTCCGTGAAATGCACAGCCACCTCCTCAAAGGACACCGGAGCCTGCAAGAGGGAGAGGAAGAGGAAGGGTTTCTCTGAGCAGAGCATGCAAAAGGGGCAGCGAAGGGGAGGCAAAGGGGAGGCCCTCCTGCAGGATCCGGGCTCCAGGAGCGACAGTCAGAGCCCTCTTGGCAGCCACCTGGGAGGGACGATCCTGTCAGGCCCAGAGAAACATGCAGGGGACTGAGCCCCCAACCCCTGTACCTGTTCCGGCTGCCCAGAAGCTATTTCCACTCCAGCACCAAGAGGAGGAGGGCGAGAAGGCGCCCCCAGTGTCCTCCCACTGTCTCCGAGAGTCCTCCCATCTCCTAAGAGGAAGACCAAGAAAGAAGGTGGGGAGATACTTGTTAATTTATACACAATTTGCAATCATTTCCTTGTGTGGAGCCAGCTAGTCTCCACACTGCTTTGGGGCATAATTCGAAGTTCCAGTTTAGAGTTGGATGAAGTCTTAATCTATGGAAAGAAATCACCTTTTTTCACATCTTAGAAACACATTTCACCTTCCCACAGAGCCTCAAGGGGAATGCAAAAGCAGCCCATGGAAGTCAAGCGGAGGTGTCAGAGGGAGACCATCTTCAAACTTCCCCCTTGATCCTTACCCTGAGTGGAGACACCTCTGTCCCCCGATGGAGCCTTCTCTGCATCTCCAGAATCCGTGGTCGCGTGGGCCTCCATCCGCTGGACCTAGAAGGGGAGGGAGGAGACCAGGCGAAGAAGTCTTACTATGGTGTTAGCATGCAAGGAGTGGGGCTTCCTCCTGCACTCATTCTGGCTCCCAAGCCCTGCAGCTCCCTCACAGCTGGGTCTTTGGCAAGTGAGCACACAAGGACCTCTAGACTGAGGCCAGTAAACCAACCCTTGCATTAGAAAAGGACTAGAACAGGGCGTCACAAACCCGCTCCTTTAACCAACCGGGAGGAAACCTTGAAGCTGCCAGACGTTTCCTTTCTGCTGGGGGGGACTGTACCGCTAGTGAAGAATGATCCCCTCCCTCCCTGGAACTTCCCAGCCCCCTTTAACTGTCCTGTGATCCCTGCAAGGTGGGCCAGATCCACACATTCTGAACCATTATAGATGTTCCTGCCCTGGATGAAAGTTCTCCCCGTCAGTCAGAGGTGGATTGCTGATGGCCGAAGGCAAACTTCAGGGGCACTCAAGTCTAAATGAAATGTAATAAATCCCAGTTGCAAATACAGTTACTCACATTGTAAAGCATGGTAAATAAAAGCCAGTGAAAAGAACCAAAAAAGCAATAAAACAAGGTTTCAAAGAAAACAATCAAATAGGGAGTAAAATCATGAAATCATGAGAATTTTAAGCAATCTCTGATGACACTCTTTGCACGGATCCCTGCGTGCAAAGAGACCCTAAAAGTCACCCAAAAGTCAACATTTCGCAACAGGGAACTCCTTTTCTGGGATCGCTTTTTGAATGTCGTCCCAATAAAACAGTATCTCAGAACCAGCTTCAGCAAGGCAAATGGGAAAAGCTAGCGGAAGGGGGGCGGGGCTTTTCTCAGAGCTTTGCCTTCTTTCCCCTCATAGCTCTGAATGGAACCCGGGACCTTCTGCATGCCAAGGGTGTGGGCTGTGGCCCTTCCTATAGCCGGGAAATGGCAGCTGACAAACGAAACAGCCCAAGACTCCTCCCTCTGCAAACGGGGGGTGGGGGGGAGCCACTTTCCCCAAAGGCCTGTGTGAGGTGGAGAAGGAGAAAAATCCTCCTTCCTCCTCTCTGTGTGTCAAGTCACATCCAGTTCAGAAGGCCTCTTGCCCACCACCCTCCCCTCCTGAGAATTCCCCCAGACAAAGTGCTCCAGGTGGAATAAAGAGAAAGACAGTCCAGGATAGGGCAGGGAAGAAGAGGAAAAGAAGAACTGGAACTGGAAATGGAGCAGGGAGAGAGAATTCCCCCAGGCAAGCGGCTCCTCTCAGGGAGGGAGCCCAGTGGAGGGTGTGCCTACTTAAACTGACTTCAGGAGGGGAGGATACTGAGGGGCTTTTCTTTCTTTTCCCCCATTTAAAAGCCCCAGCACTTCCTGGATCATGTCATCACATAGTCCCACAGGTATCCATCCAGGAGTTCTTGAAGAACTAAAATATGAAATTGCTAATCTTCTAAGAAAAATATGTAACATGTCCCTGGGATCAGCCTCTGTACCAGAGGACTGGAAAATAGCCAATGTAACACCAATTTTTAAAAAGGATCCAGGGGGGATCCGGAAAATTACAGCCCAGTGAGTTTAACATCTGTTCCTGGTAAATTGGTTGAAAGTGTTATTAAAGCCTTTTCTGTGGCGGCCCCCATACTGTGGAACTCTCTCCCGAGTAACCTCTGCCATGCCCCCTCTCTGCTGAGCTTCTGCCGTTCACTAAAAACTTGGCTGTTCAGGCGGGAATATGGGGTGGGTTAAGATTTTAAAATTTTTATATTGTTTTAAATGTATTTTACTGTTTTTATTCTGTGTACATCGCCCAGGGTGGCCGGTTGCCGGCCAGATGGGCGATAAATAAATAATAATAATAATAATAATAATAATAATAATAATAAAAGTTGGAAAAATATTTGGGATAGACGTATTGTAAGAGTTATGTCAACTAGGATAAAAGAGAACTTTTATAAAGTGGTATGGAGATGGTATTTAACTCCAGTAAGATTAAATCGGACAGATAAAAATTGCTCCGCATTGTGTAGAAGAGGATGTAATGTAAAAGGTACGTATGCCCACATGTGGTGGAGCTGTAAAAATGTTCTGGAATTTTGGCAGAAAGTATTTGCAGAAATATCAGAAATAATTGGAATGGAATTAGAAGTCTGCCCAAAATTAGCATTGTTAACAATTACAGAAAAGTTAGTTTGTTTAAAAAATACAAAAGAATTGATTGTGAATTTGTTAACAGCAGCAAAATTAATGATAGCTAGGAATTGGAAGGTTCAACATGTGTTTTCAATTAATGAATGGTATAAAGAGGTATGGGATATCGCGTTAAATGATAAATTAACTTGTAATATTAAGTGTCAAAAAGGACAATTGGAGAAAGACACCTTTGTGAACATTTGGGGCAAATTTTTGGATTATGTGTTGGTAAAGGGGAGGGGGAACAAACCTTGTCAAGATTTGTTATATTTTTGGAATATAGAATAATATCTTCTATATATATAAAAAAATAAATAAATAAATAAAAAAATGGGGTGAGAAATATAACTTGGTCCCAAGAGGTGGGGGGGTGCACAATGTTTATGTTGTATTTTTTTGTTGTTGTATTCATTAGTAGTTGTAAGATGTGAAAAATTAAAAATTTAAATTAAATAATAATAATAATAATAATAATAATAATAATAATAATAATAATAATAATTGTGGAGAAAGCCAACCTAAAACCCCTGTCTGACACACACACACTCACCAAGGAGGGGGGAAGGAGGCCCAGGGAGGGGAGACAGCCAGTCTCCATAGATGCAAAAGGGGACAAACAACATCTGCATAGAATCACCCCAGGGGGGAAGGCAGGAAGCATCCCCAGGTTCCTCAATGCTCTCGTATATCAGCCCCATCTACATAAGACTTGAATTCCTTGCCAGAGCAGACACTTCGGCACCATAAGAAAGGGCCATTCAACACCACAGGATGGGACCATTAAGCAAGTGGCTTCAAAGGGACCCCACCCCACAGGGGGAAGGTGGCAACCCACCTGATTGGCCACCCACCTGAGGAGGGTGGCAACCCACCTGATTGGCCATCCACCTGAGGAGGGTGGCAACCCACCTGATTGGCCGTCCACCTGAGGAGGGTGGCAACCCACCTGATTGGCCGTCCACCTGAAGAGGGTGGCAACCCACCTGATTGGCCACCCACCTGATTGCAGAGGGAGGGGCTACCTGAAACCCAAGGTATAAAACACCCTGCGCGGGGGAGCTGGGTTGTTGGACCTGATCAGCAGCCTTGCCCCATGCTTGGGGTAAGGGAACGAAGGGATCGGCAACCCCGGGTAGCAGCACCCGGCGTACTCCAGCTAGCTGAAATCACTGGCCGCTTGGGTTGACCGGACCCCCGGGAAACCAAGCTGAAATCACTGGCCGCTTGGGTTGACCGGACCCCCGGGCAACCAAGCTGAAATCACTCACTAGCCGCTTGGGTAGACCGGACCTCCGCCGGGAACCCAGCTAGCAGCATGCGGTTGACCGGGCCTCTGCTGGAGCCCGAGCTGAACTAACTAGCTGAGAGCCCTGAAATCACGGTGTCCTTGAGACTTCTTGCTTGCTACTTTGTGCTGTACTGATAAGCTGTATTGCTGGCGTGTGTCTGGGTTTGTGAAGGTAATTTTGTAAATAAACTTGTTTTATAAAAGATACTTTTGTGGCTATAAGTTATCCCTTTGTTCTAGGCTAAGGGTGATAGTCGCTGGGGGACCTCGGAGAAGGCCCGCCCCCAGGACTCGCTACCCCCTTAGTATTGAACCCGCGCAGAAGACCAGGTTGGCGGTCTTCCACTATAATAATAATAATATAAAAAAAGATAAAATTAGTCAGCATATAGAAGGACAGGCCCTACTGAGGAAGAATCAGCATGGCTTCCGCTAAGGTAAGTCCTGCCTCACTAACCATTTAGAGTTCTCTGACAGTTTTCATAAACATGTGGACAGGGATGATCCGATACATTGTTTAAGTGAAGAGAAAGCCAGGTCAGGTACACCCCACCCCCACCAGACCATCAGGGCCTCCGCCTAGGGCAAAAGCAGCTCAGCTCCAAGCAGTCCTGGACATCTGCCTTCAACCTTCATTTACATTCACTTCAATGAGACCCATCTGCATACCCCCCATGGCAACTTCCCCTCCCCTGACAGCCACAATGAGCTGTGAAGCACCCGCAAACACCAAGAGGGGCGCGCCAAGATACCTGGTAGTCTCAAACAGCTGCCAAGTACTCCTAAGCACCCAGGAAAGCCCAAAAGAGAACAGTTTTTTCCAGAGATCAGGAGGGGAGTGGAGGAACAGGAGGGGAGGGGGGAGCAAGAGAGGGGGTAAAAAGAAGGGGACTGTGGCGACAAAAGGTTGGAGAAAAGGTTGTTGGTCGGTGGGTACAAGGCTGCGTGGACGTCCCGCGCTCAGGTCCAGACTCAGAGATCCAACCCCGGGAAGGTCCCGGTAAACAAGCTGCAATTCCTCTTTGCCTGTTGAGTTGCGGCTTTCGAGGAATCTAAGGTCATCCCAGGTAAACCTTGCGCTGTACTGTTGCTGCTCATTTCTCTCAGTTGTAATTGGAAACACGCGCACCTAGTTACCACTTCGCATCTGTTTTGATACGCTCAATTAAACTCGGTTTACCTATAAACAGTGTAGTAGCGTTCAGTCGTAAAAATCCTCTTGAGTGTCGGAGAGCTGCGTAAGAAGGGTCGGCTAATGCTCCGGTTAACCCTTTCAGTCCCGAACCTGCGCACTGGACCAGCTGCGGTCAGTTAGTTTACTTGGACTTCCAAAAGATTTTTGACAAAAACAGCTTACAGCAGCTGGGATTGTTTATCTTAGGAAAGTCGAGTGAGGGGAGACGTGATAGAGGTGTACAGAATGATGCCTGGTGTGGAGAAAGTGATCTGGGAGACATTTTTCTCCCTCTCTCATAATACTAGAACCCAGCTGGGTCATCCCATGAAGCTGACTGGTGGGGGATTCGGGACAGATCAAAGGAAGTCCTTCTTCACACACACCACATAGTTAAAACTATGGAATCCACTTCCACAAGATGTAGTGATGGCCACGCATTGGGAGGGCTTTAAAAGGGGATTGGACAAATTCATGGAGGAAGAGAAGGCTAGCCATGGCTACTGCTCCTGATGGCTATGTGCTACCTCCAGGACCAGAGGCAGAATGCCTATGTGCACCAGTTGCTGGGGAACATGGGCGGGAGGGTGCTGTGGCTCCCATGTTCTGCTAGTGGGTTTCCCAGTGGGGCATCTGTTGGGCCGCTGTGCAGACAGAAAGCTGGACGAGATTTCATAGATTTCATAGATCATAGAGTTGGAAGGAGCCTACAAGGCTATCGAGTCCAACCCCCTGCTCAATGCAGGAAACTAGAGGAGGGGTCTCCCATCCAAGTAATAACCAGACCTGAGCCACTTTGGTCTGATCCAGCATCAGGGCTCTTCCCATGATGTTATGTTCTTATTCCATCCCAGCCTGCAGCTGCCTTTGGACAGCCATGATTACTAATTCAGTTGTGAGACCCAAGATTAACGCTCCCCCCCCCCATGCTGTACAACTGTTTGCCAGCCCTGCTCTAAAAAAAACAACACCCTGAGCATGTGTTATTTTGCACTTACTTAAATCCTATCACCACGAGAACTGCAGGAATGAAATGGCCCTGATGCTGAACACGGTTTCCTCGGAATAAGCCCCCATTTTCTTCTAGAAAAGGATACAGTAATACCTTGGATTGCAAGTAACTTGGGTCTGAGAGCGTTTATTTATTTATTATTTATTTATTATATTTATCAATCGCCCATCTGGCCGGTCACCCGGCCACCCTGGGCGATGTACAATTAAAATACAATAAAACACAATAAAACATAATAATTAAAACAATATTAAAAATTCTCATTAAAAACCTAACCCACCCCATATTCCCGCCTGAACAGCCATGTTTTTAATGCACGGCGGAAGCTCATCACGGAGGGGGCATGGCGAAGGTCACTAGGGAGGGAGTTCCATAATGTGGGGGCCGCCACAGAGAAGGCCCTCTTCCTAGTCCCCACCAGCCTGGCTGCTCTGGCTGATGGGATAAGGAGAAGGCCGTCCGTGGCAGACCTTGTTGAGCGGCCTACTTGATGTTGCTGGAGGCGCTCCTTGAGATAAGCTGGGCCAGAGCCGTGTAGGGTTTTAAAGGTCAAAACCAACACCTTGAATTCGGCTCGGCAAGCAAGTGGTAGCCAGTGCAACTCATTAAGCACTGGCGTGATGTGATCACGCCGGCGGCTGCCCTTAATCAGGCGAGCCGCCGCGTTCTGTACCAGCTGAAGCTTCCGGACCGTCTTCAAGGGTAACCCCACGTAGAGCGCATTACAGTAGTCTAGGCGAGAGGAGACCAAGGCATGAACCACTGATGGGAGCAGGTGATTAGGAAGGTAGGGGCGCAGCTGCCGTATCAGATGGAGTTGATACAGCGCCGCCCGGCTCACAGCTGCCACCTGAGCCTCCATGGACAGCTGGGAGTCTAGAATGACCCCCAAGCTGCGGACCTGGTCCTTCAGGGGTAGATGTACCCCATTCAGCACCAGGTCAACATCCCCTAACCTTCCCTTGTCCCCCACCAGAAGTACCTCGGTCTTGTCGGGGTTCAGTTTCAGCATGTTCCTTCCCATCCAGCCAGCCACTGACTCCAGGCACTTGGACAGGGTCTCAACGGCCAACCTCGGTGAGGACTTAAAACAGAGGTAGAGCTGCGTGTCATCCGCATACTGATGACACTGCACCCCAAACCTCCTGATGATAGCTCCCAGCGGCTTGAGGTAGATGTTGAATAACATCGGGGAGAGGATGGAACCCTGCGGCACTCCACAAGTGAGCAGCCGAGGGTCCGAAGCCTCCTCCCCGAGAACTACCCTCTGATACCTTCCAGAGAGGAAGGACCGGAACCACTGCAATACAGTGCCTCCCAAGCCCAACCCCTCCAGACGGTCCAGGAGGATACCGTGGTCAACGGTATCAAAAGCCGCTGAGAGATCGAGGAGGCCTAGAAAGGAGCATTCGCCCCTATCCAAAGCCCTCCTCATATCATCCACCAAGGCGACCAAGGCCGTCTCCGTCCACGTTTTGAAAGACAAGCAAAAATTTTGGACTTCATAAACGAGCAAGGTCTTGCAAGACAAGTAGTCCGTAGGGATGTAACTGCTCACCTTGAGCGGGCGTAGTGGGCTGAAATCGGCCCCGCTCATGCCCGCCAGAGACTTGCTTTGATTTAAGAGTGTTTTGGATTACAAGCACGGTCCCGGAACGAATTATGGTTGCAATCCAAGGTATTACTGTAATATAGTTTACAAATGAAATGTTTTTAATGGTTAGAAATGGCCCGTTTGTATACTTTTGTAATGTCTATCCTATATGCCACCTTGTGAAAGTGTTACCCTTAAAGCCGGCCTAAGAAGGCCATTCCAGCAGGCTGTGCTGGGGGACATGAGAAGAGCAGGCAGGACCCTTCCATACACCCTATTGGGAGACTAAGGATGCACTCCTATGCCGGTTTAGACAGAAATACGTCCTACAACTCCCAGAATTCCCCAGCCATCACGGGCAGCTGGGAGATGCTGAGAGTTGTGGGACTTACTTCTGTGTAAACATGCATAGGATGCTTCCTAATCATCTGCTCCCATCAGTGGTTCATGCCTTGGTCTCCTCTCGCCTAGACTACTGTAATGCGCTCTACGTGGGGTTACCCTTGAAGACGGTTCGGAAGCTGCAGCTGGTACAGAACGCGGCGGCTCGCCTAGTTAAAGGCAGCCTCCGGCGGGATCACATCACGCCAGTGCTGAAGGATTTGCACTGGCTACCAGTTGCTTGCCGAGCCGAATTCAAGGTGTTGGTTTTGACCTTTAAAACCCTATACGGCTCCGGTCCAGTTTATCTCAAGGAGCGTCTCCAGCAACACCAAGTGGGCCGCTCAACAAGATCTGCCACGGATGGCCTTCTCCTTGTCCCTTCAGCCGGAGCAGCTAGACTGGTGGGGACGAGGAAGAGGGCCTTTTCTGTGGCGGCCCCCGTACTGTGGAACTCTCTCCCGAGTGACCTCCGCCATGCCCCCTCTCTGATGAGCTTCCGTCGCTCATTAAAAACTTGGTTGTTCAGGCGGGAATATGGGGTGGGTTAAGATTTTAAAATTTTTATATTGTTTTAATGTATTTTATTGCATTTATGTATTTTATTCTGTGTACATCGCCCAGGGTGGCTGGTTGCCGGCCAGATGGGCGATAAATAAATATTAATAATAAATAAATAAATAGGATAGCATCATTATTCCCCCCCCCCCCATCCTTCCCTATTCCTTTTTGCTCCTGTGCCTTTTCTTTTGAGACTGCAAGCCTGCAGACAGGGACTGTCCTCTTTTCCTCGTCATATGTAAGCCCCTCCAGGGGCCTTTTTGACTGAGGAGAGGGATAAAAATACTCCAAAATAAATTAAGTAAATAATTAGTTTGAAATATTTAAAAGATGAGCATCTGTAACCGTGCACCTGCCCATACAGGTGCTCCCAGAGTATATACGGTATATATGGATAGATTTGAATGAGGAAGAAAAGGTGCTGCAGCAACCAGCACCCACCTCGATGGGCCGCAGCCTGCCTCCTGAGCAGGATACCGCAGTGGGCTTGGGAAAGGCGTCTGGAAAAAGTCCCCAAGACCCCTGCAAAGATTTCACTCACAGGAAATGGTACTGCCCCACAACAACCACCTCTTGCTCAAATTAATACAAAAATGACCCTCAACTAACAGACCTTGCTGAGAAAACCTCAGAAATTACCCCGCCTCTGAGCTGTGGGAGGAGCAGAAAGAGGCCCGGAGGCCACGCGGGCGCACTTTGGGTCAGCGAAATCCTGCCTGAACCGCACAAGCCACCGCAGAGTAAAGCACGCAACCGCCAAGCTGCCCCACAGCAGCCCCACCGCCACAGCACCCCCCACCCCACGACCCGCAAACGCCTGTCCCTTGCCTGGCGGGCCCCTCCGTCTGGGAAGGGGGCGGAAGACGCTGCTCTCGCGCTCGCTCTTGCAGCCGTCTCTTCAAAATATAAAATAAAAGTATTTTTTAAAAAGCTGCTCCGGTCTGAAGGAAAACCGTCTGTAGCTGCTGCAGTTCCCGGCGGTGGGCTCCGGAGCTGCGCCTTCCCCCGCCAGACCGCCCAGAGAGGCCATCCGGCGGAGCAGGAAGGGCAGCCTCCCCCAGCCCGGGGCGTGGAAAGGACCGGGCCCGCCTCCGGCTGCTCGGCCGAGGAGACGCGTCTGCGCGCAGCAGGGGAGCGCAGGCGGCCACAACCCCCGGAGGGATTGTGAAAGGGGCGGGTGAATCAATGTGCGACTCAGTCAGGCGGGGATGGAGTTCCTGGGGAAGTTCTTTGCGCTGAGGGAAATTCTGCACCCCCCCGTGCAGGGAAATGGCCCCTCCCCGTTTTCAGCAGCCCCCAGTGGCAAGATTCAGCGAAGAAAGGGGAGGAGGAGGAGGAGGAGGCTCTCCTGGGAAGTGCGTGTCTCCCCGCCCGCGGATGCGCAGCAGGCGGAGGTTCCGCAGGCCGGGGCTGCGTCCTCGAGACGGGGCCGGTTGCGAGTCGCGCCCTCCCTGCCAGGCTGAGCCGCTGGAGGCCGGTGCGCGCGCGCAGTTGCCGGAACCACGCTGCCGCCGCCGCCGCCGCCGGATGGGGGCCCGCTCTTGTTCGGAGAGTCGCCATGGCGAGTGGCAGCTCCCCTTTTGAAAGCTCTTTTCTTTTTTCCAGGAAATTTTTATTTAAAAAACAAACACAAAAAGGAAAGACAAACTAAACACCACAGAAACTAAACTAAAATGGACTTCCGATTTTTCCACAACAAAGAACAAGTAACTATATACCCGATAGTTACAAAGATGTTTCTCTTTTTTGTCTTGTCAAATGTGATTCTTGTTCACCCACCTCACAAGTTCACAAAACATCATTTTAACCATAACCATCGGTATTAATTCTTCTAATTCTTTGTTTCTCAACCTTTTTTGCCCCATGCACCCCTTTCACCATATGTCTAAATGTCATTCCCCCTTTCCAAGATTGTCTGACTTCATCTGTGCCATACAATAAAGTGTGATGTCCTGTAATCTACAGGCTGTAGATGATGTAATTCGTTGAAAGATCAGTATTCCAACAGTTTGAGTCTCTGGTCCCAATTCCCCCCCAACCCTAAAATTCCCACCCTGGAAGGAATTCCCACCCTGGTTGAGAAACCCTGTTCTAATTAATACAAAGCATTCACTCATATTTAGTAACGTTCCTTGGCTTCTTTCCACTTATTCAAAGAGAGAAACTTTTTAACCACACATTTTCCCATTTCAGCCATAGCTCTCGTATCTTTTAACAATTTTAGGCCTATACTTGTTTACATCCCTTCCATTAATCTTTCTCTCTCAAATTACAACAGAGGTCAATAATGAATTACCTTCAGAATCTAATTTACATCCTCTTCCAATCCATAAGTAACATTAGAGTCTATAGTTACAAAGATATTCCTCTTTTTACTCTTGTCAAAAATTCTTCTTCTTGTTCATCCCCCTCCCAAGTTCACAAAACATCACTTTAACTATTTCACAGGTTTTAATTCCTCTAATTAAACAATACTAAGCATTTCTACTCATATTTAGTAAAGTTCCCCGGCTTCTTTCCACTTATTTATTGAAGAAACAAACTTTTTTACCACATATTTTCCCATTTCACTCATAACTCTCATATTTTTTCACAATTCTAGGCCTATATTTGTTTCAATCCCTTCCTTTAATCTTTCTCAAATTACAACAGAGGTCAGTCATAAATTCCCTTCAGAATCTAATTTCAAGCCTCTTCCCATCATTTTTCCTTATAGGACACATAAACTATGTTTCTTTGAGCTTGTGGCCCATCTTTCAGCTAGTGGGCTCAGGAAGCCTCCCCCCAAAACCCCAGGGCCGGATTAAGAGCATTATGGGCCTGGTGCTGAGGATTTTGGTGGGCCTTTTTATGGAAATAAATAAAATGAAGACGCAATTTTATATTAAAACAAATTAAATATTTTAATTACCATTAAAGTGCAAAAACAGAAACATATTGAAAATA
Source organism: Shinisaurus crocodilurus (assembly GCA_021292165.1). Lineage (NCBI taxonomy): Eukaryota > Metazoa > Chordata > Lepidosauria > Squamata > Shinisauridae > Shinisaurus > Shinisaurus crocodilurus. The sequence goes on from CM037891.1 coordinate 975,456, forward strand.
TTTCTTTTTTTGTAAACAATAAGCTTGTTAACTCAATAAAACCGTTATAAATAGAACATTCACAACAACCATTTTTAAATAAACATAAACCATATAAACAATTTAAATATAAGTGTATGATGTTTGGCTCATAAAAATTTGTTCCTTAAATATTATTATTATTATTATTATTGCATCATAATCAATACAGCCTGCATTATGATTATGGTGCAGAGAGTAACTCTTGAAATAAATAGCAACCACTAGTTTTAAACACACAAACAGGTTATTCACTGAACTCTAACCTGCATTTAAACTAAATGAATCAAGCTGGTAGATTAAAATAAAATTACACATTAACTTTTCTTGCTTTTTTACTTGCAAATTCCTCAATTGTAGAATCAAGATTAAGCTCGTTCAGCAAACCATTTTCAATGCACAACAGAGAGAGCGCATTTAAACGCTCCTGACTCATGGAAGACCTTAGTTCATTTTTCACACGTTTTAATGCTGAAAATGAACGCTCACCACTGCAGTTGCTGACCATTAAACACAAATACATGCGGAGGGTCACAAATGTATTTGGAAATGCACCGACTAGAGATTGTGCAATCATAAACTTGTACATTTGTGTTTCTTGACTCCCATGAATGTCTTGATTTGCAGTGGAAGATTGGTACATTTTGAAAATAGATGAAAACTGTACTATTTCGTCTGCAAACAGGGGTTCAAGATATTCAGGATATTTTGACACTAGTGTAGTGGCTCTGGAACGTAGACTATCAGCTGCTAGAGTGCATATTTCTGATAGAAATCCAAATCTTTCTTGAATTATATTGTATGCTGCTTGCCTGTGCCTCAGTGATTCTGTCAATTGGTCAATTATAGGATAAAAGGTATGCACTTTAAACCTCTCAGAGGGTGTCATATCAGCATTAGCATCTTCTGTATCACCATAGTCCCACCTCCTATTTCTTTTCACTTTCCTTCCACGTTGTAGCTGGTATTCCTCGCAGCTGGAAATATTTTTACCCTGCTGTTCAAATTCAGAGAATCTAGAACGGAGAGACTGCACAAAATCCTTTAGAGAGTTCAGCATGTCTGTTGCTGTATGCAGATCTAATTTTGCATCTTGGAGACACTGACTGGTTCTGTGAAACCTTGGTAAAATGACAGACCATACTTCAACAATCATTATTCCAGTTTCCAATTGATCCATGACATTATTTTTAGGCCCTTTGCTTGTAAACAGACCTCTCCCTTTGTGGATTCATCATTCATAATATTTGAAAGGACATCTCTGATAGTACTATAGCCTTTTTGTAAGGCATTCACAGCATCATGGTGAGCAGACCAACGTGTATCAGATAACCTTTTTAATGTCGGTATACCACATAGTTTGAAACTATCTGTTAACAGATTCCATCGAGTTGAAGCAGAAAAAAAACAATACAGCTGCTGCACAAAATTAAAGAACGAAACTGCAACTGGACAGCTATTTACGGCATTTTGTCCAACAAGATTAAGTGAATGTGCACAACAAGGAATGTATTCAGCAAGTGGGTTTTTCCCCCCAAATTAAGGCCTGCATACCATTATATTTGCCACTCATATTAGATCCGTTATCATAAGACTGACCCCTGCAGTCTTCGATGGAAATTCCATTTTCATCCATGAACTGCAAAATGATGTTTGCTAGCTCCATACCAGTGTGTCCGTGCATTGGAATGAATTTCGTAAAACGCTCCACTGGACCACTAGGTAGTACATAGCGAAATATAATTGTTAGTTGATCACAATGTGCTATGTCAGGGGTGGAGTCAACAGAAATTGAATAATATTTGGCTTCTTTTATCTCGTTTATGATTTGCTGCAGCACTTGCTGACCAATCAGTTCAATAAACTCATCACATATCGTTGATGATAAGTACCTCCACGTTTTTTAACCTCTAGGGCAGTCTTCCCCAACCGGGGCCCTTCCAAATGTTTGGGGGCCCAGCTCCCATCTTCCCCAGCCACTGGCCATGCTGCCTGAGGCAAATGAGAACTGTAGTCCAAAATATCCAAGAGGGATATTTGGTGAACTCTGTTCTCTGGGGTTTTTCAAAATAAAACTTAAAATGCCACACAATTCCCCATGAAAGCGCACGTGCACACACACACACACACACACACACACAGACAGTATTAGCCAAGCAGGTGACATTTTGCAGGCGGCAGGAGGATCAACACCCCCAAAAGGCAGACACCCACACCCACAAACACACAGCCCTCTCTTACGTTCAGTTTGGCTCACAAAAGAGGGAAAGCCCTTTTACAGAAAAAACGGAGAAGGAGAAGGAGAACTTGCAGATCAAAAGAGTCAAACTTTTGAACCTTACCTGTGCAGAGGAGGGCCATCAGGACCAGCGGCAGGTAAAGACCATCCCAGAGGTTTGTCCCATAGCAAGCAGAAGTCTTGGTGGAGATTTTGGAGGCGGGTGGGCAGAGAAGGGTCGCTTGACGGAGCAAAAACTCAAAAACTCCTGCAGCTCATCAGTAAGGGTCTTCCCAATTTCCCGCAAATTATTTATTAAAAAAAAAAAAAAGCAGCCACAACAAAAAGCCAGGAAGCTTTGCTTGACCAAGAATAATTGTGTTGTTCTTGTTGCTTTGTTTCGTTTTTGTTTTTTTGTTAAACTAGCATTTGAACAATTGAGCTGCGAATCAGAAAGATCTTTTGCTTGAGGCTGGAGAGAGAGGTCCCTTCTAAATCTGAATATTACAGACCCTAGCAAGCCCCCCATGTGCTTCAGCAAGAAGTTCTCACAAAGAAATGTAGTAACAGTGATTGAAATGCAAAGCTACTGAAATGCTAATTTGAGAACAACAGTTCTTGCTAGGTCTTGCCTCAAGCCTGTAATGCAGATGTGCTTAGAACACCTTTCTAATCTTGAAAAAATCATTAATTATGCTGAATGATAACGATCAGAGCTAACTCCGAAGGGGGGAAAAATTGCCGCGTGTCTCTATAATTGTGGGCCTATTTTCTGTTAAGGCTGAGCGTGGAAAGCTAAGCAGGGTCAGGCCTGGTTATTACTTGGATGGGAGACCCCTCCTCTAGTTTCCTGCATTGAGCAGGGAGTTGGACTCGATGGCCTTCTGGATGGCCCCTTCCAACTCTATGATCTATGAAATCTATGAAACCTCGTCCTCTTAGCACGTTCAGTTCACCCAGATTGCTTTGATCTGCTCTGAATCTCCCATTGCATTGTAGTATTATGAGAGGGGGAAATCTCTCTCTCTTTCTCCACACCAGGCACATTCTTATACACCTCTATCATCCCCCCCCCCTTTACTCACCTCCACTAAAAAGCCCCAAACTTCAAACCCCTTTTCCTTGTGGGAGAGGAGTTGCTCCAGCCCCTTGATACTTTGGGCTGCCCTTTTCTGCACCTGTTCCAGCCCCACAATGCCCTGTCCAAAGTGTGGTGGCCAGAACCGTGCCTGCTGTTCCCCTTCCTCTGCCTCCCATGTCGATTTTTAGACTGCAAGCTCCTTTCCTTGTGCACTTTGGAATGTGCATTGCACACTGATGGCACTATAGGAATCATCATCATCACCACCACCACCGAGGACCTCCTGGATGGTCATCAGGAATGTGGCACGGAGAACAGGGAACAGCTCCAGGCTTTGGCTCTTGCTAAGAACATCTATGAGGATGGGACACTTCCTGGGTAGTATCGGAGTCTCCATGCATCCCTACCAGGTCAGGGTTGCAACAGGAAAGGGGAAATCCCAACCCTCTTTCCAGGATTGTGTCTCCGGCAGGAAGGAAGAAGGATCATACCCCACTGCATGGTGATAGTGGCAGGTGTAGACATCCCCCACTTGGGTCTGGTGAGTCCAGTCTCTGTTCCGGAGCTCTTCTCCATGCAAGACCCTTTCTTCTCCTCCTGCCTGCTCTTCAGCCACTTGATCTCAATCTCCAGGGGATAGAAACTCACCACAGTGCAAAGCAGGAGGGTGTGGGGGGAGAGGGGGCCTTCCTTGGTGGGGGAGACGCTGCTTGTGGGCAGAGCTGGAGGGAAAGAAGAAGAATGTGCATGAGACGGCAGAGAACAGGAGAAGCGGAGAGATGGCAAGAAAGAGGGGGAGGGTTTTCTGGGCACAGCAATCAATACCAGCATTCTCTTTCCATCTTCAGCCAGCCAGATGCCCTCCTGGGGGATCCTCAAATAGGACATGGAAGTCACAGTCTTTCTCACTGGCTCCCCCCCAAGTACCAGGCATTCTTCAGAGGGTGCCTAGTACGCATGCAGGGTGCATGTCTCTGTCTGGCCTCATCAGATTTGGGAACTGGGACTGCCACAGATTTTAGGACAATGGCTGATTTTGTTGTCTTGGAATTGCTAAGGCATGATGAAAAAACTGGAAAGGTGAACAAGTAAATAGTAATGATAATTTGTTTCAGACAAGACACACAAAGAAGGAAGCAGGTTCACCATGCATTCTGGGTAACTGATGTTAAAAACTAATTGGCAAGACCACTTGGATAATATCTCAGAGGAAAATGCTGAGTTTAAGCTCTTCACTCAAGATGTAAAGGGTTACGTGAGGGAGGAGGAAGAGGTGTTGGACCAGGGGTCCTCAAACTTTTTAAACAGGGGGCCAGTTCATTGTCCCTCAGACTGTTGGAGGGCCGGACTATAGTTTGAAAAAAATATGAACGAATGGATCAAGTAAAAAAAAAAAGGACCCGGGTCCTTTTTTTTTACTTGATAGGGGTGAATTTTTTCCCCCTTAAATGGAAAGTTATTTTATTTATTTATTTCATTTCATTTCATTTCAATACCGCCCAATAGCCGAAGCTCTCTGGGCAGTTTACAGCAATTAACAAGACAGTCCCTGCCCGCAGGCTTACAATCTAAAAAGACACGACACACAAGGAAAAAGGAATGGGGAGGGAAGAAGAGGGAATATTAATGAATACTCCTGGCACGGCTGGTGGTATTTACATATATAGTTGCACAATTGTTTCATGCCTAACACGAATATACTTTTGTTTTTGCCATCACACAAATGAGCATACTCTGCTTCAATCCAAAGTAGCATTTTTGAAACATTAGAAATCTGACTTCGCTACATCAGCTCATACATAAGTGGTAAAACACCACCACTAATTTTTCCATATTATGGAAAAGAATTAAAAGAATCGGCGGTTGAAGCGAAAGAGTTAAAAAAAAGTCTGCTTCTGCCAATCGGCCGGCGGGCCGGATAAAAAGACAAGGCGGGCCGGATGTGGCCCACGGGCCTTAGTTTGAAGACCCCTGTGTTGGACTGTCTCATTTGGGGTGGAAGGTGCACCATTTTCACTTATAAATTAATGTGCAAAAATTATTGTGCAAGGCATAAACATGAAAGATCTTGATATAAAGATGGCAAGAAAATATTATACACTTCCGTTTAATTAGTCAAGTTTGAGTAAGAAGTAGTTTTCTCAGAGATAAACTTTAAAGAAACAAGTCTGAATCTTGCCTGAAAGAAGAATGTTTAAGCATCCTTTTTATGTTTTAATATCATGGGAATCTTCAAGGAGTTGAGACTCTGAGCCCAAATTTATGGGGGCGTGTGAAGGACCGCTGCTGGTCTTTTCCTGCAAAGCACAAGTTTCCACAGCTATTTTGACAGCCTGGAGTGCTCTGTCTGCGGTTCCCAATTTAGATCAGCATTAAACACTGGAATCTAGCACGTAGTCAAAGTGAAACAACTTCTAGGCAAGACTGAAAATATCTTTATTTGATAGTAAGCAAATACAAATTGAAAAGGGAGATAAGGGAAAGTGAAACTAGCAGAAAAGGAAGCGCTCTATTACACACAGTCAGACCTACAAAACAACAAAGACTATACACTAGTCTAACTGACATCAGAGATTCTAACCTATTCTAACACTAGAAACTGAACTAACTTACAGCAATGTACCCAGGAGCTCCGTTTGGGGGTTGAGTGACCGGACTGGCCTGAGCCGGGGTCCTTGCTCCCAATGACCTACAGAAGCCTTGGCAGCTTCTTTTACCCCCTCGCTCGCCCCCCCTCTTGATCCCCCGACCCCCCCTCTCCTGGCAGGACAAACTGGTTCACACAGGTGGGAAGGGTGCTGAGGTTTCAGCGCCACTTTTTCCATGGCCCCTTGAGGGTGCTGAGAAGGGTGATTGCGGGTACTTGACAACCCATTGAGGGTCTCTGGGGAAAACCATCTAACTGCAAATGTGTGTGTCCTGGACTTGGCAGCTCATTGAGGGTGTTTGGTGAAACCCATCGGAATGCAGATGTGTGTCTCTGGACTGAGCTCTCCTGCCCCGGGCAGGGATTATGCCGGGGAAATAGAGCAAAGTGTATCTTGGTCAGGCTTTCTCTCCACATCCCCCCTTTGGGAATAAGAAATCGGGGTTTCTGAACACCCCAAATTTCATCTAGCTTCATCTTGAGAGAAAGCCCGTGACAGACCCCCACCAGGCTCCGAAGGGCCTTTTCCTGCTTCCTTTTCGAGGGAGGCTGTCACATGGGCCCACTCCTTCAAGAACACACTCGGGCAACCTGACTCAGGACACCCCAAATCAGTGAGACCTTTTTTGTGGTAGCAAATCCCACAGGGAAAGCTTAATGGTTGTGCTCTTCAGAAAGCACATGAGTGATGGAAATTAGCGAGAAGCTCCATGTAAATCCAGAACAGTCAAAAGCTAATAACTCTCACCGTGTCAGTGATCTATACAACTTTATTTCCTCACTGCAAGCGCTACGGCTCAGCTTCCAGGCCGAGGGGCTGGAAAGATTCCTGGCATAACCCATCCCAGGCAATCACAGGCAATTGGTCTAGAAAAAGACTTAAACGAACCCAGATTTGCAGAGATGGAGTCCAACCTTGAAATCTTCACTGGAACCTCAGCACAAAAACGGTCAAGATCTAGGAGTCCAAAAACAGGTTCAAGAGTGAGTCGAGAGCAATCCCACATATGCAGAGTTGGACGACCGTGGCTTCCACTTTGGGGTCTCCACACTACATTGGTCAAGACATAGAAAACCCCCAGAGCCAGATCAGTCCAAGCCAGCAGGCAACTCTGGGCTATCGACAATGAAGATCCAGAATCCATCAGGGATGTTGAAGAGTCCTTGGTTTCAAGTCACAAGTCGAGTCACAAGTCACTGGACCAGAGTCTCGAGTCCGAGTCCTTGGTCCAAAATGGTGACTCACGAGTCACGAGTCACTCCCAAAGCTGACTCCACGAGTTCCTATTAAAATCAACGGGAGTTTTCCCCAACAAAATAAGGCTATTTCAGATGTGTGACTTAAATAAATTCTAGGCACAAGTGTGCCTTTTTATTTCAAAACTCTGCAACTGATTTTGGCAGACAAACCCAAAATAACCAGACAGGCAGAGGAGGTACCGGTATGAAACCCCGAAGCAGGCAGGCAGAGGCCTTTGTCTTGGACAATTCAAACTGTGGAACTGGCTAAGAGACCAGGCAGGCAGAGGAGGCTGGGAACCCCAAACAGGCAGGCAGAGGCAGCCAAACCCAAAATGTCTGAAAGGTTACATTTTAGGAAAATGATTTTAAAAAATAAACTTGCTGTACTTCCTAAAACCTATCCATGTTGCATTTGAGAAACACGATTTTGAAACACGAGTCCTTGGTCTCGAGACGAGTCTCGAGTCCCATTAAAAATATTGGGACTCGAGTCTGACGGGGGACTCAGTCCGACTCACGAGTCGAGTCCTGGGGTCCGAGTCCCCATCCCTGGAATCCATATGTATCGGCCACTTACTGTGAGCCTGTAGAGATCTTGATGCTTAGGGAATAATAAGTCAGCACCAGGTTTGCTTACAAGGAGACAAGTTTATTGAGCAGCTTTCAACATACACGTGCACTAAGCAAACAAGCAGGTTGGGACGGACCATAGCGTGGCTGTCTGGCAGGCATCGCCCAAATTCCAAACACTGAACAAGGCAGACAGCAGCTTCTTCTACATTTTAGCTGTCTGCACTTGATATTTGCAGCTGGACTACACATCATGACTACAAAGTTTGAAGCGAACAGTTAAGCAAAACATTACCTCTGAGGGTGAGGGATGTTGGCACAAGCATGCGTGATGGGGCCTGGTATCTACACTTGGGACTGCTTCCCATCATGGCTGGCTATTGAGCAGTGAGACGCACACACCTGGTGCTAGTCCTCAGCATAGCAGGCCCAAACCCAGTGATGAGCACGGACCCCTCTTCCTCTCGCTCTGCATGCCAGGAATTCATTAGCTTCTCTGTTCTTTGACCCGTCCCTCATGCTGGGAGCCAAAGCAGCTTCCCACGGGACAGGCATGCAGGGTAGAGAGAGATGCAAAGAAGCTTTCAAGACCTCTCTCAGGCCAAGGAAAATGGAAGACGCTTTCTGGTTCAAAATGGATTCTCACAGGCGGCCCTACACCATAGCAAACAAAAATTCAAGGTCTGTGAAAAGTAGAGCAATACCTTTCATGGCAGGTTCTTCACAATACAGTTTAAAGAGACAAGGGTCCAAATTGGATGGGGTGTCCATGTGAAGAGTGCCCGAAGAAGCTCAGATAGTACTAAGTCCGTAGAGAGAGGATTTGGGGCAGTAAAGACAAGAATCCCACTAGCAAAGGCTCCCTGCCTGGGCATCTGCTTCAGAGCAAAGGTGTGCCTGTGCTACCCCTCCGGATATCCCTCCACCCAAACCACTCACTGACAAGGGATTTTAGCCCATCAAGGAGGTCGCTGCCCAAACATGGCATCTCCATTCTGCCCTCTTGGGGTGATGCTTCAACTATGACACATCTGAACCACCACCACCCCTTCGGTTATGTTCTCACAGAGAAGCTGCCAGCTTCCTTCCCTACCAAGGTCAAAGCTGGCACCTGGATGGGAGAAAGGCTCAAGGTTGGTTGCTGGAAGCAGGAACCGGCTGCAGATAACACTGAGGCTTGTGTTGCTGTGGCAAAGGCTGGAGTGCAGAGGAAGCCCTAATATAGGGGCTCCAGCAGCTCCCAACCGGTCCACATGAGCAGGCCTGAGAGCAGCTGGAGGTTTGGGACAGCAGTGAGCTGGGCTGTCTAGGAAGTAGCCACTAGATGGAGCTGTGGCACGGTGCTGAGGGAGCAGAGCCTGACACCCAGAGCTCCAGGCAACACTGCACACGGAGTATTTCATGTGCTTTAAGTTTGGAACTGTGTCTGAAGCTCTTCCCACACTCTGAGCATTTAAAGGGCTTCTCACCTGTGCGAACTCTTTGGTGTTGTTTAAGGTAAGAACTATCACTGAAGCTCTGCCCACACTGGGAGCATTTAAAAGGCTCCCCCCCCCCCGCCCCGTTTGAATTATTTGGTGTTGTTTAAGGTGACAACTGTGACTGAAGATCTTCCCACACTGAGAGCATTTATAGGCTTTTCCCATGTGAATTCTGTGATGTGAGTTAAGGAGTGAGCTCTGACTGAAGCTCTGCCAACACTCAGGAGCATTTAAAGGGCTTTTCCCCAGTGTGAATTCTGAGATGTAAGATAAGCTGGGAGCTCTGACTGAAGCTCTTCCCACACTCAGCATTTAAAGGGCTTCTCCCCCATGTGAAGTCTCTGATGTCTTTTAAGGTAGGAGCACCGACTGAAGCTCTGCCCACACTCTGAGCATTTAAAGGGCTTTCCCCCTGTATGAACTCTACAATGCGAGTTAAGTTTGGAGCTCGAGATGAAGCTCTTCCCACACTCTGAGCATTTAAAGGGCTTCTCACCTGTGTGACGTCTTTGGTGTTCTTTAAGGCTAGAACTGCGACAGAACCTCCGCCCACACTGGGAGCATTCATAGGGCTTCTCCCCCGTGTGAATTCTGTAATGTGAGGTAAGGTGGGAGCTTGAGATGAAGCTCTTCCCACACTCTGAGCATTTATAGGGCTTTTCCCCCGTGTGAAGTCTTTGGTGTTCTTTTAGGCTAGAACTCTGAATGAAGCTCTGCCCACACTGGGAGCATTTATAGGGCTTTTCCCCCGTGTGAATTCTGTGATGTGTGTTAAGGTAGGAACTCTGACTGAAGCTCTTCCCACACTCTGAGCATTTAAAGGGCTTCTCACCTGTATGAACTCTTTGGTGTTGTTTAAGGCTAAAACTTTCACGGAAGCTCTTCCCACACTCTGAGCATTTAAAGGGCTTCTCACCTGTGTGAACTCTTTGGTGTTGTTTAAGGTTAGAACTATCACTGAATCTCTTCCCACATTCTGAGCATGTATAATCCAAGTTCTCCCGTGTGTGAGTACTTTGATGAAAGGTAAGCCCTGAGCTGGAACTTAATTGCTTTTCACACACAAAGCATTTATATGTTTCCACTCCTGTGTGATTTCTGTGATGTTCAGTAAGGTATATACACTGACTTAAGCTCTTTCCACACTGAGAACATTTCCGCACTTTCTCTCCATTCTGATCAATTGTTTTGTTTCCTTTGAAAGATTCTTCTAGCATTGCCATTTTGTGGAAGTCCACCTCTTTAAAAGATGTGAATTTGATCTGCCACTTCTGTTCACCTTCAGTTTTCCTTTCCTGCTGTTTGCGGTCCTCATGACTTTCTCTCCCATCAGCTGAAAGAAGGAAAAAGATGTAACATAAAATAAAATGAGGGTATGGTCCTTCAGGATTGGTATTCAATAGATGCCTTCCCCACATGTTAGACACAAAGTAGCCTTTTCCCAGTTGACCGAGTCCCTCCAGCCATTCCCTGGCTATTTCTCTGTCAGATCTCCTGGAGAGTTGTGTGCAAACATTGGAAACATCCCGTAGGAGAACACACAGCCCATGGACAAAGAGTCCAGCAAGAGCTAAGCACCCACCTGCTGGTCTCTCCCCTTCCTCACAGCCCCGGACAAAGGGGCCATCTGCTTCTCCCTGGCAGAAGATGACATCAGAACTGGGAACTGGCAGCCCTTTTGCAGAGGATAGAAAGGAATTACTTCTAGCACTTCTGTTTATGCAAGAGAGCTGGTGAGTCACAGGTCCCTGCTTGGACCAAGAAGCCTCAGTCTAGGACCCCAGGAAACTGAACAGCCAGGAAATCCCCCACAAATGGAGGGAAACAGATAAAAACAGTGGCAATGCCTCCTTCCAGGACGCCTCAGCGGAGGGAAAGAGCGAGCCTTACCCAGAGAGGCCAAATTCCTGCAATTCTCCTCCATGACTTCCCTGTGCAGAGACCTCTGGGCTGGATCCAGCAGAGTCCACCTCCTCCTCCGTGAAATGCACAGCCACCTCCTCAAAGGACACCGGAGCCTGCAAGAGGGAGAGGAAGAGGAAGGGTTTCTCTCGAGCAGAGCATGCAAAAGGGGCAGCGAAGGGGAGGCAAAGGGGAGGCCCTCCTGCAGGATCCGGGCTCCAGGAGCGACAGTCAGAGCCCTCTTGGCAGCCACCTGGGAGGGACGATCCTGTCAGGCCCAGAGAAACATGCAGGGGACTGAGCCCCCAGCCCCTGTACCTGTTCCGGCTGCCCAGAAGCTCTTTCCACTCCAGCACCAAGAGGGGGAGGGCGAGAAGGTGCCCCCAGTGTCCTCCCACTGTCTCCGAGAGTCCTCCCATCTCCTAAGAGGAAGACCAAGAAAGAAGGTGGGGAGATACTTGTTAATTTATACACAATTTGCAATCATTTCTTTGTGTGAAGCCAGCCAGTCTCCACACTGCTTTGGGGCATAATTCGAAGTTCCAGTTTAGAGTTAGATGAAGGCTTAATCTATTGAAAGAAATCACCTTTTTTCACATCTTAGAAACACATTTCACCTTCCCACAGAGCCTCAAGGGGAACGCAAAAGCAGCCCATGGAAGTCAAGCGGAGGTGTCAGAGGGAGACCATCTTCAGACTTCCCCCTTGATCCTTACCCTGAGTGGAGACACCCCCGTCCCCCGATGGGGCCTTCTCTGCATCTCCAGAATCCGTGGTCACGTGAGCCTCCATCCCCTGGCCCTGGAAGAGGAGGGAGGAGACCAGGCGAGGAAGTCTTATTATGGTGTTAGCATGCAAGGAGTGAGGCTTCCTCCTGCACTCATTCTGCCTCCCAAGCCCTGCAGCTCTTTCACAGCCGGGTCTTTGGCAAGTGAGCACACAAGGAACTCTAGAAAAGGACTAGAATAGGGTGTCACAAACCCACTCCTTTAACCAACTGGGAGGAAACCTTGAAGCTGCCAGACGTTCCCAAGGTAAGGCCTCGCGCGGGCATGAGCAGGGCCGATTTCGGCCTCGTTTTGCCCGTGCGAGGCTCATTTACACACCGCTACTTGATAGAGGTGTACAGAATGATGCCTGGTGTGGAGAAAGTGATCTGTGAGACATTTTTCTCCCTCTCTAATAATACTAGAACCCAGCTGGGTCATCCCATGAAGCTGACTGGTGGGGGATTCGGGACAGATCAAAGGAAGTCCTTCTTCTCACACACCACACAGTTAAACTATGGAATCCACTTCCACAAGATGTAGTGATGGCCACCCATTGGGAGGGCTTTAAAAGGGGATTGGACAAATTCATGGAGGAGGAGAAGGCTAGCCATGGCTACTACTCCTGATGGCTATGTGCTACCTCCAGGACCAGAGGCAGAATGCCCATGTACACCAGTTGCTGGGGAAGATGGGCGGGAGGGTGCTGTGCCTCCCATGTCCTGCTAGTGGGTTTCCCATTGGGGCATCTGGCTGGCCAATGTGCGGATAGAAAGCTGGACGAGATGGGGCCACTTTGGTCTGATCCAGCATCAGCGCTCTTCCCATGATGTTATGCTCTTATTCCATCCCAGCCTGCAGCTGCCTTTGGACAACCATGATTACTACTTCAGTTGTGAGACCCCAGATTAACGCTCCCCCCCATGCTGTACAACTGTTTGCCAGCCCTGCTCTAAAAAACAACAACACCCTGAGCATGTGTTATTTTGCATTTACCTAAATCCTATCACCAGGAGAACTGCAGGAATGAAATGGCCCTCATGCTGAACACGGTTTCCTCGGAATAAGCCCCCATTTTCTTCTAGAAAAGGATACAGTAATTGCTTGGATTGCAAGTAACTTGCTCTGAGAGCGTTTTGAAAGACAAGCAAAAATTTTTTGACTTAATAAACGAGCAAGGTCGTGCAAGATAAGTCGTAGGGATGTAACTGCTCACCTCGAGCGGGCCAAAATCGGTCCCGCTCACGCCCACCAGACTCGCTTTGATATAAGAGTGTTTTGGATTACAAGCACGGTTCCGGAACGAATTATAGTTGCAATCCAAGGTATTACTGTAATATAGTTTACAAATAAAATGTTTTTAATGGTTAGAAATGGCCCGTTTGTATACTTTTGTAACGTCTATCCTGTATGCCACCTTGTGAAAGTGTTACCCTTAAAGCCGGCCTAAGAAGGCCATTCCAGCAGGCTGTGCTGGGGGACATGAGAAGAGCAGGCAGGACCCTTCCATACACCATTGGGAGACTTAGGATGCACCCCTATGCCGGTTTAGACAGAAATAAGTCCTACAACTCCCAGAATTCCCCAGCCAGCATGGGCAGCTGGGAGATGCTGAGAGTTGTGGGACTTACTTCTGTGTAAACATGCATAGGATAGCAGAATTATCCCCCCCCCCATCCCTCCCTATTCCTTTTTGCTGGTGTGCCTTTTCTTTTTAGACTGTAAGCCTGCGGGATGTCCTCTTTTCCTGGTCATATGTAAGCCCCTCCAGGAGCCCTCTTGACTGAGGAGAGGGATAAAACTACTCCAAAATAAATTAAGTAAATAATTAGTTTGAAATAAATATTTAAAAGATGAGCATCTGTAACCGTGCACCTGCCCATATAGGTGCTGCCAGAGTCTGGGAGCACCTATATGGGCAGGTGCATGGTTACAGATGCTGTATAGATAGAGATATCTTAATGAGGAAGAAAAGGTGCTGCAGCAACCAGCACCAACCTTGATGGGCCCCAGCCTGCCTCCTGAGCAGGAAACTGCAGTGGGCTTGGGAAAGGCATCTGAAAAAAGTCCCCAAGACCCCCGCAAAGATTTCATTCAGAGGAAATGGTACTGCCCCACAACCCCCACACCACGTCTGGCTCAGGTTTGTTTAAAAAAAACGGCCCACAGCCACCACCTCTTGCCCAAAGAAATTCAAAAATGACCCTCAACTACCAGAACTTGCTGAGAAAACCTCAGAAATGACCCCGCCTCTAAGCTGTGGGAGGAGCAGAAAGAGGCCCGGAGGCCACGCGGGCGCACTTTGGGTCAGCGAAATCCTGCCTGAACCGCACAAGCCACCGCAGAGTAAAGCACGCAACCGCCAAGCTGCCCCACCGCCACAGCACCACCACCCCCGCCCCACGGACGCCTGTCCCTTGCCTGGCGGGCCCCTCCGTCTGGGAAGGGGGCGGAAGACGCTGCTCTCGCGCTCGCTCTTGCAGCCGTCTCTTCAAAATATAAAATAAAAATTATTTGTAAAAAGCTGCTCCGGTCTGAAGGAAAACCGTCTGTAGCTGCTGCAGTTCCCGGCGGTGGGCTCCGGAGCTGCGCCTTCCCCCGCCAGACCGCCCAGAGAGGCCATCCGGCGCAGCAGGAAGGGCAGCCTCCCCCAGCCCGGGGCGTGGAAAGGACCGGGCCCGCCTCCGGCTGCTCGGCCGAGGAGACGCGTCTGCGCGCAGCAGGGGAGCGCAGGCGGCCACAACCCCCGGAGGGATTGTGAAAGGGGTGGGTGAATCAATGTGGGATTCAGTCAGGCGGGGATGGAGTTCCTGTGGAAGTTCTTTGCGCTGAGGGAAATGCTGCCCCCCCCCCGTGCAGGGAAATGGCCCCTCCCCGTTTTCAGCAGCCCCCAGTGGCAAGATTCAGCGAAGAAAGGGGAGGAGGAGGAGGAGGCTCTCCTGGGAAGTGCGTGTCTCCCCGCCCGCGGATGCGCAGCAGGCGGAGGTTCCGCAGGCCGGGGCTGCGTCCTCGAGACGGGGCCGGTTGCGAGTCGCGCCCTCCCTGCCAGGCTGAGCCGCTGGAGGCCGGTGCGCGCGCGCAGTTGCCGGAACCACGCTGCCGCCGCCGCCGCCGCCGCCGGATAGGGGCCCGCTCTTGTTCGGAGAGTCGCCATGGCGAGTGGCAGCTCCCCTTTCGAAAGCTCTTTTCTTTTTTCCAGGAAATTTTTATTTAAAAAACAAACACAAAAAGGAAAGACAAACTAAACACCACAGAAACTAAACTAAAATGGACTTCCGATTTTTCCGCAACAAAGTACAAGTAACTATATACCCGATAGTTACAAAGATGTTTCTCTTTTTTGTCTTGTCAAATGTGATTCTTGTTCACCCACCTCACAAGTTCACAAAACATCATTTTAACCATAACCATCGGTATTAATTCTTCTAATTCTTTGTTTCTCAACCTTTTTTGCCCCATGCACCCCTTTCACCATATGTCTAAATGTCATTCCCCCTTTCCAAGATTGTCTGACTTCATCTGTGCCATACAATAAAGTGTGATGTCCTGTAATCTACAGGCTGTAAATGATGTAATTCGTTGAAAGATCAGTATTCCAACAGTTTGAGTCTCTGGTCCCAATTCCCCCCCCCCAACCCTAAAATTCCCACCCTGGAAGGAATTCCCACCCTGGTTGAGAAACCCTGTTCTAATAAAACAATACAAAGCATTCACTCATATTTAGTAACGTTCCCTGGCTTCTTTCCACTTATTCAAAGAGAGAAACATTTTAACCACATATTTTCCCATTTCAGCCATAGCTCTCGTATCTTTAAACAATTTTAGCCTATACTTGTTTACATCCCTTCCATTAATCTTTCTCTCTCAAATTACAACAGAGGTCAATAATGAATTACCTTCAGAATCTAATTTACATCCCCTTCCAATCTATAAGTAACATTAGAGTCTATAGTTACAAAGATATTTCTCTTTTTACTCTTGTCAAAAATTCTTCTTCTTGTTCATCCCCCTCCCAAGTTCACAAAACATCACTTTAATCATTTGGCAGTTGATGTCTGCAAGCTCGAAGAATAACGAGGAACGTGAGCTCATCAGGAGAATTTTTACTGAGTTTTTTTCTCACATAGACTCATTACATTTTACAGCTATATACAATCAGTGCAAGGCTCTTCATGCTCGGCACAGATAAACATAAAGACTAGCGGGGAGAGAATATTACAGCATAGAACTCTTCTCCTCTCATCGCTCTGTTTTGAGCACACCACCTGTCTTGAACACTCCCAAAAAGAATGTCTGTTCACAGGTGATCTTTCCGCTTCAAGGCCACATTAGACTCTGACAAAGATTTGGGGTGGGGGGAGATGTTCCTGCCCTGGATGAAAGCTCTCCCCAACCGTCAGAGCTGGATTGCTTATGCCTGAAAGTAAAACTTCAGGGGCACTCAAGTCTAAATGAAATGCAATAATTCCCAGTTGGAAACACAGTTACTCAGATTGTAAAGCATGGTAAATAAAAGCCAGAGCCAAAAGAACCAAAAAAGCAATAAAACAACGTTTCAAAGAAAACAATCAAATAGGAAGCAATATCATGAAATATGATTGTGGAGAAAGCCCAACACAAGTCTGCACACACACACACACACACACAGTCTTCACCTAAGGGAGGGGGCGAGGAAGGGGGGATGAAGTCACAGGAGAAGCAGCCAGACAGGTCGTCATCCCCAACAAAGAAGAGTCTCGGTGGAGATCCACAAAACCCAGGAAGGACCATCAATAACCATCAAACTATCAGGGCAGTCTCAAAGAGCTGTGAAGTACCAGTACGTCACCGGGCAGGAATAAGCCCACCTGACACGAAGGGGCAGGCATAAGCCCCACCTGACCTGGAGGGTGGGGGGAGCGGGAATCCAGGGGTAGAAAACCCCTCTCCCTTCCGGTAGAGGGTTGTTGGGAACCCAGGGTACTTCGGGGCCAGATTCGTCCTTCAAGCGGCAGCCCGAGTAAGCCATTCTCCTCCCCGGATCGGCCGACCCGGAGCCAGGCTGAAACTGACTAGCGTAAAGTCTCTGATCTGAGGTAATTGACCAGATTCAATCCGCTAGCCTAGGAGCCTGTTCATTGAGTAACACAGGGGTCAACTAAGGTTGTGTTGACATTGTAGTATTCCTGGAGAGCTGTTAGTTCCGCTCTGTGTTTTGTGTAAACAAATAAAAGCCTTATTTGGTCATTTAAAGGGCTTCGGTTTCCTCTTGTGCGCGAAAGCCTCTCGGGTGGTCGCCAGCGCTCGTACGGGCTGTAACTCAGTGCCGGTTAACCCGTTAAGCGCCGAACTCACGCAAAGGATCCTGCTAGTGATCCTTCACAATGATAATTTTAAGCAATCTCTGATGAGACTCGTTGCATAGATGCTTGGAGCAGCCCGTGCAAAAAGAGACCCCAAGTCACCCAAAAGTCAACATCTCACCTCTTTCCTGGGATCGTTTTTTGAATGTCGTCCAATAAAACAGTGTCTCAGAACCAGCTTCAGCTTCAGCAATGCAAATGGGAAAAGCCAGTGGGGGGGGGGGGAGGCTCTTCTCAGAGGTTTTCCTTCTTTCCCCTAATAGCTCTGAATGGAACCCAGGACCTTCTGCTTGCCAAGGGTGTGGGCTGTGGCCCTTCCTACAGCCGGGAAATGGCAGCTGACAAATGAAACTGCCCAAGACTCCTTCTTCTGCAAACGGGGGGAAGCCACTTTCCCCAAAGGCCTATGTGAGGCGGAGAAGGAGAAAAATCCCCCTTCCCCCTCTCTGTGTGTCAAGTCAAATCCAGTTCAGAAGGCCTCTTGCCCACCACCCTCCCCTCCTGAGAATTCCCCAAGACAAAGTGCTCTGGGTGGAATAAAGAGAAAGACAGACCAGGATAGGGCAGGGCAGAAGAGGAAAAGAAGAACTGCCACTGGAAATGGAGAAGGGAGAGAGAATTCCCCCAGGCAAGCGGCCCCTTTCAGGGAGGGAGCCCTCTGGAGGGTGTGCCTACTTAAACTGACTTCAGGAGGGGAGGATGCTGAGGGGCTTTTCTTCCTTTTTTCTTTTTTAAAAGCCCCAGCACTTCCTGGAGCATTTCATCACATAGTCCCATAGGTATCCATCCTGGAATTCTTCAACAACTCAAATATGAAATTCCTGATCGTCAAACAAAAATATGTAACACGTCCCTCAGATCAGCCTCTGTACCAGAGGACTGGAGAACAGCCAATGTAACACCAACTCTTAAAAGGGATCCAGGGGGGATCTGGGAAATCAGTCCGGTTAGTTTAACATCTGTTCCTGGTAAATTGGTTGAAAGCGTTATTAAAGATAAAATTAGTTAGCATGTAGAAGGACAGGCCCTACTGAGGAAGAATCAGCATGGCTTCAGCTAAGCTAAGTCCTGTCTCACTAACCATTTGGAGGTCTCTGACAGTTTCCATAAACATGTGGACAGGGGTGATGGGATACACTGCTTACTTGGACTTCCAAAAGACTTTTGACAAAAAAGGTTACAGCAGCTGGGATTGTTTACCTTAAGAAAAAGGCGAGTAAGGGGAGACATGTCATAGAGGTGTGGAGAAAATGAACAGGGAGACATTTTTCTCACTCTCTCATAAAACTATGGTAAAACCCAGCTGGGTCATCCCAGGCAGATGACTGGTGGGGGATTCAGGGCATAGAATCACAGAAAAGAAGAGTTGGAAGGGGCCTACAAGGCCATCGAGTCCAACCCCCTGCTCAATGCAGGAATCCAGGTCAAAGCATCCCTGACAGATGGCTGTCCAGCTGCACCTTGAATGCCTCCAGAGTGGGGGAGCCCACCACCTCCCTAGGTAGTTGGTTCCATTATCCTACTGCTCTAACAGTCAGGAAATGTTTCCTGATGTTCAGGTGGAATCTGGGTTCTTGTAACTTGAGCCCATTATTCCGTGTCCTGCAAACTGGGATGATTGAAAAGAAATCCTGGCCCTCCTCTTCATGACAACCCTTTAATCACAGAAAAGTAGAGTTGGAAGGGGCCTACCAGGCCATCGAGTCCAACCCCCTGCTCAATGCAGGAATCCAGGTCAAAGCATCCCTGACAGATGGCTGTCCAGCTGCACCTTGAATGCCTCCAGAGTGGGAGAGCCCACCACTAGTGGTGGGGCCGAGCCTTGAGTCGGCTGGCGGCTCGCTCTGCCCTCGGCCCTCCGCGGCAGCGGCAGCCCGATCTTGCTCTTCAGAGCGGTCTGGAGCGTTCTCCGCCCTGCTCGAGCTGCCGCTGGAGGATCCACCTGTTGGGTTTTGCATAGGCAGAATGAGATTACCACCTGACATCGAGATTATCACCTGACCTGGTGGGTGTCTCTTGAGTTCAAGTACACAAGGCCTCTGGTCACGAGACATAGTCTCAAGATGATATGACTCAGCAACCTTGGATAGGTTTGGGATCAACATGTTGATGAATAGGTTATACAACTGGGGTGAGTAATATCCTATTTATAGGTGCAGCAGGGTATAAAGCTAACACACTTGCTGATAGCTTCACTCTGACTTCTCTCCTTGCTGTCTCTCGTCTCGTCTCGACATGTCTATTGTTCTGGACTTCACTTCATCTAGCCTTACCACTGGGGTATTGGATTTGTATCTGCAATGATGTAGTGAGTAGAGATGCATTGCTTGCCTTAATCCCATGTAATTGGATCTTACAAATAAACTCTTTAATCTTTATTAACTGCTGTTATCTCCTCCTTCCGCCTGCGTGACTGGGACTGAGGGTCACTGGCTAGGGAAGCTTTTGAACCCGGGTCAGTCCAGCTCTCACACCACCCACCTCCCGCCCCCCCGCCGCCTACCTGGTCCTGCGCGCCACTGCCGCTGCCTCCGCCGGAGCCCCGCCCACGCTGTTTTGGCGGGGGGAACCAAGGCAACAGGGCTTAAACAGCCCTGTTGCCCTGGTTTCCCCCGCCAAAAACAGAGCGTGGGGGTACAGTGCAACGGAGTAGGGTCCCGTCGCGTCACTTCCTCCATGCCGGAAGAGAGCCTGCAGGTAGAGCCCACGCAGACACGAGCAGGCCCAGTTCGCGACTTGCTCCTGTCCGCTGGGCTACTTGGCCACATCACTACCCACCACCTCCCTTGGTAGTTGGTCCCATTGTCTTATTGCTCTGACAGTCAGGAAATTTTTCCTGATGTTCAGGGGGAATCTGGGTTCCTGTAACTTGAGCCCATTATTCCGTGTCCTGCAAACTGGGATGATTGAGAAGACGTGAGGGAGGGAAGCAGGCTCAGGAGTAGCCCGCACTTGCCAAACCCCCTTCTCTCCTTTTTACCGTTTGAGAATGCTAGCTACCGTAGTTTATAAAAATTTGGGGGTCTGTCACGTGGGAGCAATGCAGGGCTGTCAGTTCCGCACCCGAGTCTCGGTAACCTATTTGGGGCATTGTTAATACAGATAGACTCAAAATTTTCCTAATGTTTAGGTAGAATCTGGGCTCCTGTTACTTTAACCCATTATTCCGTATCCTGAAAACTGGGACGATCGAGAAGAGATCCTGGCCCTCCTCGGTGTGACAACCCTTTAAGTTCTGGAAGAATGCTACTATATCTCCCCTCAGTCTCCTCTTCTCAAGGCTAAACATCCCCAGTTCATTCAGTCTCTCCTCAGAGGGTCTTGTTTCCAGTCCCTTTATCATCCTTGTTGCCCTCCTCTGAACCCTCTCCAGTTTGTCTACATCCTTCTTAAAGTGTGGTGCCCAGAACTGGACGCAGTACTCAAGATGAGGTCTAACCAGTGCTGAGTAAAAGGAAATTATCACTTCACGCGATTTGGACGCTATACTTCTATTAATGCAGCCCAAAATAGCATTTGCCTTCTTTGCAGTAACATCACATTGCTGGCTCATATTCAGTTTGTGATCTACCACAATTCCAAGATCCTTCTCACTTGTAGTATTGTTGAGCCAAGTGTCCTGCATTTGGTTTCCTTTCCCTAGGTGCAGCACTTGGCATTTATCCCTATTAAATTTCATTCCTTTTTTTTCAGCCCAGCGCTCCAGCCTGTCGAGATCGCTTTGAATTTTGTTTCTGTCTTCTAGAGTGTTAGCTATGAGTGTTAGCACTGAGCCGCTGGGGGGGGACGGGGGACAAAGTTAAACAACTTTGTCCCAGCAGCTGCAGAAGTTGCTAACGGAGAGATTGTGGCATGAGAAGCGAGTGCTAGGCCAGTAGGTTAAAAAGCAAAACACAAGTCTGTTTCTTTAAACACAAAGGTTTACTAAACTAAGACTTGCAAAATAGGAACAGAACATATACAGAGTGCTAATTACAAAAGTGAAAGAGAACAGTATGTCAGACAAAAACAAGTACAGTCTAGAACTATCTCTTATACTTACAGAATGCTCTTACTCAATTACTCTCAATACAATTAACTCCTTATTCCCCCAACAAGAACACAGAGACTTTGCACACCTTATATACCTTTCTGTACAGTCACACCCATAGATGATGTAATGCCAGCTGCACCCATAGCATGATGTAATCCCAGCTGAACACAATCTATCATGACGCCTGCTCCATATTCCCTGAAGACAGAAAAAACTGTACACCCACTACACTGGGCCAAAGGTGACAATTAGCTCAGGCATGACCTTGCTCATGTCTGCCGGTTCTGTGGTTCTGTTGCTTCATTGCCCGAAGGCAAACCTGAATATGCGAAGCCATATTCCAACAAGCTATTCCACCCAACTTTGTGTCATCTGCAAATCTGATAACCTGCACCTCCTCCTCCAAGTCATTAATAAAAATGTTGAAGAGCACTGAGCCCAGGACTGAGCCCTGTGGTACCACGCTCGTTACCTCTCCCCAGTTTGAGAAGGAACCACTGATAAGCACTCTTTTGAGTCCGATTCTGTAGCCAATTGTGGATCCACCTGATAGTTGTTCTATCTAGCCCACTTTTACTTTAATCTAGCAGATCAAAGGAAGTCCTTCTTCACACACACCACATCGTTAAACCATGGAAAATCCACTTCCACAAGATGTAGTGATGGCCACCCATTGGGAGGGTTTTAAAAGGGGATTGGACAAATTCATGGAGGAGGAGGAGGAGGAGGAGGAGGAGGAGGAGGAGGAGGAGGCTAGCCATGGATACTACTCCTGATGGCTATGTGCTATCTCCAGGACCAGAGGCAGAATGCCTATGTGCACCAGTTGCTGGGGAACATGGGCAAGAGGGTGCCTTTTTTGCTGATTATATGTCAGCTGCTCCAGGAGCCTTTTTGACTGAGGAGCGGGATAAAAATACTCTATAATAAATTAAGTAAATATTTAAAACATAAAAAGTTGAGTATCTATAACTGTGCACCTGCCCATGCAGGTGCTCCCAGAGTACAGTAATGCCTTGGATTGCAAGTAACTTGGTTTGAGAGCGTTTTGCAAGACAAGCAAATTTTTAAATATTTATTTAATTTTGTTTTACTTGACATACAAGCGACATCCTGCAATACAAGTACTGTAGTACGGCTTTAATTAAAAATCTCGGCACAAATTTTTTTGGGGGGATTTCGTTTTGATATAAGAGTTTTGGATTACAAGCACGTTTCCAGAACGAATGTATGCTCTCAATCCAAGGCATGGCTGTCTATAGCATTTAAAAAAAAAAAATAAGGAAGAAAAGGTGCTGCAACAACCAGCACCCATCTCGATGGGCCCCAGCCTGTCTCCTGAGCAGGATACTGGAGTGGGCTTGGCAAAGGCGTCTGAAAAAAGTCCCCACGCCCCCTGCAAAGATGTCACTCAGAGGAAATGCTCCGGTCTGAAGGTAAACTGGGAAAAACCTGCTGCTGCTGCTTCCTCGCGGCGGGCCCCGGAGCTGGGCCTTCCTCTCTGGACACTCCACACAGCCCATCTGGTCCTGCAGAAAGTCTCGTCTTTTCACGACTTTGATTGGCCCAGCCCGGGACGTGAAAAGGCTGCCCCGGCTTCGGCTGCTGTGCCAAAGAAACGCGTTTGTACGCAGCAGGGCAATGCAGGCCGAGATGCAGCCTCCGCCCCTCCTGCCTCGGCCGCAGCCGCCGGAGGGATGTTCAAATGGGTGAATATGGGACTCTGGCGGGAATGGATCTCCTTTGGAAGTTATTTGCGCTGAGGGAAATGGCCCCTCAGGAAAGAGGTTAAAAGTCTAGATGACAAGGTGGATGCAGTTGACCAGGAGCTCCAAGATAAAATCCAGAAGCAAGATTTAAGGTTTGATTTATTGGAGTTGCAAATTATCAGCAGGCAGGACCGAGAAAGACGTTCTAACATTCGCCTGAGGTTTTTTCCACATGGTGGTGCTGAGGATGGCAAAAACTTGAGAGGAATAATACTGGACAGGTTTAAGAAAATTGTTCCTGAGCTGGACTGGAAGGAGGAAGATGTGCACAGAGTTCATAGTGTATCAAAGAGAAGCAGGGGTTACCCCCAGCGATAGTGTGTTGTGATTTGCCAGTTTCTATTAAAAAAAGATATGTTTATGCAAGCAATAAAGAAACGTGAAGGGCAACTGCAATATCGAAATACTTCAGTCCAAATTTATAATGACATGTGCCAGCAAACAACTGAACGGAGACGCAGCGTGAAGCTATGTACTGCCGTCTTGTCCAAGAATGGAACCAGATCTAATTGGGGGGAACCTTTGATGTGTTTTTTTATACTGAATAATAAGAGATACATGATAACATCTTGCAAACAAGGAATGGATCTTCTGGATGAACTGGGACTTCTGGCAGGCAAGGTGAAAGAAGCAATGGCTGAACAGCAGGAGCTGGAGGGCGCAGCCAAGTAAAACTTTATTTCTGGAAGGAGGATGCCAGGAGAGAAGAACGTTTAAGAATGAGGAAGAGAAAGAAGCTGGTTTCTCAACGTGTGTTTGCTGTTGTTATTATTGTTATTATTATCCTCTGTCTCCTGTAAGAGAAATTCCTTAGTCTACTTTTCTATGATTCTATGACACCTCGTCCTCTAAGCACGTTCAGTTCACCTAGATTGCTTTGATCTGCTCTGAATCTCCCATTGTGTTGTAGTATTATGAGAGGGAAAAATATATTTCTTTCTCCACACCAGGCACAGTCTTATACACCTCTATCATTCCACCCTCCTTTACTCACCTCCACTAAAAAAACCCAAACTTCAAACCCTTTTTGCTTATGGGAGAGGAGTTGCTCCAGCCCCTTGATACTTTGGGCTGCCCTTTTCTGCACCTGTTCCAGCTCCACAATGCCCTGTCCGAAGTGTGGTGGCCAGAACCGCGCCTGCTGTTCCCCTTCCTCTGCCTCCCATGTCGATTTTTAGACTGCAAGCTCCTGTCTTTGTGCAATTTGGAATGTGCGTTGCACCCTGATGGCACTATAGGAATTGCTGCCATCATCATCATCATGACCACCACAACAGGACCTCCTAGATGAACATCAGGAATGTGGCAAGGGAACAGCTCCAGGCTTTGCCACTTGCGAAGAACATCTATGAGGACAGGACACCTCCTGGGTAGTATCGGAGCCTCCCTGCATCCCTACAAAGTCAGGGTTGCAACAGGAAAGGGGAAATCCCCACCCTCTTTGCAGGATTGTGTCTCAAGAAGGAAGGAGGATTATACCCCACTGCACGGTGATGGTGGCAGGTGTAGACATCTCCCCGCTTGGGTGTCGTGTTCAGCATTTCCCGGGTCTGGTAAGTCCAGTCCCTGTTCCGGAGCTCTTCTCCATGCAAGACCCCTTTCTTCTCCTCCCGCCCGCTGTTCAGTCACTTGATCTCAATTTCCAGGGGACAGAAACTCACCGCAGCGCAAAGCAGGAGGGTGTGGGGGGAGAGGGGGCCTTCCTTGGTGGTGGGGGGGGACGCTGCCTGTGGGCTGAATTGGAGGGAAAGAAGAAGGATGTCCCTGAGGGACAAGGGGGGGGGGAAGACAAGAGGGAACAGGAGAAGCTGGGAGAGATCAAGAAAGAGGGGGGTTTTCTTGGTAGACCAATCAATACCAGCATTCTCTTGCCATCTAAAGCCAGCCAGAAGCCCTCCTTCTGGGCAGTCACAGGACATGGCAGTCACAGCCCTTCCCTCTGGCTCCCCCCCCCCCCCAGTACCTGGCATTCTTCAGAGGGACGCTGCACCTATGCATGCAGGATGCATCTCTCTGTCAGGCCTCATCAGATTTGGGAATTGGGACTGCCACAGATTTTAAGACAGTGGCTGATGTTGGAATTGCTAAGGCGGCTGTACATGATGAAAAAACTGGAAAGGTGAACAAGCAAAAACTACAAGGTACACTGATTTCAGTTATCCATTAATGCACAAAAAATATTGTGCAAGGCATAAACATGAAAAAGCTTGAAATGAAGATGGCAAGAAAATATTACATACTTTGGTTTAGTTAGTCAAGGTTGAGTAAGGAGTTGTTTTCTCAGAGAT
This sequence comes from Shinisaurus crocodilurus, assembly GCA_021292165.1. Taxonomy (NCBI): domain Eukaryota; kingdom Metazoa; phylum Chordata; class Lepidosauria; order Squamata; family Shinisauridae; genus Shinisaurus; species Shinisaurus crocodilurus. The sequence goes on from CM037891.1 coordinate 1,000,814, forward strand.
AAACTTTTTAAAAACCACCCTGTATCATCTAGCCTGAAAGAAGAATGTTTACGCCTCCTTTGTATGTTTTAATATCATGGGAATCTTCTAGGAGTTGAGACTATGAGCCCAAATTTATGGGGGCTTGTGAAGGACCGCCAACGCACTGGTCTTTTCCTGCAAAGCGCAGCAATAAACACTGGAATCTAGCACTTAGTCAAAGTGAAACAACTTCTAGGCAAAACTGAAAGTATCTTTATTTGATAGTAAACAAATACAAAGTGAAAAGGGAGATAAGGGAAAGTTAAACTAGCAGAAAAGGAAGCGCTCTATTCCACAGTCAGACCTACAAAACAACACTATAGGCTATACACTAGTCTACCTTCATCTTGAGAGAAAGCCCATGACAACCCACACCAGGCTCTCAAGCACATGACTGATGGAAATTAGCGAGAAGCTTCATGTAATTCCAGAACAGTCAAAAGCTAATAACTATTGCCTTATCAGTGATCCATACAATTTGGTTTCCCCGCTGCAAGCGCTACGGCTCAGCATCCAGGCCAAGAGGCTGGAAAGATTCCTGGCATAACCCATCCCAGGCAATCAAAGGCAAGAGGTCTAGGAAAAGACCTATACTAACCCAGATACGCAGAGATGGAGCCGACCTTGAAATCTTCACTGGAACCTCAGCACTAAAAGGTTCAAGACCTATGAAATCAAAGAGTCCAAACACAGGTTCAAGAGTAAGTCCAGGGCAATCGAACACATGCAGAGTTGGACGACCGTAGCTTCTACTTTGGGGTCTCCACACTACTTCGGTCCAGACATAGAAAACTCCCAGAGTCAGATCAGTCCAAGCCAGCGGGCAACTCTGGGCTATCGACAATGAAGATCCGGAATCCATATGTATCGGCCCCTACTGTGGGCCTGTCAAGATCTCGATTCCCAGGGAAGGAGAAGTCAGCTCCAGGTTTGCTTACAAGTTGATTGAGCAGCTTTCAAAATACATGTGCATTAAGCAAACAAGCGAGTTGGGACAGACTACGGCGTGGTTGTCTGGCAGGCATCGCCCGAAGTCCGAACACAGAACAAGGCAGACAGCAGCGTCTTCTACATTTTAGCTGTTTGCACTTGATATTCGCAGCTGGGCTACACATCATGACTATTGTTTGAAGCTAACAGTTAAGCAAAACATTACCGCTAAGCTAATGAGCAGGGTGAGGAATGTTGGCACAAGCACTGCTTCCCATCATGGCTGGCTATTGAGCAGTGAGAAGGATGCACCCGGTTTGGGTCCTCAGCAAAGTAGGCCCAAACACAGTGATGAGCACGGACCCCTCTTCCTCTCGCTTTGCATACCAGGAATTCATGAGCTTCTCTGTTCTTTGACCCGTCCCTCATGCTGGGAGCCAATGTAGCTGGGAGAAAGGCTCAAGGTTGGTTGCTGGAAGCAGGAACCGGCTGCAGATAACACTGAGGCTTGTGTTGCTGTGGCAAAGGCTGGAGTGCAGAGGAAGCCCTAATACAGGGCCTCCAGCAGCTCCCAACCAGTCCACATGAGCAGGCCTGAGAGCAGCTGGAGGTTTGGGGCAGCAGAGTGAGCTGGGCTGCTGTCTGGAAAGCAGCCACTAGATGGAGCTGTGGCACGGTGCTGAGGGAGCAGAGCCTGACACCCGGCGCTCCAGGCAACCCCGCACTAGGAAGTCTTTCATGTGCTTTAAGTTTGTAACTCTCTCTGAAGCTCTGCCCGCACTCTTGAGCATTTATAGGGCTTTTCCCGTGTGAACTCTTTGGTGTTGTTTAAGGTGAGAACTGCGACTGAAGCTCTTCCCACACTGTGAGCATTTAAAGGGCTTCTCCGCAGTGTGCAGTCTCTGATGTCTTTTAAGGTGGGAGCTCTGAGTGAAGCTCTTCCCACACACTGAGCATTTATAGGGCTTTTCCCGTGTGACGTCTTTGGTGTTGTTTAAGGCCAGATCGGTGACGGAAGCTCTTCCCACACTGGGCGCATGTATAGGGCTTTTCCCCCCGTGTGAAGTCTATGATGTGAGTTAAGTTCAGAGCTCCGACTGAAGCTCTTCCCACACTTTGAGCATTTAAAGGGCTTCTCCTCTGTGTGAAGTCTTTGGTGTTGCTTAAGGCTAGAACTGTGACTGAAGCTCTTCCCACACTCTGAACATTTAAAGGGCTTGTCACCTGTGTGAATACTTTGGTGTCGTTTAAGGCTAGAACTGCGTGTGAAGCTCTTCCCACACTGGGAGCACGTATAGGGGCTTTCCCCCGTGTGAAGTCTTTGGTGTTCTTTAAGGCTAGAACTCTGAATGAAGCTCTGCCCACACTGGGAGCATTTAAAGGGCTTCTCACCTGTGTGACGTCTTTGGTGTTCTTGAAGGCCAGAACGCCATGTGAAGCTCTTCCCACACTGGGAGCATGTATAGGGCTTTTCCCCCGTGTGAAGTCTATGATGTGAGTTAAGTTCAGAGCTCCGACTGAAGCTCTTCCCACACTGTGAGCATTTAAAGAACTTCTCCGCTGTGTGCAGTCTCTGATGTCTTTTAAGGTGGGAGCTCGAGATGAAGCTCTTCCCACACTCTGAGCATTTAAAGGGCTTCTCACCTGTGTGACGTCTTTGGTGTTCTTGAAGGCCAGAACACCATGTGAAGCTCTTCCCACACTCTGAGCATGTATAGGGCTTTTCCCCCGTGTGAACTCTATAATGTAACTTAAGGTAGGATTCCTGACTGAAGCTCTTCCCACACTTTGAGCATTTAAAGGGCTTCTCCTCTGTGTGAAGTCTTTGGTGTTGCTTAAGGCTAGAACTGTGACTGAAGCTCTTCCCACACTCTGAGCATTTAAAGGGCTTGTCACCTGTGTGAATACTTTGGTGTCGTTTAAGGCTAGAACTGCGTGTGAAGCTCTTCCCACACTGGGAGCATGTATAGGGGCTTTCCCCCGTGTGAAGTCTTTGGTGTTCTTTAAGGCTAGAACTCTGAATGAAGCTCTGCCCACACTGGGAGCATTTATAGGGCTTTTCCCCCGTGTGAATTCTGTGATGTGTGTTAAGCTCGGAGCTAGAGCGGAAGCTCTTCCCACACTCTGAGCATTTAAAGGGCTTCTCATCTGTGTGAACTCTTTGGTGTTGTTTAAGGTTGGAGCTGTTTTTGAAGTTCTTTCCACATTGTGAGCATGTATAATCCAAGTTCTCCCCTGTGTGAGTACTTTGATGCAAGGTAAGCCCTGAGTTGGACCTTAATTGCTTTTCACACTCAAAGCATTTATATGTTTCCACTTCTGTGTGATTTCTGTGATGTTCAGTAAGGTATATACACTGACTTAAGCTCTTTCCACACTGAGAACATTTCCGCACTTTCTCTCCATTCTGATCAATTGTTTTGTTTCCTTCGAAAGATTCTTCTAGCATTGCCATTTTGTGGAAGTCCACCTCTTTAAAAGATATGAATTTGATCTGCCACTTCTGTTCACCTTCAGTTTCCACCTCTTTAAAAGATATGAATTTGATCTGCCACTTCTGTTCACCTTCAGTTTTCCTTTCCTGCTGTTTGCGGTTTTCACGACTTTCTCTCCCATCAGCTGAAAGAAGGAAAAAGATGTAACATAAAATAAAATGAGGGTATGGTCCTTCAGGACTGGTATTCAATAGATGCCTTCCCCACATGTTAGACACAAACTAGCCTTTTCCCAGTTGACCGAGTCCCTCCAGCTATTCCCTGGCTATTTCTCTGTCAGATCTCCTGCAGAGCACAGGGGAGTTGTGTGCAAACACAGGAAACATCCCGTAGGAGAACACACAACCCACGGATGAAGGGTCCAGCCAGAGCTAAGCACCCACCTGCTCGTCTCTCCCCTTCCTCACAGCCCCGGACAAAGGGGTCATCTGCTTCTCCCTGGCAGAAGATGACATCAGATCTGGGAACGGGAAGCCCTTTTGCAGAGGATAGAAAGAGAGGAACTACTTCTAGCACTTATGATTATTAAATTTGTATAGGGACTTCAAGCCACCCAGGCTGTAGCCTCCCCCCCACCGCCTCTGTTCTCACCAGACCCATCATGGTCAAAGAGAGGTTGGGCAGGTCTTGGAACTCCTCCACATAGGATTGCAAGAGAGCTGGTGAGTCACAGGTTCCTGCTTGGACCAAGAAGCCTCAGTCTAGGACCCCAGGAAACTGAACAGCCAGGAAACCCCCCACAAATGGAGGCAAACAGATAAAAACAGTGGCAATGCCTTCTTCCAGGATGCCTCAGCCGAGGGAAAGAGTGAGCCTTACCCAGAGAGGCCAAACTCCTGCAATTCTCCTCCATGACTTCCCTGTGCAGAGCCCTCTGGGCTGGATCCAGCAGAGCCACCTCCTCCTCCGTGAAATGCACAGCCACCTCCTCAAAGGACACCGGAGCCTGCATGAGGGAGAGGAAGAGGAAAGGTTTCTCTGAGCAGAGCATGCAAAAGGGGCAGCGAAGGGGAGGCAAAGGGGAGGCCCTCCTGCAGGATCCGGGCTCCAGGAGCGACATTAAGAGCCCTCTTGGCAGCCACCTGGGAGGGACGATCCTGTCAGGCCCAGAGAAACATGCAGGGGACTGAGCCCCCAGCCCCTGTACCTGTTCCGGCTGCCCAGAAGCTCTTTCCACTCCAGCACCAAGAGGAGGAGGGTGAGAAGGCGCCCCCAGTGTCCTCCCACTGTCTCCGAGAGTCCTCCCATCTCCTAAGAGGAAGACCAAGAAAGAAGGTGGGGAGATACTTGTTAATTTATACACAATTTGCAATCATTTCCTTGTGTGAAGCCAGCCAGTGTCCACACTGGTTTCGGGCATGATTTGAAGTTCCAGTTTAGAGTTGGATGAAGTCTTAATCTATTGAAAGAAATCACCTTTTTTTCACATCTTAGAAACACATTTCACCTTCCCACAGAGCCTCAAGGGGAATGCAAAAGCAGCCCATGGAAGTCAAGCGGAGGTGTCAGAGGGAGACCATCTTCAAACTTCCCCCTTGATCCTTACCCTGAGTGGAGACACCTCTGTCCTCCAACGGAGCCTTCTCTGCATCTCCAGAATCCGTGGTCACGTGGGCCTCCATCCCCTGGCCCTGGAAGAGGAGGAAAGAGACCAGGCGAGGAAGTCTTATTATGGTGTTAGCATGCAAGGAGTGGGGCTTCCCCCTGCACTCATTCTGCCTCCCAAGCCCTGCAGCTCCCTCACAGCTGGGTCTTTGGCAAGTGGGCACACAAGGAACTCTGGATTGAGGCCAGTAAACCAACCCTTGCATTAGAAAAGGACTAGAACAGGGTGTCACAAACCCGCTCCTTTAACCAACCGGGAGGAAACCTTGAAGCTGCCAGACGTGTCCTTTCTGCTGGGAGGACTGTACCGCTAGAGAAGAATGATCCCCTCCCTCCCTGGAACTTCCCAGCCCCCTTTAACTGTCCTGTGATTCCTGCAAGGTGGGCCAGATCCACACATTCTGAACCATTATAGATGTTCCCGCCCTGGATAAGTTCTTCCCGTCAGTCCGAGGTGGATTGCTGATGGCCGAAGGCAAAACTTCAGGGGCACTCAAGCCTAAATGAAATGCAATAAATCCCAGTTGCAAACACAGTTAATCACATTGTAAAGCATGGTATATAAAAGCCAGAGTTAAAAGAACGAAAAAAGCAATAAAACAACGTTTCAAAGAAAACAATCAAATAGGGAGTAAAATCATGAAATCATGAGAATTTTAAGCAATCTCTGATGACACTCTTTGCACGGATCCTTGGAGCAGCCCGTGCAAAAAGAGACCCTAAAAGTCACCCAAAAGTCAACATCTCGCAACAGGGAACCCCTTTTCTGGGATCGTTTTTTGAATGTCGTCCCAATAAAACAGTGTCTCAGAACCAGCTTCTGCAACCGTGGCCTTCCTATAGCCGGGAAATGGCAGCTGACAAATGAAACTGCCCAAGACTCCTTCTTCTGCAAACGGGGGGAAGCCACTTTCCCCAAAGGCCTGTGTGAGGCGGGGAAGGAGAAAAATCCTCCTTCCTCCTCTCTGTGTGTCAAGTCAAATCCAGCTCAGAAGGCCTCTTGCCCACCACCCTCCCCTCCTGAGAATTCCCCAAGACAAACTGCTCCGGATGGAATAAAGAGAAAGACAGACCAGGATAAGGCAGGGCAGGGAAGAGGAGGAAAAGAAGAACTGCGACTGGAAATGGAGAAGGGAGAGAGAATTCCCCCAGGCAAGCGTCTCCTCTCAGGGAGGGAGCCCTCTGGAGGGTGTGCCTACTTAAACTGACTTCAGGAGGGGAGGATGCTGAGGGGCTTTTCTTCCTTTTTTCTTTTTTAAAAGCCCCAGCACTTCCTGGATAATGTCATCACATAGTCCTATAGGTATCCATCCAGTTCTTGAAGAACTCAAATATGAAATTGCTAATCTTCTAACAAAAATATGTAACATGTCCCTGGGATCAGCCTCTATACCAGAGGACTGGAGAATAGCCAATGTAACACCAATTTTTAAAAAGGGTCCAGGGGGGATCCGGGAAATTACAGCCCGGTGAGTTTAACATCTGTTCCTGGTAAATTGGTTGAAAGCGTTATTAAAGATAAAATTAGTCAGCATATAGAAGGACAGACCCTACTGAAGAAGAATCAGCATGGCTTCCCTTTAGGTCCCGAACCTGCGCACTGGACCGGCTGCGGTCCGTTACAGTTTACTTGGACTTCCAAAAGACTTTTGACAAAAACATCTTACAGCACCAGGGATTGTTTAACTTAGGAAAGTCGAGTGAGGGGAGACATGTGATAGAGGTGTACAGAATGCCTGGTGTGGAGAAAGTGATCAGGGAGACATTTTTCTCCCTCTCTCATAATACTAGAACCCAGCGGGGTCATCCCATGAAGCTGACTGGTGGGGGATTCGGGACAGATCAAAGGAAGTCCTTCTTCACACACACCACACAGTTAAACTATGGAATCCACTTCCACAAGATGTAGTGATGGCCACCCATTGGGAGGGCTTTAAAAGGGGATTGGACAAATTCATGGAGGAGGAGAAGGCTAGCCATGGCTACTACTCCTGATGGCTATGTGCTACCTCCAGGACCAGAGGCAGAATGCCTGTGTATACCAGTTGCTGGGGAAGATGGGCGGGAGGGTGCTGTGTGGCTCCCATGTCCTGCTAGTGGGTTTCCCATTGGGGCATCTGTGGGGCCACTGTGCGGATAGAAAGCTGGACGAGATGGAGCCACTTTGGTCTGATCCAGCATCAGGGCTCTTCCCATGATGTTATGCTCTTATTCCATCCCAGCCTGCAGCTGCCTTTGGACAACCATGATTACTAATTCAGTTGTGAGACCAAGATTAACGCTCCCCACCCCCATGCTGTACAACTGTTTGCCAGCCCTGCTCTAAAAAAAACAACACCCTGATCATGTGTTATTTGCATTTACTTAAATCCTATCACCACGAGAACTGCAGAAATGAAATGGCCCTCATGCTGAACACGGTTTCCTCGGAATAAGCCCCCATTTTCTTCTAGAAAAGGATACAGTAATACCTTGGATTGCAAGTAACTTGGTCTGAGAGCGTTTTGAAAGACAAGCAAAAAATTTTGACTTGATAAACGAGCAAGGTCTTGAAAGACAAGTCACGTAGGGATGTAACTGCTCACCTTGAGCGGGCCAAAATCGGCCCCGCTCACGCCCGCCAGAGACTTGCTTTGATATAAGAGTGTTTTGGATTACAAGCACGGTCCCGGAACGAATTATGGCTGCAATCCAAGGGATTACTGTAATATAGTTTACAAATGAAATGTTTTTAATGGTTAGAAATGGCCCGTTTGTATACTTTTGTAATGTCTATCCTGTATGCCACCTTGTGAAAGTGTTACCCTTAAAGCCGGCCTAAGAAGGCCATTCCAGCAGGCTGTGCTGGGGGACATGAGAAGAGCAGGCAGGACCCTTCCATACACCCTATTGGGAGACTTAGGATGCACCCCTATGCCGGTTTAGACAGAAATAAGTCCTACAACTCCCAGAATTCCCCAGCCAGCATGGGCAGCTGGGAGATGCTGAGAGTTGTGGGACTTACTTCTGTGTAAACATGCATAGGATAGCATCATTATTTCCCCCCACCCCATCCTTCCCTATTCCTTTTTGCTCGTGTGCCTTTCCTTTTGAGACTATAAGCCTGCAGGCAGGGACTGTCCTCTTTTCCTGGTCTACGCTCTGGTGATCTCTAAACTAGACTACTGCAATGCACTCTACGTGGGGCTGCCTTTGAAGACTGTTCGGAAGCTGCAGCTAGTACAAAATGCGGCAGCCAGGCTTATTGCAGGGACCGGAAGGTCCGAGCATATTACACCAGTTCTGGCCTGCTTGCACTGGCTGCCAATATGCTTCCAAGCCGAATTCAAGGTGCTGGTTTTAACCTATAAAGCCCTACACGGCTTAGGACCACAATACCTGACGGAACGTCTCTCCCAACCGTTATCTACCCGGACACTACGCTCAACATCTGGGGCCCTCCTCCGACTGCCACCTCCAAGAGAGGCTCGGTTGGTGGCAACGAGGAGGAGGGCCTTCTCGGTGGTAGCCCCCCAGTTATGGAATCAGCTCCCCACTGAGACCCGCCTGGCGCCAACCTTACTATCTTTTCAGCGCCAGGTTAAGACTTCCCTCTATGCCAAGGCATTTAGTTAGGAGCGTGGAATAGCACGGAGGGGATTGTCACCTGTAGGCTCAGTTTTATTGGCTTTTGTATTGTTATTTTTAAACTGTGTTTTTAAATTTGGTTTTTAATTTTTAAACTGTTTTGTATGTTTCAATGTTGTTTTTATGTATAGAGTGTTGTGAACCGCCCAGAGAGCTTCAGCTATGGGGCGGTATATAAATGAAATAAATGAAATGAAATGAAATATGTAAGCCCCTCCAGGAGCCTTTTTGACTGAGGAGAGGGATAAAAATGCTCCAAAATAAATTAAGTAAATAATTAGTTTGAAATAAATATTTAAAAGATGAGCATCTGTAACCGTGCACCTGCCCATACAGGTGTTCCCAGAGTATATACGGTATATATGGATAGATTTGAATGAGGAAGAAAAGGTGCTGCAGCAACCAGCACCCACCTCGATGGGCCCCAGCCTGTCTCCTGAGCAGGATACCGCAGTGGGCTTGGGAAAGGCGTCTGGAAAAAGTCCCCAAGACCCCTGCAAAGATTTCACTCACAGGAAATGGTACTGCCCCACAACAACCACCTCTTGCTCAAATTAATTCAAAAATGACCCTCAACTACCAGAATTTGCTGAGAAAACCTCAGAAATGACCCCGCCTCTAAGCTGTGGGAGGAGCAGAAAGAGGCCCGGAGGCCACGCGGGCGCACTTTGGGTCAGCGAAATCCTGCCTGAACCGCACAAGCCACCGCAGAGTAAAGCACGCAACCGCCAAGCTGCCCCACAGCAGCCCCACCGCCACAGCACCCCCCACCCCACGACCCGCAAACGCCTGTCCCTTGCCTGGCGGGCCCCTCCGTCTGGGAAGGGGGCGGAAGACGCTGCTCTCGCGCTCGCTCTTGCAGCCGTCTCTTCAAAATATAAAATAAAAATTATTTGTAAAAAGCTGCTCCGGTCTGAAGGAAAACCGTCTGTAGCTGCTGCAGTTCCCGGCGGTGGGCTCCGGAGCTGCGCCTTCCCCCGCCAGACCGCCCAGAGAGGCCATCCGGCGCAGCAGGAAGGGCAGCCTCCACCGGCCCGGGGCGTGGAAAGGACCGGGCCCGCCTCCGGCTGCTCGGCCGAGGAGACGCGTCTGCGCGCAGCAGGGGAGCGCAGGCGGCCACAACCCCCGGAGGGATTGTGAAAGGGGCGGGTGAATCAATGTGCGACTCAGTCAGGCGGGGATGGAGTTCCTGGGGAAGTTCTTTGCGCTGAGGGAAATGCTGCCCCCCCCCCGTGCAGGGAAATGGCCCCTCCCCGTTTTCAGCAGCCCCCAGTGGCAAGATTCAGCGAAGAAAGGAGGAGGAGGAGGAGGAGGAGGCTCTCCTGGGAAGTGCGTGTCTCCCCGCCCGCGGATGCGCAGCAGGCGGAGGTTCCGCAGGCCGGGGCTGCGTCCTCGAGACGGGGCCGGTTGCGAGTCGCGCCCTCCCTGCCAGGCTGAGCCGCTGGAGGCCGGTGCGCGCGCGCAGTTGCCGGAACCACGCTGCCGCCGCCGCCGGATGGGGCCCCGCTCTTGTTCGGAGAGTCGCCATGGCGAGTGGCAGCTCCCCTTTCGAAAGCTCTTTCCTTTTTTCCAGGAAATTTTTATTTAAAAAACAAACACAAAAAGGAAAGACAAACTAAACACCACAGAAACTAAACTAAAATGGACTTCCGATTTTTCCACAACAAAGTACAAGTCATCATCATCAGGCGATCACTCGTGACCGAGTAAGATTGTCTTCCGGGATAAAAGGAGGAAATTCTAAAGAAGATTGTGTAGACTCTAGCGATGGGTCCGTAAGTGACTGTGGAGGCCAATTCTAGATCCACACAGCTTCCCACAGTGAGGACACAGGTTACCAGATAGGAGATGGTCCTGTAAAGGATTCATTTGACGTGCTTTTCGCTTAGCACGTTTCTCCCTTTCACCTTGCACTCGGGCTTCTTCAAAGTCCATGGAACCTTTGTGAAAGGCCAACCTCCATTTAGATCGTTCATGGGCCAGAGCTTCCCAGTTTTCGATGTTTATATTGCATTTTTTTAGATTAGCCTTATGAACATCTTTAAACCTCTTATATTGACCACCGATATTCCGCTTTCCATTCTTGAGTTGGGAGTAAAGTAACTGCTTTGGGAGACGGCAGTCAGGCATTCGAACAACATGACCAGTCCACTGAAGTTGGCGTTGAAGGATCATTTTTTCAATGCTAGTAGTCTTTGCTTCTTCCAGTACACTGACATTTGTTCGTCTATCTTCCCAAGTAATTCGCAGGATTTTCCGGAGGCAACGTTGATGAAACCTTTCAAGGAGGTGGAAGTGACGTTTATAGATAGTCCATGTTTCGCAGGCATACAATAAAGTTGGTAATACAATGGCTTCATAAACCAGTGTTTTGGTCTTCTTACAAATATCCCGATCCTCGAACACTCTATGTTTCATTCGAGAAAATGCGGCACTTGCGGAGCTCAAACGATGCTGGATTTCACTGTCGATGTTAGGTGTAACAGAAAGATAGCTGCCAAGATAGAGAAAATGATCGACATTTTCCAGGATTGTCCCGCCAAACTGGATAGATGGCATCACCAAAGGGTTAGCTTGCACTTGCTGATGAAGCACTTTGGTCTTTTTGATGTTAAGTGAGAGACCAAGATTTTTCCACAACAAAGTACAAGTAACTATATACCCGATAAGTTACAAAGATGTTTCTCTTTTTTGTCTTGTCAAATGTTATTCTTGTTCACCCACCTCACAAGTTCACAAAACATCATTTTAACCATAACCATCGGTATTAATTCTTCTAATTCTTTGTTTCTCAACCTTTTTTGCCCCATGCACCCCTTTCACCATATGTCTAAATGTCATTCCCCCTTTCCAAGATTGTCTGACTTCATCTGTGCCATACAATAAAGTGTGATGTCCTGTAATCTACAGGCTGTAGATGATGTAATTCGTTGAAAGATCAGTATTCCAACAGTTTGAGTCTCTGGTCCCAATCCCCCCCCCCAACCCTAAAATTCCCACCCTGGAAGGAATTCCCACCCTGGTTGAGAAACCCTGTTCTAATTAAACAATACAAAGCATTCACTCATATTTAGTAACGTTCCCTGGCTTCTTTCCACTTATTCAAAGAGAGAAACATTTTAACCACATATTTTCCCATTTCAGCCATAGCTCTCGTATCTTTAAACAATTTTAGGCCTATACTTGTTTACATCCCTTCCATTAATCTTTCTCAAATTACAACAGAGGTCAATAATGAATTACCTTCAGAATCTAATTTACATCCCCTTCCAATCTATAAGTAGCATTAGAGTCTATAGTTACAAAGATATTTTTTTTACTCTTGTCAAAAATTCTTCTTCTTGTTCATCCCCCTCCCAAGTTCACAAAACATCACTTTAATCATTTGGCAGTTGATGTCTGCAAGCTCGAAGAATAACGAGGAACGTGAGCTCATCAGGAGAATTTTTACTGAGTTTTTTTCTCACATAGACTCATTACATTTTACAGCTATATACAATCAGTGCAAGGTTCTTCATGCTCGGCACAGATAAACATAAAGACTAGCGGGGAGAGAATATTACAGCATAGAACTCTTCTCCTCTCATCGCTCTGTTTTGAGCACACCACCTGTCTTGAACACTCCCAAAAAGAATGTCTGTTCACAGGTGATCTTTCCGCTTCAAGGCCACATTAGACTCTGACAAAGATTTGGGGTGGGGGGAGATGTTCCTGCCCTGGATGAAAGCTCTCCCCAACCGTCAGAGCTGGATTGATTATGCCTGAAAGTAAAACTTCAGGGGCACTCAAGTCTAAATGAAATGCAATAATTCCCAGTTGGAAACACAGTTACTCAGATTGTAAAGCATGGTAAATAAAAGCCAGAGCCAAAAGAACCGAAAAAGCAATAAAACAACGTTTCAAAGAAAACAATCAAATAGGAAGCAATATCATGAAATATGATTGTGGAGAAAGCCCAACACAAGTCTGCACACACACACACACACAGTCTTCACCTAAGGGAGGGGGCGAGGAAGGGGGGGATGAAGTCACAGGAGAAGCAGCCAGACAGGTCGTCATCCCCAACAAAGAAGAGTCTCGGTGGAGATCCACAAAACCCAGGAAGGACCATCAATAACCATCAAACTATCAGGGCAGTCTCAAAGAGCTGTGAAGTACCAGTACGTCACCAGGCAGGAATAAGCCCACCTGACACGAAGGGGCAGGCATAAGTCCCACCTGACCTGGAGGGTGGGGGGAGCGGGAATCCAGGGGTAGAAAACCCCTCTCCCTTCCGGTAGAGGGTTGTTGGAACCCAGGGTACTTCGGGGCCAGATTCGTCCTTCAAGCGGCAGCCCGAGTAAGCCATTCTCCTCCCCGGATCGGCCGACCCGGAGCCAGGCTGAAACTGACTAGCGTAAAGTCTCTGATCTGAGGTAATTGACCAGATTCAATCCGCTAGCCTAGGAGCCTGTTCATTGAGTAACACAGGGGTCAACTAAGGTTGTGTTGACATTGTAGTATTCCTGGAGAGCTGTTAGTTCCGCTCTGTGTTTTGTGTAAACAAATAAAAGCCTTATTTGGTCATTTAAAGGGCTTCGGTTTCCTCTTGTGCGCGAAAGCCTCTCAGGTGGTCGCCAGCGCTCGTACGGGCTGTAACTCAGTGCCGGTTAACCCGTTAAGCGCCGAACTCACGCAAAGGATCCTGCTAGTGATCCTTCACATCGTGGCAGACGACGGGACAATTGGAAACCACAATTAACGGACGGAACTAACAGGGTCTAGGGCAGGCTAGTGGATTGCTGGAAAAGCGCTCAGACCAAAGTAATGAATAGCCTGAGCCAGGAACAGCTGGAGCTAGGGAGCAGCCCAGAGACCCCAACCAGAGAAGGGAGCCAGGTCTCCACAATGGAGTGGGTAGTGCGGCCGAAGATTGCAAACCAGGAGGAGGGGAAGCCCCCTCATCCTTGCTGGCAGGGCAGGAACCCAAGCAATGGGGTAGCCCCAGCCTTACGAGTAGCCTCAGGAGAAGCGAGAGGAGGGACCCCGAGTTAGAGGAAGATCTCGACGGAGGGGTTGCTGGTGGGGCCATAGGAGGAGGAGGCTTAGATGCTCTCTTCCCCCAACTTAATTGGCAGCAGACCAGGGAGGTGATGCGACATCAACAAGAGATGATCCAGCATCAGCAAGCGGCGCTACAGATGCAGCTGGAGTTGGCCAGGCTGACCGTGGGCGCCAGACAGGGGGGACCCCCTACACCCCGGAGTGGGAGCACCCTGACCCCTAAATGGGACAGGAAGCAATTCCCCACCTACAAGCCCGGGCAGGACGTGTTGATCTTCACCCTGTTCGAAGCTGCCTGCCTGGAGCAGAAAGTGCCGGACAATTTGAGAATGTCTGCCTTGAAGACTCAGGTCAGCGGGGAGCTGGCTGATCTCCTGGGTATTCACACCCAAACTGCCCCCTTGGACTATGTGGCATTCAAGGAGGCTGTGAGGGAGAGGTTTGCCCTCACAGCCGAACATTGTCGCCATAAATTTCGTTACGGGCAGCCTTCCCCAGGAGACACGTATGCCTCCTGGATGGCGCACCTGGGGCAGGTTTGGGATGCGTGGATTGGGGCCACCGGGAAGACCACTTTGGCGGAGGTGCGAGAACTCATGATCCAGGAACAATTTTGTGCCACCATCCCAGAGGATTTGGCTACGGCGGTGAGGGACCGGGACCCCCCAAACTGTCGGGAGATGGGCAAGTTGGCCGACCAAATGGGGCTATATCGGCAGCCCAAAGGAGCGAAGGGGGGCAACCTCAGTCGTGGCAGGGCCAGAGGGAGCGCAGAGAAGGGGAACCCCAAACCTCGGGAGGGAGCCCCAAGCAAGCCCAAAGAGAGCCCCAGCACCAGTGGCTGTTTTTACTGCAAGGAACCGGGTCACCTCAAGAGGAGTTGCCCCAAGCTCCTCGCGAAGAACCGCAACTCCAAGACATCCCCGGGCAAGGTGGGAAGGATGCTCGCTCCAGAGTCCCGCGAACCGGAGGAACACGAGGAGGATCAGCAATCAAGCTCGTCCCTAGAGGAGGAAGTAGAAGATGCGGCGCGGTCCCTGGTGAGCGGAGGACAGCATTCCCTTGGGGCCATCTCGCACACATCCCTGATGCGCATTGCCTTGCCGGAGCAACTGCGTTGGAGCCAGAGCAAATTCTGTGAGTCCATCTCTATGAACAATGTTTTCCATGTGGGGTATAGGGACACCGGGGTGGACATAACTGCTTTACCTCGGAGTAAGATAAAGAAGAGACAGCTGTTAAAAGGGCGTACCTGTGCCATAAAGCCCTATAACTCCCCCAACATAGCTGTTCCCCTTGCCCGGGTCTGGGCCAAGTACATTACTACCCTGGATCTGACGAAGGGTTGTTGGCAGGTCCCGCTTGATTCGGATGCTGCCTTGAAGTCCGCTTTTGTGACCCACCTGGGGTTGTTCCAATTCACCACCCTCCCTTTTGGAGTCCGGAACGGTCCGGCTACCTTCCAGAGGCTGTTGAATGGGATGCTGAATGGGCTGGGGGAGTTCGCCTGTGCATATCTGGACGATATAGCCATTTTTAGCTCCACCTGGGAGCAGCATTTGCAACATGTCCGCCAGGTATTTCAGAGGATTCAGGACGCCGGGCTGACGGTGAAGGCAAAAAAATGCCAGGTCGGGCGGGGAGAGGTGGAGTATCTTGGACACAAGGTGGGGGGAGGTAGTGTCAAGCCCCTAGAAGCCAAGATCGAGTCGGTTCGCACCTGGCCCCAACCCCAGACGAAGAAGCAGGTTCAGGCTTTTTTAGGACTGGCTGGCTATTATCGTAAGTTTGTGCCCCATTTTAGCCAGCTAGCCGCCCCCCTGACAGATTTGTGCAAGAAGCGGCAACCCGTTAAGGTCCAGTGGTCCGCCGCTTGCCAAGCAGCGTTTGAGGGATTGAAAGCCTGCTTGATGGCAGCCCCTGTGCTGCAAGCACCAGATTTTGAAGCCCCTTTTGTCCTGCAGACGGATGCCTCAGAAGCAGGGATGGGAGCCGTCTTGCTGCAGGAGCGGCAGGAGCGGCCAGGGCAAGGACTGTGCCCTGTCGCCTTTCTAAGCAAAAAACTTTTACCTCGGGAGCGGAACCTGGCCACTGTCGAGAAAGAATGCCTGGCAATAGTGTGGGCAGTGACCAAGCTTCGCCCCTATCTGTGGGGCCGCCGGTTCCTGTTGCAAACCGACCATTCCCCCTTGTGCTGGGTGGATAGGGTGAAGGGGTCCAACCAAAAGTTGTTGCGGTGGAGTTTAGACCTGCAGGATTTTGATTTTTTAGTAGAACACATCAAGGGTAAGGACAACATCGTGGCAGATGGGTTGTCCCGGGCTTTCTCAGTAGGAGACAGTTAGATGGGGATTGGGGTGGTGGACCCCAATGCCATCTTTCCCCAAATGGGAGGGTGTGGAGAAAGCCCAACACAAGTCTGCACACACACACACGCAGTCTTCACCTAAGGGAGGGGGCGAGGAAGGGGGGATGAAGTCACAGGAGAAGCAGCCAGACAGGTCGTCATCCCCAACAAAGAAGAGTCTCGGTGGAGATCCACAAAACCCAGGAAAGACCATCAATAACCATCAAACTATCAGGGCAGTCTCAAAGAGCTGTGAAGTACCAGTACGTCACCGGGCAGGAATAAGCCCACCTGACACGAAGGGGCAGGCATAAGCCCCACCTGACCTGGAGGGTGGGGGGAGCGGGAATCCAGGGGTAGAAAACCCCTCTCCCTTCCGGTAGAGGGTTGTTGGGAACCCAGGGTACTTCGGGGCCAGATTCGTCCTTCAAGCGGCAGCCCGAGTAAGCCATTCTCCTCCCCGGATCGGCCGACCCGGAGCCAGGCTGAAACTGACTAGCGTAAAGTCTCTGATCTGAGGTAATTGACCAGATTCAATCCGCTAGCCTAGGAGCCTGTTCATTGAGTAACACAGGGGTCAACTAAGGTTGTGTTGACATTGTAGTATTCCTGGAGAGCTGTTAGTTCCGCTCTGTGTTTTGTGTAAACAAATAAAAGCCTTATTTGGTCATTTAAAGGGCTTCGGTTTCCTCTTGTGCGCGAAAGCCTCTCAGGTGGTCGCCAGCGCTCGTACGGGCTGTAACTCAGTGCCGGTTAACCCGTTAAGCGCCGAACTCACGCAAAGGATCCTGCTAGTGATCCTTCACAACGATAATTTTAAGCAATCTCTGATGAGACTCGTTGCATAGATGCTTGGAGCAGCCCGTGCAAAAAGAGACCCCAAGTCACCCAAAAGTCAACATCTCACCTCTTTTCTGGGATCGTTTTTTGAATGTCGTCCAATAAAACAGTGTCTCAGAACCAGCTTCAGCAAGGCAAATGGGAAAAGCCAGTGGGGGGGGGGGGAGGCTCTTCTCAGAGTTTTTCCTTCTTTCCCCTAATAGCTCTGAATGGAACCCAGGACCTTCTGCTTGCCAAGGGTGTGGGCTGTGGCCCTTCCTACAGCTGGGAAATGGCAGCTGACAAATGAAACTGCCCAAGACTCCTTCTTCTGCAAACGGGGGGAAGCCACTTTCCCCAAAGGCCTATGTGAGGCGGAGAAGGAGAAAAATCCCCCTTCCCCCTCTCTGTGTGTCAAGTCAAATCCAGTTCAGAAGGCCTCTTGCCCACCACCCTCCCCTCCTGAGAATTCCCCAAGACAAACTGCTCCGGATGGAATAGAGAGAAAGACAGGCCAGGATAGGGCAGGGAAGAGGAGGAAAAGAAGAACTGCAACTGGAAATGGAGAAGGGAGAGAGAATTCCCCCAGGCAAACGGCCCCTTTCAGGGAGGGAGCCCTCTGGAGGGTGTGCCTACTTAAACTGATCCCCATCAAAGCACGAGCCTGGATAAATATAATCAACTATTGGTTGAAATTAAACCTCAGCCCACAAGGACTATCCCCTCTGATATTGATAGATAAATTGAAGGGCGGATGGGTAGAATTGGTGGAGGAAAAACTGCAACAGTATGGGTTTTCTCCCCCAGTGCTCCTACAATTTGGATATATAAAGGCCAAGGAAATAATTAGTGAACGTATTAAGGACGTTGCCTTGCAGGAGGACAGAGCTTGTGCAGCCAGTTACATGCCACCTCTGATTTACACCAAGAATTGCGCCCCTGAGGATTATCTTAACGACCTGGTAATACCAACACATCGCAGGGCGTTTACACTGGCGCGCTTTGATTCTTTACCATCAGCTCTTTTGGAGGGCAGATACCGAGGAACACCCTATCCCCAGCGAACCTGCCCATGCCAATCGAACGAGGTAGAAACAATTACCCATGTATTATTACACTGCAGTTACTACAAGGACATTCGTTCCTTTTACATTGCTTCAATTTTAAGAAATGCTCCAGGCAGATCAGATTCATTTTACGTCTCTCTCCTCCTATCGGGTTCAAGAAATGAGATAACTCAGAGAGTGGCAAGATTTTGTGCCCAGGCATGTAAGATTAGGAAACAGTCGATAAAACCATCTTAAAGACAAAACTAAATTATCTTAATATATTTGTTTTATCTTTACTCTTGTAAATAAATAACATGATGTATGTATGTATGTTTTTTACGTTTGGTCTATGACCGTAACTAAATAAACTGAACTGAACTGAACTGACTTCAGGAGGGGAGGATGCTGAGGGGCTTTTCTTCCTTTTTTCTTTTTTAAAAGCCCCAGCACTTCCTGGATCATTTCATCACATAGTCACATAGGTATCCATCCTGGAATTCTTCAACAACTCAAATATGAAATTCCTGATCTTCAAACAAAAATATGTAACACGTCCCTCAGATCAGCCTCTGTACCAGAGGACTGGAGAACAGCCAATGTAACACCAACTCTTAAAAGGGATCCAGGGGGGATCTGGGAAATCAGTCCGGTTAGTTTAACATCTGTTCCTGGTAAATTGGTTGAAAGCGTTATTAAAGATAAAATTAGTTAGCATGTAGAAGGACAGGCCCTACTGAGGAAGAATCAGCATGGCTTCAGCTAAGCTAAGTTCTGTCTCACTAACCATTTGGAGGTCTCTGACAGTTTCCATAAACATGTGGACAGGGGTGATGGGATACACTGCTTACTTGGACTTCCAAAAGACTTTTGACAAAAAAGGTTACAGCAGCTGGGATTGTTTACCTTAAGAAAAAGGCGAGTAAGGGGAGACATGTCATAGAGGTGTGGAGAAAATGAACAGGGAGACATTTTTCTCACTCTCTCATAAAACTATGGTAAAACCCAGCTGGGTCATCCCAGGCAGATGACTGGTGGGGGATTCAGGGCATAGAATCACAGAAAAGAAGAGTTGGAAGGGGCCTACAAGGCCATCGAGTCCAACCCCCTGCTCAATGCAGGAATCCAGGTCAAAGCATCCCTGACAGATGGCTGTCCAGCTGCACCTTGAATGCCTCCAGAGTGGGGGAGCCCACCACCTCCCTAGGTAGTTGGTTCCATTATCCTACTGCTCTAACAGTCAGGAAATGTTTCCTGATGTTCAGGTGGAATCTGGGTTCTTGTAACTTGAGCCCATTATTCCGTGTCCTGCAAACTGGGATGATTGAAAAGAGATCCTGGCCCTCCTCTTCATGACAACCCTTTAATCACAGAAAAGTAGAGTTGGAAGGGGCCTACCAGGCCATCGAGTCCAACCCCCTGCTCAATGCAGGAATCCAGGTCAAAGCATCCCTGACAGATGGCTGTCCAGCTGCAACTTGAATGCCTCCAGAGTGGGAGAGCCCACCACTAGTGGTGGGGCCGAGCCTTGAGTCGGCTGGCGTCTGCCGAGCCTTGAGTCTGCCGTCGGCCCTCCGCGGCAGCGGCAGCCCGATCTCGCTCTTCAGAGCGGTGTGGAGCGTTCTCCGCCCTGCTCGAGCTGCCGCTGGAGGATCCACCTGTTGGGTTTTGCATAGGCAGAACGAGATTACCACCTGACATCGAGATTATCACCTGACCTGGTGGGTGTCTCTTGAGTTCAAGTACACAAGGCCTCTGGTCACGAGACATAGTCTCAAGATGATATGACTCAGCAACCTTGGATAGGTTTGGGATCAACATGTTGATGAATAGGTTATACAACTGGGGTGAGTAATATCCTATTTATAGGTGCAGCAGGGTATAAAGCTAACACACTTGCTGATAGCTTCACTCTGACTTCTCTCCTTGCTGTCTCTCGTCTCGTCTCGACATGTCTATTGTTCTGGACTTCACTTCATCTAGCCTTACCACTGGGGTATTGGATTTGTATCTGCAATGATGTAGTGAGTAGAGATGCATTGCTTGCCTTAATCCCATGTAATTGGGTCTTACAAATAAACTCTTTAATCTTTATTAACTGCTGTTATCTCCTCCTTCCGCCTGCGTGACTGGGACTGAGGGTCACTGGCTAGGGAAGCTTTTGAACCCGGGTCAGTCCAGCTCTCACACCACCCACCTCCCGCCCCCCCGCCGCAGGACCCCCCCGCCGCCTACCTGGTCCTGCGCGCCACTGCCGCTGCCTCCGCCGGAGCCCCGCCCACACTGTTTTGGCGGGGGGAACCAAGGCAACAGGGCTTAAACAGCCCTGTTGCCCTGGTTTCCCCCGCCAAAAACAGAGCGTGGGGGTACAGTGCAACGGAGTAGGGTCCCGTCGCGTCACTTCCTCCATGCCGGAAGAGAGCCTGCAGGTAGAGCCCACGCAGACACGAGCAGGCCCAGTTCGCGACTTGCTCCTGTCCGCTGGGCTACTCGGCCACATCACTACCCACCACCTCCCTTGGTAGTTGGTCCCATTGTCTTATTGCTCTGACAGTCAGGAAATTTTTCCTGATGTTCAGGGGGAATCTGGGTTCCTGTAACTTGAGCCCATTATTCCGTGTCCTGCAAACTGGGATGATTGAGAAGACGTGAGGGAGGGAAGCAGGCTCAGGAGTAGCCCGCACTTGCCAAACCCCCTTCTCTCCTTTTTACCGTTTGAGAATGCTAGCTACCGTAGTTTATAAAAATTTGGGGGTCTGTCACGTGGGAGCAATGCAGGGCTGTCAGTTCTGCACCCGAGTCTCGGTAACCTATTTGGGGCATTGTTAATACAGATAGACTCAAAATTTTCCTAATGTTTAGGTGGAATCTGGGCTCCTGTTACTTTAACCCATTATTCCGTATCCTGAAAACTGGGACGATCGAGAAGAGATCCTGGCCCTCCTCGGTGTGACAACCCTTTAAGTTATGGAAGAATGCTACTATATCTCCCCTCAGTCTCCTCTTCTCAAGGCTAAACATCCCCAGTTCATTCAGTCTCTCCTCAGAGGGTCTTGTTTCCAGTTGCATCCTTGTTGCCCTCCTCTGAACCCTCTCCAGTTTGTCTACATCCTTCTTAAAGTGTGGTGCCCAGAACTGGACGCAGTACTCAAGATGAGGCCTAACCAGTGCTGAGTAAAAGGAAATTATCACTTCACGCGATTTGGACGCTATACTTCTATTAATGCAGCCCAAAATAGCATTTGCCTTCTTTGCAGTAACATCACATTGCTGGCTCATATTCAGTTTGTGATCTACCACAATTCCAAGATCCTTCTCACTTGTAGTATTGTTGAGCCAAGTGTCCTGCATTTGGTTTCCTTTCCCTAGGTGCAGCACTTTGCATTTATCCCTATTAAATTTCATTCCTTTTTTTTCAGCCCAGCACTCCAGCCTGTCGAGATCGCTTTGAATTTTGTTTCTGTCTTCTAGCTATTAGCTATGAGTGTTAGCACTGAGCCACTGGGGGGGGACGGGGGACAAAGTTAAACAACTTTGTCCCAGCAGCTGCAGAAGTTGCTAACGGAGAGATTGTGGCGTGAGAAGCGAGTGCTAGGCCAGTAGGTTAAAAAGCAAAACACAAGTCTGTTTCTTTAAACACAAAGGTTTACTAAACTAAGACTTGCAAAATAGGAACAGAACATATACAGAGTGCTAATTACAAAAGTGAAAGAGAACAGTATGTCAGACAAAAACAAGTACAGTCTAGACATACATAAACTATCTCTTATACTTACAGAATGCTCTTACTCAATTACTCTCAATACAATTAACTCCTTATTCCCCCAACAAGAACACAGAGACTTTGCACACCTTATATACCTTTCTGTACAGTCACACCCATAGATGATGTAATGCCAGCTGCACCCATAGCATGATGTAATCCCAGCTGAACACAATCTATCATGACGCCTGCTCCATATTCCCTGAAGACAGAAAAAACTGTACACCCACTACACTGGGCCAAAGGTGACAATTAGCTCAGGCATGACCTTGCTCATGTCTGCCGGTTCTGTGGTTCTGTTGCTTCATTGCCCGAAGGCAAACCTGAATATGCGAAGCCATATTCCAACAAGCTATTCCACCCAACTTTGTGTCATCTGCAAATCTGATAACCTGCACCTCCTCCTCCAAGTCATTAATAAAAATGTTGAAGAGCACTGAGCCCAGGACTGAGCCCTGTGGTACCACGCTCGTTACCTCTCCCCAGTTTGAGAAGGAACCACTGATAAGCACTCTTTTGAGTCCGATTCTGTAGCCAATTGTGGATCCACCTGATAGTTGTTCTATCTAGCCCACTTTTACTTTAATCTAGCAGATCAAAGGAAGTCCTTCTTCACACACACCACATCGTTAAACCATGGAATCCACTTCCACAAGATGTAGTGATGTCCACCCATTGGGAGGGCTTTCAAAGGGGATTGGACAAATTCAAGGAGGAGGAGAAGGCTAGCCATGGCTACTACTCCTGATGGCTATATGCTACCTCCAGGATCAGAGGCAGAATGCCTATGTGCACCAGTTGCTGGGGAACATGGGCAAGAGGGTGCCTTCTTTTACTGATTATGTCAGCTGCTCCAGGAGGCTTTTTTTTTTAAAAAAAATATTTTTTTTTAATATTTTATTTATTTTTCAAAACAAATTATAACACAGAAAATATATTTAGCAAAATACAAAATTATCACACAAATATAACATAATCAACATACAATAAATCATAAAGTGCTCCCCCCCACCCTCCAAGGGACCAATTAATATACTTCTATCCTCTTGATCAAATAAAGTCTAAATTCCAAAAATATAACTTTTTGACTGAGGAGCGGGATAAAAATACTCTATAATAAATTAAATAAATAATTGGTTTGAAACAAATATTTAAAACATAAAAAGTTGAGTATCTATAACTGTGCACCTGCCCATACAGGTGCTCCCAGAGTACAGTAATGCCTTGGATTGCAAGTAACTTGGTTTGAGAGCGTTTTGCAAGACAAGCAACTTTTTAAATATTTATTTAATTTTGTTTTACTTGATATACAAGCGACATCCTGCAATACAAGTACTGTAGTACGGCTTTAATTAAAAATCTCTGCACAAATTTTTTTGGGGGGATTTCGTTTTGATGTAAGAGTTTTGGATTACAAGCACGTTTCCAGAACAAATGTATGCTCTCAATCCAAGGCATGGCTGTCTATAGTATTTAAAAAAAAAAAATAAGGAAGAAAAGGTGCTGCAGCAACCAGCACCCATCTCGATGGGCCCCAGCCTGTCTCCTGAGCAGGATACTGGAGTGGGCTTGGCAAAGGCGTCTGAAAAAAGTCCCCACGCCCCCTGCAAAGATGTCACTCAGAGGAAATGCTACTGCCCCACAACCCCCACACCACGTCTGGCTCAGGTTTGTTTTAAAAAACGGCCCACAACCACCACCTCTTGCCCAAAGAAATTCAAAAATGACCCACAACTACCAGACCTTGCTGAGAAAACATAAGAAATGACCCCGTCTCTAAGCTTCGGGAGGAGCAGAAAGAGGCCCAGAGGCCGCGCGGGCGCACTCTGGGTCAGCGAAATCCTGCTTGAACTGCACAAGCCACCGCAGCTTAAACCAGGCAACCTCCAAGCTGCCCCACAGCAGCCCCACCGCCACAGCACCCACCCACCCCACCCCACCCCGGGACGTGAAAAGGCTGCCCCGGCTTCGGCTGCTGTGCCAAAGAAACGCGTTTGTACGCAGCAGGGCAATGCAGGCCGAGATGCAGCCTCCGCCCCTCCTGCCTCGGCCGCAGCCGCCGGAGGGATGTTCAAATGGGTGAATATGGGACTCTGGCGGGAATGGATCTCCTTTGGAAGTTATTTGCGCTGAGGGAAATGGCCCCTCAGGAAAGAGGTTAAAAGTCTAGATGACAAGGTGGATGCAGTTGAACAGGAGCTCCAAGATAAAATCCAGAAGCAAGATTTAAGGTTTGATTTATTGGAGTTGCAAATAATCAGCAGGCAGGACCGAGAAAGACGTTCTAACATTCGCCTGAGGTTTGTTCCACATGGTGGTGCTGAGGATGGCAAAAACTTGAGAGGAATAATACTGGACTGGTTTAAGAAAATTGTTCCTGAGCTGGACAGGAAGGAGGAAGATGTGCACAGAGTTCATAGTGCAGGGGTCTTCAAACTAAGGCCCGTGGGCCACATCCGGCCCGCCTTGTCTTTTTATCCGGCCCGCCGGCCGATTGGCAGAAGCAGACTTTTTTTTAACTCTTTCGCTTCAACCGCCGATTCTTTTAATTCTTTTCCATAATATGGAAAAATTAGTGGTGGTGTTTTACCACTTATGTATGAGCTGATGTAGCGAAGTCAGATTTCTAATGTTTCAAAAATGCTACTTTGGATTGAAGCAGAGTATGCTCATTTGTGTGATGGCAAAAACAAAAGTATATTCGTGTTAGGCATGAAACAATTGTGCAACTATATATGTAAATACCACCAGCCGTGCCAGGAGTATTCATTAATATTCCCTCTTCTTCCCTCCCCATTCCTTTTTCCTTGTGTGTCGTGTCTTTTTAGATTGTAAGCCTGCGGGCAGGGACTGTCTTGTTAATTGCTGTAAACTGCCCAGAGAGCTTCGGCTATTGGGCGGTATTGAAATGAAATGAAATGAAATAAATAAATAAAATAACTTTCCATTTAAGGGGGAAAAAATCCACCCCTATCAAGTAAAAAAAAGGACCCGGGTCCTTTTTTTTTTTACTTGATCCATTCGTTCATATTTTTTTCAAACTATAGTCCGGCCCTCCAACAGTCTGAGGGACAATGAACTGGCCCCCTGTTTAAAAAGTTTGGGGACCCCTGTCATAGTGTATCAAAGAGAAGCAGGGGTTACCCCCCCGTGATAGTGTGTTGAGATTTGCCAGTTTCTATTTTAAAAAAATATGTTTATGCAAGCAATAAAGAAACGCGAAGGGCAACTGCAATATCAAAATACTTCAGTCCACATTTATGATGTGTGCCAGCAAACAATTGAACGGAGACGCAGCGTGAAGCTATGTACCGCCGTCTTGTCCAAGAATGGAACCAGATCTAATTGGGGGGAACCTTTGATGTGTTTTTTTATACTGAATAATAAGAGATACATGATAACATCTTGCAAACAAGGAATGGATCTTCTGGATGAACTGGGACTTCTGGCAGGGACGGCAAAAGGAGCAATGGCCGAACAGCAGGAGCTGGAGGGCGCAGCCAAGTAAAACTTTATTTCTGGAAGGAGGATGCCAGGAGAGAAGAACGTTTAAGAATGAGGAAGAGAAAGAAGCTGGTTTCTCAATGTGTGTTTGTTGTTGTTGTTATTATTGTTATTATTATCCTCTGTCTCCTGTAAGAGAAATTCCTTACTCTACTTTTCTATGATTCTATGACACCTCGTCCTCTTAGCACGTTCAGTTCACCTAGATTGCTTTGATCTGCTCTGAATCTCCCATTGTGTTGTAGTATTATGAGAGGGAAAAATATATTTCTTTCTCCACACCAGGCACAGTCTTATACACCTCTATCATTCCACCCTCCTTTACTCACCTCCACTAAAAAAACCCAAACTTCAAACCCTTTTTGCTTATGGGAGAGGAGTTGCTCCAGCCCCTTGATACTTTCGGCTGCCCTTTTCTGCACCTGTTCCAGCTCCACAATGCCCTGTCCGAAGTGTGGTGGCCAGAACCGCGCCTGCTGTTCCCCTTCCTCTGCCTCCCATGTAGATTTTTAGACTGCAAGCTCCTGTCTTTGTGCAATTTGGAATGTGCGTTGCACCGTGATGGCACTATAGGAATCGCTGCCATCATCAACATGACCACCACAACAGGACCTCCTAGATGATCATCAGGAATGTGGCAGGGGAACAGCTCCAGGCTTTGCCACTTGCAAAGAACATCTATGAGGACAGGACACCTCCTGGGTAGTATCGGAGCCTCCCTGCATCCCTACAAAGTCAGGGTTGCAACAGGAAAGGGGAAATCCCCACCCTCTTTGCAGGATTGTGTCTCAAGAAGGAAGGAGGATTATACCCCACTGCACGGTGATGGTGGCAGGTGTAGACATCTCCCCGCTTGGGTGTCGTGTTCAGCATTTCCCGGGTCTGGTAAGTCCAGTCCCTGTTCCGGAATTCTTCTCCATGCAAGACCCCTTTCTTCTCCTCCCGCCCGCTGTTCAGTCACTTGATCTCAATTTCCAGGGGACAGAAACTCACCGCAGCGCAAAGCAGGAGGGTGTGGGGGGAGAGGGGGCCTTCCTTGGTGGGGGGGGACGCTGCCTGTGGGCTGAATTGGAGGGGAAGAAGGTTGTCCCTGAGGGACAAGGGGGGGGGGAAGACAAGAGGGAACAGGAGAAGCTGAGAGAGATCAAGAAAGAGGAGGGAGGTTTTCTTGGTAGACCAATCAATACCAGCATTCTCTTGCCATCTAAAGCCAGCCAGAAGCCCTCCTGGGGAGTCCACAAATAGGACATGGCAGTCACAGCCCTTCCCTCTGGCTCCCCCCCCCCAGTACCTGGCATTCTTCAGAGGGACGCTGCACCTATGCATGCAGGATGCATCTCTCTGTCAGGCCTCATCGGATTTGGGAATTGGGACTGCCACAGATTTTAAGACAATGGCTGATTTTGTTGGAATTGCTAAGGCGGCTGTACATGATGAAAAAACTGGAAAGGTGAACAAGCAAAAACTACAAGGTACACTGATTTCAGTTATCCATTAATGCACAAAAAATATTGAGCAAGGCATAAACATGAAAAAGCTTGAAATGAAGATGGCAAGAAAATATTACATACTTTGGTTTAGTTAGTCAAGGTTGAGTAAGGAGTTGTTTTCTCAGAGATAAACTTTTTAAAAACCACCCTGTATCATCTAGCCTGAAAGAAGAATGTTTACGCCTCCTTTGTATGTTTTAATATCATGGGAATCTTCTAGGAGTTGAGACTATGAGCCCAAATTTATGGGGGCTTGTGAAGGACCGCCAATGCACTGGTCTTTTCCTGCAAAGCGCAGCAATAAACACTGGAATCTAGCACTTAGTCAAAGTGAAACAACTTCTAGGCAAAACTGAAAGTATCTTTATTTGATAGTAAACAAATACAAAGTGAAAAGGGAGATAAGGGGAAGTTAAACTAGCAGAAAAGGAAGCGCTCTATTCTACAGTCAGACCTACAAAACAACACTATAGGCTATACACTAGTCTACCTTCATCTTGAGAGAAAGCCCATGACAACCCACACCAGGCTCTCAAGCACATGACTGATGGAAATTAGCGAGAAGCTTCATGTAATTCCAGAACAGTCAAAAGCTAATAACTATTGCCTTATCAGTGATCCATACAACTTGGTTTCCCTGCTGCAAGCGCTACGGCTCAGCATCCAGGCCAAGAGGCTGGAAAGATTCCTGGCATAACCCATCCCAGGCAATCAAAGGCAAGAGGTCTAGGAAAAGACCTAAACTAACCCAGATACGCAGAGATGGAGCCGACCTTGAAATCTTCACTGGAACCTCAGCACTAAAAGGTTCAAGACCTATGAAATCAAAGAGTCCAAACACAGGTTCAAGAGTAAGTCCAGGGCAATCGAACATATGCAGAGTTGGACGACCGTAGCTTCCACTTTGGGGTCTCCACACTACTTCGGTCCAGACATAGAAAACTCCCAGAGTCAGATCAGTCCAAGCCAGCGGGCAACTCTGGGCTATCGACAATGAAGATCCGGAATCCATATGTATCGGCCCCTACTGTGGGCCTGTCAAGATCTCGATTCCCAGGGAAGAAGTCAGCTCCAGGTTTGCTTACAAGTTGATTGAGCAGCTTTCAAAATACATGTGCATTAAGCAAACAAGCGAGTTGGGACGGACTACGGCGTGATTGTCTGGCAGGCATCGCCCGAAGTCCGAACACAGAACAAGGCAGACAGCAGCGTCTTCTACATTTTAGCTGTTTGCACTTGATATTCGCAGCTGGGCTACACATCATGACTATTGTTTGAAGCTAACAGTTAAGCAAAACATTGCCGCTAAGCTAATGAGCAGGGTGAGGAATGTTGGCACAAGCACTGCTTCCCATCATGGCTGGCTATTGAGCAGTGAGAAGGATGCACCCGGTTTGGGTCCTCAGCAAAGTAGGCCCAAACACAGTGATGAGCACGGACCCCTCTTCCTCTCGCTTTGCATACCAGGAATTCATGAGCTTCTCTGTTCTTTGACCCGTCCCTCATGCTGGGAGCCAATGTAGCTGGGAGAAAGGCTCAAGGTTGGTTGCTGGAAGCAGGAACTGGCTGCAGATAACACTGAGGCTTGTGTTGCTGTGGCAAAGGCTGGAGTGCAGAGGAAGCCCTAATACAGGGCCTCCAGCAGCTCCCAACCAGTCCACATGAGCAGGCCTGAGAGCAGCTGGAGGTTTGGGGCAGCAGAGTGAGCTGGGCTGCTGTCTGGAAAGCAGCCACTAGATGGAGCTGTGGCACGGTGCTGAGGGAGCAGAGCCTGACACCCGGAGCTCCAGGCAACCCCGCACTAGGAAGTCTTTCATGTGCTTTAAGTTTGTAACTCTCTCTGAAGCTCTGCCCGCACTCTTGAGCATTTATAGGGCTTTTCCCGTGTGAACTCTTTGGTGTTGTTTAAGGTGAGAACTGCGACAGAACCTCTGTCCACACTGGGAGCATTCATAGGGCTTCTCCCCTGTGTGAATTCTGTAATGTGAGGTAAGGTGGGAGCTCTGAGTGAAGCTCTTCCCACACACTGAGCATTTAAAGGGCTTTTCCCCTGTGTGATGTCTTTGGTGTTTTTTAAGGCCAGATTGGTGACGGAAGCTCTTCCCACACTGGGTGCATGTATAGGGCTTTTCCCCCGTGTGAAGTCTATGATGTGACTTAAGTTCAGAGTTCCGACTGAAGCTCTTCCCACACTGTGAGCATTTATAGGGCTTTTCCCCCGTGTGAATTATTTGGTGTCCTTTAAGGTGAGAACTGTGAATGAAGCTCTGCCCACACTGGGAGCATTTATAGGGCCTTTCCCCTGTGTGAATTCTGTGATGTGAGTTGAGGCTGGAGCTCTGAGTGAAGCTCTTCCCACACTGGGAGCATTTAAAGGGCTTTTCCCCCGTGTGAATTATTTGGTGTTCTTTAAGGCGAGAACTGTGAATGAAGCTCTTCCCACACTGTGAGCATTTAAAGGGCGTTTCCCCCGAGTGAATTCTGAGATGTAAGATAAGCTGGGAGTTCTGAATGAAGCTCTTCCCACACTCTGAGCATTTAAAGGGCTTCTCCGCTGTGTGACGTCTCTGGTGTTCTTGAAGGCCAGAACGCCGTGTGAAGCTCTTCCCACACTCTGAGCATGTATAGGGCTTTTCCCCCGTGTGAACTCTATAATGTAACTTAAGGTAGGATTCCTGACTGAAGCTCTTCCCACACTTTGAGCATTTAAAGGGCTTCTCCTCTGTGTGAAGTCTTTGGTGTTGCTTAAGGCTAGAACTGTGACTGAAGCTCTTCCCACACTCTGAGCATTTAAAGGGCTTGTCACCTGTGTGAATACTTTGGTGATGTTTAAGGTTAGAACTGCGTGTGAAGCTCTTCCCACACTCGGAGCATTTAAAGGGCTTTTCCCCGGTGTGAATTCTGTGATGTGAGTTAAGGTCGGAGCTCCCACTGAAGCTCTTCCCACACTCGGAGCATTTAAAGGGCTTTTCCCCAGTGTGAATTCTGTGATGTAAGAGAAGCTGGGAGCTCGAAATGAAGCTCTTCTCACACTGGGAGCATGTATAGGGCTTTTCCCCCGTGTGAATTCTGAGATGTACGAGAAGCTGGGAGCTCGAAATGAAGCTCTTCCCACACTGGGAGCATGTATAGGGCTTTTCCCCCGTGTGAATTCTGAGATGTAAGGTAAGCTGGGAGCTCTTACTGAAGCTCTTCCCACACACTGAGCATTTAAAGGGCTTTCCCCCTGTATGAACTCTACAATGTGAGTTAAGTTTGGAGCTCTTACTGAAGCTCTTCCCACACTCTGAGCATTTAAAGGGCTTCTCCGCTGTGTGCAATCTCTGATGTCTTTTAAGGTGGGAGCTCGAGATGAAGCTCTTCCCACACTCTGAGCATTTAAAGGGCTTCTCAGCTGTGTGACGTCTTTGGTGTTCTTTAAGGCTAGAACTGCGACAGAACCTCTGCCCACACTGGGAGCATTCATAAGGCTTCTCCCCTGTGTGAATTCTGTAATGTGAGGTAAGGTGGGAGCTCGAGATGAAGCTCTTCCCACACACTGAGCATTTATAGGGCTTTTCCCCTGTGTGAAGTCTTTGGTGTTCTTTAAGGCTAGAACTCTGAATGAAGCTCTGCCCACACTGGGAGCATTTATAGGGCTTTCCCCCCGTGTGAATTCTGTGATGTGTGTTAAGCTCGGAGCTAGAGCAGAAGCTCTTCCCACACTCTGAGCATTTAAAGGGCTTCTCATCTGTGTGAACTCTTTGGTGTTGTTTAAGGTTGGAGCTGTTTTTGAAGTTCTTTCCACATTGTGAGCATGTATAATCCAAGTTCTCCCCTGTGTGAGTACTTTGATGCAAGGTAAGCCCTGAGCTGGACCTTAATTGCTTTTCACACTCAAAGCATTTATATGTTTCTACTTCTGTGTGATTTCTGTGATGTTCAGTAAGGTATATACACTGACTTAAGCTCTTTCCACACTGAGAACATTTCCGCACTTTCTCTCCATTCTGATCAATTGTTTTGTTTCCTTCGAAAGATTCTTCTAGCATTGCCATTTTGTGGAAGTCCACCTCTTTAAAAGATATGAATTTGATCTGCCACTTCTGTTCACCTTCAGTTTTCCTTTCCTGCTGTTTGCGGTTTTCATGACTTTCTCTCCCATCAGCTGAAAGAAGGAAAAAGATGTAACATAAAATAAAATGAGGGTATGGTCCTTCAGGATTGGTATTCAATAGATGCCTTCCCCACATGTTAGACACAAACTAGCCTTTTCCCAGTTGACCGAGTCCCTCCAGCTATTCCCTGGCTATTTCTCTGTCAGATCTCCTGCAGAGCACAGGGGAGTTGTGTGCAAACACAGGAAACATCCCGTAGGAGAACACACAGCCCACGGATGAAGGGTCCAGCCAGAGCTAAGCACCCACCTGCTCGTCTCTCCCCTTCCTCACAGCCCCAGACAAAGGGGTCATCTGCTTCTCCCTGGCAGAAGATGACATCAGATCTGGGAACGGGAAGCCCTTTTGCAGAGGATAGAAAGAGAGGAACTACTTCTAGCACTTATGATTATTAAATTTGTTTAGGGACTTCAAACCACCCAGGCTGAAGCCTCCCCCCCACCGCCTCTGTTCTCACCAGACCCATCATGGTCAAAGAGAGGTTGGGCAGGTCTTGGAACTCCTCCACATGGGATTGCAAGAGAGCTGGTGAGTCACAGGTTCCTGCTTGGACCAAGAAGCCTCAGTCTAGGACCCCAGGAAACTGAACAGCCAGGAAACCCCCCACAAATGGAGGCAAACAGATAAAAACAGTGGCAATGCCTTCTTCCAGGACGCCTCAGCGGAGGGAAAGAGCGAGCCTTACCCAGAGAGGCCAAATTCCTGCAATTCTCCTCCATGACTTCCCTGTACAGAGCCCTCTGGCCTGGATCCAGCAGAGCCACCTCCTCCTCCGTGAAATGCACAGCCACCTCCTCAAAGGACACCGGAGCCTGCATGAGGGAGAGGAAGAGGAAAGGTTTCTCTGAGCAGAGCATGCAAAAGGGGCAGCGAAGGGGAGGCAAAGGGGAGGCCCTCCTGCAGGATCCGGGCTCCAGGAGCGACAGTCAGAGCCCTCTTGGCAGCCACCTGGGAGGGACGATCCTGTCAGGCCCAGAGAAACATGCAGGGGACTGAGCCCCCAGCCCCTGTACCTGTTCCGGCTGCCCAGAAGCTCTTTCCACTCCAGCACCAAGAGGGGGAGGGCGGGAAGGCGCCCCCAGTGTCCTCCCACTGTCTCCGAGAGTCCTCCCATCTCCTAAGAGGAAGACCAAGAAAGAAGGTGGGGAGATACTTGTTGATTTATACACAATTTGCAATCATTTCCTTGTGTGAAGCCAGCCAGTCTCCACACTGCTTTGGGGCATAATTCGAAGTTCCAGTTTAGTTAGATGAAGTCTTAATCTATGGAAAGAAATCACCTAACATTTCACCTTCCCACAGAGCCTCAAGGGGAATGCAAAAGCAGCCCATGGAAGTCAAGCGGAGGTGTCAGAGGGAGACCATCTTCAAACTTCCCCCTTGATCCTTACCCTGAGTGGAGACACCTCTGTCCCCCGACGGAGCCTTCTCTGCATCTCCAGAATCCGTGGTCACGTGGGCCTCCATCCCCTGGCCCTGGAAGAGGAGGAAAGAGACCAGGTGAGGAAGTCTTATTATGGTGTTAGCATGCAACGAGTGGGGCTTCCTCCTGCACTCATTCTGCCTCCCAAGCCCTGCAGCTCCCTCACAGCTGGGTCTTTGGCAAGTGGGCACACAAGGAACTCTGGATTGAGGCCAGTAAACCAACCCTTGCATTAGAAAAGGACTAGAACAGGGTGTCACAAACCCGCTCCTTTAACCAACCGGGAGGAAACCTTGAAGCTGCCAGACGTTCCCTTTCTGCTGGGAGGACTGTACCGCTAGAGAAGAATGATCCCCTCCCTCCCTGGAACTTCCCAGCCCCCTTTAACTGTCCTGTGATCCCTGCAAGGTGGGCTAGATCCACACATTCTGAACCATTATAGATGTTCCCGCCCTGGATGAAAGTTCTTCCCGTCAGTCAGAGGTGGATTGCTGATGGCAGAAGGCAAAACTTCAGGGGCACTCAAGCCTAAATGAAATGCAATAAATCCCAGTTGCAAATACAGTTACTCACATTGTAAAGCATGGTATATAAAAGCCAGAGTCAAAAGAACGAAAAAAGCAATAAAACAACGTTTCAAAGAAAACAATCAAATAGGGAGTAAAATCATGAAATCATGAGAATTTTAAGCAATCTCTGATGACACTCTTTGCACGGATCCTTGGAGCAGCCCGTGCAAAAAGAGACCCTAAAAGTCACCCAAAAGTCAACATC
Organism: Shinisaurus crocodilurus; assembly: GCA_021292165.1. Lineage (NCBI taxonomy): Eukaryota > Metazoa > Chordata > Lepidosauria > Squamata > Shinisauridae > Shinisaurus > Shinisaurus crocodilurus. The sequence goes on from CM037891.1 coordinate 1,033,858, forward strand.
TCGCAACAGCGAACTCCTTTTCTGGGATCACTTTTTGAATGTCGTCCCAATAAAACAGTGTCTCAGAACCAGCTTCTGCAACCGTGCCCTTCCTATAGGCGGGAAATGGCAGCTGACAAATGAAACTGCCCAAGACTCCTCCTTCTGCAAACGGGGGGAAGCCACTTTCCCCAAAGGCCTGTGTGAGGCGGAGAAGGAGAAAAATCCTCCTTCCTCCTCTCTGTGTGTCAAGTCAAATCCAGTTCAGAAGGCCTCTTGCCCACCACCCTCCCCTCCTGAGAATTCCCCAAGACAAACTGCTCAGGATGGAATAAAGAGAAAGACAGACCAGGATAGGGCAGGGAAGAGGAGGAAAAGAAGAACCGCCACTGGAAATGGAAAAGGGAGAGAGAATTCCCCCAGGCAAGCGTCTCCTCTCAGGGAGGGAGCCCTCTTAAGGGTGTGCCTACTTAAACTGACTTCAGGAGGGGAGGATGCAGAGGGGCTTTTCTTCCTTTTTTCTTTTTTAAAAGCCCCAGCACTTCCTGGATCATTTCATCACATAGTCCCATAGGTATCCATCCTGGAATTCTTCAACAACTCAAATATGAAATTGCTAATCTTCAAACAAAAATATGTAACATGTCCCTCAGATCAGCCTCTGTACCAGAGGACTGGAGAACAGCCAATGTAACACCAACTCTTAAAAAGGATCCAGGGGGGATCTGGGAAATCAGTCCGGTTAGTTTAACATCTGTTCCTGGTAAATTGGTTGAAAGCGTTATTAAAGATAAAATTAGTCAGCATATAGAAGGACAGACCCTACTGAGGAAGAATCAGCATGGCTTCCCTTTAGGTCCCGAACCTGCGCACTGGACCGGCTGCGGTCCGTTACAGTTTACTTGGACTTCCAAAAGACTTTTGACAAAAACATCTTACAGCACCAGGGATTGTTTAACTTAGGAAAGTCGAGTGAGGGGAGACATGTGATAGAGGTGTACAGAATGCCTGGTGCGGAGAAAGTGATCAGGGAGACATTTTTCTCCCTCTCTCATAATACTAGAACCCAGCGGGGTCATCCCATGAAGCTGACTGGTGGGGGATTCGGGACAGATCAAAGGAAGTCCTTCTTCACACACACCACACAGTTAAACTATGGAATCCACTTCCACAAGATGTAGTGAGGGCCACGCATTGGGAGGGCTTTAAAAGGGGATTGGACAAATTCATGGAGGAGGAGAAGGCTAGCCATGGCTACTGCTCCTGATGGCTATGTGCTACCTCCAGGACCAGAGGCAGAATGCCCATGTGCACCAGTTGCTGGGGAAGATGGGCGGGAGGGTGCTGTGTGGCTCCCATGTCCTGCTAGTGGGTTTCCCATTGGGGCATCTGTTGGGCCACTGTGCGGATAGAAAGCTGGACGAGATGGAGCCACTTTGGTCTGATCCAGCATCAGGGCTCTTCCCATGATGTTATGCTCTTATTCCATCCCAGCCTGCAGCTGCCTTTGGACAACCATGATTACTAATTCAGTTGTGAGACCAAGATTAACGCTCCCCCCCCCCATGCTGTACAACTGTTTGCCAGCCCTGCTCTAAAAAAAACAACACCCTGAGCATGTGTTATTTTGCATTTACTTAAATCCTATCACCATGAGGACTGCAGGAATGAAATGGCCCTCATGCTGAACACGGTTTCCTCGGAATAAGCCCCCATTTTCTTCTAGAAAAGGATACAGTAATACCTTGGATTGCAAGTAACTTGGTCTGAGAGCGTTTTGAAAGAGAAGCAAAAAATTTTGACTTGATAAACGAGCAAGGTCTTGAAAGACAAGTCACGTAGGGATGTAACTGCTCACCTTGAGCGGGCCAAAATCGGCCCCGCTCACGCCCGCCAGAGACTTGCTTTGATATAAGAGTGTTTTGGATTACAAGCACGGTCCCGGAACGAATTATGGTTGCAATCCAAGGGATTACTGTAATATAGTTTACAAATGAAATGTTTTTAATGGTTAGAAATGGCCCGTTTGTATACTTTTGTAATGTCTATCCTATATACCACCTTGTGAAAATTTTACCCTTAAAGCCGGCCTAAGAAGGCCATTCCAGCAGGCTGTGCTGGGGGACATGAGAAGAGCAGGCAGGACCCTTCCATACACCCTATTGGGAGACTAAGGATGCACCCCTATGCCGGTTTAGACAGAAATAAGTCCTACAACTCCCAGAATTCCCCAGCCAGCATGGGCAGCTGGGAGATGCTGAGAGTTGTGGGACTTACTTCTGTGTAAACATGCATAGGATAGCATCATTATTCCCCCCCCCCCATCCTTCCCTATTCCTTTTTGCTCGTGTGCCTTTTCTTTTGAGACTGCAAGCCTGCAGGCAGGGACTGTCCTCTTTTCCTGGCCATATGTAAGCCCCTCCAGGAGCCTTTTTGACTGAGGAGAGGGATAAAAATACTCCAAAATAAATTTAGTAAATAGTTAGTTTGAAATAAATATTTAAAAGATGAGCATCTGTAACCGTGCACCTGCCCATACAGGTGTTCCCAGAGTATATACGGTATATATGGATAGATTTGAATGAGGAAGAAAAGGTGCTGCAGCAACCAGCACCCACCTCGATGGGCCCCAGCCTGCCTCCTGAGCAGGATACCGCAGTGGGCTTGGGAAAGGCGTCTGGAAAAAGTCCCCAAGACCCCTGCAAAGATTTCACTCACAGGAAATGGTACTGCCCCACAACAACCACCTCTTGCTCAAATTAATACAAAAATGACCCTCAACTAACAGACCTTGCTGAGAAAACCTCAGAAATTACCCCGCCTCTGAGCTGTGGGAGGAGCAGAAAGAGGCCCGGAGGCCACGCGGGCGCACTTTGGGTCAGCGAAATCCTGCCTGAACCGCACAAGCCACCGCAGAGTAAAGCACGCAACCGCCAAGCTGCCCCACAGCAGCCCCACCGCCACAGCACCCCCCACCCCACGACCCGCAAACGCCTGTCCCTTGCCTGGCGGGCCCCTCCGTCTGGGAAGGGGGCGGAAGACGCTGCTCTCGCGCTCGCTCTTGCAGCCGTCTCTTCAAAATATAAAATAAAAATTATTTGTAAAAAGCTGCTCCGGTCTGAAGGAAAACCGTCTGTAGCTGCTGCAGTTCCCGGCGGTGGGCTCCGGAGCTGCGCCTTCCCCCGCCAGACCGCCCAGAGAGGCCATCCGGCGCAGCAGGAAGGGCAGCCTCCCCCAGCCCGGGGCGTGGAAAGGACCGGGCCCGCCTCCGGCTGCTCGGCCGAGGAGACGCGTCTGCGCGCAGCAGGGGAGCGCAGGCGGCCACAACCCCCGGAGGGATTGTGAAAGGGGCGGGTGAATCAATGTGCGACTCAGTCAGGCGGGGATGGAGTTCCTGGGGAAGTTCTTTGCGCTGAGGGAAATGCTGCCCCCCCCCCCGTGCAGGGAAATGGCCCCTCCCCGTTTTCAGCAGCCCCCAGTGGCAAGATTCAGCGAAGAAAGGAGGAGGAGGAGGAGGAGGAGGCTCTCCTGGGAAGTGCGTGTCTCCCCGCCCGCGGATGCGCAGCAGGCGGAGGTTCCGCAGGCCGGGGCTGCGTCCTCGAGACGGGGCCGGTTGCGAGTCGCGCCCTCCCTGCCAGGCTGAGCCGCTGGAGGCCGGTGCGCGCGCGCAGTTGCCGGAACCACGCTGCCGCCGCCGCCGGATGGGGGCCCCTCTCTTGTTCGGAGAGTCGCCATGGCGAGTGGCAGCTCCCCTTTCGAAAGCTCTTTTCTTTTTTCCAGGAAATTTTTATTTAAAAAACAAACACAAAAAGGAAAGACAAACTAAACACCACAGAAACTAAACTAAAATGGACTTCCGATTTTTCCGCAACAAAGTACAATTAACCATATACCCGATAGTTACAAAGATGTTTCTCTTTTATGTCTTGTCAAATGTGATTCTTGTTCACCCACCTCACAAGTTCACAAAACATCATTTTAACCATAACCATCGGTATTAATTCTTCTAATTCTTTGTTTCTCAACCTTTTTTGCCCCATGCACCCCTTTCACCATATGTCTAAATGTCATTCCCCCTTTCCAAGATTGTCTGACTTCATCTGTGCCATACAATAAAGTGTGATGTCCTGTAATCTACAGGCTGTAAATGATGTAATTCGTTGAAAGATCAGTATTCCAACAGTTTGAGTCTCTGGTCCCAATTCCCCCCCCCAACCCTAAAATTCCCACCCTGGAAGGAATTCCCACCCTGGTTGAGAAACCCTGTTCTAATTAAACAATACAAAGCATTCACTCATATTTAGTAACGTTCCCTGGCTTCTTTCCACTTATTCAAAGAGAGAAACATTTTAACCACATATTTCCCCATTTCAGCCATAGCTCTCGTATCTTTTAACAATTTTAGGCCTATACTTGTTTACATCCCTTCCATTAATCTTTCTCTCTCAAATTACAACAGAGGTCAATAATGAATTACCTTCAGAATCTAATTTACATCCTCTTCCAATCTATAAGTAACATTAGAGTCTATAGTTACAAAGATATTTCTCTTTTTACTCTTTATTCTTCTTCTTGTTCATCCCCCTCCCAAGTTCACAAAACATCACTTTAATCATTTCACAGGTTTTAATTCCTCTAATTAAACAATACTAAGCATTTCTACTCATATTTAGTACAGTTCCCCGGCTTCTTTCCACTTATTTATCGAAGAAACAAACTTTTTAACCACATACCGTACTTTCCCATTTCACTCATAACTCTTGTATTTTTTCACAATTCTAGGCCTATATTTGTTTAAATCCCTTCCTTTAATCTTTCTCAAATTACAACAGACGTCAGTCATAAATTCCCTTCAGACTCTAATTTCCAGCCTCTTCCCATCATTTTTCCTTATAGGACACATAAACTATGTTTCTTTGAGCTTGTGGCCCATCTTTCAGCTAGTGGGCTCAGGAAGCCTCCCCCACCCCCCCAAAATAACCCCACTTTCTCCTGTGTAAGGGTGGAGACCAAATTCTGGACATATCACATTGGGTGGGCACGGGGGGGGGGGGGGCTTTGGCCATTTCCCGGATATGAGAAGGAGCTGCACCCCAAGAGGTGGCTAGGGAATTGCCCTCCTCGGCCCATCTTTGAGCTAGCAGGCTCAGGAAGCCCCCCCCCCAAAAAAAACCACTTTCTCTTGTGTGTGGAGGCCCAGAGGAGTTGTCACTTTTCTGAAATTCGATTTTCTTTGCCTGACTGCATCTGTGTTTTGTCCCCTTTTCCGAGCGCACCGCATGACCACAACTTCACGATCTCCTTGGGGTTCATACATTACAGAGCAGCAACTCCTAAGTTGGTGAAGGAGAAAACATTTGCCAGCCAGGCCTCCTCTGTTTTTCCAAAGAGAAATCCTTTTTGCTCAAGGTCACACATGAAGCTCTCCATAAAAAGTATGCTTTTTAATTGGAATGTTTTTCTCTAATATGGCCACTGAAAACGATTCCTTCACATTCAAATGGGATCAATGACAGAAATTTTGGAAACAAAGCTACACCCTTCCCCAACCTGGCACCATGCTGGCTGGGATGATGGGACTTGTAATCCCACACAGTGGGATGGGGCCCCCAGCTGGGTAAGGCTACAACAGGACACAGGATGCAGCCTTGAGACAGAGTCAAACCCCTGGTCCATCCAGCCCAGTATTGCCAGCACTGACTGGCAGTCACTCTGCAGGGATTCAGGCTTTCCCAGCCTCACCTGGAGACGCTGTCCAGGATTGAACCCAGGACGTTCCGCATGCCCAGCACGGCCTCTACCACTGTGCTCCAGCCCCTCCCCAAAAAGTAAAGAGTTAATTTCTAAAGGCCCTTCATGGAACTCTTGTGATTGCTCCCTATTTGAGCAACAAGCAACAGCAGGGTTAATTAGTCCTCCATCAACAGAGTGGAATCCGCTGGCATCTTTCCGTGATGGTGTTCAGAACACCAAGCCACAGAGATGCAGCAGCTCCGGGTGAATGCAGGCAGCTGACCACGGAGTGAATCTCTCAGACATTGGAGAAGATTGTCCATATTGTCTTGCCAAGTGAAGCAGAGAATTTGACAGCTTATCAGCTCTTGATCAGAAATCCAGAGAAGAGGAAGGATCAACACTCAGCAGGATGATTCCCATCCCATCCATCCCAAAAAAAAGTAACAGGAAAAGCAAGCACCAGCAGGTCTGAGCAGGAGGAGGTCCAGGTGCGGTTCTCTTTCTCATTTCAATCCTCCGTTTTTTCCACCCCTTCAGCTTTGCATCTTCCAAGGAAAGAAGTAAATAAGGAGCCTCCTTAATACTTCTTAGAAACATTCTTCTCCACCTGCATACTCTCCAATTGCCCAGAATTTGCCGGGACAGTCCTGCAAACACTTAAGCCATCACGGCTTCCTACTTTGTATGCAGAGTCACGATTTGTTCTGCAGAGCCACAAATTCCCCTGACTACTTTGGCAAGCTATTTAGCTTATCTGCTGATGATAATGTGGTCTCCGCACATTCAGAGGATGATCTCCAAACTATCCTAAATGCTTTTGCAGAAGCATACGAAAAACTTGGTCTCTCACTTAACATCAAAAAAACCAAAGTGCTTCATCAGCAAGTGCAAGCCAATCCTTTGGTGATGCCATCTATCCAGCTTGGCGGGACAATACTGGAAAATGTCGATCATTTCCTCTATCTTGGCAGCTATCTTTCTGTTACAGCTAACATCGACAGTGAAATCCAGCATCGTCTGAGCTCTGCAAGTGCCGCATTTTCTCGAATGAAACATAGAGTGTTCGAGGATCGGGATATTTGTAAGAAGACCAAAACACTGGTTTATGAAGCCATTGTATTACCAACTTTATTGTATGCCTGCGAAACATGGACTATCTATAAACGTCACTTCCACCTCCTTGAAAGGTTTCATCAACGTTGCCTCCGGAAAATCCTGCAAATTACTTGGGAAGATAGGCGAACAAATGTCAGTGTACTGGAAGAAGCAAAGACTACTAGCATTGAAAAAATGATCCTTCAACGCCAACTTCAGTGGACCGGTCATGTTGTTCGAATGCCTGACTGCCGTCTCCCAAAGCAGTTACTTTACTCCCAACTCAAGGATGGAAAGCGGAATATCGGTGGTCAATATAAGAGGTTTAAAGATGTTCATAAGGCTAATCTAAAAAAATGCAATATAAACATCGAAAACTGGGAAGCTCTGGCCCATGAACGATCTAAATGGAGGTTGGCCTTTCACAAAGGTTCCATGGACTTTGAAGAAGCCCGAGTGCAAGGTGAAAGGGAGAAACGTGCTAAGCGAAAAGCACGTCAAATGAATCCTTTACAGGACCATCTTCTATCTGGTAACCTGTGTCCTCACTGTGGGAAGCTGTGTGGATCTAGAATTGGCCTCCACAGTCACTTACGGACCCATCGCTAGAGTCTACACAATCTTCTTTAGAATCTCCTCCTTTTATCCCGGAAGACAATCTTACTCGGTCACGAGTGATCGCCTGATGATGATGATGATGATTTTGCCCATGGCCCCTTTAAGCAGGAAGGGAACAGGCAGAGGATGTCTCTGTGTTTGTGTGTGTGCCTCACACTAGCTGGCTCTACCTGCTGCCTCTGACCAGCCCCCCCCCCAAGTAAGACCCATTTCATAGATTTCATAGATCATAGGGAAGACCTTTGTACTTACTTCTGAGTAACTGTGTGTAGGATCGCACTGATTGTTTTAACTTAATTCAGGTTAGTTAAATTCTGTAAGATTATTCCAGTTTAAGTGTTTCTTTAAATCTAAATTGTGTGAACAGAACACAAAAAGTGCTTTAAACTGGGCCCTTTCCACAATAACAAACAACAACAAAGCTGTTCCCCTGCCTCCTCCCGCAAGCTATTTAGATTTCATAGATCTAATAGAGTTGGAAGGAGCCTATAAGGCTATCGAGTCCAACCCTCTGCTCAATGTAGGAAACTAGAGGAGGGGACTCCCATCCAAGTGACAATCAGGCTTGACCCTACTTAGCTTTCCACACTCAGACAACTGAGCCAGCGTAAGCCACACTTAGGACACTTAGCTTATCTGTGATTTTGCCCATGGACCCTTTAAGCAAGAAGGGACTGGATGAGGGCTCATGAAGTGAGGCTCAATCCAGACAAGACTGAGATGCTGTGTGGGTGGTTCCTTTGACCGGATGGAGGGTGTTCAACCTGTTCTGGATGGGGTTGCAGTCCCCTTGAAGGAGAAGGTTTGTAGCTTGGGGGTGCTCCTGGAGCCACCTTTGTCACTTGAGGCTCAAGTGGCTTCAGTGGCAAGGAGTGCTTTCTACCAGCTCCGGCTGGTGGCCCAGCTATGCCCCTATCTGGACAGGGATAGCCTGGTCTCAGTAATCTTTGCCCTGGTAATCTCTAAACTAGACTACTGCAATGCACTCTACGTGGAGCTGCCTTTGAAGACTGTTCGGAAGCTGCAGCTTGTGCAAAATGCCGCAGCCGGGCTTATTGCGGGGACTGGAAGGTCTGAGCACATTACACCTGTTTTGGCCTGTTTGCACTGGCTGCCAATATACTTCCCAGCCAAATTCAAGGTGCTGGTTCTAACCTATAAAGCCCTACACCACGGCTTAGGACCACAATACCTGACGGAACGTCTCTCCCAACCACAATCTACCCAGACACTATGCTCAACATCTGGGGCCCTCCTCCGACTGCCACCTCCAAGAGAGGCTCAGTCAGTGGCAACAAGGTGGAGGGCCTTCTCTGTGGTAGCCCCCCAGTTCTGGAATAAGCTCCTCACTGAGACTCGCCTGTCGCCAACCTTACTATCTTTTCGGCACCAGGTTAAGGCTTCCCTCTATTCCAAGGCATTCAATAGTTAAGAGCTCAAAATAGCACATGGGGGTGGGGGGAGGATTGTCACCTGTAGGCTTAGTTTTATTAACTTTTTGTATTGTCATTTTAAGCTGTGCTTTTAAATTTGGTTTTTAATCTTTTTAACTATATTGTATGTTTTCATTGTTTTTATTTATAAATTGTTGTGAACAGCCGAGAGAGCTTCAGCTGTGGGGCGGTATAGAAATTAAATAAATGAAATGAACAGACCTAGGATCGCTCTGTGTTTGTGTGTGTGTGCGCATACACACAGACACACACACTCTACCTGCTGCCTCCGACCAGGCCCCCTGGGTAAGACAGACCCATTGAAGACCTTTGTACTTACTTCTGAGTAACTGTGCGTCGGATCGCACTGTTTGTTTTAACTTAATTCAGGTTAGTTAAATAGTTAAATTCTGTAAGATTATTCCAGTTTAAGTGTTTCTTTAAATCTAAATTGTGTGAATAGAAGAACACAAAAAGTGCTTTAAACTGGGGTATTTCCACAATAACAAGAACCGTGCCTGCTGTTCCCCTTCCTCTGCCTCCCATGTCGATTTTTAGACTGCAAGCTCCTGTCCTTGTGCAATTTGGAATGTGCGTTGCACCCTGATGGCACCATAGGAATCACCATCATCATCATCATGACCACCACAACAGGACCTCCTAGATGATCATCAGGAATGTGGCAGGGGAACAGCTCCAGGCTTTGCCACTTGCTAAGAACATCTATGAGGACGGGACACTTCCTGGGTAGTATTGGAGCCTCCCTGCATCCCTACAAGGTCAGAGTTGCAACAGGAAAGGGGAAATCCCCACCCTCTTTGCAGGATTGTGTCGCAAGAAGGAAAGAGGCCTGGGGGGTCCACAAATAGGACATGGAAGTCACAGCCCTTCCCTCTGGCTCCCCCCCCCCAAGTGCCTGGCATTCCTCAGAGGGATGCTGCACCTATGCATGCAGGATGCATGTCTCTGTCAGGCCTCATTGGATTTGGGAACTGGGACTGCCAGATGTTAAGACAATGGCTGATTTTGTTGTCTTGGAATTGCTAATGAAGGAAACGAAATAGTTAAAAGAAAAACTTAGCCAGGCATGTGGACAGATTGCCAGGGTGATGACTAATACTAAAAGAATGTAGTCAATGGCTGGTAATGACTGTGGCAATAACTGACAATGGCTGTCAATGGCTGTTGTTGATTCACAAAGGTTGAGGTGTTTCATTGTCTCACCCTGCCTACGTGACCAAGATAAGATAATACCTACCAGCTGCTTGATTGTAAGATCATCTTCCTGTCTCCTTGTAAGGAAATCCCCCTCCCCTAAAGCAAACCCCCTTTTGTCTTGACCTGCTGACCAATGTAAGAACTGTTGCCAAATGACCAGACTTAGGTATGCTATAAAAGTGGTTGTAAAAGCCCCGCCCGGGGTTCTGCTTTGCGACACAGTCCGCAGGACCAATTGTGCACAATAAACCTCTTTCCAATAACCCGAGTTGGTCCTCGTTGTCCTTATCTGAGTTAAAGGGTGACCACTTCATCTGGCAACCACGAAGGGACAGCGAGGAAGCTTTGCAGCTTGCTCGGGGCACAGCCCACCGCTGCCCCCTAAGGAGAGGCCTTGCGGAGCTCCCAGCACGCATCACAGCACTTGGCTGTGAGGGAATCCGAACAGGGGACCTGACGGAGCAGTGGTCGGACGATGACTCCAAGAACCAACAAAACTCGGTGCGGAACTAGGACCAAGGGGGCCGGACCGGCTGAACAGGCGAGTATACTCTAGGGTTCCTACAGGAGAGAATAGGAACAAGGGGAGGAGGATTGGCCATCCTCCGGGGATTGGACCTACGAGGCAGCTGAAAAAGGCTGAACTGGTTTTCTCCCTTTTGGGTAAAGGAATAAAGGATTGGGCCTACGAGGCAGCTGAAAAAGGCTGAACTGGTTCTTTCCCTTTTGGTAAAGGAATACAAGAGATCTCGGGAGGGAATGTGTTGGTATGTGTGGTGAAGTGTGAATGCCGCTGCAGTTCCCGTAGGTGACCGTGGAACGTCCGGGGCCGTGGGTCAGCGGAGCGTGTGTGTGAAATCCCTTAACGTCTAACAGGAGAGACCCCTTACTCTCCTGTCCGTACCCCACCCTTCTGTTTCTGTTCTTGTTGTTGGTCTTAAAATTAAGAAAATGGGGTGGGGGAGGAAGCAGCGTCCCAAGGACACAGCTTCAATGCATGGAAAGGAATTTCAAAGCAGGGTTTGGGAGAGACTACTGGCGAAAACTTGAACACCAAACTCTCTGGACCCTGTGCAAGGTAGAGAGTGGCCATCCATGGGAGTGCGGTGGCCAGCACAAGGCTCCTTCGACCTCAATATCATCGAGCAAGTACACCAAAAGGTGGCTCAGACTCCAGGTGGACACCCAGACCAATACTCCTACGTAGACCAGTGGCAACAAAATGTAAAAAAACCCCACCCCATGGTTAAAAAGGAGTGCAAGATGGAGGCGGCACACATAATGATTGCCTGGAAAGGGACCCTGCCCTGGCCCAGAAAAGAGGAACGTGCCAGACCAAAAGAAAGGCAGAAAAAAACCCAAACAAATAAGTGAGTGCAGCTGTCCCTTTAAAGTAAAACCTCTGCCTGCTCGCCCAGTTGCCTAAAAAAAAAAAGCACAGACTAGCTAATCACATTCCTAATAGATTAGAAGTCAAATACAAGATCTAAGAATGGCAAGAAGTACTCAAAGAACCCTGTGTTGTGTTAAAGAAATACAACAACAACAAAAATGTTTGTGAGCTCTTTTTTGTGCAGAGTTCCTGAGCATACGCAAAGTTTTGGTACCTTTTGGAGTCTCCACCAGTCCTGTGTTTAGTGAAAAGAGAGAGTGTGTGCTCCTAACCCAAGCACGTACTTCCTCAGATCTGAACTAGAGGCAAGAAGTCCCAAAATGAAAAGAAATATATATATATATATATATATATATATATATATATATATTTGTTATAGCTGCTAGCAAAATCAAACAGCTCTCCAAAGAAATGGGCAAAAATGAATTGAAATACCTCCTTTTCATTTTCTTCTGGTTCTTGATTATTGCATTGTGTTATTGATATTGTGTTATTGTTATTGATGTTGAAAGGTTTAAGGTTTAGAAAAGAGGGAAACCTTCAATAAGGGTAGTATACACGTGCATGTGAAAATGTCTGTGTGTGCATGAATGTTGTTAGATTCATAAGCTGTTGAAAGACAGACAGGCCCATCTCGCTCTCCTTCGCTTATTAGAATTCATAAGCTGTTGAAGCTGGGGATTGTGGGTTCGAGTCCCACCAGAATCAACAGACAGGGACACCCCCCCTTCTTTCCAAACCTCCCTGCTGATGAATGCATATAAGTCGCTGAACAAGATCTGGGACTAAATCAGGTCAAGACGCCCTGATCTCTGTTGTGGCAGAGTTTCAAAAGCAAGTGGGCCTGATTGAACCCCCCCTCCCATGATCCAGTGACATGCGAATGTTGTGTGCCTGTTTGTGAATTAAACCAAAGCACTACACACACACACACAGAGTGAGGAGCTCAAAAAGGTAGAATTCTGTGCCACAGTACATCATAGGTGGGAACCAAAATGCTCCAAAAGGGGCACCTTTAGCAATAGTACTCCAAGAATTTGCCTCTTTACCTAGAAGAAAGACTTTGTCAAAAACATGGTGGCAAACTCTTTGTACTGAAGAATGGCCATGCAGAAAGAGAAGTACTTGGCCCAAAAATGGGTCCTGAGAAAAACAGATCCTGAGGGACCTTCTGGTGGCCCTAGAGGACAAATTCCCAGGACAATTGAATGATTGGTATGTTTAGACAGAAGTGAGATTTCAGAAAGGCTACCTTAAGCCTTCCGAAGTAGGTTCAACAGACAAAAAGTGCTTCATACTCGTAAATGGTAAATAATGCTTTAAGAACTCAAGCAATTGAAAAACATTTAAAGAATGCTTGCAGTTGTCAGCAGAATCTCCAGCACAATTTCTGTACCGGTGAAAACAACAAATCCACTTGTTTAGAGGGGTAGATCCTGAGGGCCCAGCAAAATGAGTCTTTAGTGATATCCATTTGAAAAACATTCTCAAAGGGGGAAGAAAAAACATGTAAATGAGATTCTGGCTACTGCAAGCCATGTGTGTAGCCAAAAAGAAAAAGAAAAAAAAAAAAACGGTTTATGTTCAAGTTAAATGTTTATTCTTCCAAGTGGGGCTAGTTGATGGTGTAAATTGAAAAGGTTTTTATTTTGTTTTGAGTGTGTGTTGAATCTCTGAAGTGAGCAAAGATGGGGGGGGGGGAAGTTGCTCTTGGTTATTGTGAAGGATCAGCAACTGGATCCTTTGCGTGAGTTCAGCAACTTTAGGGTTAACCGGCACAGCGCTAAGGCTCGTATCGGCTCTCGAGTACAAGAGGAATAAGCCACCAGTCTTTGTATGCCCAAATAAGGCTTTTATTTGTTTATACAGCAATCAAGTCGGAACTAGCAGCCTTCTAAGAATACGTTTATAGTCAACATAACCTGAGTTGACTCGCGTCTTACCCAATGAGCGGGCTCCGTGGCTAGCAGGTTACATTCAGGTCACTCTACTTACATCAAAGACAATACTCTAGTCAGTTTCAGCCCAGCTCCCGATCGGCGCTTCCTAGCGGAGAACGGAGTACCTGGGCGGCTGTTGCTTAAGAGGATCTGGCCCGTGGTTCCCAACAACCCGAACCGGGACGGGAGAGGGGTTTTCTACCCCGGATCCCCCGTTCTCCCCCCGCCCCCTAGGTCAGGTGGGGGCTTATGCCTGCCCCTTCGTGTAGATGGGCTTATTCCTGCCCGGGAAGAAGGTGACGTAGGGAAACCTTTGCAGCTCTTCGAGGCTGCCCTGTTTGCTGATGGTCCTTGATGGCCCTTCCTGGACGTTTGTGGATCTCTGCCGAGGTCTTCCTTTGTTGGGCTGATGGCTTGTCTGGCTACTCCCTGGTGACCTCATCCCTCCTCCCCTGGCCCCCTCCTTTGGGGAAAGATGTGTGTGCGTGTGTGTACTGAGTTTTGGGCTTTCTCCACACCCTCCCATTTGGGGAAAGATGGCATTGGGGTCCACCACCCCAATCCCTATCTAACTGTCTCCTACTGAGAAAGCCCGGGACAACCCATCTGCCACGATGTTGTCCTTACCCTTGATGTGTTCTACTGAAAAATCAAAATCCTGCAGGGCTAGACTCCACCGTAATAGCTTCTGGTTGGACCCCTTCACCCTATCCAGCCAGCACAAGGGGGAATGGTCGGTCTGCAGTCGGAACCGGCGGCCCCACAGATAGGGGCGAAGCTTGGTCACTGCCCACACTATTGCGAGGCACTCTTTCTCGACAGTGGCCAAGTTCCGCTCCCGAGGCAAAAGTTTTTTACTTAAAAAGGCAACCGGGCACAGCCCCTGCTCTGGTCGTTCCTGCAGCAAGACGGCTCCCATCCCCGCTTCTGAGGCATCCGTCTGCAGAACAAAAGGGGCTTCAAAGTCTGGGGCTTGCAGCACAGGGGCTGCCATCAGGCAGGCTTTCAGTCCCTCAAACGCTGCCTGGCAAGCGGCTGACCATTGGACCTTAACGGGTTGCCGCTTCTTGCACAAGTCAGTCAGGGGGGCGGCTAGCTGGCTAAAATGGGGCACGAACTTACGATAATAGCCAGCCAGCCCTAAAAAAGCTTGGACCTGCTTTTTCGTCTGGGGTTGGGGCCAGGTGCGCACTGATTCTATTTTGGCTTCTAGGGGCTTGACACTACCTCCCCCTACCTTGTGTCCCAGATACTCCACCTCCCCCCTCCCAACCTGGCATTTCTTCGCCTTTACCGTCAACCCAGCACCCTGAATCCTTTGAAACACCTGGCGGACATGTTGCAAATGCTGCTCCCAGGTGGAACTGAAAATGGCGATGTCGTCTAGGTACGCGCAGGCGAACTCCCCCAGCCCATTTAGCATTCCGTTTACCAACCTCTGGAAGGTAGCCGGACCATTGCGGACCCCAAACGGGAGGGTGGTGAACTGGAACAACCCCAGGTGGGTCACGAAAGCAGATTTCAAGGCAGCGTCCGAATCGAGCGGAACCTGCCAATACCCCTTTGTCAGATCCAGGGTGGTGATGTACTTGGCCCCCCCCAGCCTCTCCAGCAGCACATCCATGTTGGGAATGGGGTAGGGGTCCGGGACGGTCACCTTGTTTATTTTCCGGTAGTCTACCCAGAACCGGACACCCCCATCCTTCTTGGCTACTAATACGATCGGGGAGGACCAGGGGCTCGACCTGGGCACAATGACTCCCAAGTCCAGCATGGCTTGGACCTCCTCGGCCACGACTTGGGCATGGGGCCCCACCGCCCGGTAGGGTAGGGATTGTATGGGGGGGCTATCCCCTGTGTCAATGGTGTGTTGCGTGAGTGTGGTGCATCCCGGTCGGTCTGAGAACATGGGCTGAAATTCTTCCAAGACCTGGGTGATCTGCTGCCGCTGCTGTTCGGACAGGGAGGGGGACAGTTTGATCTCCTCCATTCCTCCCCCTTCCCCCCACTCGGCCAACAACCCCCCATCAGGGTCTCCCGGTTCCACACACTCTTGTACTCCCCCCACCTTCGTTCCGCGTTCTACATACAGTTTCAGCATATTTACATGGAAAACCTTCTGCCTCCCCGGCTGCCCCGGGAAAGCCACTTGGTAGTTCACCTCCCCTGACCTTCCAATGACGGTCCCTGGGCCCTCCCACTTCAAGCACAGTTTGTCCGTCTTTTGGGGGCGCAGTACCAACACCTGGTCCCCCACTTCGAAAGTCCGTGGCACAGCCGTCCGGTTGTACCACGCGCTCTGCCGCTGCTGGGCTGTTTCGAGATGCTGCTGCGCCGTCTCCCTCACCTCTCGAAGGACAGTCTGGAGGTGTTGCATGAACGTATGCACAGGCACGGAGGCTTTTGCGGCAACCCCCTCCCATTCCGCCCGCAACAGAGCCAAAGGTCCCCGGAGCTCCCTCCCAAACATCAGTTCGTTGGGGGAGAATCCCAGGCTTTCTTGGGGGGAGTCCCGGTAGGCAAATAACAAGTAGGGGAGGGCTTGATCCCAAGTCCCAGGGTGCTTCGCCGCATATGCCCTGATAATCTTTTCCAGAGTCTGGTTGAAACGCTCCACCAACCCATTGGTCTCGTGGTGGTATGGCACCGAAGTCAGGTGCTCCACCCCCCCCAGTTCCCACAATTTTTTAAACAGTTTGGACACGAAGCCTGTGCCGCAGTCCGAAACCACCGTGTGGGGCATTCCTAGGCGGGCGAAAAGAGAGAGGAGAGTCTTAGCCAGGCTGGTGGCGGAAATGGAGGCTAAAGCAAAAGCCTCTGCATAACGGGTGGCAAAGTCAACTACAGTCAATATAAACTTCTTCCCCGTCTTGGTGGGGGGATTCAAGGGTCCCACGATATCCATCCCTATTCTTTCAAAGGGGATGCCCACAATGGGTAGGGGTTGCAGGGGGGCTTTAGGATGGTCCCGGTTATGCCCCACCCGCTGGCAGACATCGCAGGACCGGCAATATTCTTGTACCTCATTTGCCACCATGGGCCAGTAAAACCCCTCTGTCACCCTAACCAGGGTCCGTTTCTGTCCCAAGTGCCCTCCCCACGCCACATCGTGGGCCAGTTGTAGTACAGCCTGGCGGTACCTCGCAGGCACAACTAATTGTCTCTTCTTTGGTTGGGGACCCGGTCCCGTCCTTGGGCAGAATTCTCTGTAGAGGGCTCCCGCCTCCCACAAAAAGCGTTCTGACTGGTCCCCTACCCCGGGCCCTTGACTGGCCCGATCCCGACATCCCTGGAGGGATGGGTCGCTCTGCTGCTCTTCTTGAAACGCCTTCTGAGTCCCAAAATCACGGGCCATTGGCGCGAACCCCCCGGGGTCGTCGTCCCTCCCCACAACTGGGGGGAGCGGCGGGGGACGGCTGGCTGCCGCTGCCGGGGCCGCTTTACCGCGACCGGGAGGCGGGCCCGGGGACCTGGGAGGCTGCGGGTCAGGGGCTTGGTTGGCCCGACGCCGGGTCACCACCCCCACCTTGACCTGGGCAGCCCGGAACGCAACGTCGTTCCCAATGATGATTCCCCATTCTTGCTGGCCATGCACTATAACGTCCATCTCCCCTTCCCACCCCCTGTACTTGACCCAGACCCGGGCGAGGGGAACGGCTATGTTGGGAGAGTTATAGGGCTTTATGGCACAGGTGCGCCCCTTTAGCAACTGTCTCTTCTTTACCTTACTTCGAGGTAAAGCCGTGATGTCCGCCCCAGTGTCCCTATACCCCACCTGGGAAACATTGTTTACAGCAACGTTCTCCAACCTGGGGGTCGGGACCCCCAAGGGGGTCGCGACATGCTTTCTGGGGGGTCGCCAGCTATACTGGAAGGAGGGAGGGAGGGAGGGGGAGGTATTTTCCTACAGCACCAGGCGCTTGCAATCCAATTGCTGGAGAAGGAGAGCGCGCGCGCGCCTACACTGGTGCTTTATGGGTAACAGGCACGTGAGCCTTGAGAAGGAGCCACTGCCTGCAGTTGCCGCCAAGCACCTCCTTCGCCTCGTGCTTCTCCTCCTTGTGCTGGAGTGAGTGAGTGAGTGAGTGAGTGAGTCGCTGCCTGCAGTTGCCGCCAACATCTCGCCTCCTCCTCCTCATGCTGGTGTGTGTGTGTGTGTGTGTGTGAGAGAGAGAGAGAGAGAGAGAGAGAGAGGAGACAACGCTGCCTGCAGTTGCCGCCAACACGCGCTTCTTCCTCCTCCTGCTGCTGCTGCTGCTGCTGCTGCAGATCTCTGTAAGAACGAGTTGGAGGAGGGGGCAGATTGAGCTGTTGTTGGGCTGGAAAGGGGAGGTGATCGCGGCAGCGTCCAGGGGTGAGGGGAGGGTGGGGGGCATTCCACCCAGCCCTTCCTTCTCAGACGCAGCCGGCTGGGGGAGGGGGAGCGGCAGCACGAGGACGACCTGGGCGACTTGATTATTTGCACAAAGGCAAGTGTGCTTCCTTCCTCCTTAGCCCTTCGAGATTTTGGCAGCCCCAATGCAAAGCAGTGAGGCGTGCTGCTGGCTATAATTCTGTTGGGAGAAGGTACTTAACACCACTTGGAGAGCTCATGTTATGGTATTTTTTGACACACTCATTGGGAAGAGTTTCACTGAACTATGGCTTCTTCTGAGTGAAAATGAAGTGTGTGTGTGAGAGAGAGAGAGTGAGAGAGACTGTGTGAATGAATTTCATTTCACTTGCTTCTGTGGCTATTGCAGAACTATTTTTAGCTGTCTCCAGCAGAACAGAGAGCCAGTGTGGCGTAATTGTGAGAGTGTTGGACTGGGACTTGGGATATCCGGGTTCTAGTCCCCACTTGGCCATGAAACTCACTGGGTTACTTTGAGCCAGTCATTTACTCTCAGCCTAACCTACCTCACAGGGTTGTTGTGAGGATAAAGTGGAGAGGAGGAGGAGGAGGATTATGTAAGTCCCCTTGGGTTCCTTGCAGGAAAAAAGGTGGGGTATAAATATAACAAATAAAATAAATAAATAAACAAATAAACATGTCTTCTCCTTTCTGATACAAAGCTGGCTGCTAGTCAAATAAATCCGCTCACTTGCCTGCTCCCTGTTGGGCCCTATTTCCACTAACATCCAGAGTCCAAAGAGAGGAAGGGCAGGTGAGCAAGTACAACAATAGAAATACAAAAAGAAATTGTTTTTCCTCAAAAAAGATTTTTTATTTATATTTTCGGAAATCTGTACCCATGGAGAAAAAACGGAAATATTCAGATTACCACCTTAAATTTGGCTTTACCACCTTTAATGAATATTAGGTTAAATTAAATTATATTCTGAAAAATCTATTTTTCATGTGTTTTCTTTACCCCACCAAAATGCAAATTTATGCAAATGTGGTGAGGGGTCCCCGGTTACTTTGCCATTACAAAAGGGGGTCGCGACTCGAAAAAGGTTGGGGACCACTGGTTTACAGAGATGGACTCACAGAATTTGTCTTGGCTCCACCGCAGCTGCTCCGGTGAGGCAATGCGCATCAATGATGCCTGCGAGATGGCCCCCAGCGAATGCTGTCCTCCGCTCCTCAGGGACCGCGCCGCATCTTCACCGTCTCCCTCGAGGGACGAGCTGGACTGCTGATCCTCCTCGTGCTCCTCCGGTTCGCGGGACTCCGGCGCAAGCATCCTCCCCACCTTGCCCGGCGATGTCTTGGCGTGGCGGTTCTTTGCGATCAGTTTGGGGCAGCTCCTCTTGAGGTGCCCCGGTTCTTTACAATAGAAACATCCACTGGTGCCGGGGTTGTCTTTGAGCTTGCCTAGGGCTCCCTCCCGAGGTTTGGGGTTGCCCTTCTCCACACTTCCCTTGGTCCCGCCATGACTGAGGTTACCCCCCTTGGGTCCTTTGGGCTGCCGATACAGTCCCATTTGGTCGGCCAACTTGCCCATTTCCCTACAGTTTGGGGGGTCCCGATCCCTCACCGCCGTAGCTAGGTCCTCAGGGATGGTGGCACAGAATTGTTCCTGGATCAGGAGCTCCCGCACCTCCGCCAAAGAGGTCTTCCCGGTGGCCCCGATCCATGCGTCCCACACCTGCCCCAGGTGCGCCATCCAGGAGGCATACGTGTCCCCTGGGGTAGGTCGCCCGTAACGAAATTTACGGCGACAATGCTCAGCGGTGAGGGCAAACCTCTCTCTCACCGCTTCTTTGAACGCTCCATAGTCCAAGGGAGCGGTTTGGGTGTGGATACCCAGAAGATCAGCCAGTTCCCCGCTGACTTGCGTCCTCAGGGCAGACATCCTTAAGTTGTCCGGCACCTTCTGCTCTACGCAGGCAGCCTCGAACAGGGTGAAAAAGATCAGTACATCCTGTCCTGACTGGTAGGTGGGGAATTGCTTCCTGTCCCATTTGGGGGTTGTGGTGCCCCCACCCTGGGATGCAGGGGTTCCCCCTTGTCCGGTGCCCCTGGTCAGCCTGGCCAACTCCAGCTGCATCTGTAGCATCTCTTGTTGATGCTGCATCAACTCCTTGGCTTGTTGCCAATTGAGTTGGGGAAAGAGGGCATCCAACCCTCCTCCCCCCATGGCTCCGTCAGTAACCCTTCTGCCGAGGTCTTCTTCCGCCTCTGGGTCCCTTATCTCGCTTCTCCGGCCGCTACTGGTAAGGTTGGGGCTACCCCACTGCTTGGGTCCCTGCCCTCCTAACAACGGTGAGGGGGCTTCCCCCCCTTCCTGCCTTGCCGTCTTTGGCCGCACCACCCACTCCATTGTGGAGGTCTGGGTTGGGGTTTCTGGGCTGCTCGCTAGCTCCACCTGCTCTTGGCTCAGACTATTCATTTTCTTTGCTCTGAGCGCTCCCCAGCAACCTACTAGCCTGCCCGAAGTCCTGTTAGTTCCGACCGTCAAATGTGGTTTCCAATTGTCCCGTCGCCTGCCACCATGTGAAGGATCAGCAACCGGATCCTTTGCGTGAGTTCGGCAACTTTAGGGTTAACCGGCACAGCGCTAAGGCTCGTATCGGCTCTCGAGTACAAGAGGAATAAGCCACCAGTCTTTGTATGCCCAAATAAGGCTTTTATTTGTTTATACAGCAATCAAGTCGGAACTAGCAGCCTTCTAAGAATACGTTTATAGTCAACATAACCTGAGTTGACTCGCGTCTTACCCAATGAGCGGGCTCCGTGGCTAGCAGGTTACATTCAGGTCACTCTACTTACATCAAAGACAATACTCTAGTCAGTTTCAGCCCAGCTCCCGATCGGCGCTTCCTAGCGGAGAACGGAGTGCCTGGGCGGCTGTTGCTTAAGAGGATCTGGCCCGTGGTTCCCAACAACCCGAACCGGGACGGGAGAGGGGTTTTCTACCCCGGATCCCCCGTTCTCCCCCCGCCCCCTAGGTCAGGTGGGGGCTTATGCCTGCCCCTTCGTGTAGATGGGCTTATTCCTGCCCGGGAAGAAGGTGACGTAGGGAAACCTTTGCAGCTCTTCGAGGCTGCCCTGTTTGCTGATGGTCCTTGATGGCCCTTCCTGGACGTTTGTGGATCTCTGCCGAGGTCTTCCTTTGTTGGGCTGATGGCTTGTCTGGCTACTCCCTGGTGACCTCATCCCTCCTCCCCTGGCCCCCTCCTTTGGGGAAAGACGTGTGTGCGTGTGTGTACTGAGTTTTGGGCTTTCTCCACAGTTATGCAATTGCGAAGTTGCTTCCTCTTGTATGGCAAAAGCAACTGAAGATGTGAGAAGATTAAGATTTTAATCTTAAACGAATTGCAAAGATTTTAAGGTGGAAAAGAAGGTTGAAAAAAAAAGTTTATCCCTTGCACCTCGAGAACAAACAAACAAAAACTCTCAAGTGACTGCAGGTTTCCTGGTATGCAAGAATTGGCCAATCACACTCCCAGAGAATCAGCAGCTAACCACTAGAGCGAAAAACGATACTAAAGTGTTTTTTAAGAACTGTAATTGAGAGAGTCTGAATATTGAGAATGCAGGTTTTCTGAGCATAAGCAAAGTGTTAGTACCTTTTGGGAATTGAACTGTGTTAGCTTTAAAAGGTCAGAAAGAGTCTGCCCCTGATCAAGGCAGGCTTTTTCTCTGAGACTACAGCTGATGCAGGATAAGCTCAAAAAGAAATGGTTAACTATTTTTCACAAAAGATTCAAGAGCTTCACCAATGAGTGGAGCCAAAAGGTTTTTGAAAAAAAGAAAAGAGATGATTATTTAAAGGCATGTAGACTGTCCCCTCTGCCCCGAGGAGGGAGGGGGAAGAAGAGGGCCGTAGAGAAAGAGATGGCAGGTAGAAAGTTTAAGAAAATGTAGAAAAGAAAAAAAGATAAGGAAAAGAAAGACTAGGCAAAGAGAAAGGTTGGACAAGGGCAGATGCAAAAGAAACATTAGAGTTGCAAACAAAGGGCATAGAAAAAGAAATAAAACCCTCTCTGCCCAAGTTATGCAGGCAAAAAAAAAAAGAGTTGTAAAAGATGCGATAAAAAGTAAAGATTTTGAAAAAAAAGCTATTTGAAAGAAAGTTGTGTGAAGCAGTGTCAAAAAACAAACAAAAAAGAGAATGCGTATCTTTAAATATATATATATAGAGAGAGAGAAGTAATGTGCAGTTCTGTTCTTAACAAGGCAGATTAGAAATCAAAAGTTTTCTTGTCTTCTTGAAAAAAATGAGAAATGGTTCTGTTAAGTCATGATGGATTGTGTAAACTAAGGGCTACAATAGAATGTAGTCCCAATTCTCCTGGCATTTGCTGAGTCTCTGGGGAATGAAGAAAACAGGGCTTTCCGCCAATATTGGCTTTGGTACCAGCAGAATATTAGGCGGAAAACTAAAAAGAAGTGAGACTCTTAAAAGTCTGCTTCTCTGGTTCAAATAGAAGAAAAAAGAGATATGCTGCAATATCCCCTCCCTCGAGAAGCAATAAATGCTATAAGGCTCATTAGATAACTTTGAGTCAGTCACAGACTCTCAGCTGTACCTACCTCAAAGGGTTGTTGTAAAGAGAAAAATCCAGAAAAATTGTAAAATGCTGTGTCACTTAAAACCTTGCCACCTTGCTGCTGCTCCCAACAGAAGGGAAGGGTAGGGAAGGGGAGGGGGGGCATGATTATTTACAAGCAATAAAAGAAGTGCAGCTATCAAAGATAAATCTAAACTACTAACTCGGTTTCTGTACGTTTTAGTGCCCAGTTTTGTTGAAATGGGCTTTCCTGAAATTTTACCCTCTTTATTGTCTTTTTTAAGATGTATGCTTAGTTAGTTTTTGCCAAAGGCAAACCAACAGGGCAGCTTTAGTAAATTTAAACAGTTTAGTTGCAAAATGTATGCTTGTCTAGTGGCTTTTATAGCAAGCTAACAGAGCACTTTTGTAAAATAAGTATTTAAGTGTAGCATAACACAATGGCACCAAAATACCAAAAGAATTGCAATCCTTCTGTTGTTGTTAAGTTAGTTTTCAAAAAGTTGTACAAATGACTTGTGTTTTATGTTATTTTCAAAAGCTTGGTTTGCCTTGCTAAAGATAAAAGTCTGTGGCTCATGCTGGTTCTCAGCTTATCTAAGTGTAGAAAGCTGAGCAAAGTCAGGCCTGGGTATTACTTAGATAAGAAACCCCTCCTCTGGTTTCCTGCATTGAGTGGGGGGTTAAGCTTGATGGCCTTGTAAGTCCCTTCCAACTCTAAAATACTATAAAAGATTTTTGTTAACCCCGCCCGACTTCCTGGCAAAAGATAGGCAAAAACAAGCCAGTTTCTCCTGCATTCTTTATAGCAATGTCACAAATTAGCAAGTTGCTTTCCTGCAAAAGACTATGTACAGCGTCATTCAGAAAAGCAGATTTAGTTATTGGTTTGATTGTTAACAAAGAGTGGTTTGAATTTAATTTTACATCTGTAGTGACTCAGTACTTTGTCCAGTGTGCAGTGAGCCAGGCTCATAATACTGAAAAACCTGTGAAAGACAGGGTGAGCATACAACCTCACCCTGGGGACCTTTTTTGTAGTGTACAATTTGATTTTGTTGAAATGCCTAAGTATTGTTCCCATCAATGTGTTTGTAGTTGTTTGTATATATTCTGAGTGAGTAGAGCGTTCCCCTGTGTGAAAGCTAACGCCACGGCAGTGGGCAGAGAGAGAGAGAAAAAAAATCCCTTTTGCTAGAATATTAAAAGACAAGCTGGCCAAAGTATGCACAGAGACGAGACTGATGTGGCCAGATGCACCTCCCATGGCCCTTGTGTGTGTGAGATCCAGGCCAAGTCGAGTGGCGAGACCTGACCCCTCGTGAGATGTTGATGGGACATTCAATTCAGAATTACTGCAAGGCCCTGGTGAGATGTGTGAAGACTCTTCATTCACGGGTGAAGGCGGCTCAGCACCAGCCCAGCATGGAGGGACACTCTGTCCCAGGTGACTAGATTCATATTCAAGTACAGCGAAAAGAATTATCGCTGGATTCGAAGTGTACTTAACGCTGTGAAGTGCCAAGGACTTCAGCCATAAAAAGCCTCTAACCCCTAACAAGAATGAGGACATAATAACGCCTCCAACGATTCGGGGTGAATGTGCTAGAAACCTCTTCCCCTGAAACAAAAGAATTTGTGCCAGAACATCAATATCATCTCAGACCTCGGACGGGACGACCATCAAAAGACAACACCCAGAGGATCGGACGAGATGAACTGATGTCAACTCCAGCTCAGTCTGAACCAGCCTTACCTATCAGCCCTTAATTAAAAGTGACCCTCAGTGTGCATTCACTTAGAATCAAAAAGAGAGAATGTGGTAGAGTGTAGTTTCAAAATGTGATTTCTATATTGTATAAACACATAACCTGTAGCCAATGTTTACTATTGTTATTCTGCTTGAATGTAATCCTATGGCTTACATATGCATCCAGTCCAGACCTAGAAAGGGCTCGATCTAGGAGAAGTTTTCTCTAGATGGTTCCCCAAGTTACCAGGGTTGCAAGCAATAGGGCTAATCACGATGGGTTGCATCCTGCTCCCTTGTGTCCTCCCTATTGTGGTCCGGACAATCCAAAATAGCCTGAGCCTATTGGCAGAAAAAAGGGTGGCTGCCCAGGTCCTGGCTATGTGGGAATATCGCCCCATCCCCCAGGTTGAAACTCCAGATAGGTGTTGAAGTTTCAAAGAGGAGGAGTGAAGGAAACGAAATAGTTAAAAGAAAAACTTAGCCAGGCATGTGGACAGATTGCCAGGGTGATGACTAATACTAAAAGAATGTAGTCAATGGCTGGTAATGACTGTGGCAATAACAGACAATGGCCGTCAATGGCTGTTGTTGATTCACAAAGGTTGAGGTGTTTCATTGTCTCACCCTGCCTACGTGACCAAGATAAGATAATACCTACCAGCTGCTTGATTGTAAGATCATCTTCCTGTCTCCTTGTAAGGAAATCCCCCTCCCCTAAAGCAAACCCCCTTTTGTCTTGACCTGCTGACCAATGTAAGAACTGTTGCCAAATGACCAGACTTAGGTATGCTATAAAAGTGGTTGTAAAAGCCCCGCCCGGGGTTCTGCTTTGCGACACAGTCCGCAGGACCAATTGTGCACAATAAACCTCTTTCCAATAACCCGAGTTGGTCCTCGTTGTCCTTATCTGAGTTAAAGGGTGACCACTTCATCAAGGCAGCTGTACATGATGAAAAAACTGGAAAGGTGAACAAGTAAAAACTACAAGGTGCACTGTTTTCACTTATCCATTAATGCACAAAAAATATTGTGCAAGGCATAAACATGAAAAAGCTTGAAATGAAGATGGCAAGAAAATATTACATACTTTGGTTTAGTTAGTCAAGGTTGAGTAAGGAGTTTTTTCCTCAGAGATAAACTTTTTAAAAACCACCCTGTATCATCCAGCCTGAAAGAAGAATGTTTAAGCCCCCTTTGTATGTTTTAATATCATGGGAATCTTCTAGGAGTTGAGACTCTGAGCCCAAATTTATGGGGGCTTGTGAAGGACCGCCAAAGCACTGGTCTTTTCCTGCAAAGCACAGCAATAAACACTGGAATCTAGCACTTAGTCAAAGTGAAACGACTTCTAGGCAAAATTGAAAGTACCGTATCTTTATTTGATAGTAAACAAATACAAAGTGAAAAGTGAGATAAGGGAAAGTTAAAGTAGCAGAAAAGGAAGCGCTCTATTACACAATCAGACCTACAAAACAACACTATTAAGACTATTCACTAGTCTAGCTGACTATACACTAGTCTAGCTGACATCAGAAATTCTAACCTAGTCTTAACACTAGAAATTGAATGAACTTACAGCAATGTACCCAGGCGCTCCGCTTAGGGGCTGAGTGACCGGACTGGCCTGAGCCGGGGTCCCATTCCGTGCTCTGCAGCACCTTGCTCCCAACAACCGACAGAAGCCTTGGCAGCTTCTTTTACCCCCTCACTCACCCCACTCTTGATCCCGACCCCTCCCTCTCCTGACAGGCCAAACCAGTTCGGCCAGGCGGGAAGCGTGCTGGGAAGGGTGGTTGTGGTGGGTACTTGACAACCCATTGAGGGTGTGTGTGGGGACACCATCTAAATGTAAATGCGTGTGTTCTGGACTTGGCAGCTCATTGAGGGTGTTTGGTGAAACCCATCTGAATGCAGATGTGTGTCTCGGACTCAGCTCTCCTGCCCTGGGCAGGGATTATGCCGGCGGGGGGGGGAATGGAGCAAAGTGTATCTTGGTCAGGCTTTCTCTCCACATCCCCCCCTTGGGAAGATGAAATCAGGGTTTCTGAACACCCCAAATTCCATCTAGCTTCATCTTGAGAGAAAGCCCATGACAACCCACACCAGGCTCCCAAGTACATGACTGATGGAAATTAGCGAGAAGCTTCATGTAATTCCAGAACAGTCAAAAGCTAATAACTATTGCCTTATCAGTGATCCATACAACTTGGTTTCCCCACTGCAAGCGCTATGGCTCAGCATCCAGGCCGAGAGGCTGGAAAGATTCCTGGCATAACCCATCCCATGCAATCTATTTATTTATTTATTTCTTATATTTATTAATCACCCATTAATCAGGGTCACCCAGAAACCCTGGGCGATGTACAATTAAAATAATACAATAAAACAATACAATAAAATATGATAATTAAAACAGTATATTGAAAAATTCTTTTAAAATCCTAACCTACCCCATATTCCCGCCTGAACAGCCATGCTTTTAATGCACGGCGGAAGCTCATCACAGAGGGGGCATGGCGAAGGTCACTAGGGAGGGAGTTCCATAATGTGGGGGCCGCCACAGAGAAGGCCCTCTTCCTAGTCCTAGTTCTGGCTGATGGGATGAGAAGGCCGTCCGTGGCAGATCTTGTTGAGCAGCCTACTTGATGTTGCTGGAGGCGCTCCTTGAGATAAACTGGGCCAGAGCCATGTAGGGCTTTAAAGGTCAAAACCAACACCTTGAATTCAGCTCGGCAAGCAACTGGTAGCCAGTGCAACTCATTAAGCACTGGCATGATGTGATCACACCAGCGGCTTCCCTTAATCAGGCAAGCCACCGCGTTCTGTACCAGCTGAAGCTTCCGAACCATCTTCCAGGGTAACCCCACGTAGAATGCATTACACTAGTCTAGGCGAGAGGAGACCAAGGCATGAACCACCGATGGGAGCAGATGATTAGGAAGGTAGGGGCGCAGCTGCCGTATCAGATGGAGTTGATACAGCGCTGCCCGGCTCACAGCTGACACCTGAGCCTCCATAGACAGCTGGGAGTCTAGAATGACCCCCAAGCTGCGGACCTGGTCCTTCAGGGGGAGATGAACCCCATTCAGCACCAGGTCAACATCCCCTAACCTTCCCTTGTCTCCCACCAGAAGTACCTCGGTCTTGTCAGGGTGCAGTTTCAACATGTTCCTTCCCATCCAGCCACCCACTGCCTCCAGGCAATTGGACAGGGTCTCAATGGCCAACCTCGGTGAGGACTTAAAAGAGAGGTAGAGCTGCGTGTCATCCGCATATTGATGACACCGCATCCCAAACCTCCTGATGATAGCCCCCAGCGGCTTTAGATAGATGTTGAATAGCATTGGGGAGAGGATGGAACCCTGCGGCACCCCACAAGTGAGCAGCCGAGGGTCCGAAGCCTCCTCCCCAAGAACTACCCTCTGGTACCTTCTAGAGAGGAAGGACCGGAACCACTGTAATACAGTGCCTCCGATACCCAACCCCTGCAGGCAGTCCAGGAGGATACCGTGGTCCACGGTATCAAAAGCCGCTGAGAGATCGAGGACTAGGAAGGAGCATTCGCCCCTATCCAAGGCCCTCCTCATATCATCCACCAAGACGACCAAGGCCGTTTCTGTCCCATGTCCAGGCCTGAAGCCCGACTGGCATGGATCTAAGTAATCGGCTTCATCCAAGTGTGCCTTCAACTGAGCCCCCACCACTCGCTCAATCACCTTGCCAAGAAATGGCAAATTGGAGACTGGGCGAAAGTTGTTCAAGTCTTGGGTATCCAAGGAGGGCTTCTTTAAAAATGGTCTTACTGCGGCCTCCTTAAGGGCTGATGGGACCACTCCCTCGAGGGAGGCATTCACCACCGCCCTGATCCCCTCACCCTGCAGCTCATAATGAGCCAGGACGGGCAAGGATCAAGCAAGCAGGTGGTTGGGGTTCAGTTTCAACATGTTCCTTCCCATCCAGCCACCCACTGCCTCCAGGCACTTGGACAGGGTTTCAACAGCCAACCAGCAGGTGGTTGGCAAAGGCAAGAGGTCTAGGAAAAGACCTAAACAAACCCAGATACGCAGAGATGGAGCCGACCTTGAAATCTTCACTGGAGCCTCAGCACTAAAAGGGTCAAGACCTATGAAATCCGAGAGTCAAAACACAGGTTCAAGAGTAAATCCAGGGTAATCCAACACATGCAGAGAGTTGGACGACCATAGCTTCCACTTTGGGGTCCCCATACTACATTGGTCCAGACATAGAAAACTCCCAGAGTCAGATCAGTCCAAGCCAGCGGGCAACTCTGGGCTATCGACAATGAAGATCCAGAATCCATATGTATCGGCCCCTACTATGGGCCTGTCAAGATCTCGATTCCCAGGGAAGGAGAAGTCAGCTCCAGGTTTGCTTACAAGGAGACAAGTTGATTGAGCAGCTTTCAAAATACATGTGCATTAAGCAAACAAGCGAGTTGGGACAGAGTACAGCATGGCTGTCTAGCAGGCATCGCCCGAAGTCGGAACACGGAACAAGACAGACATCAGCGTCTTCTACATTTTAGCTGTTTGCACTTGCTATTCGCAGCTGGGCTACATATCATGGCTATTGTTTGAAGCTAACAGTTAAGCAAAACATTACCGCTAAGCTAATGAGGAGGGTGAGGAATGTTGGCACAAGCACTGCTTCCCATCATGGCTGGCCATTGAGCAGTGGAAAGAATGCACCTGGTACAGGTCCTCAGCAAAGTAGGCCCAAACCCAGTGATAAGCACGGATACCTCTTCCTCTCGCTCTGCATGCCAGGAATTCATTAGCTTCTCTGTTCTTTGACCTGTCCCTCGTGCTGGGAGCCAAAGCAGCTTCCCATGGAAAGGCATGCAGGGCACAGAGAGATGCAAAGATGCTTTCTAGGCCTCTCTCAGGCCAAGGAAAATGGAAGATGCTTTCTGCTTTAAAATGGATTCTCACAGGCAGCCCTACACCATAGCAAACAAGAATTCAAGGTCTGTGAAAAGTAGAGCAATACCTTTCATGGCAGGTTCTTCACAATACAGTTTAAAGAGACAAGGGTCCAAATTGGATGGGGCGTCCATGTGAACAGTGCCCGAAGAAGCTCAGATAGTACTAAATCCGTAGAGAGAGGATTTGGGGCAGTAAAGACGAGAATCCCACTAGCAAAGGCTCTCTGCCTGGGCATCTGCTTCAGAGCAAAGGTGTGGCTGTGCTACCCCTCCAGATATCCCTCCACCCAAACCACTCACTGACAAGGGATTTTAGCCCATCAAGGAGGTCCCTGCCCAAACATGGCATCTCCATTCTGGCCTCTTGGGGTGACGCTTCAACTGTGACACATCCGACCCCCCCCCCCTCGGTTATGTTCTCACAGAGAAGCTGCCAGCTTCCTTCCCTACCAAGGTCAAACCTGGATGGGAGAAAGGCTCAAGGTTGGTTGCTGGAAGCAGGAACCGGCTGCAGACAGCACTGAGGCTTGTGTTGCTGTGGCAAAGGCTGGAGTGCAGAGGAAGCCGTAATATAGGGCCTCCAGCAGCTCCCACCCGGTCCACATGAGCAGGCCTGAGAGCAGCTGGAGGTTTGGGGCAGCAGTGAGCTGGGCTGCTGTCTGGAAAGCAGCCACTAGATGGAGCTGTGGCACGGTGCTGAGGGAGCAGAGCCTGACACCCGGCGCTCCAGGTAACCCCACACTGGGAGTCTTTCATGTGCTTTAAGTTTGGAACTGATTCTAACTAACAGAGACGAGTTAGTGGATAAAGTGGCAGTTTCGGGAACTCAGGGGGAAAGTGACCATGTTATACTTGAATTCTTGATTCTAAGGGGAGCAAAAGCTGAGTGTAGCCAAACACGTACCCTGGATTTTAGGAAAGCCAATTTTAACAAACTCAGAACAATGATAAGTAAGATCCCATGGCAAGCGACTCTAATGAGAAAAGGAGCCCAGGATGGGTGGGAGTTTTTAAAAAAGGAAATTTTAAAGGCACAATTGCAAACAATTCCCACAAGGAAAAAAGGCAGAGGGCAACAGAAGAAGCCAATGTGGCTTCACAATAAACTCAAAGATGACCTGAAAACAAAAAAGGACACGTATAGGAAGTGGAAGGAAGGACAGGCTACAAGGGAAGAGTACAGGCAGGTAGCACAGAACTGCAGGAATAGTGTCAGAAAGGCTAAAGCGGAGAATGAGCCAAGGTTAGCGAGGGATGCTAAAAACAAGAAAGCTTTCTTCAGATACATGCACAGTAAAAGAGAGAGGAAAGAAATGGTGGTTCAACTACGCGATGAGGATGGCAAATTGATAACAGAAGACAAAGAAAAGGCAGAAGTGTTCAATTCCTACTTCGGCTCGGTCTTCTCCCAAAAGAGGGTCTATGACCCCCCCTGGCAAACCTGAAGTGCAGACTGTAGGGGTAGGATTGCAGCTTGAGATTGATAGGCAAATGGTCAAGGAGCACCCGATTACTCTGAATGAGTTTAAATCTCCAGGGCCTGATGAACTGCATCCTAGCGTAATAAAGGAACTGGCAGAAGAACTCTCAGAACCACTGTCTATTATCTTTTGAGAAATCATGGAGGACAGGTGAAGTGCCAGATGACTGAAGGAGGGCAAATGTTGTTCCCATCTTCAAAAAGGGCAAGAAGGAAGAACCTGGGAACTATAGGCCAGTCAGTCTGACATCAATCCCGGGGGAAATTTTGGAGCAGATTATAAAGAAGTCAGTCTGCAAGCACCTTGAAAACAATGCAGTGATTACTAGAAGCCAGCATGGATTTGTCAAGAACAAATCCTGCCAGACTAATCTGATCTCATTTTTTGATTGAACCTCCCTTGTGGACTGTGGGAATGCCGTGGACATCATATATCTGGACTTCAGCAAAGCTTTCGACAAAGTGCCTCATGATATCCTGATTAGCAAGCTAGCTAAAAGTGGGCTAGATGGAACAACTATCAGGTGGATCCACAAGTGGCTACAGAATCGGACTCAAAGAGTGCTTATCAATGGTTCCTTCTCAAACTGGGGAGAAGTAACAAGCGGGGTACCACAGGGCTCGGTCCTGGGCCCAGTGCTCTTCAACATTTTTATTAATGACTTGGATGAGGAGGTACAGGGAATGCTTATCAAATTTGCAGATGACACAAAGTTGGGTGGAACAGCTAATACTCTGGAAGACAGAAACAATATTCAAAGTGACCTCGATAGGCTGGAGTGCTGGGCTGAAAACAACAGAATGAAATTTAATAGGGATAAATGCCAAGTGCTGCACCTAGGAAGAGGAAACCAAATGCAGAGTTACAGAATGGGGGACACTTGGCTCAACAATACTACAATGAGAAGGATCTTGGAATTGTGGTAGATCACAAACTGAATATGAGCCAGCAATGCGATGTGGCTGCAAAGAAGGCAAATGCTATTTTGGGCTGCATTAATAGAAACGTGGGAAGTGATAATTCCCCTTTATTCGGCACTGGTTAGGCCTCATCTTGAGTACTGCGTCTAGTTCTGGGCACCACACTTTCAGAAGGACGTAGACAAACTGGAGAGGGTTCAGAGGAGGGCAACAAGGATGATAAAGGGACTGGAAACAAGGCCCTATGAGGAGAGACTGAAAGAACTAGGCATGTTTAGCCTTCAGAAGAGGAGACTGAGGGGAGATATGATCGCACTCTTCCAGTACTTGAAGGTGTACAGAGGAGGGCCAGGATCACTTCTCGATCATCCCAGTTTGCAGGACATGGAATAATGGGCACAAGTTACAGGAACCTAGATTCCACCTAAAAATCAGGAAAAAATTCCTGACTGTTAGAGCAATAAGACAATGGAATCAACTACCTATGGAGGTGGTGGGCTCTCCCAGTCTGGAGGCATTCAAGGTGCAACTGGACAATCATCTGTCAGGGATGCTTTGACCTGGATTCCTGCACTGAGCAGGGAGTTGGACTCGATGGCCTTGTAGGCCCCTTCGAACTCTACTTTTCTATTTTTCTATGAACTCTGTCTGAAGCTCTGCCCGCACTCGAGCATTTAAAGGGCTTCTCACCTGTGTGAACTCTTTGGTGTTTTAGGTGAGAACTGTGTGTGAAGCTCTTCCCACACTGGGAGCATGTATAGGGCTTTCCCCCCGTGTGAAGCCTATGATGTGAGTTAAGGTCGGAGCTCTGACTGAAGCTCTTCCCACACTGAGCACTTAAAGGGCTTTCCCCCCGTGTGAATTCAGTGATGTGAGTGAAGGTTATAACGGCGTGTGAAACTTTTCCCCTGTGTGAAGTCTTTGGTGTTGTTTAAGGCCAGATAGGTGACTGAAGCTCTTCCCACACTGTGAGCATTTAAAGGGCTTTCCCCCCGTGTGAATTCTGTGATGTGAGTGAAGGTTAGAACGGCGTGTGAAGCTCTTCCCACACTGGGAGCATGTATAGGGATTTTCCCCCGTGTGAAGTCTATGATGTGAGTTAAGGTCGGAGCTCTGACTGAAGCTCTTCCCGCACTGTGAGCACTTCAAGGGCTTTCCCCCCGTGTGAATTCTGTGATGTGAGTGAAGGTTATAACGGCGTGTGAAACTCTTCCCACACTGGGAGCATGTATAGGGCTTTTCCCCTGTGTGAATTCTGAGATGTAAGATAAGCTGGGAGTTCTGAATGAAGCTCTTGCCACACTCTGAGCATTTAAAGGGCTTCTCCCCTGTGTGAGTTCTGTGATGTGAGTTAAGTTTAGAAAGGTTAATGAAGCTCTTCCCACACTCTGAGCATTTAAAGGGCTTTTCCCCCGAGTGAAGTCTATGATGTAACTTAAGGTAGGATCTCTGAGTGAAGCTCTTCCCACACTCTGAGCATTTAAAGGGCTTCTCCTCTGTGTGAAGTCTTTGGTGTTGCTTAAGGCTAGAACTGTGACTAAAGCTCTTCCCACACTCTGAGCATGTATAGGGCTTTTCCCCCGTGTGAAGTCTATGATGTAACCTAAGGTAGGATCTCTGAGTGAAGCTCTTCCCACACTCTGAGCATTTAAAGGGCTTCTCCTCTGTGTGAAGTCTTTGGTGTTCTTTAAGGCGAGAACTGTGACTGAAGCTCTTCCCACAGTGGGAGCATGTATAGGGCTTTTCTCCCGTGTGAATTCTGAGATGTAAGGTAAGCTGGGAGTTCTGAATGAAGCTCTTCCCACACTCTGAGCATTTAAAGGGCTTTCCCCCCGAGTGAAGTCTATGATGTAACTTAAGGTAGGATCTGAGAGTGAAGCTCTTCCCACACTCCGAGCATGTATAGGGCTTTTCCCCCGTGTGAAGTCTATGATGTAACTTGAGGTAGGATCTCTGAGTGAAGCTCTTCCCACACTCTGAGCATTTAAAGGGCTTCTCCCCTGTGTGAACTCTTTGGTGTTCTTTAAGGTGAGAACTGAGTCTGAAGCTCTTCCCACAGTGGGAGCATTTATAGGGCTTTTCCCCCGTGTGAATTCTGTGATGTGTGTTAAGGTCGGAGCTCCTACTGAAGCTCTTCCCACACTCTGAGCATTTAAAGGGCTTCTCACCTGTGTGAACACTTTGGTGTTTTTTAAGGTGAGAACTCTGTGTGAAGCTCTTCCCACACTGGGAGCATGTATAGGGCTTTTCCCCTGTGTGAAGTCTATGATGTGAGTTAAGGCAGGAGCTCGAAATGAAGCTCTTCCCACACTGGAAGCATGTATAGGGCTTTTCCCCCGTGTGAAGTCTATGATGTGAGGTAAGGCTGGAGCTCGAAATGAAGCTCTTCCCACACTGGAAGCATGTATAGGGCTTTTCCCCCGTGTGAAGTCTATGATGTGAGTTAAGGTTGGAGCTTGAAATGAAGCTCTTCCCACACTCTGAGCATTTAAAGGGCTTCTCCCCTGTGTGAATTCTGTGATGTTTGTTAAGATAGCATCTGTAACTGAAGCTCTTCCCACACTCTGAGCATTTAAAGGGCTTCTCACCTGTGTGAACTTTTTGGTGTTGTTTAAGGTTAGAACTATCACGGAAGCTCTTCCCACATTGTGAGCATATATAATCCAAGTTCTCCCCTGTGTGAATACTTTGATGCAAGGTAAGCCCTGAGCTGGACCTTAATT
Organism: Shinisaurus crocodilurus; assembly: GCA_021292165.1. Lineage (NCBI taxonomy): Eukaryota > Metazoa > Chordata > Lepidosauria > Squamata > Shinisauridae > Shinisaurus > Shinisaurus crocodilurus. The sequence goes on from CM037891.1 coordinate 1,068,035, forward strand.
GCTTTTCACACTCAAAGCATTTATATGTTTCCACTTCTGTGTGATTTCTGTGATGTTCAGTAAGGTATATACACTGACTTAAGCTCTTTCCACACTGAGAACATTTCCGCACTTTCTCTCCATTCTGATCAATTGTTTTGTTTCCTTCGAAAGATTCTTCTAGCATTGCCATATCGTGGAAGTCCACCTCTTTAAAAGATGTGAATTTGATCTGCCAATTCTGTTCACCTTCAGTTTTCCTTTCCTGCTGCTTGCGGTTTTTATGACTTTCTCTCCCATCAGCTGAAAGAAGGAAAAAAATGTAACATAAAATAAAATGAGGGTATGGTCCTTCAGGACTGGTATTCAATAGATGTCTTCCCCACACGTTAGACACAAACTAGCCTTTTCCCAGTTGACCGAGTCCCTCCAGCTATTCCCTGGCTATTTCTCTGTCAGATCTCCTGGAGAGCACATGGGAGTTGTGTGCAAACATAGGAAACATCCCGTAGGACAGTGATGGCGAACCTATGGCATGTATGCCACAGCTGGCACGTGGGGACCGCTATGCCAACACGCGAGCCATTGGTCGCCAGGGGCACAGAGCTCGAACAGAGCTCAAGAGCAGCGGGGTGAAGCGGCCGCTCCTGCCCGCTCCGTGTCGCCCAGCATCCCGCAGGCCGCCTCCTCTGCCAGGGATGGGCCGAGAAGGTCATCCCGGGGCGGGGCGGGCAGGCCTGGCTGAGTCACCGCCTGGCGCCAATTCTCCCCGTCGGCGGCATGAAGCAGCGTCATGCTGTGTGCCCGGGCTCAGGCCGTGACACGGCGGGCGAGGCCTACGGGCCTACCTGCTGCCTCCTTGCCGGCCGCGCTGGTCTGTCGCGTCATGTCCAGCGCGCTGGACCTCCGTGCTACGTTTTTGGAGCGGGGAACCAGGGCAACAGGGCTTAAACAGCCCTGTTGCCCTGGTTTCCCCCCCCAAAAACATAGCGCGGGGGACCAGCGTGCCGGAGCAGGGTCCCGTCGCGTCAGGCGCCAGCGACCCCATGGCCTGGTCGCACCAAGCCGGGCTCGAGGTGGAGAGGCTGGAATCCCTAATTGTCTGCGGGGAGCCCAAAGTCTCCCGCAGCTGCGCCGCCGTGCTGAGGAGTAGAAGCCTCCCACCGCCGCAGCAGCAAAGCAGGTGAGCTTTGCATTGGGCTGAAAAATTGCATGCCCAATGCAAACTTTTACCTAATGCAGTGTTTGCAATCCAAGACATAAAGGTTGTTTAAAATGTGTTAAGCATGTTTAGTTTTCTTGTTTATCTTGCTCATCCTGGTACAGATTGACTTTTACTTTTACTAATCTAACACCTGTAGAAGCAGGGAAAGGACCCAGAGTAAAGCTTGCCCCATACAATTTCAGTCTGGCATATAATCATATTACAAGTTGAGAATCCCTTATCCAAAAATACATGCGCCTAATTATTTAAAAAGTGTATCTAAATTACCTTCAGGCTATGTGTACAATGTAGTACTATTAAAAAAAATTGAGTTGATGTTTTTTTCTATAAAAAACTGTTTGTATCATTGAAAGCCCTGTTATTGTGTTTTTCTTTTAAGACAAAAGATGTTACCATATTTTTCGCTCCATAACACGCACCTGCCCATAACACACACTTAGATTTTAGAAGAAGAAAACGGGGGGGGGGGGGGATCATGTGCGGTGGCCCTGGCAGCTGCCGCTGCGCTGAATAGGATCCAGCAGGATCTTTCCTTTTGTAAACAGGAGGCCTACCTGAATTGATCCTGCCTTGCTGGATCAGACCAAGCTCCATCTAGTCCAGCAATTGGTCTCCAACAGTGGCTGGCTGGCCACGTGTCTCTGGACATTCACAAGCAGTGCATGCTGGCGATGGCCATCCCTGGATCTTTGTCCTCAGCATCAGCTTCTCAGATGTGGAGGTTTCATTTAGCCACCATGGCTAGCCACTATTGATACACCTATCCTCTCCATGAAATTTCATCATCCCTTACTAAAGCCATCTATGCTGCTGGCCATCACATCTTGACCACAGCAAATTCCATGTTAATTTCGCTTTATGTGAAGTACTCACACGGCGTGGAGAAAGTGACGCGACGGGACCAGCGCGCCTCGCCCGGCCTGCTGCGCTCTCATTGGAGGCGTTGCGGACGAGGGGTGGATCAGCAGGCGGGGCGAGGCACGTTGGTCCCGTCGCGTCACTTTCGCTGGCGGGTGGGGCAGGGCCGGTGGGATCCGGAGGTCTCCGTGCAGAGCAGAGCTGGCCCTGCACATGCCCGTCCGTGTCCCTGCTGCCGGGCGGGGGGGGGGGGGCGCCGTAGCCGAATCAGCTGAGAGGCGGGGGCTTGCCCCGCTCCGCCCATGAGCCCTCCGCTCTTCCCCGGACCGGTTGGAGGCGCGCAGAGGGATGTAAAAAAAAAAAAAAATTACTTATTTTTTACAATATTCACTCCATAACACGAACAGACATTTCTCCCTATTGGGTGTGTGTGTGTGCGTGTTATGGAGCGAAAAATAGTTCAGACAACGGTATGAGTTGTTTTCACTAAACTAAAACCCTGGTATTCAGGTTTAATTGCAGTGTTGGCACTTTGAAATAAATAAGTTGGTTTTGTGTTGCAGTTTGGGCACTCGGGCTCAAAAAGGTTCGCCATCACTGCCATAGGAGAACACACAGCCCATGGACGAAGGGTCCAGCCAGAGCTAAGCACCCACCTGCTGGTCTCTCCCCTTCCTCACAGCCCCGGACAAAGGGGTCATCTGCTTCTCCCTGGCAGAAGATGGCATCAGGTCTGGGAACTGGCAGCCCTTTTGCAGAGGATAGAAAGAGAGGAATTACTTCCAGCACTTCTGTTTATTAAATTTGTTTAGGGACTTCAAAGCACCCAGGCTGAAACCTCCCCCCCGCCGCCAGACCCATCATGGTCAAAGAGAGGTTGGGCAGGTCTTGGAACTCCTCCACATGGGAGTGCAAGAGAGCTGGTGAGTCACAGATTCCTGCTTGGACCAAGAAGCCTCAGTCTAGGACCACAGGAAACTGAACAGCCAGGAAATCCCCCATAAATGGAGGGAAACAGATAAAAACAGTGGCAATGCCTCCTTCCAGGATGCCTCAGCCGAGGGAAAGAGCGAGCCTTACCCAGAGAGGCCAAATTCCTGCAATTCTCCTCCATGACTTCCCTGTGCAGAGCCCTCTGCGCTGGATCCAGCAGAGCCACCTCCTCCTCCGTGAAATGCACAGCCACCTCCTCAAAGGACACCGGAGCCTGCAAGAGGGAGAGGAAGAGGGTTTCTCTCAGCAGAGCATGGAAAAGGGGAGGCAAAGGGGAGGGACGATCCTGTCAGGCCCAGAGAGACATGCAGGGGACTGAGCCCCCGTACCTGTTCCGGCTGCCCAGAAGCTCTTTCCACTCCAGCACCAAGAGGAGGAGGACGAGAAGGCGCCCCCAGTGTCCTCCCACTGTCTCCAAGAGTCCTCCCATCTCCTAAGAGGAAGACCAAGAAAGAAAGTGGGGAGATACTTGTTACCTGATTTATACACAATTTGAAATTATTTCCTTGTGTGAAGCAAGCCAGTCTCCACACTGGTTTCGGGCATAATTCAAAGTTCCACTTTAGAGTTAGATGAAGTCTTAATCTATGGAAAGAAATCACCTTTTTTCACATGTTAGAAACACATTTCTCCTCCCGACAGAGCCTCAAGGGGAATGCAAAAGCAGCCCATGGAAGTCAAGCGGAGGTGTCAGAGGGAGATCATCTACAAACTTCCCCCTTGATCCTTACCCTGAGTGGAGACACCTCCGTCCCCCAATGGAGCATTCTCTGCTTCTCCAGAATCCCTGGTCACGTGGGCCTCCATCCCCTCGCCCTGGAAGAGGAGGGAGGAGACCAGGTGAGGAAGTCTGATGATGGTGTTTGTGTGCAAGGAGTGGGCGGGCAGAGGCCACAGGCGGCAGCGTTTCCAAGTCCCTCTGCACTCAGGCCTCCTTCTGCACTCATTCTGCCTCCCAATGAGTAGCAGCTCCCTCACAGCCAGGTATCTGGCAAGTGGGCACACAAGGAACTCTGGATTGAGGCCAGTAAACCAACCCTTGCATTAGAAAAGGACTAGAACAGGGTGTCCCAAACCCACTCCTTTAACCAACCGGGAGGAAACAACCTTGAAGCTGCCAGACGTTCCCTTTCTGCTGGGAGGACTGTACCGCTAGTGAAGAATGATCCCCTCCCTCCCTGGAACTTCCCAGCCCCCTTTAACTCTCCTGTGATCCCTGCAAGGTGGGCCAGATCCACACATTCTGAACCACTCAGTGAGGGGAGACAACTCATGCCCCTCTTGGTCTGCTGCTGGGGATTTTTAAGGTGTGGAAGTATTGTTAGGGATTTTTAAGATCTCCGCCCCTTGGAGCTTCCAGGACGAAAGCCTCTCCCACCTGGTGCTGGTCCTCTGCCTGGCTCAGGAGGAAGCCTTCCGCCAGGGCCTTGAGACAGGAAGGTGCTCACATCACATCCTGCAAAGATCACAAGCCCTGGCTAAGGAAGAGAGGGGATCAGGCCCAAACCTTGTCCGGTTCAGGAGCGGCTCTCTGGACGGGGCATCTCTAGCACTGCTCCAGCCCCCAACTCCCCCTCCCCTTGAGACCCTCTGCCCAAAGCAGATTCACCCTCTTGCTCTCCCCCAAAGCCCCCTCCCCCAATTCCTTCTCCTCTTCCAGCCCTGCACTAATCCTGCCCCAAGGTCCTGGGGCTGGGACCTCCTGCCTGGCCCTTACTGTAGGAGTAGGACCCTGTAAGTATTAGAGTGGCAGGATGGAACTCTGACCTGCTGCTTGGAAACATCCAGTACTGATACCACCAAGTGCTTAGCTCTACTCGACCCTGCCCACACGCCCACCCACCCAGAGGAGCTTGGTTTCTCCCTTTGCCCTTTCAGTAGTCTATAACTATCTTATGTCTTAACCCTGTACTGGGCAGTCTACTTGAAAACCTGCCCTGCAGGGTGGACAGCTTCTCATCGCACACTCCAACACAGAGAAGATTGTTGAAACTCTGCTGCAGCAACATGCCGCAAAGATGGGAGTTGATGTGTGCAAGCTCGAAGAATAATGAGGAACGTGAGCTCATCAGGAGAATTTTTACTGAGGTTTTTTCTCACACTCATTGCATTTTACAGCCACCGAATTTTTCGCTCCATAAGACGCACCGGACCATAAGACGCACTTAGGTTTTAAAGGAAGAAAACAAGAAAAAAAATATTCTGAAAATGTATGCAGATTTAATCAATTAAAGCTCCCCCAAATTGATCATTACAATAGCAATGCAAATGTTTAGTGACTACTGAAATTAGTAATTTTATTTAGAATTTGAGGGAATATTAATTGTACTGTGCATGTTGGAAAAGTCCTGTATGTATTTATGCATAAGTCCCATTTTACTCATTGGTGTTTCTGTGTAAATTGCATAGGATTGTAGTGTTGGACAGAAAAAAAAAGTCTTACAACTCCCAGCATTCCCCAGCCAGCTATGCTGGGAATTGTAAACCGTTTTTCTGTCTAAACATACATAGGAGTGTGCCTTTAGTCATCGATCCTTGATGAACTTGCCTTTAGCCCTTTAAAAAATAATTATTTTACACAAGAATAAAATTGCATGCACTGTGCCTTTTACGGAGCAGCAAAGCTCATCCATTAGTAATCTAGAGATGGGGCCGAGCCTGGAGTCGGCTTGTGGCTCGCTCCTGGCTTGGCCTTCGAGGCGGCGGCAGCCGATCTTGCCATTCAGAGCAGCGCGGAGCATTCTCCGCGCTGCTCGAGCTGCCGCCGCCAGACACCCCCCGCCATCCCCCGCAGCCGCCGGACCCCCCCACCCCCACCCTACGTTCTCCGCGCCACCGCTGCCGGAGCCCCGCCTGCGCTCTGTTTTGGCGGGGGGAACAAGGGCAACAGGGCTTAAACAGCCCTGTTGCCCTGGTTTCCCGCACCAAATACAGAGCGGGCGGTCCCGTCGCGTCACTTCCTCCGCGCCGGAAGGACGCGACGGGACCAGCGGACGGGGAGGCAGGCTCTCCAGAGAGCCTGCTGCAGGTAAGCCCGCAGCAGCCGAGTAGCTCGGCGGGACATGAGCAGGCCCAGTTCAGCCTGCTTGGCTACATCTGGGCTACTCGGCTACATCCCTAGAATAACCTATGTGACTTGGGAGGATATGGCTTGTTTGTTTTTTGTTTTTTTTAAAAAAAACCGGTTCTAAGAGATGGTTCCAGCAAATTCTGTTTTAAAAATAAAAGTAACATCACTGCTATAGCCAATTACAAAGATGTAAGATGTTGTCTTACAACATCTGATTTTCTACTTCGTCTGTACTGTATTCATGTTTCATTTTAAGCTCCTGTAATGGTACAAAAATGTGTGATCTTGGAAAAAGGATATTTATGCATAGTGCAATCCTACCTGTGCGGGCTCGGCGGCGCGGCAGGCTGGGAGAGGCGTGCAGCAGGCCAGGCGAGGTGCAGCTGGTCCCGTCGCGTCACTTCCGCCAGCGGGCAGGGCAGGTGGGCTCCGGAGGTCGCCACACGGAGCAGAGCTGACCCTGCGCCCGCCCGCTCGCCCGCATCCCTGCTGCCGGGCCAAGTTTGTGGCGGGTGCGGGTGGCCTTGCCCCGCTCCGTCCAGGAGCCCTCCGCTCTTCCGCCAGACCGGTTGGAGGCGCGCAGAGAGGTATGTAAAAAAAAAATTTTATTTGGGTTTTTTCCTTACAATATTCGCTCCATAAGAAGGACAGTCATTTCCCTCAATTTTTTTTTGGGGGGGGGGAGTGCGTCTTATGGAGCGGGGGGGAAATACGGTATATACAATCAGTGCAAGGCTCTTCATGCTCGGCACAGATAAACATAAAGACTAGCGGGGAGAGAATATTACAGCATAGAACTCTTCTCCTCTCATCGCTGTGTTTTGAGCACACCACCTGTCTTTAACAAGTTATACTCCCAAAAAGAATTTAAGTTCACAGGTGATCTTTCTGCTTCAAGGCCACATTAGACTCTGACAAATATTTGGGGTGAGGGGGGGATGTTCCTGCTCTAGATGAAAGCTCTCCCCAACCGTCAGAGCTGGATTGCTTATGCCTGAAAGTAAAACTTCAGGGGCACTCAAGTGTAAATGAAATGCAATAATTCCCAGTTGCAAATACAGTTACTCAGATTGTAAAGCATGGTAAATAAAAGCCAGAGTCAAAAGAACCAAAAAAGCAATAAAACAAAGTTTCAAAGAAAATAATCAAATAGGAAGCAATTTCATGAAATATGTTAATTTTAGGCAATCTCTGATGAGACTCTTTGCACGGATTCTTGGTGCAGCCTGTGCAAAAAGAGACCCTAAATGTCACCCAAAAGTCAATATCTCACCTCTTTTCTGGGATCGTTCTTTGAATGCAGTCCAATAAAACAGTATCTCAGAACCAGCTTCAGCAAGGCAAATGGGAAAAGCTAGCGGGGGGGGGGGGGCTTTTCTCAGAGCTTTTCCTTCTTTCCCCTCATAGCTCTGAATGGAACCTGGGAACTTCTGCATGCCAAGGGTGTGGGCTGTGGCCCTTCCTATAGCTGGAAAATGACAGCTGACAAACGAAACAGCCCCAGACTCATTCCCACCCTGGATGAAAGCTCTCCCCGTCAGTCAGAGGTGGATTGCTGATGGCCGAAGGCAAAACTTCAGGGGCACTCAAGTCTAACTGAAATGCAGTAAATCCCAGTTGCAAATACAGTTACTCACACTGTAAAGCATGGTAAATAAAAGCCAGAGTCAAAAGAACCAAAAAAGCAATAAAACAAAGTTTCAGAGAAAACAATCAAATAGGAAGCAATATCATGAAATATGATAATTTGCCTGGGAGCCGGCAAAGCGGCAGCGCAACTTGGCACACGCAGAGCGAGAGGCTGTGCCACGCCTCCACTCGGCTCCCTGTCTGGAGCTGGCAAAGCGGCAGCGCAAGGCGCACGCAGAACAAGCAGCCGCGCCACGCCTCCCTGATAGGGAGCCGAATGGAGGCTCCTGGAGCTGCCGCTTTGCCGGCTCCCAGGCAGGGAAGCCCCGTGGTGGCTTTGCCTCGCGCTGCCTTGACCGGCGCCTCGCCCTTTTGCGCTGGCTCCCGGGTAGGGAGCCCCATTGCGTCTGCTCGCTTGGCTGGTGCCTCCCACTGCTGCGCTGGCTCTCAGTCTCACTTCCTTCCTGCCCCCTCCCTCCACGGGAAAGGAAGCTTAGATTCTTGCATGCGTGTGGGTGCGAAGCCTGAAGCCTCTCCTGCCTTGCAAGGGGGGCGGTGAGTTTGGGAGCACATTGGGGCGCACGGATGGGATTGGGAGGAAAGTGCGGGGTGTGTGTGTGAAGAGTAGCAGAGCCCAGGAGGGGACACCACAAAAGGCAGGGAGGCACCTGCTGCTCGAGTGTCTGTGTCTCAAAGCCTTCTGTATAAAGGCTGGAGGCAGGAGCAAGCTGGAGTGGCCCCTTGATTAATAAATAAATTAAAGCCAGTGTGGCATAGTGGTGAGAGTGTTGGACTGGCATTTGGGAGATCTGGGTTCTAGTCCCCACTTGGACATGAAGCTCACTGGGTGACTTTGGGCCAGTGACTGACTCTCAGCCTTACCTACCTCACAGGGTTGTTGTGAGGATAAAATGGAGAGGAGGAGGAGGATTATCTAAGCTGCCTTGGGTTCCTTGCAGGGAAAAAAGGTCTCCCAGTCTCAGCTGGAGTGCCTCACTCATTCTCAACATCTGTACTGCAACAATGGCCTCAGAGAAGAAGAAACAAAAGGTTGAAAATGAAGGCAGTAAGAAGGAGATGATTACAGTGGAAGATAAAAAGGAAATCATTGAGAAGCATGCCCGAGGTATGCGAGTGGTCGACCTTGCGAGATTTTATAACAGGGCTATGTCGACAATTTGCACCATTTTAAAGAAGAAAGAAGAAATAAGGGGGCTAGATGCAGCAAAAGGAGTCACGAGAATATCAAAGCAGCGGCCACATGCTCTGGAAGATGTAGAAAAGTTGCTTCTCATCTGGATAAATGAGAAGCAACTACCAGGTGACACTGTGTCCGAGAACATAATCTGTAAGAAGGCAAAGGCATTGTATGCCGACCTTGTAAGTCAACTGCCAGGCACGTCGACAGAAAACGATGAACGCTTCAAGGCGAGCAGGGGATGGTTTGAGAACTTTAAGAGGAGAAGTGGCATCCATAGTGTTGTGAGGCATGGAGTGGCTGCGAGTTCGGCCACTAAGGCAGCTGAGGCGTTCACTGCAGAGTTCCAGCAGCTCATGGTTTCCGAGGGTTACCTGCCGCAGCAAGTTTTTAACTGCGATGAGACAGGTCTTTTTTGGAAAAAGATGCTGTTTTGTGCTAATGCAAGCAGGGATTTCAAAATCAAGCCCCTGCTCGTGTATCACTCTGAGAATCCACAAGCCTTCAAGAAATGCAAGGTGCAGAAGGGCCAGTTAAACATCATGTGGAGGTCCAACAGCAAGGCTTGGGTCACTCGCATCTTGTTCGTTGAGTGGATCAATGAAGTCTTCGCTCCTTCAGTGAAGAAATACCTTTTAGAAAACGATCTGCCACTCAAAAGTCTTGCTGATTATAGATAATGCTCCAGCTCATCCTCCAGGCCTTGAGGACGACTTACTGGAGGAATTCGAGTTCATTAAGGTCAAGTTCCTTCCTCCCAACACCACTCCACTAATCCAGCCCATGGATCAGCAGGTCATTGCCAACTTTAAAAGGCTTTACACCAAAGCACTATTTCAGCAATGGTCCGAGGTGACCGAAGGAACAAACCTTACCCTCCGAGAGTTTTGGAAAGATCATTTCCACATTGTGAACTGCCTCAAGATCATCGATAAAGCCTGGGAAGGGGTCACCCAGAGAACCCTCAATTCTGCTTGGAGAAATCTGTGGCCCAATTGTGTTCTTGGACATGACTCTGAGGAGTTTGCTCAGGAACAGGAGCAGCCACTTGTCGATGAAATTGTGTCCCTGGGGAGAACCATGGGACTGGAGGTGGATGAGGACGACATTCAAGAGCTGGTGGAGGAACATGGCCAGGAGCTGCATCACAATGGAGCTCCTGGCCATGTTGGAGCTGCATCACGAGCAACAACAAGAGGTTATGGAGGAGATCTCATCTGAAGAGGAGGATAAAAAGGTGGAGGAATCCCTCACTTCAAATGAGATTAGGAGATGTGTAAGATGTGGGAAACCGTGCAAAATTTTGTAGAAAAGTACCACCCAAATCAGGCTGTAGCAGTACGGACGATAAATCTGTTTAACAATAACGCAATGTCACATTTCCGCCAAATCCTCAAAAGGAGGCAAAAGCAAGTGTCATTGGATAGGTTCCTTGTTAAAGTTGCAAAAAAAAAAAAAAAAAAAAAAGGAGATTCCAGTGAGCCAACAGATAGTGGCTGTTATAGTGGTGATCCCATTAGTGATCACCGTCCTACACAATAATCCCCCAATCCATCCTCCTCTCCTCTCCCTAACGCCAGCCACGATTCCTTTCAAAGCTAAAGTTCAGGTTAATTTGTTTTATTTCTAGTTTATATGTTCTGTATTTTGTATTACAATAATAATTCTTATATGATTAAATGGTTGTGGAATGAATCATCTGAGTTTCCATTAGTATTTCTACAATAATACAATACAATAATACTGTATTCATCTGAGTTTCCATTAGTATTTCTACTTTAAATGTTCTTTATTTTTGGTACTATAATCATTTTTATATGATTAAATGGTTGTGGAACGAATCGTCTGAGTTTCCATTATTTCTTATGAGGAATTTCGTTTTGATATAAGAGCATTTTGGATTACAAGCACAGTTCCGGAACGAATCATGCTCTCAAACCAAGGTATTATTGTAGGGAGTAAAATTGCCTTCGGTTCCTTGCAGGAAAAAAGGCGGGGTATAAATATAATAAATAAATAAAAGAAATCATGAGTAAGCAATCTCTGATGACACTCTTTGCACGGATCCTTGGAGCAGCCTGCGAAAAAAGAGACCCTAAAAGTCACCCAAAAGTCAACATCTCGCAACAGGGGGAATCCTCTTTTCCGGAATCGTAATATGAATGTTGTCCCAATAAAACAGTATCTCAGAACCAGCTTCAGCAAGGCAAATGGGAAAAGCTAACGGAGGTGGGGGGGCTCTTCGCAGAGTTTTTCCTTCTTTCCCCTAATTTATTTATTTATTTTATTTATTATATAATAGCTCTGAATGGAATCCGGGACCTTCTGCATGCCAAGGGTGTGGGCTGTGGCCCTTCCTATAGCCGGGAAATGGCAGCTGACAAATGAAACAGCCCCAGACTCCTTCCTCTGCAAACGAGGGACGCCACTTTCCCCAAAGGCCTGGGTGAGGAAAAGGAGAAAAATCCTCCCTCCTCCTCCCTGTGTGTCAAGTCAAATCCGGTTCAGAAGGCCTCTTGCCCACCACCCTCCCCTCCTGAGAATTCCCCAAGACAAAGTGCTCTGGGTGGAATAAAGAGAAAGACAGACCAGGATAGGGCAGCGAAGAAGAGGAAAAGAAGAACTGCCACTGGAAATGGAGAAGGGAGAGAGAATTCCCCCAGGCAAGCGGCCCCTTTCAGGGAGGGAGCCCTGTGGAGGGTGTGCCTACTTAAACTGACTTCAGGAGGGGAGGATGCTGAGGGGCTTTTCTTCCTTTTTTCTTTTTTAAAAGCCCCAGCACTTCCTGGATCATGTCATCACATAGTCCCAGAGGTATCCATCCTAGAATTCTTGAAGAACTCAAATATGAAATTCCTGATCTTCTAACAAAAATATGTAACACGTCCCTAAGATCAGCCTCTCTACCAGAGGACTGGAGAACAGCCAATGTAACACCAATTCTTAAAGGATCTGGGAATTCAGTCCGGTTAGTTTAACATCTGTTCCTGGTAAATTGGTTGAAAGCATTATTAAAGATAAAATTAGTCAGCATGTAGAAGGACAGGCCCTACTGAGGAAGAATCAGCATGGCTTCCGCTAAGCTAAGTCCTGTCTCACTAACCATTTAGAGTTCTTTGACAGTTTCCATAAACATGTGGACAGGGGTGATGGGATACATTGTTTACTTGGACTTGCAAAAGACTTTTGACAAAAAAGGTTACAGCAGCTGGGATTGTTTACCTTAAGAAAAAGGCGAGTAAGGCGAGACGTGTCATAGAGGTGTACAGAATTATGCCTGGTGTGGAGAAAGTGAACAGGGATACATTTTTCTCACTCTCTCATAAAACTATGGTAAAACCCAGCTGGGTCATCCCAGGCAGATGACTGGTGGGGGATTCAGGGCATAGAATCACAGAAAAGTAGAGTTGGAAGGGGCCTACAAGGCCATCGAGTCCAACCCCCTGCTCAATGCAGGAATCCAGGTCAAAGCATCCCTGACAGATGGCTGTCCAGCTGCACCTTGAATGCCTCCAGAGTGGGGGAGCCCACCACCTCCCTAGGTAGTTGGTTTCATTGTCTTATTGCTCTAACAGTTAGGAATTTTTTCCTGATTTTTAGGTGGAATCTAGGTTCCTGTAACTTGTGCCCATTATTCCATGTCCTGCAAACTGGGATGATCGAGAAGTGATCCTGGCCCTCCTCTGTACACCTTCAAGTACTGGAAGAGTGCGATCATATCTCCCCTCAGTCTCCTCTTCTGAAGGCTAAACATGCCCAGTTCTTTCAGTCTCTCCTCATAGGGCCTTGTTTCCAGTCCCTTTATCATCCTTGTTGCCCTCCTCTGAACCCTCTCCAGTTTGTCTACGTCCTTCTGAAAGTGTGGTGCCCAGAACTAGACGCAGTACTCAAGATGAGGCCTAACCAGTGCCGAATAAAGGGGAATTATCACTTCCCACGTTTCTATTAATGCAGCCCAAAATAGCATTTGCCTTCTTTGCAGCCACATCGCATTGCTGGCTCATATTCAGTTTGTGATCTACCACAATTCCAAGATCCTTCTCATTGTAGTATTGTTGAGCCAAGTGTCCCCCATTCTGTAACTCTGCATTTGGTTTCCTTTCCCTAGGGTGGCCGGTTGCCGGCCAGATGGGCGATTAACAAATGTAAATAATAATAATAATAATAATAATAATAGGTGCAGCACTTGGCATTAATCCCTATTAAATTTCATTCTGTTGTTTTCAGCCCAGCGCTCCAGCCTATCAAGATCACTTTGAATTTTGTTTCTGTCTTCTAGAGTGTTAGCTGTTCCACCCAACTTTGTATCATCTGCAAATCTGATAAACATTCCCTGCACCTCCTCCTCCAAGTCATTAATAAAAATGTTGAAGAGCCCTGGGCACAGGACCGAGCCCTGTGGTACCCCGCTCTTTACCTCTCCCCAGTTTGAGAAGGCACCATTGATAAGCACTCTTTGAGTCTGATTCTGTAGCCAATTGTGGATCCACCTGATAGTTGTTCTATCTAGCCCACTTTTACTTTAATCTAGCAGATCAAAGGAAGTCCTTCACACATACCACATAGTTAAACCATGGAAAATCCACTTCCACAAGATGTAGTGATGGCCACCCATTGAGAGGGTTTTAAAAGGGGATTGGACAAATTCATGGAGGAGGAGGCTAGCCATGGATACTACTCCTGATGGCTATGTGCTACAGCTACCTCCAGGACCAGAGGCAGAATGCCTATGTGCACCAGTTGCTGGGGAACATGGGCTGGAGGGTGCCTTCTTTTACTGATTATATGTAATCCGCTCCAGGAGACTTTTTGACTGAGGTGTGGGATAAAAATACTCTAAAATAAATTAAGTGAATAATTAGTTTGAAACAAATATTTAAAACATAAAAAGTGGAGCATCTATAACCGTGCACCTGCCCATTCCCAGAGTATATAATATTTTAAAAAAAAAATAAAGAAGAAAAGGTGCTGCAGCAACCAGCACCCACCTCGATGGCCCGCAGCGTGCCTCCTGAGCAGGATACTGCAGTGGGCTTGGGGAAAGGCGTCTGAATATAGTCCCCAAGCACCCTGCAAAGATGTCACTCAGAGGAGATGCTACTGCCCCACAACCCCCACACCACATCTGGCTCAGATTTGTTTGAAAAAACGGCCCACAACCACCACCTCTTGCTCAAAGAAATTCAAAAATGACCCACAACTACCAGACCTTGCTGAGAAAACCTAAGAAATGACCCCGTCTCTAAGCTATGGGAGGAGCAGAAAGAGGCCCGGAGGCCGCGCGGGCGCACTTTGGGTGAGCGAAATCCTGTTTGAACCGCACAAGCCACCGCAGCTTAAACCACGCAACCGCCAGGCTGCCCCACAGCAGCCCCACCGCCACAGCACCCCCCGCCCCACGACCCGCAAACGCCTTTCCCTTGCCTGGCGGGGCCCCTCAGCCTGGGGCGGAAGACGCTGCTCGCTCGCTCTTGCAGCCTTCTCTTCAAAAAATAAAATAAAAATATTTTTTAAAAAGCTGCTCCGGTCTGAAGGAAAACGGGGAAAAAAACCTCCTCCTGCTGCTGCTGCAGCTGCAGCTTCCTTGCGGCGGGCTCCGGAGCTGGGCCTTCCTCGCCAGAGACTCCACACAGCCCATCGGGTGCTGCAGAAAGTCTCCTCTTTTCACGACTTTGATTGGCCCAGTAATGGTCACCTGACGAGGTCGCTATGCAACCTGGGCCCGCCTTCGGCTGCTCCGCCAAAGAAACGCGTCTGTGCGCAGCAGGGCAGCGCAGGCCGAGATGATGATGATGATGATGATGCCGCCGCCGCCGCCGCCGCCCCTCCTGCCTCGGCCGCAGACCCCGCCCGGAGGGGTTTTTAAAGGGGTGAATGTGGGACTCTGGCGGGGGTGGAGTCCCTTTGGAAGTTCTTTGCGCTGAGGGAAACGGCCCCTCCCCGCTTTCAGCAGCCCCCCGTGGCATGAAGAAGAATGGGAAGGATCTCTGGGAAAGTGACCCCCCCCCCCGCCTATGGATGCGCAGGAGGAGGTTCCGCGGCAGCTGCATCCGCGAGATGGGGCCGGTTGCGACGTGCCCTGCCCGCCAGGCTGAGCCGCCGGGCGGCCGAGCAGGCAGCGGTGACCTGACTCGGGGGGGGGGGCTGCCCCTTCGCGCCCCGCTGACCCCTCTGCCTGGGAAGGGGCGGGGCGGGGCGGGGCGGGGCGGCGTCTCCTGGTCCTGGGCTGCCCTCCTGCCGCGCCCCCTGACCCGCCGCAGGCCCCTTTCCTTCTCCACCTTCCCCCACCCTCGAAATTTAGTGTTCTTTCCCCCTAAACCCCCACAGGGGGAGGAAAGTGGGTGGTGGCAGCTCCCCTTGGGAAAGCTCTTTTCTTGCTTTTTTCCATAATTTTTTTATTTAAAAAACAAACACACAAAGGAAAAGAAAAAGCTGATTTAGAGGTTTGTCCTAAACTAGCTTTGCTATCAATAACGGAAAGGGTGATCGGTCCTCAAAATGTTAAAGAATTAATTATAAACTTGTTAACGGCAGGTAGACTAATGATAACAAGGAAATGGAAAATTCAGCAAGTTTTCACTATTACTGATTGGTATAAAGAAGTATGGGATATGGCATTGAATGATATGTTGACTTGTAGTATTAAATGCAAAAGGGGTCAATTAAAGAAAAATATTTTCAAGGATATTTGGGGTTTATTTCTGGAATATGTGTTTAAAAAGGGGAAAGGGAGTTTACCCTGTCAAGATATGTTGTATTTTTGGAATAATGAACAATTATAGAGTCATTGTATTATTTGGTCCCATGGTGATGGGAGCACTATATTAGTTATATGTGTGTGTTATTTTCTTTGTATTGTTTAAAAATTTAAATAAAAAATATTTAATAAAAAAAAAAGAAAGAAAGAAAAAGGAAACACCACAAAAAGTAAACTCAAATGGACTTCTGATTTTTCCATAACAAAGTATAAGTAACATTATATACTCGACCATTTTATACTGCCCACTCGACCATGAAACTCACTGGGTGATTTTGGGTCAGTCACTGACTCTCAGCCTAACCTACCTCACAGGGTTGTTGTGAGGATAAAATGGAGAGGAGGAGGAGGATTATGTAAGCCGCCTTGGGTTCCTTGCAGGAAAAAAGGTGGGGTATAAATATAATAAATAAATATACTCTATATGTGAAGAACATGGCTGCAGTTAAGTCAAACATCTCTTTTTTGCACACTCCCGGGGCAGCCAGCCCATTGCACGAGGCTGGTGCGTGTGTGCAGTTGCCGGAATGATGCTGCCGCCGCCGCCAGATGAGGGTTCTTCCTTATTCGGGGAGTCGCCATTGCGAGAGGGCAGGAACCCCCACAGGGGGAGGAAAGTGGGTGGTGGCAGCTCCCCTTTGGAAAGCTCTTTTCTTTCTTTTTTCCATATTTTTTAAATTTAAAATACAAACACAGAAAGGAAAAGACATCACGAAAACACAACAAAACTCAAATGGACTTCTGATTTTTCTATAACAAAGTATAGTCATGCCTTGGATTGAGAGCATAATTCGTTCCAGAAACGTGCTTGTAATCCAAAGCACTCTTAAAACAAAATCCCCCCAAAAAATTTGTACAGAGATTTTTAATTTAAGCTGTATTACAGTACTTGTATTGCAAGACGTTGCTTGTATATCAAGTAAAAAAAAATTAAATAAATATTTAAAAATTTGCTTGTCGTGCAAAATGCTCTCAAACCAAGTTACTTGCAATCCAAGGTATTACTGTATGAGTAACATTATATACCGGTACTCTATATGTGAAGAAAAAACATGGCTGCAGTTAAGTCAAGCAGTCCCGCCCCTTCAGTATTCCGTTCTGTGTCTTGGCTTCAGCCTGGGAATCAGTGAGACGGGCTGTTATGGGACTAGCAAGACTGTAGCTTCAAGGCCCCCGTTAATTGGAAGAGGCCTGAGAAAGTGTCTACAGCTGAGCTAATGGGGAGAAGCCTGGGAGGGTGGATCCTCCTGAGGTGAACAGCTAGGATTGGTGGAGATTAGGTGGGAGATTGGTTGCCTGAGCAAGGGATAGAAGAGCCCAGCTAGAAGGGAGGGGTGGTTCTGCTTGGGATTTGGGTTTCCGGAGCTCCTTCTTGGCAAGTATGGTCAAGGGTGTCAGGGTAGCTACCTTAGCTAGGCCTACTTTATCTTTGAAGGTTTTCAGTAGACTTGGGGGTCTGATGGGTTTCTTTTAAAGTAAATTTGGGGTTTGATTGGATGACCTTTTATTGTCCCTTTTCCTCTTTCCCATTCCCTGCACATTCCTACCTCACCCCCTTTCCCTTATCCCCCTTTTACCCCTTTCTTACAAGGGATATTTTAATGTGTATTTTAGTCATTGGAGCCCCTACACTGCTTAACATTTACCGTAATCTTGTAATAAAGTCTCCATCTCCACAGTTGTGTTTGTTTATTGGTCTTCTGTGGCTGGGCTGCTACTCCGGTTTTTGGCGTAAGGGACCGGGAGGTGGGTGGCAGACTGGGATATTTTGGTATCTGCGGGCCTACCTTGTAGGACAGGTGTGGGCAGCTGTCCTTCACACTCCATAGTTACAATTATATTTCTCTTTTTTGTCTTATCAAATGTGAGGTGGATGAACAAGAAGAATAGCAAGTTCACAAAACATGACTTTAACTATAACCCTAGGTATTAATTCTTCTAATTAAACAATACTAAGCATTTCTACTCATATCTAGTAAAGTTCCCCGGCTTCTTTCCACTTATTTATCGAAGAAACAAACTTTTTAACCACATATTTTCCCATTTCACTCATAACTCTCATATCTTTTGACAATTTTAGGCCTATATTTGTTTACATCCCTTCCATTAATCTTTCTCTCAAATTACAACAGAGGTCAGTTATACGTTACCTTCAGAATCTAATTTCCAGCCTCTTTCAACCTTTTTTCATGATAAGAAACATGAACTAATCATAAGCTTGCCAGTTCTTTAATTCATAGCATCATAACATAGTTTAAACCATTTCTAACAATTCCAATGCATAACATTTAGATCCTTTCAAGCACTGCTTTCTCAAGTGACTGGAAGCTGAATGAAACCAGAGGTTCTATGCAGGACTTAATATTATTTATTCAATTTATATCCCACCTATATACTACTACTCTAGGCAGTGTACAAAATAACAATCAATTAAACAAGTGTGCAGTAAAAACATCTGTTAAACATAAAAACAGTATAAAAATTCCATAAAAACAATAAAATTCCATAAAAATTAGATTGTAAACATGCGGGCAGGGACTGTATTGTTAATTGTTGTAAACTGCCCAGAGAGCTTCGGCTATTGGGCGGTATAAAAATGAAATAAATAAATAAATAAAAATATAATAGAATATTATGAAAGGAAGGCCTGCTGAAATAACAAAGTATTTCACTTTATATTATGCAGCAATGCCCTTCCCCATCATGCCTCAAGATCCTTCTATATTTACTTCTAAGTCTTGTCCAGGAAAGGTTCTTTCCAATGTTGATTAAAATCTTGCTCCTTTGCTGCAGTTGTGTTTTTAAAAGCTTGTTTTTGAGTGAGGGAAAACCCCGAGAGTGCAGCCTTGAAAGGGGAGGAAGATGGCTCCACAACAGTGTGTGGAACACTACAGTTCCTGAAACACGGAACAAGTTCAAGCTGGGAATCTATGGCTGAAATAGCTAGCCAGTTCAAACAGTTGCAACGTGGTCGTACTTCAGAATGCACCTGTACTATCGATTTTAAAGCATAATATTACAGGTACATGTGAGAGAAATTATCAAAAACCGGACTGCAAATTAAGTATGGGGGTCAACCTAAAACACCAAACACAACCCAAATTTTATCTAAAAGCATGTTGGAGTATGCATATGTGTGGAGAAACTAGCCTTTAGGGGTACACACACACACCTCATGTGTGAACCGGCTGGGGTGGGGTGTGCATAGTTAGCGTGTAGAGAAAATAGTTTTTAGGGTTCCTGCATGCATGCAGGAACACACACACACACACACACACCTCCTCATGAGTAAACCAGGTGGGGGCTGGGAGGAAGCAAAAGGTGCATGGAACATGAGATGGGGCTTGGCGTCTAGAAGTCTGGAGGAGCCAGGCTGAGGGCATTCATATGCATAGTTCAAGCCATGACTCACGAGTTCCCTTTCCCCCTGCCTGGCCAGTTCCCTCCCCCCTGCCTGGCCAGGTGAAGTTCAAATTGATTGGCTGAAGCAAGAAGGTTACAGAAAAGGGGAGGGGGAAGAGCTTTTTCCCCACCTGTAGCCTTTGTTCTTGGTCAGTCCTTTTGGTAGCGTGCCCAGCATGGCAGCGCGCCAGCGAGGGGCCCGAGCCTTTAGGGGGGCCCCCCCTCAGGAACCGACCCCAGGCAGCCCCTGGTAAAATTAGCTGGTTGGAGGGCTCTAGAAAGGCAGGACTGTGCTGGATCTAACCCTTGAAGCGAACACCCTCAGGTAACAGGTGTGTGTCTGAGAGATTTTACGGAATCAGGTCTTTATTGTTTTATAGCTTTACTGTGTACCAAAGTGTCTCTCTATATTGTGTGCGTCTCTTATTTCCCTAATCTTGTTGTAAATTGCTACCAGAAATAAACCTTGTTTGGTTTTACCCCACATGGGTTTTGTAGTGCTCTGTGTGTTCAGTATCTAAATCCAGGTTACAGAAATATGAAGGCGAGTCCCTAAACAGAGATCTAAATAAGATTGCAGACAGCTGAGGCTGGCAGTCTGGTATCTTGAGATCTCAGAGGGTCTTGGTTCCTTTGCCAGTAGGCAAGGGTGGGGGGGTGGCGGGTCAGCCAGCCCCCCCTTCCGGGCCACATAGTGGCAAGTGCTGGGTCTCCTTTGAGTAGGAAAGGGTGGGAGGTCTGGCGGGCCAGCCAGCCCCCCCTCTTCCTCCACAATATGGATTATTTGGGGAACCACAGCAAATATTGAAGCATTTGTACTAAGGGTCCCAGAATTGGTGGACGGTCATCCCCCGGGTCTGGTAAGTCCAGTCCCTGTTCCGGAGCTCTTCTCCATGCAAGACCCCTTTCTTCTCCTCCCATCCGCTGTTCAGCCACTTTATCTTAATCTCCAGGGGACAGAAACTCACCGCAGCATAAAGCAGGAGGGTGTGGGGGGAGAGGGGGCCTTCCTTGGTGGGGGAGATGCTGCCTGTGGGCTGAATTGGAGGGAAAGAAGAAGGATGTCCCTGAGGGACAAGGGGGGGGGGAAGACAAGAGGGAACAGGAGAAGCTGAGAGAGATCAAGAAAGAGGGGGGTTTTCTTGGCAGACCAATCAATACCAGCATTCTCTTCCCATCTAAAGCCAGCCAGAAGCCCTAAGGCAGCTGTACATGATGAAAAAACTGGAAAGGTGAACAAGCAAAAACTACAAGGTGCACTGTTTTCACTTATCCATTAATGCACAAAAAATATTGTGCAAGGCATAAACATGAAAAAGCTTGAAATGAAGATGGCAAGAAAATATCACATACTTTGGTTTAGTTAGTCAAGGTTGAGTAAGGAGTTGTTTTCTCAGAGATAAACTTTTTAAAAACCACCCTGTATCATCTAGCCTGAAAGAAGAATGTTTAAGCCTCCTTTGCATGTTTTAATATCATGGGAATCTTCTAGTTGAGACTCTGAGCCCAAATTTATGGGGGCTTGTGAAGGACCGCCAAAGCACTGGTCTTTTCCTGCAAAGCGCAGCAATAAACACTGGAATCTAGCACTTAGTCAAAGTGAAATGAGTTCTAGGCAAAACTGAAAGTATCTTTATTTGATAGTAAACAAATACAAAGTGAAAAGAGAGATATGGGAAGGTTAAACTAGCAGAAAAGGAAGCTCTCTTATTACACAGTCAGACCTACATATACACTAGTCTAGCTGACATCAGAAATTCTAACCTAGTTGAACACTAGAAACAGAACGAATTTACAGCAATACCCCAGGTGCTCCGCTTGGGGGTTGAGTGACCAGACTGGCCTGAGCTGCGGTCCCGTTCCTTGCTCCCAACGACCTACAGAAGCCTTGGCTGCTTCTTTTACCCCCTCACTCACCCCCCTCTTGATCCCCAGACCCCTCCCTCTCCTGACAGAACAAACCAGTTCGGCCAGGCGGGAAGGATGTTAGAAGGGTGATTGCGGGTACTTGACAACCCATTGAGGGTGTGTGTGTGTGTGTGTGTAACCATCTAAATGTAAATGCGTGTGTTCTGGACCTGGCAGCTCATTGAAGGTGTTTGGTGAAACCCATCTGAATGCAGATGTGTGTCTAGGACTGAGCTCTCCTGCCCTGGGCAGGGATTATGCAGGGGAAATGGAGCAAAGTGTATCTTGGTCTGGCTTTCTCTCCACATCCCCCCTTTGGGAAGATGAAATCAGGGTTTCTGAACACCCCAAATTCCATCTAGCTTCATCTTGAGAGATATGATTATAGATATTTACCCCCTTAGGGGTTTCCCACCAAAATGGAATTCTATGTTTTGGGCCAAGCACCATTTGAAACAACTACTTGGTCCATCAATTGGTAGCATAGACCTAAAATCTGTGCAGAAAATTTCAGATAATGGCTATTCACAGAGGATGATCCTTCTCTTCGAATCCAAAAGGATCCCATCTATTATGATGGGACTGAAGTCTAAGCTAGCTCAGTATGGTGTAATCCCCAACCGACACTTCACAAATACAGCAATAACATCCTTGATATCTGCCAGAAAAGGGGACAGCAGGAGAACAACAACCTCACATGCTGACTTACCTAAATGCAACAAACAACAAGAAACCCATAATTTAACTAAGTTACTGGTTAGTACAGACTGTAGGGCACAGTTAAGCCCTCCTAAGGATACTGCCTCATTTCAAAATCAGTCTCAAGTCACAGTGAGTGAACCTATTTGTATCATCAAGAGAATAGCAAATCCCAGCAGGTCCTATCCTGCGGATGATGAAATACAAGATCTTCCATCTTTAGAATATGGGATGCCACCGATGAATAGATATGAGGCAGGCATCAAGACTTCAAATAATTGGTTGAACTACCGATTCCTCAATACATCAGAATTGGGAACTCCTCCAACAACAACAACTTTGGACATAGGAAGTTCGAAACAAGTCACTCCCATAAAGGAAAATGGATGTGTTTTTTTAGACACAGACATATTGAACAACATGGAAGTACAAAATGCAACACCTCTAGTAGTCTAGGACTAAAATTATTATCCTGGAATATTGCAGGTTGGTCTTCCAAACAAAACAATAAGCAATTTTTGGATTTTCTGGGCTGGTTTGATATAATTTTGTTGCAAGAAACATGGCAAGTGGAAACTATTCAGTTGAATGGCTTCAAGTGCCACAGTATGGAGGCTACACCATCAGATAAGGGGGGAAGGGCAAAGGGAGGATTAGCGTGTTTTGTCTCCACAAGCATCAAAGCAAGTGTCACGTTAATGCCATCTTGCAATCCATTAGCTGCTGCTATGCTAATTCAGTGTGAAGGAATACTCCTAATGGTAGTCAATACTTATTTCCCGCCCTGCTCAACAAAATCAGCTGTGGATAAAATCTGGGGGAGTCTGGACAAGTACATAGATCATCTAGAATCCCTGCACCCTGATGCAGCACTTGTAATTGCAGGCGACTTCAATGCGCGAATTGGAGCTGATGATCGAAAGCTTTATGCCCGCTTCCATCACGTCCTAGACTTGGACACACCTGGGGACCAGGAGACTTTTCGTGTTTCCAAAGACAGTAAGTCCAACTATGCGGGGTTTAAGCTCCTCCAATTTAAAAGACAAAGAGAGCTGCAAGTACTAAACGGTTCAACAATTGGAGATCAGAAAGGGGAGTATACTCATTTTTCAAATCAGTCTGGTAGTGTGATTGATTACATAATGATATCAAGTTTAATGACCAGGTTTCTTACACATTTCAAGGTCGGCACCTACACGGAAAGTGATCATCTACCACTAATAGCGACGTTTGCAAATATAGCACAGAATAAAGTGCATATACAACCCCAATATATTCCAAATGGAGATCTGGGAGTGACTGGTAATAAGAAAATTAAGTGGACTTTTAAAACTGACCTAACGTTATCTCAACTTTTGCAATCAAAGGCTTTCAGAACCCTATATGATGCAATCCTCTCTGCAAAAACATCCATTGAAGCCATTCAGGCATTCCAGGAATTGACAGATAATTTACAAAGGCATTTAAAAGCCGAAGCCAATCCAGGCCGGAGAAAATTAACATCTAATACAGGCTGGTATGACCATGAATGCAAAAGGGCTAAAAGCCATGTAAATAGAATTTACCAAAAATATAGAAATACCAACTCAGCTTCTTGGCTGAAGGAGTATATAATAAGCCGAAGGAAGTATAAAGCACTAACTAAAAAGAAAAAATGGGAAGATGGGATAAATGCGTGGCATCTGTTGCTGAAAGCTTCTCACACTAAAGACACCAGTCTCTTCTGGCGCACAGTGTCAGGTTTACTGGACAAGAATTACAATTATCCAATGTGTGTAATTAGTCCAACTGAATGGACACTTTTTTATCAGGCACTGTATACAGACGACGAGGTCAGTAACACAAAGGTTAAGCAATGCACGGAAGATTTACACCATCTACCACAATGGCTCCCGGTGACAACAAATGAGGTCAGGGATCTCATTTCTCAACTAAAGAAAAATAAAGCACCTGGAATAGACTTTATCCCTCCAGAACTCTTAAAATCAAATTCTAATTGGTGGGCCCCCTTGTTGGCAGCCTTATTCACCCATATTGACCTAACAGGATTGATCCCTAAGGATTGGGACACAGCAGTAGTTGTTCCTATATACAAGAAAGGCAGAAAAACCGATCCGGCAAATTACCGTCCAATTAGTTTGTTATGTATAATCAGCAAACTGTATGCAAAACATCTGTACAATAAGTTACTGGAATGGCTAGGTGATGAGAATTTTTTGGCAGATGTGCAAGCTGGATTCAGGCAAGGAAGATCAATTACAGACCACTGTCTAGTTTTGTCCCATCTAATTGACAAATACATAAAAAAACCAAAAGGAGCTTTATATGCAGCATTTATTGATTTAAAGGCAGCATTCGATGCAATCTCCCGTTTAAGACTTTGGGACAAATTATCAGCAACATCTATAGATAAAAGACTTTTATTTTTAATAAAAAGCCTGTATAACAACACATGGCTGAAAATAAGATGCACGAGGGATGGTGGCCTGACTGACCCAGTTCTATCATCTAAAGGGGTCAAGCAGGGATGTATTTTGGCCCCCGTTCTATTTAATATCTATATAAACGATATTGGCGAATTTCTATCATGCCCCAATTTTCATGCTCCAAATGTAGCCACAAAGAAAATCTCTATTCTATTGTATGCAGATGATGCAGTAATATTATCACAGACTAAGGTAGGGCTAAGGAGGTTATTAAAGGCATTTTCTCAGTACTGCCAAAAAAATCATCTCATAATCAACTATGAAAAAACGAAAGTAGTGGTCTTTTCCAGATGTTATAAATTACACAAATGGCATTTAGACGGGCACCTTATTGAGCAAGTCAAAGCTTTTAAATACTTGGGTATAATATTCCATCATTCAGGGACATGGACAGCCCAGCAAGCTTATGCGATTGAAAAAGCCACTAGGAGTGTCCAAATTCTCCTGCGTTTTTATCGAACAAAAGGACAAAATTTCATCCCTGCAGCCCTTGAAGTTTTCAAAGCCAAGGCTTTGGGATTTCAATTTGGGCCGATTCCAATCTGAAACCACTGGAGACAGTGCAGTCCAAATTTTTAAGACAAATCTTTGCAGTTCCCAATTGTGCCCCAAATGCTGCGTTGCGACACGAGGCTGGAGTTATTTCTATACAAACGCAAGTCTGGATGAGGACACTTACGTTATGGCTGCGGCTGCATTTAACTGATACGGGTCTGCTTCCCCTGATAGTCAGAGATACTCACGAGAGTAGCTGGCAAAAAGCTATAACCAGAAAGCTAAATCTGTCTGGCTTTTCAGTTCAATATCTAGTAGGCCTAGGCTTCTTTAAAGCCAAATAAACTATAAAACTGCGCTTACTGGATATTGAAAGACAAAACAGCTGTTCCATAATGAAGAAATTGAATCCCCATCTTAATTTGACAATATGCAGTCCTGCAGAAAATATAGCCGCATATTTACAACAGCTTACATACTCTAAACATAGGATAGCTTTTTCAAGAGCTCGTCTAAATGTGATTCCCACTGCGGTCCTGGAAGGCCGCTTTAGGAGAATTCCATATCAGAATCGAGTGTGCATTTGTGGAGATGGTAACATTGAAACCATCACCCATGTGCTGCTCTTTTGCTCCCTGTATAGAACTAGCCGAGAAGAGTTGATTACTCCTCTATTGACACCTTATCCAGGGCGCCCAGTCGATTACTATGTGAATTTTCTTTTAGAGGACCGCAATAGGATGGTGACAGCAAATATAGCAAAATTCATAGCTATTGTGATCAAAATGAGGGCAGCAACTAGAGTTCAACAAAATACATAATTTTAGATAAATTTTAGATAATTTTAGATATAATTTTAGACATAATCTTAGATATAATCTTAGATATAATTTTAGATATAATCTTAGATATAATTTTAGATATAATTTTAGATATACTTTTAGATATAATTTTAGCTGTGATACTGAGTTTATGCAAGCATTTGTTTTACTCTGAACATTGAATATTTATTGTGTGTTATGAGTTATTTGTAATTTGTTTTAAATTGCAATGGCCAATGGCTAGATGCAAATAAAGTTTGACTTGAAGACTTGAAGACCCCAAGTCACCCAAAAGTCAACATCTCACCTCTTTTCTGGGATCGTTTTTTGAATGTCCAATAAAACAGAACCAGCTTCAGCTTCAGCAATGCAAACGGGAAAAGCCAGTGGGGGGGGGGGGGAGGCTCTTCTCAAAACTTTTCCTTCTTCCCCCTAGTAGCTCTGAATGGAACCCAGGACCTTCTGCTTGCCAAGGGTGTGGGCTGTGGCCTTTCCCGGCCCTTCCTACAGCCGGGAAATGGCAGCTGACAAATGAATGCCCAAGACTCCTCCCTCTGCAAACGGGGGGGGGGGGGGGAAGCCACTTTCCCCAAGGGCCTGCGTGAAGAGGAGGAGGAGAAAAATCCCCCTTCCCCCTCTCTGTGTGTCAAGTCAAATCCAGTTCAGAAGGCCTCTTGCCCACCACCCTCCCCTCCTGAGAATTCCTCCAAAGTGCTCCGGGTGGAATAAAGAGAAAGACAGGCCAGGATAGGGCAGGGAAGAGGAGGAAAAGAAGAACTGCCACTGGAAATGGAGAAGGGAGAGAGAATTCCCCCAGGCAAGCGGCCCCTTTCAGGGAGGGAGCCCTCTGGAGGGTGTGCCTACTTAAACTGACCTTAGGAAGGGAGGATGCTGAGGGGCTTGTCTTCCTTTTTTCTCATCTAAAAGCCCCAGCACTTCCTGGATCATGTCATCACATAGACCCATAGGTATCTATCCTGGAATTCTTCAACAACTCAAATATGAAATTCCTGATCTTCAAACAAAAATATGTAACACGTCCCTCAGATCAGCCTCTGTACCAGAGGATTGGAGAACAGCCAATGTAACACCAACTCTTAAAAAGGATCTGGGAAATCAGTCCGGTTAGTTTAACATCTGTTCCTGGTAAATTGGTTGAAAGCGTTATTAAAGATAAAATTAGTTAGTATGTAGAAGGACAGGCCCTACTGAGGAAGAATCAGCATGGCTTCAGCTAAGCTAAGTCCTGTCTCACTAACCATTTGGAGGTCTCTGACAGTTTCCATAAACATGTGGACAGGGGTGATGGGATACACTGCTTACTTGGACTTCCAAAAGACTTTTGACAAAAAAGGTTACAGCAGCTGGGATTGTTTACCTTAAGAAAAAGGCGAGTAAGGGGAGACATGTCATAGAGGTGTGGAGAAAATGAACAGGGAGACATTTTTCTCACTCTCTCATCATCATCATCAGGCGATCACTCGTGACCGAGTAAGATTGTCTTCCGGGATAAAAGGAGGAAATTCTAAAGAAGATTGTGTAGTCTCTAGCGATGGGTCCGTAAGTGACTGTGGAGGCCAATTCTAGATCCACAAAGCTCCCACAGTGAGGACACAGGTTACCAGATAGAAGATGGTCCTGTAAAGGATTCATTTGACGTGCTTTTCGCTTAGCACGTTTCTTCCCTTCACCTTGCACTCGGCTTCTTCAAAGTCCATGGAACCTTTGTGAAAGGCCAACCTCCATTTAGATCGTTCATGGGCCAGAGCTTCCCAGTTTTCGATGTTTATATTGCATTTTTTTAGATTAGCCTTATGAACATCTTTAAACCTCTTATATTGACCACCGATATTCCGCTTTCCATCCTTGAGTTGGGAGTAAAGTAACTGCTTTGGAAGACGGCAGTCAGGCATTCGAACAACATGACCGGTCCACTGAAGTTGGCGTCGAAGGATCATTTTTTCAATGCTAGTAGTCTTTGCTTCTTCCAGTACACTGACATTTGTTCGTCTATCTTCCCAAGTAATTCGCAGGATTTTCCGGAGGCAACGTTGATGAAACCTTTCAAGGAGGTGGAAGTGACGTTTATAGATAGTCCATGTTTCGCAGGCATACAATAAAGTTGGTAATACAATGGCTTCATAAACCAGTGTTTTGGTCTTCTTACAAATATCCCGATCCTCGAACACTCTATGTTTCATTCGAGAAAATGCGGCACTTGCGGAGCTCAAACGATGCTGGATTTCACTGTCGATGTTAGCTGTAACAGAAAGATAGCTGCCAAGATAGAGAAAATGATCGACATTTTCCAGTATTGTCCCGCCAAGCTGGACAGATGGCATCACCAAAGGGTTAGCTTGCACTTGCTGATGAAGCACTTTGGTTTTTTTGATGTTAAGTGAGAGACCAAGTTTTTCGTATGCTTCTGCAAAAGCATTTAGGATAGTTTGGAGATCATCCTCTGAATGTGCGGAGACCACATTATCATCAGCATACTGAAGTTCCACAACGGAGGTTGTAATTACCTTACTTTTTGCTTTCAGTCTGCTGAGATTAAAAAGCTTTCCATCTGTTCGATATATAATTCCCACACCAGTGGGAAGTTTCCCCTTGACAAGATGTAAAACCATGGCGATGAAAATGGCAAATAATGTTGGGGCGATAACACATCCCTGTTTAACACCTGATCCCACTTTAAATGGAGCACCATGAGAGCCGTTGTTGTCCAAAACCGTTGCCGTCATGTTGTCATGGAGAAGTCGCAAGATATTCACAAATTTATTGGGGCATCCAATTTTCATAAGGATAGTCCAGAGAGCTGTACGGTCTACAGTATCAAAGGCCTTAGCCAAATCGATAAATGCCATATAAAGGGGTTGATTTTGCTCCCGGCATTTTTCTTGGAGCTGACGTGCAGTAAAAATCATGTCTACTGTCCCTCTAGAGGGGCGGAAACCATATTGAGTTTCAGGGAGGATCTCTTCTGTTTCAGGGAGGATCTCATAAAACTATGGTAAAACCCAGCTGGGTCATCCCAGGCAGATGACTGGCGGGGGATTCAGGGCATAGAATCACAGAAAAGAAGAGTTGGAAGGGCCTACAAGGCCATCGAGTCCAACCCCCTGCTCAATGCAGGAATCCAGGTCAAAGCATCCCTGACAGATGGCTGTCCAGCTGCACCTTGAATGCCTCCAGAGTGGGAGAGCCCACCACTAGTGGTGGGGCCGAGCCTTGAGTCGGCTGGCGGCTCGCTCTGCCCTCGGCCCTCCGCGGCAGCAGCAGCCCGATCTCGCTCTTCAGAGCGGTGTGGAGCGTTCTCCGCCCTGCTCGAGCTGCCGCTGGAGGATCCACCCACCTCCCGCCCCCCCGCCGCAGGACCCCCCCGCCGCCTACCTGGTCCTGCGCGCCACTGCCTCCGCCGGAGCCCCGCCCACGCTGTTTTGGCGGGGGGAACCAAGGCAACAGGGCTTAAACAGCCCTGTTGCCCTGGTTTCCCCCGCCAAAAACAGAGCGTGGGGGTACAGTGCAACGAAGTAGGGTCCCGTCGCGTCACTTCCTCCATGCCGGAAGAGAGCCTGCAGGTAGAGCCCACGCAGACACGAGCAGGCCCAGTTCGCGACTTGCTCCTGTGCGCTGGGCTACTCGGCCACATCACTACCCACCACCTCCCTTGGTAGTTGGTCCCATTGTCTTATTGCTCTGACAGTCAGGAAATTTTTCCTGATGTTCAGGGGGAATCTGGGTTCCTGTAACTTGAGCCCATTATTCCGTGTCCTGCAAACTGGGATGATTGAGAAGACGTGAGGGAGGGAAGCAGGCTCAGGAGTAGCCCGCACTTGCCAAACCCCCTTCTCTCCTTTTTACCGTTTGAGAATGCTAGCTACCGTAGTTTATAAAAATTTGGGGGTCTGTCACGTGGGAGCAATGCAGGGCTGTCAGTTCCGCACCCGAGTCTCGGTAACCTATTTGGGGCATTGTTAATACAGATAGACTCAAACTTTTCCTAATGTTTAGGTGTAATCTGGGCTCCTGTTACTTTAACCCATTATTCCGTGTCCTGAAAACTGGGACGATCGAGAAGAGATCCTGGCCCTCCTCGGTGTGACAACCCTTTAAGTTCTGGAAGAATGCTACTATATCTCCCCTCAGTCTCCTCTTCTCAAGGCTAAACATCCCCAGTTCATTCAGTCTCTCCTCAGAGGGTCTTGTTTCCAGTCCCTTTATCATCCTTGTTGCCCTCCTCTGAACCCTCTCCAGTTTGTCTACATCCTTCTTAAAGTGTGGTGCCCAGAACTGGACGCAGTACTCAAGATGAGGCCTAACCAGTGCTGAGTAAAAGGAAATTATCACTTCACGCGATTTGGACGCTATACTTCTATTAATGCAGCCCAAAATAGCATTTGCCTTCTTTGCAGTAACATCACATTGCTGGCTCATATTCAGTTTGTGATCTACCACAATTCCAAGATCCTTCTCACTTGTAGTATTGTTGAGCCAAGTGTCCCACATTTGGTTTCCTTTCCCTAGGTGCAGCACTTGGCATTTATCCCTATTAAATTTCATTCCTTTTTTTTCAGCCCAGCGCTCCAGCCTGTCGAGATCGCTTTGAATTTTGTTTCTGTCTTCTAGAGTGTTAGCTATGAGTGTTAGCACTGAGCCGCCGGGGGGGGGGGGGGGGGGAACAAAGTTAAACAACTTTGTCCCAGCAGCTGCAGAAGTTGCTAACGGAGAGATTGTGGCGTGAGAAGCGAGTGCTAGGCCAGTAGGTTAAAAAGCAAAACACAAGTCTGTTTCTTTAAACACAAAGGTTTACTAAACTAAGACTTGCAAAATAGGAACAGAACATATACAGAGTGCTAATTACAAAAGTGAAAGAGAACAGTATGTCAGACAAAAACAAGTACAGTCTAGACATACATAAACTATCTCTTATACTTACAGAATGCTCTTACTCAATTACTCTCAATACAATTAACTCCTTATTCCCCCAACAAGAACACAGAGACTTTGCACACCTTATATACCTTTCTGTACAGTCACACCCATAGATGATGTAATGCCAGCTGCACCCATAGCATGATGTAATCCCAGCTGAACACAATCTATCATGACGCCTGCTCCATATTCCCTGAAGACAGAAAAAACTGTACACCCACTACACTGGGCCAAAGGTGACAATTAGCTCAGGCATGACCTTGCTCATGTCTGCCGGTTCTGTGGTTCTGTTGCTTCATTGCCCGAAGGCAAACCTGAATATGCGAAGCCATATTCCAACAAGCTATTCCACCCAACTTTGTGTCATCTGCAAATCTGATAACCTGCACCTCCTCCTCCAAGTCATTAATAAAAATGTTGAAGAGAACTGAGCCCAGGACTGAGCCCTGTGGTACCCCGCTCGTTACCTCTCCCCAGTTTGAGAAGGAACCATTGATAAGCACTCTTTTGAGTCCGATTCTGTAGCCAATTGTGGATCCACCTGATAGTTGTTCAATCTAGAATTCTATATAAGAATTAAAGAGAATTTTTATAAGCTAATTTGGAGATGGTATTTGACTCCAGTGAGATTAAATAGAATAGATAATAAATGTTCTCCAATGTGTTGGCGAGGATGCCAGGAGTTGGGTACATATGCTCATATGTGGTGGAGTTGTAAAAATGTAATGGATTTTTGGAAAATGATTTTTGAGGAAATATCAGAAATTGTTGGAGCTGATTTAGAGGTATGCCCTAAACTAGCTTTGCTATCAATAACGGAAAAGGTGATCGGTCCTCAAAATGTTAAAGAATTAATTATAAATTTGTTAACGGCAGGTAGACTAATGATAGCAAGGAAATGGAAAATTCAGCAAGTTTTCACTATTACTGATTGGTATAAAGAAGTATGGGATATGGCTTTGAATGATATGTTGACTTGTAATATTAAATGCAAAAGGGGTCAATTAAAGAAAAATAATTTCAAGGATATTTGGGGTTTATTTTTGGAATATGTGTTTAAAAAGGGGAAAGGGAGTTTACCCTGTCAAGATATGTTGTATTTTTGGAATAATGAACAATTATAGAGTTATTGGATTATTTGGTCCCATGGTGATGGGAGCACTATATTAGTTATATGTGTGTGTTATTTTCTTTGTATTGTTTAAAAATTTAAATAAAAATTAAAAAAAAAAAAAAAAAAAAGGAATCCACTTCCACAAGATGTAGTGATGGCCACCCATTGGGAGGGCTTTAAAAGGGGATTGGACAAATTCAAGGAGGAGGAGAAGGCTAGCCATGGCTACTACTCCTGATGGCTATATGCTACCTCCAGGATCAGAGGCAGAATGCCTATGTGCACCAGTTGCTGGGGAACATGGGCAAGAGGGTGCCTTCTTTCACTGATTATGTCAGCTGCTCCAGGAGGCTTTTTTTTTAAAAAATATATTTTTTTAATATTTTATTTATTTTTCAAAACAAATTATAACACAGAAAATATATTTAGCAAAATACAAAATTATCACACAAATATAACATAATCAACATACAATAAATCATAAAGTGCTCCCCCCCACCCTCCAAGGGACCAATTAATATACTTCTATCCTCTTGATCAAATAAAGTCTAAATTCCAAAAATATAACTTTTTGACTGAGGAGCGGGATAAAAATACTCTATAATAAATTAAATAAATAATTGGTTTGAAACAAATATTTAAAACATAAAAAGTTGAGTATCTATAACTGTGCACCTGCCCATACAGCTGCTCCCAGAGTACAGTAATGCCTTGGATTGCAAGTAACTTGGTTTGAGAGCGTTTTGCAAGACAAGCAACTTTTAAAATATTTATTTAATTTTGTTTTACTTGATATACAAGCGACATCCTGCAATACAAGTACTGTAGTACGGCTTTAATTAAAAATCTCGGCAGAAATTTTTTTGGGGGGATTTCGTTTTGATGTAAGAGTTTTGGATTACAAGCACGTTTCCAGAACGAATGTATGCTCTCAATCCAAGGCATGGCTGTCTATAGTATTTAAAAAAAAAAAATAAGGAAGAAAAGGTGCTGCAGCAACCAGCACCCACCTCGATGGGCCCCAGCCTGTCTCCTGAGCAGGATACTGGAGTGGGCTTGGCAAAGGCGTCTGAAAAAAGTCCCCACGCCCCCTGCAAAGATGTCACTCAGAGGAAATGCTACTGCCCCACAACCCCCACACCACGTCTGGCTCAGGTTTGTTTTAAAAAACAGCCCACAACCACCACCTCTTGCCCAAAGAAATTCAAAAATGACCCACAACTACCAGACCTTGCTGAGAAAACATAAGAAATGACCCCGTCTCTAAGCTATGGGAGGAGCAGAAAGAGGCCCAGAGGCCGCGCGGGCGCACTCTGGGTCAGCGAAATCCTGCTTGAACTGCACAAGCCACCGCAGCTTAAACCAGGCAACCTCCAAGCTGCCCCACAGCAGCCCCACCGCCACAGCACCCACCCACCCCACCCCACCCCATGACCCGCAAACGCCTTTCCCTTGCCTGGCGGGCCCCTCTGTCTGGGGGGTGGGAAGACGCTGCTCGCTTGCTCGCTCGCTCGCTCGCTCTTGCAGCCTTCTCAAAAAATAAAATAAAAATAAATTTATAAAGCTGCTCCGGTCTGAAGGTAAACTGGGAAAAACCTGCTGCTGCTGCTTCCTCGCGGCGGGCCCCGGAGCTGGGCCTTCCTCTCTGGACACTCCACACAGCCCATCTGGTCCTGCAGAAAGTCTAGTCTTTTCACGACTTTGATTGGCCCAGCCCGGGACGTGAAAAGGCTGCCCCGGCTTCGGCTGCTGTGCCAAAGAAACGCGTTTGTACACAGCAGGGCAATGCAGGCCGAGATGCAGC
This sequence comes from Shinisaurus crocodilurus, assembly GCA_021292165.1. Lineage (NCBI taxonomy): Eukaryota > Metazoa > Chordata > Lepidosauria > Squamata > Shinisauridae > Shinisaurus > Shinisaurus crocodilurus. The sequence goes on from CM037891.1 coordinate 1,101,408, forward strand.
CCCCGCCCCCCCCTGCCTCGGCCGCAGCCGCCGGAGGGATGTTCAAATGGGTGAATATGGGACTCTGGCGGGAATGGATTTCCTTTGGAAGTTATTTGCGCTGAGGGAAATGGCCCCTCAGGAAAGAGGTTAAAAGTCTAGATGACAAGGTGGATGCAGTTGACCAGGAGCTCCAAGATAAAATCCAGAAGCAAGATTTAAGGTTTGATTTATTGGAGTTGCAAATTATCAGCAGGCAGGACCGAGAAAGACGTTCTAACATTCGCCTGAGGTTTGTTCCACATGGTGGTGCTGAGGATGGCAAAAACTTGAGAGGAATAATACTGGACATGGTTTAAGAAAATTGTTCCTGAGCTGGACTGGAAGGAGGAAGATGTGCACAGAGTTCATAGTGTATCAAAGAGAAGCAGGGGTTACCCCCAGCGATAGTGTGTTGTGATTTGCCAGTTTCTATTAAAAAAGATATGTTTATGCAAGCAATAAAGAAACGTGAAGGGCAATCTGCAATATCGAAATACTTCAGTCCACATTTATGATGATGTGCCAGCAAACAACTGAACGGAGACGCAGCGTGAAGCTATGTACTGCCGTCTTGTCCAAGAATGGAACCAGATCTAATTGGGGGGAACCTTTGATGTGTTTTTTTATACTGAATAATAAGAGATACATGATAACATCTTGCAAACAAGGAATGGATCTTCTGGATGAACTGGGACTTCTGGCAGGCACGGTGAAAGAAGCAATGGCTGAACAGCAGGAGCTGGAGGGCGCAGCCAAGTAAAACTTTATTTCTGGAAGGAGGATGCCAGGAGAGAAGAACGTTTAAGAATGAGGAAGAGAAAGAAGCTGGTTTCTCAACGTGTGTTTGTTGTTGTTATTTGTTATTATTATCCTCTGTCTCCTGTAAGAGAAATTCCGTAGTCTACTTTTCTATGATTCTATGACACCTCGTCCTCTTAGCACGTTCAGTTCACCTAGATTGCTTTGATCTGCTCTGAATCTCCCATTGTGTTGTAGTATTATGAGGGGGAAAAATATATTTCTTTCTCCACACCAGGCACAGTCTTATACACCTCTATCATTCCACCCTCCTTTACTCACCTCCACTAAAAAAACCCAAACTTCAAACCCTTTTTGCTTATGGGAGAGGAGTTGCTCCTTGATACTTTGGGCTGCCCTTTTCTGCACCTGTTCCAGCTCCACAATGCCCTGTCCGAAGTGTGGTGGCCTGAACCGTGCCTGCTGTTCCCCTTCCTCTGCCTCCCATGTAGATTTTTAGACTGCAAGCTCCTGTCTTTGTGCAATTTGGAATGTGCGTTGCACCCTGATGGCACTATAGGAATCGCTGCCATCATCATCATCATGACCACCACAACAGGACCTCCTAGATGATCATCAGGAATGTGGCAAGGGAACAGCTCCAGGCTTTGCCACTTGCGAAGAACATCTATGAGGACAGGACACCTCCTGGGTAGTATCGGAGCCTCCCTGCATCCCTACAAAGTCAGGGTTGCAACAGGAAAGGGGAAATCCCCACCCTCTTTGCAGGATTGTGTCTCAAGAAGGAAGGAGGATTATACCCCACTGCACGGTGATGGTGGCAGGTGTAGACATCTCCCCGCTTGGGCGTCGTGTCCAGCATTTTCCCGGGTCTGGTAAGTCCAGTCCCTGTTCCGGAGCTCTTTTCCATGCAAGACCCCTTTCTTCTCCTCCCGCCCGCTGTTCAGCCACTTGATCTCAATTTCCAGGGGACAGAAACTCACCGCAGCGCAAAGCAGGAGGGTGTGGGGGGAGAGGGGTCTTCCTTGGTGGGGGGGACGCTGCCTGTGGGCTGAATTGGAGGGAAAGAAGAAGGATGTCCCTGAGGGACAGGGGGGGGGGGAAGACAAAAGGGAACAGGAGAAGCTGAGAGAGATCAAGAAAGAGGAGGGGGGTTTTCTTGGCAGACCAATCAATACCAGCATTCTCTTTGCCATCTAAAGCCAGCCAGAAGCCCTCCTGGGGGGTCCACAAATAGGACATGGCAGTCACAGCCCTTCCCTCTGGCTCACCCCCCCCCCAGTACCTGGCATTCTTCAGAGGGACGCTGCACCTATGTATGCAGGATGCATCTCTCTGTCAGGCCTCATCGGATTTGGGAACTGGGACTGCCACAGATTTTAAGACAATGGCTGATTTTGTTGTCTTGGAATTGCTAAGGCAGCTGTACATGATGAAAACACTGGAAAGGTGAACAAGTAAAAACTACAAGGTACACTGATTTCAGTTATCCATTAATGCACAAAAAATATTGTGCAAGGCATAAACATGAAAAAGCTTGAAATGAAGATGGCAAAAAAATATTACATACTTTGGTTTAGTTAGTCAAGGTTGAGTAAGGAGTTGTTTTCTCAGAGATAAACTTTTTAAAAACCACCCTGTATCATCTAGCCTGAAAGAAGAATGGTTAAGCCTTCTTTGTATGTTTTAATATCATGGGAATCTTCTAGGAGTTGACTCTGAGCCCAAATTTATGGGGGCTTGTGAAGGACCGCCAACGCACTGGTCTTTTCCTGCAAAGCGCAGCAATAAACACTGGAATCTAGCACTTAGTCAAAGTGAAACAACTTCTAGGCAAAACTGAAAGTATCTTTATTTGATAGTAAACAAATACAAAGTGAAAAGGGAGATAAGGGAAAGTGAAACTAGCAGAAAAGGAAGCGCTCTATTCCACAGTCAGACCTACAAAACAACACTATAGGCTATACACTAGTCTACCTTCATCTTGAGAGAAAGCCCATGACAACCCACACCAGGCTCTCAAGCACATGACTGATGGAAATTAGCGAGAAGCTTCATGTAATTCCAGAACAGTCAAAAGCTAATAACTATTGCCTTATCAGTGATCCATACAACTTGGTTTCCCTGCTGCAAGCGCTACGGCTCAGCATCCAGGCCAAGAGGCTGGAAAGATTCCTGGCATAACCCATCCCAGGCAATCAAAGGCAAGAGGTCTAGGAAAAGACCTAAACTAACCCAGATACGCAGAGATGGAGCCGACCTTGAAATCTTCACTGGAACCTCAGCACTAAAAGGTTCAAGACCTATGAAATCAAAGAGTCCAAACACAGGTTCAAGAGTAAGTCCAGGGCAATCGAACACATGCAGAGTTGGACGACCGTAGCTTCCACTTTGGGGTCTCCACACTACTTCGGTCCAGACATAGAAAACTCCCAGAGTCAGATCAGTCCAAGCCAGCGGGCAACTCTGGGCTATCGACAATGAAGATCCGGAATCCATATGTATCGGCCCCTACTGTGGGCCTGTCAAGATCTCGATTCCCAGGGAAGAAGTCAGCTCCAGGTTTGCTTACAAGGAGACAAGTTGATTGAGCAGCTTTCAAAATACATGTGCATTAAGCAAACAAGCGAGTTGGGACGGACTACGGCGTGGTTGTCTGGCAGGCATCGCCCGAAGTCCGAACACAGAACAAGGCAGACAGCAGCGTCTTCTACATTTTAGCTGTTTGCACTTGATATTCGCAGCTGGGCTACACATCATGACTATTGTTTGAAGCTAACAGTTAAGCAAAACATTGCCGCTAAGCTAATGAGCAGGGTGAGGAATGTTGGCACAAGCACTGCTTCCCATCATGGCTGGCTATTGACCAGTGAGAAGGATGCACCCGGTTTGGGTCCTCAGCAAAGTAGGCCCAAACACAGTGATGAGCACGGACCCCCTCTTCCTCTTGCTTTGCATACCAGGAATTCATGAGCTTCTCTGTTCTTTGACCCGTCCCTCATGCTGGGAGCCAATGTAGCTGGGAGAAAGGCTCAAGGTTGGTTGCTGGAAGCAGGAACCGGCTGCAGATAACACTGAGGCTTGTGTTGCTGTGGCAAAGGCTGGAGTGCAGAGGAAGCCCTAATACAGGGCCTCCAGCAGCTCCCAACCAGTCCACATGAGCAGGCCTGAGAGCAGCTGGAGGTTTGGGGCAGCAGAGTGAGCTGGGCTGCTGTCTGGAAAGCAGCCACTAGATGGAGCTGTGGCACGGTGCTGAGGGAGCAGAGCCTGACACCCGGAGCTCCAGGCAACCCCGCACTAGGAGGTCTTTCATGTGCTTTTAAGTTTGTAACTCTCTCTGAAGCTCTGCCCGCACACTTGAGCATTTATAGGGCTTTTCCCGTGTGAACTCTTTGGTGTTTTTTAAGGTGAGAACTGCTACAGAACCTCTGCCCACACTGGGAGCATTCATAGGGCTTCTCCCCTGTGTGAATTCTGTAATGTGAGGTAAGGTGGGAGCTCGAGATGAAGCTCTTCCCACACTGTGAGCATTTATAGGGCTTTTCCCCTGTGTGACGTCTTTGGTGTTGTTTAAGGCCAGATTGGTGACGGAAGCTCTTCCCACACTGGGTGCATGTATAGGGCTTTTCCCCCGTGTGAAGTCTATGATGTGAGTTAAGGTCGGAGCTCCGACTGAAGCTCTTCCCACACTGTGAGCATTTATAGGGCTTTTCCCCCGTGTGAATTATTTGGTGTTCTTTAAGGTGAGAACTGTGAATGAAGCTCTGCCCACACAGGGAGCATTTATAGGGCCTTTCCCCCGTGTGAATTCTGTGATGTGTGTTGAGGCTGGAGCTCTGAGTGAAGCTCTTCCCACACTGGGAGCATTTGAAGGGCTTTTCCCCCGTGTGAATTATTTGGTGTTGTTTAAGGTGAGAACTGTGAATGAAGCTCTTCCCACACTGTGAGCATTTAAAGGGCTTCTCCGCTGTGTGACGTCTCTGGTGTTTTTGAAGGCCAGAACGCCGTGTGAAGCTCTTCCCACACTCTGAGCATGTATAGGGCTTTTCCCCTGTGTGAACTCTATAATGTAACTTAAGGTAGGATTCCTGACTGAAGCTCTTCCCACACTTTGAGCATTTAAAGGGCTTCTCCTCTGTGTGAAGTCTTTGGTGTTTCTTAAGGCTAGAACTGAGACTGAAGCTCTTCCCACACTCTGAGCATTTAAAGGGCTTGTCACCTGTGTGAATACTTTGGTGATGTTTAAGGTAAGAACTGCGTGTGAAGCTCTTCCCACACTCTGAGCATTTAAAGGGCTTGTCACCTGTGTGAATACTTTGGTGATGTTTAAGGTAAGAACTGCGTGTGAAGCTCTTCCCACACTCGGAGCATTTAAAGGGCTTTTCCCCGGTGTGAATTCTGTGATGTGAGTTAAGGTCGGAGCTCCCACTGAAGCTCTTCCCACACTCGGAGCATTTAAAGGGCTTTTCCCCAGTGTGAATTCTGTGATGTAAGAGAAGCTGGGAGCTCGAAATGAAGCTCTTCTCACACTGGGAGCATGTATAGGGCTTTTCCCCCGTGTGAATTCTGAGATGTACGAGAAGCTGGGAGCTCGAAATGAAGCTCTTCTCACACTGGGAGCATGTATAGGGCTTTTCCCCCGTGTGAATTCTGAGATGTAAGGTAAGCTGGGAGCTCTTACTGAAGCTCTTCCCACACACTGAGCATTTAAAGGGCTTTCCCCCTGTATGAACTCTACAATGTGAGTTAAGTTTGGAGCTCTTACTGAAGCTCTTCCCACACTCTGAGCATTTAAAGGGCTTCTCCGCTGTGTGCAATCTCTGATGTCTTTTAAGGTGGGAGCTCGAGATGAAGCTCTTCCCACACTCTGAGCATTTAAAGGGCTTCTCAGCTGTGTGACGTCTTTGGTGTTCTTTAAGGCTAGAACTGCGACAGAACCTCTGCCCACACTGGGAGCATTCATAAGGCTTCTCCCCTGTGTGAATTCTGTAATGTGAGGTAAGGTGGGAGCTCGAGATGAAGCTCTTCCCACACACTGAGCATTTATAGGGCTTTTCCCCCGTGTGAAGTCTTTGGTGTTCTTTAAGGCTAGAACTCTGAATGAAGCTCTGCCCACACTGGGAGCATTTATAGGGCTTTTCCCCCGTGTGAATTCTGTGATGTGTGTTAAGCTCGGAGCTAGAGCGGAAGCTCTTCCCACACTCTGAGCATTTAAAGGGCTTCTCATCTGTGTGAACTCTTTGGTGTTGTTTAAGGTTGGAGCTGTTTTTGAAGTTCTTTCCACATTGTGAGCATGTATAATCCAAGTTCTCCCCTGTGTGAGTACTTTGATGCAAGGTAAGCCCTGAGCTGGACCTTAATTGCTTTTCACACTCAAAGCATTTATATGTTTCCACTTCTGTGTGATTTCTGTGATGTTCAGTAAGGTATATACACTGACTTAAGCTCTTTCCACACTGAGAACATTTCCGCACTTTCTCTCCATTCTGATCAATTGTTTTGTTTCCTTCGAAAGATTCTTCTAGCATTGCCATTTTGTGGAAGTCCACCTCTTTAAAAGATATGAATTTGATCTTCCACTTCTGTTCACCTTCAGTTTTCCTTTCCTGCTGTTTGCGGTTTTCATGACTTTCTCTCCCATCAGCTGAAAGAAGGAAAAAGATGTAACATAAAATAAAATGAGGGTATGGTCCTTCAGGATTGGTATTCAATAGATGCCTTCCCCACATGTTAGACACAAACTAGCCTTTTCCCAGTTGACCGAGTCCCTCCAGCTATTCCCTGGCTATTTCTCTGTCAGATCTCCTGCAGAGCACAGGGGAGTTGTGTGCAAACACAGGAAACATCCCGTAGGAGAACACACAGCCCACAGATGAAGGGTCCAGCCAGAGCTAAGCACCCACCTGCTCGTCTCTCCCCTTCCTCACAGCCCCAGACAAAGGGGTCATCTGCTTCTCCCTGGCAGAAGATGACATCAGATCTGGGAACGGGAAGCCCTTTTGCAGAGGATAGAAAGAGAGGAACTACTTCTAGCACTTATGATTATTAAATTTGTTTAGGGACTTCAAACCACCCAGGCTGAAGCCTCCCCCCCACCGCCTCTGTTCTCACCAGACCCATCATGGTCAAAGAGAGGTTGGGCAGGTCTTGGAACTCCTCCACATGGGATTGCAAGAGAGCTGGTGAGTCACAGGTTCCTGCTTGGACCAAGAAGCCTCAGTCTAGGACCCCAGGAAACTGAACAGCCAGGAAACCCCCCACAAATGGAGGCAAACAGATAAAAACAGTGGCAATGCCTTCTTCCAGGACACCTCAGCGGAGGGAAAGAGCGAGCCTTACCCAGAGAGGCCAAATTCCTGCAATTCTCCTCCATGACTTCCCTGTACAGAGACCTCTGGCCTGGATCCAGCAGAGCCACCTCCTCCTCCGTGAAATGCACAGCCACCTCCTCAAAGGACACCGGAGCCTGCAAAAGGGAGAGGAAGAGGGTTTCTCTCAGCAGAGCATGCAAAAGGGGAGGCAAAGGGGAGGGACGATCCTGTCAGGCCCAGAGAGACATGCAGGGGACTGAGCCCCCGTACCTGTTCCAGCTGCCCAGAAGCTCTTTCCACTCCAGCACCAAGAGGGGGAGGGCGGGAAGGCGCCCCCAGTGTCCTCCCACTGTCTCCGAGAGTCCTCCCATCTCCTAAGAGGAAGACCAAGAAAGAAGGTGGGGAGATACTTGTTGATTTATACACAATTTGCAATCATTTCCTTGTGTGAAGCCAGCCAGTCTCCACACTGCTTTGGGGCATAATTCGAAGTTCCAGTTTAGTTAGATGAAGTCTTAATCTATGGAAAGAAATCACCTTTTTTCACATCTTAGAAACACATTTCACCTTCCCACAGAGCCTCAAGGGGAATGCAAAAGCAGCCCATGGAAGTCAAGCGGAGGTGTCAGAGGGAGACCATCTTCAAACTTCCCCCTTGATCCTTACCCTGAGTGGAGACACCTCTGTCCCCCGACGGAGCCTTCTCTGCATCTCCAGAATCCGTGGTCACGTGGGCCCCCATCCCCTGGACCTGGAAGAGGAGGAAGGAGACCAGGCGAGGAAGTCTTATTATGGTGTTAGCATGCAAGGAGTGGGGCTTCCTCCTGCACTCATTCTGCCTCCCAAGCCCTGCAGCTCCCTCACAGCTGGGTCTTTGGCAAGTGGGCACACAAGGAACTCTGGATTGAGGCCAGTAAACCAACCCTTGCATTAGAAAAGGACTAGAACAGGGTGTCACAAACCCGCTCCTTTAACCAACCGGGAGGAAACCTTGAAGCTGCCAGACGTTCCCTTTCTGCTGGGAGGACTGTACCGCTAGAGAAGAATGATCCCCTCCCTCCCTGGAACTTCCCAGCCCCCTTTAACTGTCCTGTGATTCCTGCAAGGTGGGCCAGATCCACACATTCTGAACCATTATAGATGTTCCCGCCCTGGATGAAAGTTCTTCCCGTCAGTCAGAGGTGGATTGCTGATGGCAGAAGGCAAAACTTCAGGGGCACTCAAGCCTAAATGAAATGCAATAAATCCCAGTTGCAAATACAGTTACTCACATTGTAAAGCATGGTATATAAAAGCCAGAGTCAAAAGAACGAAAAAAGCAATAAAACAACGTTTCAAAGAAAACAATCAAATAGGGAGTAAAATCATGAAATCATGAGAATTTTAAGCAATCTCTGATGACACTCTTTGCACGGATCCTTGGAGCAGCCCGTGCAAAAAGAGACCCTAAAAGTCACCCAAAAGTCAACATCTCGCAACAGCGAACTCCTTTTCTGGGATCACTTTTTGAATGTCGTCCCAATAAAACAGTGTCTCAGAACCAGCTTCTGCAACATTGCCCTTCCTATAGCCGGGAAATGGCAGCTGACAAATGAAACTGCCCAAGACTCCTTCTTCTGCAAAGGGGGGGAAGCCACTTTCCCCAAAGGCCTGTGTGAGGCGGAGAAGGAGAAAAATCCTCCTTCCTCCTCTCTGTGTGTCAAGTCAAATCCAGTTCAGACGGCCTCTTGCCCACCACCCTCCTCTCCTGAGAATTCCCCAAGACAAACTGCTCCGGATGGAATAAAGAGAAAGACAGACCAGGATAGGGCAGGGAAGAGGAGGAAAAGAAGAACCGCCACTGGAAATGGAGAAGGGAGAGAGAATTCCCCCAGGCAAGCGGCCCCTTTCAGGGAGGGAGCCCTCTGAAGGGTGTGCCTACTTAAACTGACTTCAGGAGGGGAGGATGCTGAGGGGCTTTTCTTCCTTTTTTCTTTTTTAAAAGCCCCAGCACTTCCTGGATCATTTCATCACATAGTCCCATAGGTATCCATCCTGGAATTCTTCAACAACTCAAATATGAAATTGCTAATCTTCAAACAAAATATGTAACATGTCCCTCAGATCAGCCTCTGTACCAGAGGACTGGAGAACAGCCAATGTAACACCAACTCTTAAAAAGGATCCAGGGGGGATCTGGGAAATCAGTCCGGTTAGTTTAACATCTGTTCCTGGTAAATTGGTTGAAAGCGTTATTAAAGATAAAATTAGTCAGCATATAGAAGGACAGACCCTACTGAGGAAGAATCAGCATGGCTTCCCTTTAGGTCCCGAACCTGCGCACTGGACTGGCTGCGGTCCGTTACAGTTTACTTGGACTTCCAAAAGACTTTTGACAAAAATATCTTACAGCACCAGGGATTGTTTAACTTAGGAAAGTCGAGTGAGGGGAGACATGTGATAGAGGTGTACAGAATGCCTGGTGTGGAGAAAGTGATCAGGGAGACATTTTTCTCCCTCTCTCATAATACTAGAACCCAGCTGGGTCATCCCATGAAGCTGACTGGTGGGGGATTTGGGACAGATCAAAGGAAGTCCTTCTTCACACACACCACACAGTTAAACTATGGAATCCACTTCCACAAGATGTAGTGAGGGCCACGCATTGGGAGGGCTTTAAAAGGGGACTGGACAAATTCATGGAGGAGGAGAAGGCTAGCCATGGCTACTGCTCCTGATGGCTATGTGCTACCTCCAGGACCAGAGGCAGAATGCCCATGTGCACCAGTTGCTGGGGAAGATGGGCGGGAGGGTGCTGTGGCTCCCATGTCCTGCTAGTGGGTTTCCCATTGGGGCATCTGTGGGGCCACTGTGCGGATAGAAAGCTGGACGAGATGGAGCCACTTTGGTCTGATCCAGCATCAGGGCTCTTCCCATGATGTTATGCTCTTATTCCATCCCAGCCTGCAGCTGCCTTTGGACAACCATGATTACTAATTCAGTTGTGAGACCAAGATTAACGCTCCCCCCCCATGCTGTACAACTGTTTGCCAGCCCTGCTCTAAAAAAAACAACACCCTGAGCATGTGTTATCTTGCATTTACTTAAATCCTATCACAAAGAGAACTGCAGAAATGAAATGGCCCTCATGCTGAACACGGTTTCCTCGGAATAAGCCCCCATTTTCTTCTAGAAAAGGATACAGTAATACCTTGGATTGCAAGTAACTTGGTCTGAGAGCGTTTTGAAAGACAAGCAAAAAATTTTGACTTGATAAACGAGCAGGGTCTTGAAAGACAAGTCGTAGGGATGTAACTGCTCACCTTGAGCGGGCCAAAATCGGCCCCGCTCACGCCCGCCAGAGACTTGCTTTGATATAAGAGTGTTTTGGATTACAAGCACGGTCCCGGAACGAATTATGGCTGCAATCCAAGGGATTACTGTAATATAGTTTACAAATGAAATGTTTTTAATGGTTAGAAAGGGCCCGTTTGTATACTTTTGTAATGTCTATCCTGTATGCCACCTTGTGAAAGTGTTACCCTTAAAGCCGGCCTAAGAAGGCCATTCCAGCAGGCTGTGCTGGGGGACATGAGAAGAGCAGGCAGGACCCTTCCATACACCCTATTGGGAGACTAAGGATGCACTCCTATGCCGGTTTAGACAGAAATAAGTCCTACAACTCCCAGAATTCCCCAGCCAGCATGGGCAGCTGGGAGATGCTGAGAGTTGTGGGACTTACCGTACTTCTGTGTAAACATGCATAGGATAGCATCATTATTCCCCCCCCCCATCCTTCCCTATTCCTTTTTGCTCGTGTGCCTTTTCTTTTGAGGCTGCAAGCCTGCAGGCAGGGACTGTCCTCTTTTCCTGGCCATATGTAAGCCCCTCCAGGAGCCTTTTTGACTGAGGAGAGGGATAAAAATACTCCAAAATAAATTAAGTAAATAATTAGTTTGAAATAAATATTTAAAAGATGAGCATCTGTAACCGTGCACCTGCCCATACAGGTGCTCCCAGAGTATATACGGTATATATAGATAGATTTGAATGAGGAAGAAAAGGTGCTGCAGCAACCAGCACCCACCTCGATGGGCCCCAGCCTGTCTCCTGAGCAGGATACCGCAGTGGGCTTGGGAAAGGCGTCTGGAAAAAGTCCCCAAGACCCCTGCAAAGATTTCACTCAGAGGAAATGGTACTGCCCCACAACAACCACCTCTTGCTCAAATTAATACAAAAATGACCCTCAACTACCAGACCTTGCTGAGAAAACCTCAGAAATGACCCCGCCTCTAAGCTGTGGGAGGAGCAGAAAGAGGCCCGGAGGCCACGCGGGCGCACTTTGGGTCAGCGAAATCCTGCCTGAACCGCACAAGCCACCGCAGAGTAAAGCACGCAACCGCCAAGCTGCCCCACAGCAGCCCCACCGCCACAGCACCACCACCCCCGCCCCACGGACGCCTGTCCCTTGCCTGGCGGGCCCCTCCGTCTGGGAAGGGGGCGGAAGACGCTGCTCTCGCGCTCGCTCTTGCAGCCGTGTCTTCAAAATATAAAATAAAAATTATTTTTAAAAAGCTGCTCCGGTCTGAAGGAAAACCGTCTGTAGCTGCTGCAGTTCCCGGCGGCGGGCTCCGGAGCTGCGCCTTCCCCCGCCAGACCGCCCAGAGGCCATCCGGCGGAGCAGGAAGGGCAGCCTCCCCCAGCCCGGGGCGTGGAAAGGACCGGGCCCGCCTCCGGCTGCTCGGCCGAGGAGACGCGTCTGCGCGCAGCAGGGGAGCGCAGGCGGCCACAACCCCCGGAGGGATTGTGAAAGGGGCGGGTGAATCAATGTGGGATTCAGTCAGGCGGGGATGGAGTTCCTGGGGAAGTTCTTTGCGCTGAGGGAAATGCTGCCCCCCCCCGTGCAGGGAAATGGCCCCTCCCCGTTTTCAGCCGCCCCCAGTGGCAAGATTCAGCGAAGAAAGGGGAGGAGGAGGAGGAGGATCTCCTGGGAAGTGCGTGTCTCCCCGCCCGCGGATGCGCAGCAGGCGGAGGTTCCGCAGGCCGGGGCTGCGTCCTCGAGACGGGGCCGGTTGCGAGTCGCGCCCTCCCTGCCAGGCTGAGCCGCTGGAGGCCGGTGCGCGCGCGCAGTTGCCGGAACCACGCCGCCGCCGCCGCCGGATGGGGGCCCGCTCTTGTTCGGAGAGTCGCCATGGCGAGTGGCAGCTCCCCTTTCGAAAGCTCTTTTCTTTTTTCCAGGAAATTTTTATTTAAAAAACAAACACAAAAAGACAAATTAAACACCACAGAAACTAAACTAAAATGGACTTCCGATTTTTCCGCAACAAAGTACAATTAACCATATACCCGAAAGTTACAAAGATGTTTCTCTTTTTTGTCTTGTCAAATGTTATTCTTGTTCACCCACCTCACAAGTTCACAAAACATCATTTTAACCATAACCATCGGTATTAATTCTTCTAATGCTGTGGTTCTCAACCTTTATTGCCCCATGCACCCCTTTCACCATATGTCTAAATGTCATTCCCCCTTTCCAAGATTGTCTGACTTCATCTGTGCCATACAATAAAGTGTGATGTCCTGTAATCTACAGGCTGTAGATGATGTAATTCGTTGAAAGATCAGTATTCCAACAGTTTGAGTCTCTGGTCCCAATTCCCCCCCCCAACCCTAAAATTCCCACCCTGGAAGGAATTCCCACCCTGGTTGAGAAACCCTGTTCTAATTAAACAGTACAAAACGTTCCCTGGCTTCTTTCCACTTATTCAAAGAGAGAAACATTTTAACCACATATTTTCCCATTTCAGCCATAGCTCTCGTATCTTTAAACAATTTTAGGCCTATACTTGTTTACATCCCTTCCATTAATCTTTCTCTCTCAAATTACAACAGAGGTCAATAATGAATTACCTTCAGAATCTAATTTACATCCTCTTCCAATCTATAAGTAACATTAGAGTCTATAGTTACAAAGATATTTCTCTTTTTACTCTTGTCAAAAATTCTTCTTCTTGTTCATCCCTCTCCCAAGTTCACAAAACATCACTTTAATCATTTCACAGGTTTTAATTCCTCTAATTAAACAATACTAAGCATTTCTACTCATATTTAGTACAGTTCCCCGGCTTCTTTCCACTTATTTATCAAAGAAACAAACTTTTTAACCACATACCGTACTTTCCCATTTCACTCATAACTCTCGTATTTTTTCACAATTCTAGGCCTATATTTGTTTAAATCCCTTCCTTTAATCTTTCTCAAATTACAACAGACGTCAGTCATAAATTCCCTTCAGACTCTAATTTCCAGCCTCTTCCCATCATTTTTCCTTATAGGACACATAAACTATGTTTCTCTGAGCTTGTGGCCCATCTTTCAGCTAGTGGGCTCAGGAAGCCTCCCCCCCCACAAAAACCCCCCACTTTCTCCTGTGTAGGGGTGGAGACCAAATTCTGGACATATCACATTGGGTGGGCATGGGGGGGGGGGGCTGGAGTACACAGGCACACTGCCTCTGATACTGGAGGTAGCATACAGCCACTCAGGAGTAGTAGCCATTCACAGCCTTACCTTCCACGAGTTGGTCAAATCCCCTTTTAAAGGCATCCAAACTGGTAGCCATCGCTATTTCTTGTGGAAGTGAGTTCCATAGCTGAACTATGAGCTGTGTGAAGTAGTTCTTCCTTTTCTCTGTCCTGCATCTCCCACCAATCCGCGTCATGGGATGACCCCTTTGGCTTCTAGTATTCTGAGAGAGGGAGAAAAATGTCTCTTTCTCCACACCAGGCAGAATGTTGTACACCTCTATCATGTCTCCCCATACTCGCCTTAGATTTCATAGATCATAGAGTTGGAAGGAGCCTACAAGGCTATCGAGTCCAACCCCCTGCTCAATGCAGGAAACTAGAGGACGTGTCTCCCATCCAAGTAATAACCATGCCTGACCCTGCTTAGCTTTCCACACTCAGACAAGCTGAGCCAGCGTGAGCCACAGGCCTGTTTTTCCTAAGCTAAACAATCCTGGTTGCTGGTGAACTCCTGGAACTTGGGTAGCCTCCAGGGGGTCTCCTTCTTCTCCACGTGGAGGATCTTGTTGTCATCGTCAGACTGCAGCATGAACTCCCCGGGCCCCTTGGCAGACTCATGTGTCCTCTGGACGAAGGCCACTTGTGACAGGATGTCCTCTCCTGCAGGGGGAGAGGTGGAGGGAGGGACCGTGGGTGAAAGTGGGCAGGAGCACAGGAGGATCATGGAAGGGAAGGAAGAGAGGCCCCCAGGAAGCTCAGCTGGGTGGGGCCTTGCTTGGATTTCATGGCTTATGGAGACCACAGGCCCTTTACCAGTATTGATGATATTTCATAGATTTCATAGATCATAGAGTTGGAAGGAGCCTACAAGGCTACCGAGTCCAACCCCCTGCTCAATGCAGGAAACTAGAGGAGGGGTCTCCCATCCAAGTAATAAACCAGGCCTGACCCTGCTTAGCTTTCCACGCTCAGTGTTGATTAATGGTAATTAATACTACTACTAATAATAATAATTAATAATATGGTTATTCTCAGATACCTATCAGCTGGGGGAAATATGACCATGGGGGGAAAAGTTACATGGAAACCCATGAAAATGAATGTATTATTCCTCATCAGTGGGAGACAGAAATCACAAATACTTGGAAGGAGCAGCACATGGAGAAAATCTAGTTGCAGCAGCGCATGCGCATACAGGCCAGATTGGGGTGGGGGAGAAAGTGTATTGAAATGAAGGGGGGAGATGGTTTGGCTTTCTGCAGGGTGCCTGTGAGGGGAGGGGGGCAGCTGTGCTGCCCAAAGTGAAAAGAGAGCCTTGCTCTCTCCTGAACATCATGTTCATCCATGAACTCCTCATCCCTCCTTCAGTAGTGCAACATGCAGCTAATAGTGGAGGCCACGGAAACGGGGTCCCCATCGATCCTGTGGGGTGCGCCCCCCAGCCTGGAGAAGCAGAAGGGGTGGCAGGAGGGAGGTGTGATGTTGTTTCATTTAGGTTTCAACTTAAAGTGCATAGGTGGTGAGTGTGATGTGTTCGTGTGTTAAGTGTGAGCCCGTATTATTCCTGCTGCATCTGGGTGAGTGAGAAAGGATGGGCAGGAAGAAGGTGTATCTGCATATGTGACATGATTGGCTGAGAGAGTGAGAAGGGGGCGGAGCCCGGGTTATATAAACTGTGGGTGGTGCTGTCCAGGCAGGAGTGTGTGGAGAAGAGAGGGGAGCGCAGGGGTGTGCGTGTGGTGTGTTTGTGTGTGTGTGTATAGAGCTGGAGGGCTGTTCGTGAGTCTGAAGCTGACTGGAGAGGGCTGAGAGATTATATTAGGATCGTTAGATTAGCTAGTGAGTGCATGGATTATGGTGAGGAAGGGCTGGTACTAGGATAAGATAGTACATTACTTACGGTGGACTGAAACTTATGCATGAAACTTATTTCCAGAACTTGTTGTGTTTTAAAATAAACGTTTCTTTGTTGTTTAGAACAGCCTGTGTGGGAAGCTGTGCTTATTTTACTGGTCAAAGAGGTATCAGGGAGGGATTAGACATCCCGAAGTCAGTGGGAGAGGTATAAGGGTTAGAGGAAAAGAAACCCCCAACCTTACATAAGCGCACCCAGAGATCATACATAGAATCATAGAACAGTAGAGTTGGAAGGGGCCTACAAGGCCATCGTTGTGGAACTTCAGTATGCTGATGAAAAATAAACTTCATTGATGAGAGTAAACTCCATCCCCCGAGCCCTTCACTGGTTAAAAAAGCCTTGAAGTGTCTGTAAATGATTTGGTAGAGACTGCCCCCGGTCCCAGACACAGTCTGTACAATTTACGGGTTGAAATTACCCTGGTTCCAGAACTGTCGCATTGATAAATACCTTTCAGAGCGTCCCAGCATTCTTTTGCTGTTTCCAGGAATTGGATGAAAGCAAGCTGTGAATCTTCCACAGCTAGAGAGATCATGGCTCTGGCCCTTCCGTCAAGCCTTTGCCAATTTTCAAACCCTTCCTCGTCTTCATCGGGAGCACCTTCCGTAACCACTGTCCACAGGCCAGCCTGGAGAAGGCTCTTTTGCAGTTTGTAATTCCACAGAGAATAATTATGCTTATTCAGTTTTTCAAAGACTTGCTGTTGCATGCCTGGCATACCAGCCATCTCAGCATTCGAACTAGCAGCTGGAGGGCTGTTCGTGAGTCTGAAGCTGACTGGAGAGGGCTGAGAGATGTGGAATTTGATGAAGAGGTTGCACCCATGCAAGACTTCGCTTTAACAAGAGACTTTCTCTCTTCTTCTTCCTCCTCCTCGGAGCTGGAGCCGGCTGGGTCAGCTACAATCTCCTCTGTCATCAGGCTTGGGAGACTGGGTAGCTGCTGGTTCAGGCGATCTGGGCCCATAACCTGTAGGGGTTGGAGTGGGAAAATGGTCTGCGTGCTAGCATGCTCAACGAAGCCCTTGCTGTCCACACACGGCAGCAGGGTTCACACCCCATGCAGCAGTCAGCTTCTGCCTTCCCAGCATTCCTCCATCCAGGTTTCCATCCAGGACTCAGGAATCACTCTGTAGCCAAACAGTTCTATTAACTAGTATTGCTTCATTTGATGGAACCATTCTAGCACAAAGCCAACAGAACAGAGAGAACCAAAAACACACACTCCTCAATGCAGATTTCAAGAAGCAAACTATTTATTTTATGTATTATTCATATTGATATACCGCTTATCCGCTAAGAACCCAAGAACGTAGTGTACAAGAATTTAAAATGATAAAACCTTGCAATAATAGAAACAGGAACATGAAAAACATTAAACACAGAAAAGGCTGTGCTCCACTGGAGGGGCTTCCCACATTCCCGGGAGTGCAAGGACTTATGAGATGCCTCCTTCTGTGTGCTCATTCATGTGACTCCATGCATTTGCTATAAAGTTCTTTCCACACGGAGAACTTCTAGATCCTCTCCCGTGTGAATTCTTTGATGCGCGTTAAGTTTGGAACTCTGTCTGAAGCTCTGCTGGCACTCTTGAGCATTTAAAGGGCTTTCCCCCTGTGTGAATTCTATGATGTGAGTTAAGATCAGAGCTCGAGATGAAGCTCATTGCACACTCTGAGCATTTAAAGGGCTTCTCCCGTGTGTGAAGTCTTTGGTGTTGCCTAAGGCTAGAACTGTGACCGAAGCTCTTCCCACACTGGGAACATTTAAAGGGCTTCTCCCCCGAGTGCAGTCTCTGATGTCTTTTAAGGTGGGAGCTCTGACTGAAGCTCTTTCCACACTCTGAGCATTTAAAGGGCTTCTCCCCTGTGTGACATCTTTGGTGTTTTTTAAGGTTACCACTATGACTGAATATGAGCCGGCAATGTGATGTGGCTGCAAAAAAAGCAAATGCTCTTTTGCTGCATTAATAGAAGTATAGCTTCTAAATCACGTGAAGTACTAGTTCCCCTCTACCCAGCACTGGCTGAAGGTAGCAGGACTGTCTGGAGAAACCACCCGCCCTCCCGGCATGTACCCCAGTCATCCACATCCGTCGTGGAACTTCAGTATGCTGATGATAATGTGGTCTCCGCACATTCAGAGGATGATCTCCAAACTATCCTAAATGCTTTTGCAGAAGCATACGAAAAACTTGGTCTCTCACTTAACATCAAAAAAACCAAAGTGCTTCATCAGCAAGTGCAAGCCAATCCTTTGGTGATGCCATCTATCCAGCTTGGCGGGACAATACTGGAAAACGTCGATCATTTTCTCTATCTTGGCAGCTATCTTTCTGTTACAGCTAACATCGACAGTGAAATCCAGCATCGTCTGAGCTCCGCAAGTGCCGCATTTTCTCGAATGAAACATAGAGTGTTCGAGGATCGGGATATTTGTAAGAAGACCAAAACACTGGTTTATGAAGCCATTGTATTACCAACTTTATTGTATGCCTGCGAAACATGGACTATCTATAAACGTCACTTCCACCTCCTTGAAAGGTTTCATCAACGTTGCCTCCGGAAAATCCTGCAAATTACTTGGGAAGATAGGCGAACAAATGTCAGTGTACTGGAAGAAGCAAAGACTACTAGCATTGAAAAAATGATCCTTCAACGCCAACTTCAGTGGACCGGTCATGTTGTTCGAATGCCTGACTGCCGTCTCCCAAAGCAGTTACTTTACTCCCAACTCAAGGATGGAAAGCGGAATATCGGTGGTCAATATAAGAGGTTTAAAGATGTTCATAAGGCTAATCTAAAAAAATGCAATATAAACATCGAAAACTGGGAAGCTCTGGCCCATGAACGATCTAAATGGAGGTTGGCCTTTCACAAAGGTTCCATGGACTTTGAAGAAGCCCGAGTGCAAGGTGAAAGGGAGAAACATGCTAAGCGAAAAGCACGTCAAATGAATCCTTTACAGGACCATCTTCTATCTGGTAACCTGTGTCCTCACTGTGGGAAGCTGTGTGGATCTAGAATTGGCCTCCACAGTCACTTACGGACTCATCGCTAGAGTCTACACAATCTTCTTTAGAATTTCCTCCTTTTATCCCGGAAGACAATCTTACTCGGTCACGAGTGATCGCCTGATGATGACCTGATCTACCTCACAGCGTTGATGTGAGGATAAAATAAAGAGGAAGAGGTGGACCATGTAAGCCCCCTTGCATTTCGTGCAAGAGGGAACAAGTTGGGATATACTGTAATCAAAAAACCATGTATCATGAAATAAAATGAGGGTATGGTCCTTCAGGACTGGTATTCAATTGATGTCATCCCCACATGGAAACCTTGAAGCTGCCAGACGTTCCCTTTCTTCTGTGAGGACTGTACCGCTAGGGAAGAATGATCCCCTCCCTCCCTGGAACTTCCCAGCCCCCTTTAACTCTCCTGTGATCCCTGCAAGGTGGGCCAGATCCACACATTCTGAACCACTATAGAACCACTCAGCGAGGGGAGACAACTCATGCCCCTCTTGGGCTGCTGCTGGGGATTTTAAAGGTGTGGAAGTATTGTTGGGGATTTTTAAGATCTCCGCCCCTTGGAGCTTCCAGGACGAAAGCCTCTCCCACCTGGCGCTGGTCCTCTGCCTGGCTCAGGAAGAAGCCTTCCGCCAGGGCAGTGAGACAGGGAGGTGCTCACATCACATCCTGCAAAGATCACAAGCCCTGGCTAAGGAAGAGAGGGGAAGACCCAGACTCAAGGGGAGATGGGGGTGGAAGTTGTCGTCCCCCCCGCCCCGAGTCTGACTGAAGAATGAAGAGCATCAGGCCCAAACCTTGTCCGGTTCAGGAGTGGCTCTCTGGACGGGGCATCTCTAGCGCTGCTCCAGCCCCCAACTCCCCCTCCCCTTGAGACCCTCTGCCCAAAGCAGATTCACCCTCTTGCTCTCCCCCAAAGCCCCCTCCCCCAATTCCTTCTCCTCTTCCAGCCCTGCACTAATCCTGCCCCAAGGTCCTGGGGCTGGGACCTCCTGCCTGGCCCTTACTGTAGGAGTAGGACCCTGTAAGTATTAGAGTGGCAGGATGGAACTCTGACCTGCTGCTTGGAAACATCCAGTACTGATACCACCAAGTGCTTAGCTCTACTCGACCCTGCCCGCCCACCCACCCAGAGGAGCTTGGTTTCTCCCTTTGCCCTTTCAGTAGTCTATAACTGTCTTATGTCTTAACCCTGTATTGGGCAGTCTACTTGAAAACCTGCCCTGCAGGGTGGACAGCTTCTCATCGCACACTCCAACGCAGAGAAGGTTGTCGAAACTCTGCTGCAGCAACATGCCGCAAAGATGGCAGTTGATGTCTGCAAGCTCGAAGAATAACGAGGAACGTGAGCTCATCAGGAGAATTTTTACTGAGGTTTTTTCTCACATAGACTCATTACATTTTACAGCTATATACAATCAGTGCAAGGCTCTTCATGCTCGGCACAGATAAACATAAAGACTAGCGGGGAGAGAATATTACAGCATAGAACTCTTCTCCTCTCATCGCTCTGTTTTGAGCACACCACCTGTCTTGAACACTCCCAAAAAGAATGTCTGTTCACAGGTGATCTTTCCGCTTCAAGGCCACATTAGACTCTGACAAAGATTTGGGGTGGGGGGAGATGTTCCTGCCCTGGATGAAAGCTCTCCCCAACCGTCAGAGCTGGATTGCTTATGCCTGAAAGTAAAACTTCAGGGGCACTCAAGTCTAAATGAAATGCAATGATTCCCAGTTGGAAACACAGTTACTCAGATTGTAAAGCATGGTAAATAAAAGCCAGAGTCAAAAGAACCAAAAAAGCAATAAAACAACGTTTCAAAGAAAACAATCAAATAGGAAGCAATATCATGAAATATGATAATTTTAAGCAATCTCTGATGAGACTTGTGGAGAAAGCCCAACACAGGTCCACACACACACACACGGTTTTTCGCCCAAGGGAGGGGGCAAGGAAGGGGGGATGAAGTCATCGGAGAAGTAGCAGACAGACCATCATCCCCAACAAAGGAGAGTCTCGGTGGAGATCCACAAAACCAAGGAAGGACCATCAAGGATCATCAAACTATCAGGGCAGTCTCAAAGAGCTGCAAAGTACTAGTACGTCACCTTCTTCCCGGGCAGGAATAAGCCCACCTGAAACGAAGGGGCAGGTATAAGCCCCCACCTGACCTGGAGGGCGGGGAGAGCGGGAACTCAGGGGTAGAAAACCCCTCTCCCTTCCGGTTTAGGGTTGTTGGGAACCAAGGGGACTTCGGGGCCAGATTCATCTTCCAAACAGCAGCCCGAGTACGCCCTTCTCATCCACGGATCGGCCGACGCGGAGCCAGGCTGAAACTGACTAGGCGTAGAGTCTTTGGTCTGAGGTAATTGACTAGATTCACTCCGCTAGCCTAAGCCTGTTCATTGAGAAACCCAGGGGTCAGCTAAGGTTGTGTTGATGTTGTAGTATTCCTGGAAAGCTGTTAGTTCCGCTCTGTGTTTTGTGTAAACAAATAAAAGCCTTATTTGGTCATTTAAAGGACTGCGGTTTCCTCTTGTGCGCGAAAGCCTCGTAGGTGATTGCCAGCGCTCATACGGACTGTAATTCAGTACCGGTTAACCCGTTAAGCGCCGAACTCACGCAAAGGATCCTGTTGGTGATCCTTCACAAGACTCTTTGCATAGATGCTTGGAGCAGCCCGTGCAAAAAGAGACCCCAAGTCACCCAAAAGTCAACATCTCACCTCTTTTCTGGGATCGTTTTTGAATGTCTAATAAAACAGTGTCTCAGAACCCGCTTCAGCTTCAGCAATGCAAATGGGAAAAGCGGGGGGGGGGGGAGGCTCTTCTCAGAGTTTTTCCTTCTTTCCCCTAATAGCTCTGAATGGAACCCGTGACCTTCTGCATGCCAAGGGTGTGGGCTGTGGCCCTTCCTATAGCTGGGAAATGGCAGCTGACAAATGAAACTGCCCCAGACTCCTCCCTCTGCAAACGGGGGACGCCACTTTCCCCAAAGGCCCCAAAATCCTCCTTCCTCCTCTCTCTGTGTCAAGTCAAATCCCATTCAGAAGGCCTCTTGCCCACCACCCTCCCCTCCTGAGAATTCCCCAAGACAAAGTGCTCTGGGTGGAATAAAGAGAAAGACAGACCAGGACAGGGCGGGGAAGAAGAATAGAAGAACTGCGACTGGAAATGGAGAAGGGAGAAAGAATTCCCCCAGGCAAGCAGCCCCTTTCAGGGAGGGAGCCCTGTGGAGGGTGTGCCTACTTAAATTGACTTCAGGAGGGGAGAATGCTGAGAGGCTTTTCTTCCTTTTTTCTCATTTAAAAGCCCCAGCACTTCCTGGATCATTTCATCACATAGTCCCATAGGTATCCACCCTGGAGTTCTTGAAGAACTCAATTATGTAACTCCTAATCTTCTAACAAAAATATGTAACACGTCCCTCAGATCAGCCTCTGTACCAGAGGACTGGAGAACAGCCAATGTAACACCAACTCTTAAAAAGGATCCAGGGGGGATCCGGGAAATTACAGCCCGGTTAGTTTAACATCTGTTCCCGGTAAATTGGTTGAAAGCGTTATTAAAGATAAAATTAGTCAGCATATAGAAGGACAGACCCTACTGAGGAAGAATCAGCATGGCTTCCGCTAAGCTAAGTCCTGTCTCACTAACCATTTAGAGGTCTCTGACAGTTTCCATAAACATGTGGACAGGGGTGATGGGATACACTGTTTACTTGGACTTTCAAAAGACTTTTGACAACAAAGGTTACAGCAGCTGGGATTGTTTACCTTAAGAAAAAGGTGAGTAAAGGAAGACATGTCATAGAGGTGTGGAGAAATTGAACAGGGAGACATTTTTCTCAGTCTCTCATAAAACTAAACATCCAAGGCAGATGACTGGTGGGGGATTCAGGGCATAGAATCACAGAAAAGAAGAGTTGGAAGGGGCCTACAAGGCCATCGAGTCCAACCTCCTGCTCAATGCAGGAATCCAGGTCAAAGCATCCCTGACAGATGGCTGTCCAGCTGCACCTTGAATGCCTCCAGAGTGCGGGAGCCCACCACCTCCCTCGGTAGTTGGTTCCATTGTCTTACTGCTCTAAGGCAGGAAATGTTTCCTGATGTTCAGGTGGAATCTGGGTTCTTGTAACTTGAGCCCATTATTCCGTGTCCTGCAAACTGGGATGATTGAAAAGAGATCCTGGCCCTCCTCTTCATGACAACCCTTTAATCACAGAAAAGTAGAGTTGGAAGGGGCCTACCAGGCCATCGAGTCCAACCCCCTGCTCAATGCAGGAATCCAGGTCAAAGCATCCCTGACACATGGCTGTTTAGTTGCACCTTGAATGCCTCCAGCCACTAGTGGTGGGGCCGAGCCTTGAGTTGGCTGGCGGCTCGCTCTGGGCTCAGCCCTCCGCGGCAGCAGCAGCCCGATCTCGCTCTTCAGAGCGGTGTGGAGCGTTCTCCGCCCTGCTCGAGCTGCCGCTGGAGGATCCACCCACCTCCCACCCCCCGCCGCCGCAGGACCCCCCCGCCGCCTACCTGGTCCTGCGTGCCTCTGCCGCTGCCTCCGCCGGAGTCCCGCCCACGCTGTTTTGGCGGGGGGAACCAAGGCAACAGGGCTTAAACAGCCCTGTTGCCCTGGTTTCCCCCACCAAAAACAGAGCGTGGGGGTCCAGCGCAACCGAGTTGGGTCCCGTCGCGTCACTTCCTCCGTGCCGGAAGAGAGCCTGCAGGTAGAGCCCACGCAGACACGAGCAGGCCCAGTTCGCGACTTGCTCCTGTCTGCTGGGCTACTCGGCCACATCACTACCCACCACCTCCCTTGGTAGTTGGTCCCATTGTCTTATTGCTCTGACAGTCAGGAAATTTTTCCTGATGTTCAGGGGGAATCTGGGTTCCTGTAACTTGAGCCCATTATTCCGTGTCCTGCAAACTGGGATGATTGAGAAGACGTGAGGGAGGGAAGCAGGCTCAGTGTAGCCCACACTTGCCAAACCCCCTTCTCTCCTTTTTACTGTTTGAGAATGCTAGCTAGTTTATAAAATATTTGGGGGTCTGTCACATGGGAGCAATGCAGGGCTGTCAGTTCCGCACCTGAGTCTCGGTAACCTATTTGGGGCATTGTTAATACAGATAGACTCAAAATTTTCCTAATGTTTAGGTGGAATCTGGGCTCCTGTTACTTTAGCCCATTATTCCGTGTCCTGAAAACTGGGACGATCGAGAAGAGATCCTGGCCCTCCTCTTCGTGACAACCCTTTAAGTTCTGGAAGAATGCTACTATATCTCCCCTCAGTCTCCTATTCTCAAGGCTAAACATCCCCAGTTCTTTCAGTCTCTCCTCAGAGGGTCTTGTTTCCACTCCAGTCCCTTATCATCCTTGTTGCCCTCCTCTGAACCCTCTCCAGTTTGTCTACGTCCTTCTGAAAGTGTGGTACCCAGAACTGGACGCAGTACTCAAGATGAGGCCTAACCAGTGCTGAGTAAAAGGGAATTATCACTTCACGCGATTTGGACGCTATACTTCTATTAATGCCGCCCAAAATAGCATTTGCCTTCTTGCAGTAACATCACATTGCTGGCTCATATTCAGTTTGTGATCTACCACAATTCCAAGATCCTTCTCACTGTAGTATTGTTGAGCCAAGTGTCCCGCATTTGGTTTCCTTTCCCTAGGTGCAGCACTTGGCATTTATCCCTATTAAATTTCATTCCTTTTTTTTTCAGCCCAGCGCTCCAGCCTGTCGAGATCGCTTTGAATTTTGTTTTCTGTCTTCTAGAGTGTTAGCATGAGGTGTTAGCACTGAGCCGCCGGGGGGGGGGGGGGGGACAAAGTTAAACAACTTTGTCCCAGCAGCTGCAGAAGTTGCTAACGGAAGAGATTGTGGCGTGAGAAGCGAGTGCTAGGCCAGTAGGTTAAAAAGCAAAACACAAGCTGTTTTCTTTAAACACAAAGGTTTACTAAACTAAGACTTGCAAAATAGGAACAGAAACATATACAGAGTGCTAATTACAAAAGTGAAAGAGAACAGTATGTCAGACAAAAACAAGTACAGCCTGTGGTACCCCGCTCGCTACCTCTCCCCAGTTTGAGAAGGAACCATTGATAAGCACTCTTTTGAGTCCGATTCTGTAGCCAATTGTGGATCCACCTAATAGTTGTTCTATCTAGCCCACTTTTATTTTAATCTAGCAGATCAAAGGAAGTCCTTCTTCACACACACCACATCGTTAAACCATGGAAAATCCACTTCCACAAGATGTAGTGATGGCCACCCATTGGGAGGGCTTTCAAAGGGGATTGGACAGATTCATGGAGGAGGAGGAGGAGGAGGAGGAGGAGGAGGAGGAGGAGGAGGAGGAGGCTAGCCATGGATACTACTCCTGATGGCTATGTGCTATCTCCAGGACCAGAGGCAGAATGCCTATGTGCACCAGTTGCTGGGGAACATGGGCAAGAGGGTGCCTTCTTTTACTGATTATGTCAGCTGCTCCAGGAGCCTTTTTGACTGAGGAGCGGGATAAAAATACTCTATAATAATTAAGTAAATAATATTTAAAACATAAAAGTTGAGTATCTATAACTGTGCACTGCCCATACAGGTGCTCCCAGGGTACAGTAATGCCTTGGATTGCAAGTAACTTGGTTTGAGAGCGTTTTGCAAGACAAGCAAATTGGTTAATATTTATTTAATTTTGTTTACTTGACAGACAAGCAACATCCTGCAATACAAGTACGTAGTACGGCTTTAATTAAAACTCTCGGCCAAATTTTTTTGGGGGGATTTCGTTTGATATAAGAGTTTTGGATTACAAGCACGTTTCCAGAACGAATGTATGCTCTCAATCCAAGGCATGGCTGTCTATAGTATTTAAAAAAAAACAATAAGAAGAAAAGGTGCTGCAACAACCAGCACTCCCATCTCGATGGCCCCAGCCTGTCTCCTGAGCAGGATACTGGAGTGGGCTTGACAAAGCGTCTGAAAAAAGTCCCCACGCCCCCTGCAAAGATGGTCACTCAGAGGAAATGCTCCGGTCTGAAGGTAACCTGGAAAAACCTGCAGCTGCTGCTGCTTCCTCCGGCGGGCCCCGGAGCTGGGCCTTCCTCTCTAGACACTCCACACAGCCCATCTGGTCCTGCAGAAAGTCTCGTCTTTCACGACTTTGATTGGCCCAGCCCGGGACGTGAAAAGGCTGCCCCGGCTTCGGCTGCTGTGCCCAAAGAAACGCGTTTGTACGCAGCAGGGCAATGCAGGCCGAGATGCAGCCCCCGCCCCTCCTGCCTCGGCCGCACGCCGCCAGAGGGATGTTCAAATGGTGAATATGGGACTCTGGCGGGAATGGATTTCCTTTGGAAGTTATTGCGCTGAGGGAAATGGCCCCTCAGGAAAGAGGTTAAAAGTCTAGATGACAAGGTGGATGCAGTTGACCAGAGCTCCAAGATAAAATCCAGAAGCAGATTTAAGGTTGATTTATTGGAGTTGCAAATTATTCAGCAGGCAGGACCGAGAAAGACGTTCTAACATTCGCCTGAGGTTTGTTCCACATGGTGGTGCTGAGGATGGCAAAAACTTGAGAGGAATAATACTGGAGGTTTAAGAAAATTGTTCCTGAGCTGGAGGAAGGAGGAAGATGTGCACAGAGTTCATAGTGTATCAAAGAGAAGCAGGGGTTACCCCCAGCGATAGTGTGTTGAGATTTGCCAGTTTCTATTAAAAAAAGATATGTTTATGCAAGCAATAAAGAAACGCGAAGGGCAACTGCAATATCAAAATACTTCAGTCCACATTTATGATGTGTGCCAGCAAAATTGAACGGAGACAGCGTGAAGCTATGTACCGCCGTCTTGTCCAAGAATGGAACCAGATCTAATGGGGGGAACCTTTGATGTGTTTTTTTATACTGAATAATAAGAGATACATGATAACATCTTGCAAACAAGGAATGGATCTTCTGGATGAACTGGGACTTCTGGCAGGCACGGTGGTGAAAGAAGCAATGGCTGAACAGCAGGAGCTGGAGGGAGCAGCCAAGTAAAACTTTATTTCTGGAAGGAGGATGCCAGGAGAGAAGAACGTTTAAGAATGAGGAAGAGAAAGAAGCTGGTTTCTCAATGTGTGTTTGTTGTTGTTGTTATTATTATCCTCTGTCTCCTGTAAGAGAAATTCCTTACTCTACTTTTCTATGATTCTATGACACCTCGTCTTAGCACGTTCAGTTCAC
Source organism: Shinisaurus crocodilurus (assembly GCA_021292165.1). Taxonomy (NCBI): domain Eukaryota; kingdom Metazoa; phylum Chordata; class Lepidosauria; order Squamata; family Shinisauridae; genus Shinisaurus; species Shinisaurus crocodilurus. The sequence continues at coordinate 1,128,163 of CM037891.1, forward strand.
CTAGATTGCTTTGATCTGCTCTGAATCTCCCATTGTGTTGTAGTATTACGAGAGGGAAAAATATATTTCTTTCTCCACACCAGGCACAGTCTTATCATTCCACCTCCTTTATATCATCTATCATTCCACCCTCCTTTACTCACCTCCACTAAAAAAACCCAAACTTCAAACCCTTTTTGCTTATGGGAGAGGAGTTGCTCCAGCCCCTTGATACTTTGGGCTGCCCTTTTCTGCACCTGTTCCAGCTCCACAATGCCCTGTCCGAGGTGTGGTGGCCTGAACCGTGCCTGCTGTTCCCCTTCCTCTGCCTCCCATGTAGATTTTTAGACTGCAAGCTCCTGTCTTTGTGCAATTTGGAATGTGCGTTGCACCCTGATGGCACTATAGGAATCGCTGCCATCATCATCATCATGACCACCACAACAGGACCTCCTAGATGATCATCAGGAATGTGGCAAGGGAACAGCTCCAGGCTTTGCCACTTGCGAAGAACATCTATGAGGACAGGACACCTCCTGGGTAGTATGGAGCCTCCCTGCATCCCTACAAAGTCAGGGTTGCAACAGGAAAGGGGAAATCCCCACCCTCTTTGCAGGGGATTGTCTCAAGAAGGAAGGAGGATTATACCCCACTGCACGGTGATGGTGGCAGGTGTAGACATCTCCCCGCTTGGGTGTCGTGTTCAGCATTTCCCGGGTCTGGTAAGTCCAGTCCCTGTTCCGGAGCTCTTCTCCATGCAAGACCCCTTTCTTCTCCTCCCGCCCGCTGTTCAGTCACTTGATCTCAATTTCCAGGGGACAGAAACTCACCGCAGCGCAAAGCAGGAGGGTGTGGGGGGAGAGGGGGCCTTCCTTGGGGGGGGGACGCTGTGGGCTGAATTGGAGGGAAAGAAGAAGGATGTCCCTGAGGGAGGGGGGGGGAAGACAAGAGGGAACAGGAGAAGCTGAGAGAGATCAAGAAAGAGGAGGGGGGTTTTCTTGGCAGACCAATCAATACCAGCATTCTCTTGCCATCTAAAGCCAGCCAGAAGCCCTCCTGGGGGTCCACAAATAGGACATGGCAGTCACAGCCCTTCCCTCTGGCTCCCCCCCCCCATTACCTGGCATTCTTCAGAGGGACGCTGCACCTATGCAGGATGCATCTCTCTGTCAGGCCATCAGGATTTGGGAAGGGACTGCCACAGATTTTAAGACAATGGCTGATTTGTGTCTTGGAATTGCTACGGCGGCTGTACATGATGAAAAAACTGGAAAGGTGAACAAGCAAAAACTACAAGGTACACTGATTTCAGTTATCCATTAATGCACAAAAAATATTGTGCAAGGCATAAACATGAAAAAGCTTGAAATGAAGATGGGAAGAAAATATTACATACTTTGGTTTAGTTAGTCAAGGTTGAGTAAGGAGTTGTTTTCTCAGAGATAAACTTTTTAAAAACCACCCTGTATCATCTAGCCTGAAAGAAGGTTTACGCCTCCTTTGTATGTTTTAATATCATGGGAATCTTCTAGGAGTTGAGACTATGAGCCCAAATTTATGGGGGCTTGTGAAGGACTGCCAACGCACTGGTCTTTTCCTGCAAAGCGCAGCAATAAACACTGGAATCTAGCACTTAGTCAAAGTGAAACAACTTCTAGGCAAAACTGAAAGTATCTTTATTTGATAGTAAACAAATACAAAGTGAAAAGGGAGATAAGGGAAAGTGAAACTAGCAGAAAAGGAAGTGCTCTATTCTACAGTCAGACCTACAAAACAACACTATAGGCTATACACTAGTCTACTTTCATCTTGAGAGAAAGCCCATGACAACCCACACCAGGCTCTCAAGCACATGACTGATGGA